>JAJGRX010001043.1:5000-648499 GCA_025461125.1 Carex kokanica | reverse complement strand
TTGTTAAGTTGGAATAATTCAAGAATCTTAACTACGATGACAAATTTAACATGATATATGTCATTATATTAAAAATTGGGCATAATGTTACCAAATATCCTTTATCAATTTTCACCTTTAGTTTTTGAAAGTTCATGCTGATCCTTTGAAATACCACTTCAAAATTTGTCCATCCTTAGCATCCTTACAAAATTAATTCAGCTTTTATGAAATCATAATTAACGGTTTCCCTCTCTTTTATGTTTAATTGAAAAAAAAAAGTGATCTCTAGTCACACAATTGCCATACTAAAATAAATCTATAAATGTGAGACTATTTAAATTGTATGGTTAGTACAACACCTTGCTTATAATTCGTACATTCATTTTGCACAGCTCTTATATACTATATGTGAACAAGTGGAGGGTTCAAATGCCTATATTTTCTGTGCTTCCATTATAACTCTATTTTTTAAAAGCTAAAAAATTATAATTTAAAACTCAAATATTAAAATAAAACTGTTAGATTTGATCTATATTATTTTCTCCATGCACATATAAAAATTTTATAACATTTCGACTTTCTTTTAACCGGTATCAAGAGCTTGCAAAAATATATTGATATGGATAAATTCTGGACGTTGATGTTTCAACCTATTGATTCATATAAAAACAAAATCAAAAAGTGATAAATTTTATATGTGCATGTAGAGAAACAATGTAGATCACAATATTATACCCTTTTCACGCAGAGGCGCAGACGATATATACTGGAGGCATTCAATTCATCGAAACTAGGATAGGAGGCGCAATATATCCACTGTTATAAACAAGTGTTAAATTTATAGTTTAACAAGTAATTTAACATAGAGATCGAAGGACGCCGTGTTCATGATGTTTAACAGTAAACTGTAAAATGGGACAAGAGGCGCAATATATCCTCCGATTACATGAGACTAATTACATAGAGACTATTTAAATGAGGTAAATTAAAATTTTGACATATATAATTAGAATTAACATAAACTAATTACATGAGGTAAATAGAATAAATAAAAGTGTCTAGGAAAAACCAGAAATAGACAGGTTGTGATGGATAAATAGAAAATTATTCCAAAAAAATATTTTAATGGATAGACAACTTTACTCCTCAATTAGATTTTCAATAAAGTTATCATTTGTTTTTTTTAATTGACAAGCTTCTTAAATATCAATTTTTAAATTTGTTGCCTTCACGCTGTCTTTCTTGACAAAGAAATAGTTTACCATAAGAGGAAAATTATGTTACTCAATTGATAGAAAATTATGTTGGCAGTATTTTTTGTTAATTGTAAACTACATAATTTAAATAAATACTTAGACAAATATATATTTAATCTTGTAATTTAATTAATAATCTACTATTAATTATGTGTTAAATTTTTTACCTTAGTGATCTTATAGCACACAAGTAGAATGTTAGTTTTGTTTGAAAAAAATACATAAGTATTTAATCAACTGATTCACTATTATTATACAATTAATATTATATTTTACTATACAAAATGATATGCTGTCTAGATTAAAGTAACATCAATAGAGAGTTGACTTTTAAAACAAATATTATATATGTTTATCTAAAGACAATTTACAGTAGTGTTGCTCTGTCAAATGATATGCCTTTAAATTTCACTAAAAAAAATCTACAAATAGATAACCCAAAAGAGACGGAATCTAATAATCTCCTGTTAAAGCTTAAAATCAAGTAAGATAAAATTGTTGTTAATTTTCACATTGCACACGTGCAAAACTACTACATTATTGGTACTAATTGGTTGCATATCTATTTGACTATTTCAGTTTGAAGAAGAAATGCGCTTTGAAGGGTCATTTTCGGGACCACATTGCAAAGTTCACAAAAGATATTCTCTCATTTCAAATTTACGATGAGTTTGTTCTTTTTCTTCTTCTTAAGAGCGTCCTCAAATTGAAAAAGTATAATAATTGTTGGGTCCACTAGACTAGGATTCAAAAGTTTCGTCTCGTTTAGCACCGAATATTCCCTGCATGGTATGCCACTTGATCCAATAGAAATTGCGGTAGGCAAGTGTCTACTTTTGAATTTGAATCTAGTATATATTAATCATGTCAGTGTATTTATTCCTTGCCTGATGTAGAGCCTACCTCTGGCATGAGTTAGTTTGATTTTTGAAACCGATTCCTCTCGAGTTTGGTCAATTTTACGTATTTGTTTTTTTTTTCAAATCTGCGATGCCTATTTCGTAAATAGGAATGAAGGAGAAGAAGATAAAACGTCTGACGGTGGACCTATCATTACAAATCTAAGAAAGCATGTGCTCTTGTTCTAGGAAAAAGATGCTGATTTGTGTGGGTGTAAAATGTCAGTAACAAGCGTGTGCTCTTGTTCTTGGAACACAATTTGTTTTAGTTTTTGTTGGCTTTTTAGATTTTTATATGGTTGTATTTCACTTGGTCAACTTAATGATGTCATGCGTGAAGTAATGTAGATGCTTAGATTTTGGTGTTGGACTCTTAATTACGGTACCTTATAGGGACTGGTATGCAAATAAAGAATTCCTTCGTTGAGTTTAGCTGATGATGTAGGGATGAGTTGATGATGACAGCAGATATACACGCCTTTGAAAATTGAAATAGCAGTATAGTTCGGGCCTTTGAAATAGTTAAATATACACGCCTTTGCTACAATCAATTGGGTTTGAGCCGAGTTTTGTGTTTAAGCCAAGTTCGGGCCGAGCCTAGAGAATCCAATGGACGGAGCCCAGTCGGGCTTTACCCTTCAAAGTTGAGCTGAGCTGAGTTGGGCTTTAATGAAGATTGAAGAGCTGGGGTGAGTTTTGGGTTTGATCCAGCTCATTAGCAAGTCTAACAACAATGTATCCTTGAAAAGTGAGAAACAAACAGTCATGAGAGAGCTTGATCGTGTAGATTGCTTGTCTCAGTAGATAGGTCTGATAGTGGGTTGGGGTTTAATTTGTGCAAGATCGATATGTTCTTGGGTTAGTATTTGCTTAATTCTTTAGATTTGTTCTTGAGAGTGTTGAATAATAATGAGATACTTTGATTATGTAAATTTGATACTTTGATTATTGTGTTATTTAGTGATATTTTGATATAATATAGTATGATTAATTGGAATTGTTGAGTGTTGAATATTATTGGCCAGCAAATTTGTTGTACAAAAATAATTGGCAAAAAAAAATGGAATCAGGATCGGCCATTTAGTATTGACCGATCTTGATAACTAACGAACAGTGTCAGCTACAGTAGATCCAATTTTGATAGCTACGAATCACGATCAGCTGTTTAGTATAGTCTGATCTTGATACTATAAAACATGATCAGCTGTTTAGTAATAGTCTGATCTTGATACTATAAAACATGATCAGCTAATACAGCCGATCCTGATTACTCCTACTTTCAGTATCGCCTGGAACAAGATTGCACCTAGATCCGATTTTGATGGCTTCATTTGACCGATCCTGATTGCTATTTCTCTACTAGTGAACATAAACAAGCAGCGGCAGGCACACCTCATCATGTGTTCTTCTCATGCATTGACAGGAAAATAAAAGAAAACAAAGGACATAAAATTTCACAGATTGAATGATTCCTAAAAGGGACATAAAATATATATTTATGAGTTTAAAAATATATGACCAAACACCAAGGACTTTGCACAATGGAATTAGTCAGAATATTTAGAATAAAATGAACCTCTAAACTGTTTGAACGATTTACATTATAAGACAAACTTTACTGTGATATCATTAACGGTTTCTAACATGTTTTAATTAGCCAACAATTTTCCAGATTTGATAACGGTTAATTATCCCGTTTCAACGTTTTATCCTCCTGTCCATCAGACAACCGTTGGTTACATTGATTGTACCTTTAATATTTGATACGAACTTAAAAAAGACTTTACAAAAACTTATTTATTAGACATACAAAATTACAACTGTTCAAAACAAAGCGCAAGTCATGGTCGGACCAAAACAAACAGACTCCATTCCTAATTAGCCAAACATGCTCCATGTTCAAATCAAATATACTTAATAACAAACAAAGGCACAATTCATGACTAATTAAGAACAGTAGGATTCTCTGATTGTAACAGTTCCAATGATTTATTTAACATCCATAAACAGTTATACAACGATTCAAACCAGAGCTAAAGCATGCTCAAACTAAAGCAAATAGATTCACACCTAAGCCAAATGTGAAAATAGTGTGTTCGATGGGCATTGGACTCACTTTGGAGAGGAGCGCATGGGCTCCTCTGCTATCCGATCCGATTTAAGATTCGTGCGCGCTAGATATATCCGCATGAATATTGAAGCGGGTGCGCACAAATATTGATGTGGCGCGCACAGGACTAAGGCCAATATCGGACTCACTCATTTCCCAAGCCAAAACATGCATGTTTCGGGCCAAGACCAATATATCTCTTAGAGCATCTACTACAGTGATTTCTTTTAAATTGCTAATTTGATGTGTTAATTGCTAATATAATTGATGGGATGTACCACAGTTTTTAATTAGCAAGTTTGCTTTGAAAGAAAACATTTTCTTACTGATGCTGCATAGTGAAGGGGGATTTATCTTGCTGACTTGAGCATCTACAACAGTGTATGGGACATAACCCATCCTTGTCTGCCATATAAACCACTGATTTATCTTGCTGCAATTACAGCTTAATTTGCAGTATCTATATTTCCTACTGATGCTGCATAGTGAAGGGGATTGCCTTCTGAGTCAGTCCACCATAGCTGCAAGTGATATGTTCCATTCCAAAACTGCACGCGTAATTCCTGTTTTTAAGGTTTTGCATAACAATCAAGGAAATGTGCTTTCCTAGAATCAGTAGAAATTCAGACCAAATCGAATCTTGATCCAATAAAATGTTACATGATTGAGGCTTGGATAAAGGATGGACCAATCTGGGTCCCATCTGTTTGTTTGGGTCAGATACAGTGGGAAAAGAGCTGATTTTTACCAGAGAAATAATCTTTGTCATTTTTTTCGCAATAATTAATCTAGGCAGTGTCTTCATCCTCAGTACTTACCGGCTAGCATTGATCGATTGGGACACAACTGCACAGATTTTAGGGCAGGAAGAAGAAATAAAAAACGTCAAATGCTTTTGTTTAAGTGAATTAAGTTTTCAGTTATTTAACGATTTCAAGAGAAAAAGGTTGACACAGAGCAGCGTATAGCTTTTTTTTTGTTCTCAATGGCCAGTAGGCGGAGAGAAAGTATCGATGTAGCAGTCTATATCTTCTATATTTCTTATTAAGATTAGAATTTCCTTTTTCTGATAAAAGCATCCAATTTAAGACAAACGTGTTAGATTAAAATCAAGGTTCAAAAAATCGGAATCGGAATCGGAATCGGATTTTTGACCACCAAGTCAGAATCGGATGAATCGGCCGGAATCGGAAGAATCGGATCGGTAACTCGGGTATTTTTGGCAGAAGCCTTGTTTTGTAGCCAAAAAATAGAAAAAAATTGATAAAAATAATTTGTAAAAAAACTATGTTAATTAAGACAATATTACACTCAAATAATCCACTACTTATATAATGTATTACAAACATTACAAATAGAGCACACTTTTATAGCCAGAAGCTATGCCGAGCTGGCTGAATCATCTCATCGTTCTCTGTATTAAAATAAGAATGTAGAAACATACATTTACATGGAACTTTTACAATGCATCAAATTTAATATTTTATTTAGTTAGTACATTTGACAAGACTATTTAATTTTATTCAATATATTGTAGTTTACTGTTATATTCCAAAATTTTAAAACATGATTTATTGCTAAACTGATCTTTAAACTAAATAAAATTTCTAACTAAATTAATGACCGATCAGAATTATCTGATTAATCTGAAATGAATCTAAAATTTAAAATATAAACGAAATATGATATTATGTATATTAAAAATATTATTATTATTATAGACCTAAAATAATTTTTATAACTACCCGCGAAAATTCATTACCAGATGTAAGATTTAGAAAAGAAGAGTAAAAAACAAAATAAAATGATACTATTCGTATAAATAAATAAAATATAAGAATTGAATAGATAAATATTTATATAAAAACATACATGATTAATATCGAATCATTCGAGATTATAGTTGAGATTAAACATGTGAAATATTTGAAAAACATAATATTATAAAATTTATAAATATCGATTTATTATAAATTCTAGAAGTATGGTTAAATAAATATTTATATACGTATATATATTCTAATCGAGTCGAATTATTAAACAAACTTGATATTTAAAGGGGACTTCATGTTAATAAACAAACTTTATTTTTATACTATTCCCTTTGCTTCCCGTCGGAATGAATTCACACCATATACAACCATGTATGAATATTTGTTTCTTTTGGAAAATCTCAACCGTTCATTGTTCAATCAGCACAAATCTCAAAGGCTTGTTTCAAATTAAAGAATTGAAATTAATCAAATCTAATTTCAGTTCGGGTCCGCCCAAATGCCTTAACCCGATCAATTATTTTAACCATTGGATTACATCTAGCACGAATCCTGAAGCAATATCATCCTTTGATCTTTGAAAACATTTGAAATTGGAAAGTTAACTCCATTTAATAAAAATTTCGGGTCCACAGACCCTCTCCCTCTCTTCTCTCACTCTCCCTCCCAATTTCCTGCACCGCCTACGAGAATCGGACAAAACTCGGCTCAATTCGGACAAAACTCGCACAGGTTAGTGAGAATCGGACAAAACTCGGTGTAACTCGGCCGAAAAAATCGGAAAATCGGCCGATTCCGTCACTGTTCATCCGATTTTTTGCAGCGATCTCAGGCGTCAAGCGCAATCAATTGAGACAATTGGAGAATAGCTAAAGAAAAGAATGAATCTGGTAAAATCACTGGTTCGGAGCTACGAGACCAGAGATAGAAGAAGAGAGAAATTCTGTAGAAATATTATGTTTTTCATAAAAATGAGTCTATGGATACAATGCCCCTTTATAGGCGATACTGTTCTCTTGGAAATAATTAAAACTAATTATCTAACTATCCTAAATGTCCCTGCCCACTGGGACCCATTGTCAGAGAGTGATAATTCATTTGAATTCTTTCCGCTTCTAACGGTCGGCCCTAATTCAATTTCTAATCGCGACATTCCCCCCTCCTTGAACCAATTCGTGTCCTCACGAACAAATTCTGGATATTGTTGAGCAATTCGGGTGTAGTCTTCCCAAGTGGCATCCTCATCAGATTGGGTGTCCCAACTGATTAAGACTTGAGCCACTGCTGAATTTCGTCTCTTGATCATTCGTCTCGCTAAAATCAATCGAGGTTGTCGCTGTGCATTAGCTGCTGGGCCGAACACTGGGAGCTTAGGAAAAGGGTTCTGATTTGGTCCTAGCTTCGCCTTGAGTTGAGACACGTGAAAACACGGGGTGAATTGCTGAATCTGGTGGTAAATTGAGCTTGTAAGCAACGGTGCCTATTTTTTGCAAAACTTCGAAAGGGCCATAGAACCTGGGGTTGAGCTTCTGGTTGTTGAATCCTGCTACAGAAACTTGTCTATAGGGCTGGAGCTTCAAGTAGACCCAGTCACCTTGCTCGAATTTCCTTTCACTTCGATGAGTGTCTGCCAGCTTCTTCATCCGGTCTTGTGCTTTCAACAAATTAGATCTCAACTGAGCCAATGAGGTTTGACGGTCTCTCATGACAACATTGACAGCCTCCACTTGGCTTCTAGGTGCGCTACACAAGCCCAATTGAGGGGGTGGATAACCGTAGAGGGCTTCGAACGGTGTTGTCTTTATCGCACTATGGAAATTGGTATTGTACCACCATTCAGCCATGGTAAGATAATTCGCCCATTTCTTTTGTTTGTCAAATGCCATACTGCGCAAATAATTCTCGAGACACTGATTAACTTTTTCGGTTTGGCCATCAGTCTGAGGATGGTATGCCGTGCTCATCCTGAGTTGAACTCCCAACTTAGACATAAGTTCCCGCCAGAAATTGCTCGTAAAAATTGGGTCGCGATCCGAGATAATGTTTGAGGGAAGGCCATGGAGCTTATAGATGTTGTCGAAGAAGGCTTGGGCTACGCTGCTTGCTCCATAAGGGTGGGTGAGAGCCACGAAATGAGCATATTTGGTGAGTCGATCAACAATCACCATTATCGAGTCTCGCCCGTTTGATTTAGGTAAGCCAGAAACAAAATCCATGCCCACGCTGACCCATGCATTGTCAGGTATTTGAAGAGGTTGCAGCAACCCGGGTTTGGCAATGAATTCTGGTTTGTTAATCTGGCAATTGTCACACTGCTTGATATACTGATGCACCTCCTCTTTCAGATTCGGCCAGAAAAATAATTTCTTGATGCGCTGATAGGTTGCTGTAATTCCTGAATGGCCTCCAATACTAGAATCATGCATATCTCTCAAAATGGTTTTCCTCCAGTCACCATGGTTTCCAACACATATGCGGTTCTTGTATTTCAGTACTTCCTGGTACTGTGAGAGATGGTGGTGAGTGTTGTCAGAATTTGCTCCTTGCAATTTTTTTCTTCAATTCTGCAATCCAGGTATCTCCAATGTAGCTATTGTGGATATCATGCACCCATTGTGGTATTAATTCACTCAACATCGCCAAACCTGCAAAAAGATCACAATCTTCCCCAAAATGCCCCTCTCTTCTAGATAAGGCGTCTGCTACTTTATTCTCAATACCCTTTTTATATTCTATTTTGTAATTCAGTCCCAAGAGTTTACTCAAACCTTTATGTTGCATAGGGGTATTTATCTTTTGTTCTAATAAATACTTGAGACTGATTTGATCGGTTTTAATGATAAATTCATTATTCAAAAGATAATGTCTCCATTTTGAGACAGCTGTGAATAAAGCTAGCAGTTCCTTCTCATATGTTGAGAGTGATTGATTTCTAATTTCCAACTTTTTACTAATAAAAGCTATTGGTCTCTTAGATTGCATGAGGACTGCCCCTATGCCATCATTACAAGCATCGGTTTCAATCACAAATGGAAAGTCAGGTAATTGAAGTACTGGAGCATTGACCATAGCTTGTTTCAATTCATCAAAGGCCTTTGGGATTCACAATTCCAATTGAAAGCATTCTTTTTTAGCAAGTCAGTAAGGGGTTTTGATATCAGACCATAACCTTGTATGAATTTCCTGTAATAACCTGTAAGTCCAAGAAAACCTCTGAGACTTTTGACATTTTTAGGTTGTGGCCACATAGTCATTGCCTCAATTTTTTTAGGATCAGTAGAGACACCCTCTCTGGAAATAATATGCCCAAGGTACTCAATTTTTTCTAACCCAAATTCACACTTAGACCGTTTTACAAATAGTTGATTGTCTGTCAAAATTTGGAGAGCTGTCCTTAGATGATCAATGTGAGTTTCTAAATTTCGACTATAAACTAAATGTCATCAAAGAATACCAAAATAAATTTTCTCAAAAAAGGTCTAAAGATATTGTTCATAAGTGCTTGGAATGTTGCCGGTGCGTTTGTCAATCCAAAAGGCATAACTTTAAATTCATAAAGGCCATTGTGAGTTTGAAAGGCCGTTTTATGCACATCTCCTTCATCCATCAGTATTTGGTGATAACCAGACCTTAAATCTAACTTGGAAAAATAATTTGCCCCATTCAACTCATCAAGTAGGTCATCTATTACGGGAATAGGGTATTTATTTTTCACAGTGTTATCGTTTAATTGTCTATAGTCTATGCACATTCGCCATGTGCCATCTTTTTTCTTCACTAACAATACTGGAGACGAATAATCACTTGTGCTCTGTTGGATGAAAGAGTTTTCTAACAATTCCTGAACTATTTTTTCAATTTCTAACTTTTGCAAGAAAGAAAATCTGTAAGGTCGAAGATTGACAGGCTTGGAATTTGGTTTAAGAACAATTTTTGTGATCTATTAATCTTTTGGGAGGAAGAGATTTTGGTTCCTCAAAGATGCAATCAAATTCTTTGAGTACTGGTAATAAAGAAGGATGTACAACCTGATTTTGCTGTAGGGATGTTTCCTCTTCTACCTTGTAGAGCTGTGCATACATCATCTGACCCCCACTTTTGCCTTCTTTGATGATATCAAAAGCTTGCTCACATAATTTGATTTCAGCTGTTAACTCTTCAGTGGATAGAATCACTCTCTTTCCATGGTGTTCAATTACCAATTTGCCCTTGCTCAAACTGAGCTCTAGGTTTATGCTGTAGATCCAATCGATACCAAGGATGATGTCGTAACCTTGTACTTCTAGGAGCCTCAGATCAGCCTCAAACTGATGCCCTTGCAATGAGAACTTAACCTTCTTACACAAGGTATTAGTTGACATTTTCTCCCCATTGGCAACTCTAACTCTTAATGGGCTGATGTCGGTTGTGGTAAGATTGAGATTTCGCACTATAGCTGGGTTTATGAATGAATGAGTGCTTCCTGTGTCAATTAATGCACAGATGGGTATCTCACT
This sequence comes from Carex kokanica, assembly GCA_025461125.1. NCBI lineage: Eukaryota > Viridiplantae > Streptophyta > Magnoliopsida > Poales > Cyperaceae > Carex > Carex kokanica. Next base: position 637,984 of record JAJGRX010001043.1, on the reverse strand, counting down.
AACAAAACCTTTGAGCTGTAAGGTTCTGTTGCAGCTTGAACTGTGTGGTGCACTGATAGTGGTGATAGTATGCTCCTCTTCCTCATTAATGATCTCTTCTCCTACCACTTCACCTTGTCTGAACTCATCTTGATATTTGCAAGCTTGCAAATCATCATCATCATCCTCTGCATCCATGGAGTGAATACCTCTATTCCCCTTGTTACACCTATGGCCTTGAAACCATTTCTCATTGCATCTGAAACACAAACCCAATAGTCTCTTTTGGTCATTTGTCATGTGAGCATGGGATTTGGTAACATTAGCCTTGTGCAGCATTGGTGTTTCCTTCCACTTTGGAATAACAGGGTCAGAAGGTTGAAGGTTATTGGTTGGCCTGCTTTGTCTGAGATACTGATGAATTTGAGGTTTGTTAAAATTTGACCTCCTGTCCGATATGAGATTGGCTGCCTCCACCTCCAGAGCTATATTAAAAGCTTCATTCAAAGATTTAGGTTTGAAAAGGGTAATGGTACTTTGCAATTCTTCTCTTAATCCACAGATGAAACACCATATATAAAAGTTCTCATGTTTTATTCCTGTTTCTGCTAGGAGTCTTGCCTTAGCTTTTTGGAATTCCTTGATATACTCATCAACTAAACCAATTTGGTGAACATTTTTAAATTGACAAATAGGGTTCGATTTCGTTCTTGTTTGAAACCTCTCAAAGACTGCATCAACCAAGATTGGCCAAGGTGGATTCGGGTTTTCTATCCTAAAACAAGAATACCATTCTTTGGCATCACCTATGAAATTCATAGACGCCATCCTAGTTTTATACATTTCACCCGTTTGATAGACTTCAAAATAGAAATTACTATCCTCTAACCAATCTAAGGTATTGGTACCATCAAATGTAGGAAAATCAATTTTGGGTAAAGAACTCCCTGAAATCTGATTGTTACGATTATCCTGTGTTCGATGTTGGCCATTCTGGTGCAAATTGTCTCTTCTTGGGTGTCCTTGCATCCCCATTCCATTGTTGATCCCACCTTCGTAAGGCATTTCTTGTCTTGAATTGCTACCCTCCCCAGCTCGGTTGTTGTGCACGGTGATGAAATCTCTTAGCATGTCAGTCAAGGTATCCACCTTCTTGTCGATGTTATCCAATCTGGTATCTCGAAGTTGGAGTGATGCTTGGAGTGAAGATTCAGAATCTTTGGCAATTTTGGCCAATTTCTCTTCAATCGCCATCATGTCTACAGGAATTTCTTCTTCTGGATGATCGCCACTTCGTAACCTTGGCATCTTGCCTTTTCTTGATCTTCGAGTCTTACGATTTCCCAGCTGCGATTCGCGAGCTCTGATACCACTTTTGCAGCGATCTCAGGCGTCAAGCGCAATCAATTGAGACAATTGGAGAATAGCTAAAGAAAAGAATGAATCTGGTAAAATCACTGGTTCGGAGCTACGAGACCAGAGATAGAAGAAGAGAGAAATTCTGTAGAAATATTATGTTTTTCATAAAAATGAGTCTATGGATACAATGCCCCTTTATAGGCGATACTGTTCTCTTGGAAATAATTAAAACTAATTATCTAACTATCCTAAATGTCCCTGCCCACTGGGACCCATTGTCAGAGAGTGATAATTCATTTGAATTCTTTCCGCTTCTAACGGTCGGCCCTAATTCAATTTCTAATCGCGACATTTTTTCTGAGAAAATCGCATAGAGTTCTCGGGTAAAAATCGGCCCGGTCCCGTCCGATTCCGAGTTGAATCGGCCGAGTTGACTCGGAATCGGCCGATTTTTTGAACTATTAACATGCCAATAAAGTTCAATATTAGTCAAATTCTTTGGAGAAACATATATATTCCTTTAATACTACTTTTTTTGTATTTTCATGCATTTAAAGTTTTTATGCAATTAAACACTTAATGGTTATTATATGCATAAACATTAAAACATAAACATGATACAATTCTTTATGCAATTGGCCTAGATAATATCACTAACATAACACCAAACTGACTCCATCGAGTAAATCAGTAAGATGCCAATGACCAAAAGAGCCAACAGCAACATGTTTGCCACAATTAATGAACTGAATTTTTATGTCACCATGCCCGAATGATGGGCTTAGTTGATAAATAAGTTGGTCAAACGTGGCTGAGCATGCAAAACTAAAGGTTTTGCAAGGGCAGTCCCTTCATGTGCTTCCATGAGACTAATTGAAGAAACACCAGATGGTTTACTCCAAGTAAACGCCTGAAGAAGTCTTGCAAGTAACATTACTGTCATAGTTGTGCCTAGAGTGACGCCCATACAACCGCGCCGTCCACTACCAAATGCTACAAAGCGCAATTCTGGTTCAGTAAGTACCACCTCTGAGCACTTGTCAGTCAAGTGCCTCTCGGGCTTGAACTTCAGAGGTTCTTCCCAAGTTTTAGGGTTTCTGCCTAACCCAAGTCGGCTTAAAATCACATGACTGCCCTTGGGAATGAAGTAACCTGCAATTGTGGTGTCCTCCATGGCAAGATGTGGAGGATTAAACGGCACCCTTGGGTGAAGGCGAAAAGATTCTCTAATACAGGCTTTGAGGTAGTTGAGTTGAGACATGTCGCATTCATCAACAAGTCTTTCCTTGCCAACCACATTATCAATTTCTTTTGTGGCTTTTTCAAGAATCTCGGGGTTGTTCATCATCTCTGCAAGAATCCATTCGACTGCATTTGAAGGGTTGTCGACATTGGCAATGAACATTTCCTGTCCAAATTAAAGGTCCATTAGATGTCAATTTTAGCAACATTGAAAAACTAAAAGGGAGAAATCTAATGCAGTTATTGTATATACGAGACCTTTTAATCAGACTTACATAGGCTGAATTGTTTTGCTTACATTATTTTCAAATTTCTTCGTTCTTATTGACAATTTCTCTTAAAATATTGTAATATAGACCCTTAAAAATTTGGAAAATGATGGTACTTATTATTGTTCATTAATATGGTGGGAAAAAAATTCATTTCATCAAATTTAAGTACATTAAGTTGAATAAGTTAAAAAGATCACTATAAGTAAAGTAGCTCCTTACAATAGCTTGTGCTTTGATCTCGTCTGCAGTAAGAAGGAACCGTCCATCTGCATCTTTAAGTGAAACTAGAACATCCAGCCAGTCTTGAGGCTCTCTTCTTTCACTATCATTGCTAGCTTGCCTCCAGAGTTTGATTCTTTCTTCGATAATAGGGTCATGAAATTTGTCAAATGTCTTCCGTCCGTCTTTTAGAATCTTCTCATGACCATCCAAGTCTAAACCTATCAAACTTGGAAAGTAGTCAGATATGGAAAAGGCAAATAGGCCACTGAGTAAATCGAAGACTGCATTTATGTGCTCTATTTCATCAGCGCCTGGGCCTCCATCAGGCATCACTTGACCGAAGTACCTTTTGTTGAACATTAGCCTCCGAGTCACATTCCCACCATAATGCCGTGTAACATGTCTGATGTCAATGTCTTTTGAACTTTGACACAGATTGTACACATATTGCACAAGGTGGTTTGCCTCTTCAGCTCTTTTATCATACAAGGAACGGTGCCTTGCTGGACCGACAATTTCAGAAGTCAGAATCCTCCTCATTTTCTTCCATTGATCGCCAAAAGGGGAAAGAAATGCACCTCCACCAAGCAAGTTTGTGGCGAAGTTAGTGGGCCTTGATGCAAATATTGCATCTTTCTTTCTTAGTACTTCTTGTGCAAATTTAGGACAGATGATTGGTACAATGTGAACTTTGCCAATACGAACACATACAATGTCTGTGTTCATATCTTTCATAAGGAGGTGTATCCATCGAAAGACAGGTTTCTGTTGGAGCATTGCGGGGAGACAACCGACAAGCGGCCAAGGGATTGGTCCTGGAGGAAGTTGGGTTTGTTTGGAAATGTTGCCTTTCTTTATACGGTATTTTTGTAAGACAAATAACAAGGCAAAAAGAAGGATGACACTGGACAGTGAGAGAGGAGAAGAATTCAAGAAAGCATGTACTGAGGTGTTAATCATCTTTGGTATGTTTGGCGCTCAATTTTTGGTTGTTGGGGTTCAATGGGAGCTAAATTTTCTTTGAAAGGGAGCTTTGTTAAGGTTATATTCCTTGGTATCCATTGCCCATGTTCTATTTATAATCCTCGAGGCATTATAGCTTGGATACTACACATGTGACTAATATAATTAACTTGATTAAAGCCATGACTTGAAAAGAGTTGACGCAGGTCTTGTTAATTAATTACAGTCACATGTGGCATGACAACATGACTAATAATATGCTAAAAGTGGCAACATGGCAACATGGCAACCTGGCAACATGACAAATAATATGCTAAAAGTGGCAACATGGCAACATGGCAACATGACTAATCTCTATTACTAATTAATCTCTATTAATTAGTATGCTTTTCTTTTGTCTTTTCTTACGTACAGTTATTAATCTCTCTCAATTAGTATGCTTTTCTTTGAGTGAGGCTACGGTACTATGCATAGCACGGATTAGTCCGTGCTACGGCTCAATATTTGAGTTTTCAAAATTCTAACGGTCGATCCGAACAATTTAACATGATTATTAAATGAATATGTACTTGTAAATCAAATTTTACGTTTTTTTCGAATATTTTTACTATTTTTTTAGATAGGTAGAAAATCACTGTTTTTGGATGGTTCAGAATTTTCAGATCAAGTGATTTTCTCCCTATCTAAAAAAATAGTAAAAAAAATCAAAAAAATGTAAAATTTGGTTTGCAAAGTACATATTCATTTTATAATCATGTTGAACGGTTCGGATCGACCGTTAGAATTTTAAAAACTCAAATTTTAAGCCGTAGTACGGACCAAACCGTACTATTCATTGTACCGTAGCCTCACTCCTTTTCTTTTGTCTTTTCTTAATTAGATAACTTTTGTTTTGGAGTTGGTGTAGCACCTTTTGTATATATTCAAACAGAGTCAATAACAATTGAGTTATTTTTTATAAATGCCAACCTACTAGCTAGGCTACTACAGTTTTATCCTAAAATATAAAGAGGTAATTTTCATCAAGTTATTTAATTAATGCATAGTCAATTAACTACTGTACTTTATTCTACTTGCTTACTCTCTGATATTAATGATATGAATGAGGGAATTGACCTACCCTTACCCGTTATTCTACGAATTACCTTACCCGTACCCTACCCTTGTCCGTTATGGTTGTCGGATTACAAAATGGTAGCGGATAAATAACCGGTAATACTATTATAATTAAAAAAATATATATTATTTACTAAATAATAAATTAAAACACATTTATTTCGCAAATATATATACGTGTCTAAAAGGTCTAAATTTTATTGAGATTTGCTGAAAAAAAATTTACGTGTTTTAATAGTTAATTAAGCGTAAGACAACTATCAAGAATAGTTGAACAATTGATATTCATTGCTCATTAATATATATAATATATATTTTTTTTATAATTACCCGATCGGGTAACGGGTACGGAAAAAACTTTATCCGTACCCATACCCGTTTAGATAACGAAAAAATATTTACCCATATCTGTACCCTATAAGTTTACCAAAAAAAATTACCCATATCCATTTTATCAGATACGGTACGGGTCAGGTAAATGGATAAAAGGGTGCCATTGACACCCCTAAGCGTAACTTGATTGCTGATCATTAATATTTGGCCTCGTTTTGAAGTGAACCCTATTTGAAATATATTCATATGCATCACTATTTAGGTATGAAATATGCCAAAATATTTCTTTTATATCTTGGTTTGATGATATATTTTAATTGCAACGGTTTGGATCGATTCTTGAATCGATGTCAAGTGAGTTTGAATGATTTTCTATTTAAAACAAGTGAAACAAAATTGACAGCAGACCATGCATGATCACGCTCCCGTATTTCATGTTAGAGTGCTAGCTCCTGGTTCCCGTGTGAATTGAGCCGACAATGAATTCAAACCACCTAAGGTAACAATAGTTTGGTAGGATGATATAATATAGTATGAATAGATTTGATTGATTTAATCAGTGAGAAGAGATTATTGGATTCCTTTGAATTTCTCTTTTAGTTATGGATTTGTACAATTTTGAGTCATATCTTGGATCAGTCAATCCAGCCAACAATAATTTTTTATTTTTATTCTTTTATTGACATCGTACTCCTACTAGATCTAGATCTGTTCTCGTCATGGTGTGACGAAGAGAAACGACGACCTTGCAAGTCTCATGTTGTCTCTACTTTAATTATCATGTAAAATTCTAATTTTACTAGAAGTGTGTCCCGCATTGTTTCAGCAACTATAATTGAGACAAATTATATGAATTGTCGATGATATAACAAAACAAAAACAATATATATATCACGCAAGTATTAATTTACATAAATATATTACAAAAACTTGTATTGTAACAATTTACTACGTCTAAAAAGGGACTAAAAGTATTGCATGATTAGTCATGACTATAAACAGTATCTATACTAATAATATTTATAAACTCTAATGTTTTACTTACAATTAAATTACAAGCGTATAATTCTACCGTGTAGTATAGATTGGATGTCAATTTGCAAAGATAAATTTGTGTATTATGGTGTAACAATTCACTACTTTGGGTTGATTCGGTTGTTTAGATTGTGTTTGGTGATCAGACAGTTATGTAAATTAAGATAATAAGTGGGTAAAAAGCCCCTAGGGTTCAGACTTACTATCATTCCTATTATATAAAATTGGTCTAGTTTATGTCTTCTAGTGATGCCGCATACGGCATGTCACGGTACCGCATGCGGTATCAACTGGTACTTCTGTTTGTGAATATGAGAGTTTCTCAACCTAAAACAATATTGTTCATTCTCGTGTTACAACAGTATGCTATTCAGACATGACTAGTAAGGGAATGGTAACCAGACTTTATCCTAAACGAATGCAAAGACATCAATGATGAGCCCAATTACTAAGACTTATGGGATTTGCTTTTAATTTTTTATAACAATTTTTTAAAATTATATGTCAAAATAAAACCGTTAGATGCAATATATAAAACCGACCAACTCCATGTTATAGGTATGGGTATGTGATAGAATTCATAGAAGAGAGAGATAGAGAAGAATAGAAAGGAAGAAGAAGCTTTTGTGTAATTCAATTTTATTGATTATGTTTTTGTATCTGTTACAAATGGTATAGGTACTGTATATATAGATACTAGTACAGCTCACATAGCGACTCTATTCTGTTAACTACTATAGGCCACAACTCTATCTTAATTACAAATATAACACTCTCTAACAGCCCCCCTCAAGCTGAACAGTGATTGGAGCAATGTGAAGCTTGGTTTTGAGAAAAGAGAGTCTAGCAGCAGGTAAAGACTTGGTCAGCAAATCAGCAAGTTGGTCTCGAGAGCAGATGAAGCTGACAGTGAGCTCCTTGGACACCACACGCTCACGCACGAAATGATAATCAATTTCTATATGTTTCGTGCGTGCGTGAAACACCGGATTTGAAGCGAGAAAGGTGGCACCAAGGTTGTCACACCACAAGGTCGGGGGAGACTTGAGAGGGACATGTAATTCCTTGAGAAGTTGTTGGATCCAAACTAACTCCATGGAAGCGATCGCCATGCTTCTATATTCCGCTTCGGTACTAGAGCGCGAGACGGTAGGTTGCTTTTTAGAACTCCAAGACAAGAGGTTAGCTCCTAGAAACACACAAAAACCCGATGTCGAACGTCTATCATCGGGGCAGCCGGCCCAATCGGCATCGGAGTACGCATGTAACTCTAAAGGGGAGTTGGCAAGGATATGAAGGCCATGTTGAAGAGTGCCCTTCAAGTAGCGAAGAATTCGTTTAACCGCACACCAATGAACGTCGGTAGGAGAGTGCATGAATTGAGAAACTTTATTCACGGCATAGGCGATGTCGGGTCGAGTAATGGTCGCATATTGAAGAGCACCGACGATGCTGCGATACAAGTGTGGGTCTGCCATGGGAACACCTTGGGTTTTGGAGAGAGTAACACCAGGAGCTAAGGGAGTAGAAATCGGCCTAGCACCCTCCATTTTGGATTTGAGGAGCAGCTCTTGAAAATATTTCGGCTGAGAGAGTATAAGGCCCTGGGAAGTAGTAGAAACCTGTATGCCTAAAAAGTAATGCAAATCTCCTAGATTCTTAAGAGAAAACCTAGCACTAAGAGAGTCAATAAGTGAGGAAATAAGAGATTTGTTAGAACCCGTAATAATTATGTCATCTACGTAGACAAGAACAATAGTAATGGAATTATGTAAATTGCAAATAAAAAGAGAAGGATCGGAAATAGAAGCTTTGAACCCGAGATCATCTAGAGCGGAGGCGAGTTTGTGAAACCATGCACGTGGAGCTTGTTTCAAACCATAGAGAGACTTTTTGAGAAGACACACATGCGAGGGATGAAGAGGGTCAATGAAGCCCGGAGGTTGAGTCATAAAGACTTGTTCTTGTAAATCGCCATGAAGGAAGGCATTGTTAACATCTAGTTGTTGAATGGACCATCGATGCGACACGGCTAGAGCAAGGATAATACGAATGGTGGTCGGTTTGACAACGGGGCTAAACGTCTCATGAAAATCGATACCTTCTTCTTGAGAGTAGCCTTTAGCTACAAGTCGGGCTTTGTGACGTTCAATAGAGCCATCGGCTTTCCTTTTTATTTTATAGATCCATTTGCAACCAATGACATGTTGGTCGGGTGTAGATGGTACAAGGACCCAAGTATTGTTGTGTGCAAGGGCATTGAGCTCATTGGTCATAGCCTCACGCCATTCGGGAAACTTGTTAGCCGTAGTGAAAGAAGTCGGTTCAGTGGGAGAAGAGGGCGGTAAAGGATGCTTGGTGGCAAGAAAGGTGACATGATCGGGAAATTGCTTCTTGCGCCGGGTATGATCTTTGTTCCGGGTTGTCATAGGATGGATAGATGAAGGGGGTACAGAAAAGGTAGGAGGAGGAGCATCAGGTGTATGTAAATTGTGAGATGATAAATCAGATTGATTAGTAGAAAGAGGAGTATGGAATGGCAAGATAGAACCACACGGCTGCTGATGCTGCAAGGTGTGACAAGGAGTGGCGCCTAAGCCAAGCCCAGCTGTAGTTGCTGGTGAGGTAGGCCGAGAAGGCCCAAAATTGGAGCCGAATTGAATTTCTAGAGGAGACCGAACTGGAATGGGCTGAGGAGGCCGAACTGGACTAGGCTGAGAAGCTCGCAGAGGGGAATTGTGAGTAGAGGCAGGAGGAGGCTCGGGCCTGGAGGAAGAAATAATTGGCACAGGAGTAGAAGAATTTGGAGAAACAATGGGACACACTGTAGGAACCTGAGAAGGACCAGAAAATTTGCTAGGTGGAGACAGAGAAGAGGTGGAAGCAAAAGGAAATTGACTTTCATCAAACCGAACATTGCGACTTGTGTATAGCTTGTTGGTGGGTAAGTGAAGACACACATAGCCTTTTTGAGATTGAGAATACCCCAAAAAGACACAAGGAAGAGATCTTAATTGGAGTTTATGAGAATTGTAAGAACGAAGATGGGGATAGCAAAGACAACCAAGAACCCGTAGAAATTTATAATCGGGTTGCTTGTGAAAAAGAATAGTGAAAGGAGGAGTGTGAGGAGAAGTAGAGGGAGGTAATCGATTGATTAAAAATACAATGCTTTGGAAAATATGGTCCCAAAATTGGAGAGGTATGGATGCATGAGACATGGTAGCTAAACTAAGTTCAACAATGTGACGGTGCTTGCGTTCCGCAACTCCATTTTGTTGTGGGGTATATGGACAAGAGGTACGATGTAGAATTTGTGGAAACCGATTTGCCAATGGTTTAAATTCGGTTCCACCATCGGTTTGTAGCACCTTGATAGTATTATCTAAAAGATTTTCCACTAAAGCTTTGAAACGTGAGAATACATGAACCACTTCATCTTTGGTTCGTAAAAAATAAATCCAAGAAAATTTAGAAAATTCATCAACAAAATGCACATAATATCTAAATCCACTAGAAGAAATAATAGGGGAAGGACCCCATAAATCCGAATGAATTATTTCTAAAGGTCGAGTAGCAATAGAACTAGAAAGATTAAAAGGCAAAACATGAGATTTAGCCATACTACAATCTTTACACAAATGCATCTTATTAGAAGTAAAAGGCAATCCATTTGAATTTATTACAAATTTTGTGGTAGCAATTGAAGGGTGACCTAAACGAGCATGCCACAACTCGGATGACACTCGCTCTCCAATGAAAGCTTGAGGAGAAGAATTTATTGTGTAAAGGCCATTATGTAGATTAGCTCGAAGGAGCGGGGTCTTGGTGCGGCGGTCCTTAATGAGGCAAAACCAAGGATGAAATTCAATAAATATGTCATTGTCAAGTGTGAATCTAGAAATACTAATCAGATTTTTAGTAATCTGTGGAACATGAAGAACATCATTTAATTTTAGTGCACCATGAGAATTAGATAAAGAACAAGTACCACGATGAGAAATTGATAAGTTAGAACCATTACCGACTTGGAGATGTTCAGTACCCACATAAGGCATAAAGGATGAGAGATTATTCAGATCAGAAGTGACATGGTGAGTGGCTCCACTATCAAGAAACCAAGCATCAGTGGGCTGAGAAGTGGTGGCATTGTAGAAAGCTTGGTAAGATGAAGGCTCCTCCGAAGGGTAATAGTCATCATAGCGATACCAGCACTCGAGCGCTTCATGGCCCCATTTCTTGCAGATCTGACATTGAACCTTCTCAGAAGTAGATGTAGACTGAGAGACTTGATTTACTGGTACAGCAGGTGTAGAGCTTCCTCTGCCTTGCTGAGAAACACCACGGCCTTGAGCAGCCCCTCTGTAATTACCCCGATTTGGGCCTCCTCTAGAAGAACCAGAGGAATTGCCTCGGCCTTGAGTGTATGGGCCTGGTGTAGGAAGAAGCCCAGCAGTAGAAGGAGGCCTGTTAGAGCCACGGCCTGATGAAGATCGACCCCTTCCTCTTCCCCTTTTTTGAGACGACGAATAGAGAGCTGTAGGATCGGAAGTAGGTGGAATCTGGTGTTGCAAGGCCAGGAGATTTTCGTGTGCAAGGAGGTAGCCATGGAGATCAGATAGAGAAATTGGATCTGGTCTCGTAGTAAGAGTAACAACAAAGGAGTTATATTCGGGTCCAAGCCCGTTAAGGATAAAGCTGACAAGATCCGATTCGGGAATGGAGACTCCAGCAGCCGACAGTTGATCAGAGATGCTGCACATTTTCTCAAGGTAGGATGTGCAAGATTGACCATTACGAAATGTAGATTGCAAAGAGCGACGAAGATCCATTACCCGAGCGGACGAAACAGCCGAGTAGACTTTGTGCAGGGCAAGCCAGAGATCACGAGCAGTACGATGCGACACATATTGAGACAAAATCGTGGAGGAGATGGTTGATCGGAGCCAGCCTAGCAAGAGATGATCTTGCTTGAACCAAAGGAGAAATTTCGGATTTTGCTGAGAACCAGAATCAAGAACCACGTTCTTGTCAGGAGGTTGAACCGAGCCATCGATGTGGTGAGACAGACCAAAGCCTATGATAATCGGCTCCAACTGAGATTTCCAAGTGAGGAAATTAGTCCGATCAAGCTTGTCAGAAATCGGAACAGTAATCTGAATAATCGAATCTGGCATGTTGACAGGAGTGAACGCAGGAGAAATCATAGAAGCATCGGTAGTAGCCATGAGGAGAACAGGATCAAAGAACTAGAGAAGAAGAAAAACCAGGGAATCTGATACCATGATAGAATTCATAGAAGAGAGAGATAGAGAAGAATAGAAAGGAAGAAGAAGCTTTTGTGTAATTCAATTTTATTGATTATGTTTTTGTATCAGTTACAAATGGTATAGGTACTGTATATATAGATACTAGTACAGCTCACATAGCGACTCTATTCTGTTAACTACTATAGGCCACAACTCTATCTTAATTACAAATATAACACTCTCTAGCAGTATGGGATTTGATCTCTGTTTGCGATGGATCGAATTTGATTTATTTTATCGAAATTGATATCATTTTGATACTTAAAAGTATATCAATGAAGTTTAAACTATATTTGACTTACTTAAGGGTTTGGATATGATTATGAATTTGGTTTTCATATTTGTTTTATGTTTCGGGCTTGGCTAGTTGTTTTGAATTTAATTAGTATTGACGTGATATTATTTATTTTTTTGTGAAAAACGTGATATTAATTTGATCTAAATTAAAGGTTCTAGCTAGACGAGAAATTTCGCTGGTCTTTCCCTTTGGAAGTTTTGAAATTAGAAATTAGAAATTAGAAAGGTCTTTCCCTTTGTCATCCTCCATACAACCACCTAATAATTTGCATCCGAAGATGAGATGTGATTATTACAAGTTATTATATTAATTATTCGTATTTTATGACCTGATCATAAGTGGTGCGCACATGCGAAGAAACCTAACACTAGTGAGGTCAAATATCCATAATTTTTGTCGAAAAGAAACACAAAATTGGGTACGCGGGTTCGTGTTGATAAATTAAGTAGTGGTTAATTACATGGTGAACCTTATATTTCCCTTAATTTCTTCCTATAGTATGGTTTTCTTTTGTCGTTTCTGTACTGTAGGAGAAGAGAACATGAGCCCCATAATTAACTTTATAGTTAACTTAATTTTTGGGGGAATTTCACTTATACCCCTCAAAAACATAGAAATAAAGTATCCCCCCCTCAAAGATTCATAAGAGCATATTTATCCTTGTAAATTACAAAAAATCACAAATTGACAGCAGACCATGCATGATCATGCTCCCGTATTTCATGTCAGAGTGCTAGCTCCTGGTTCCCGTGTGAATTGAGCCGACAATGAATTCAAACCAGTACCTAAGGTAACACAAGAATTTTGTTTAGATCCGGACTGTCCGATCAGCATTCACACGAATGAAGGGACCTGTGCATTCCACCGGTGGAAAAACTGCAAAAACTGGAATCAGGATCGGCCTAATAGTATCGGTTATATGAAACAACCGATTCTAATATCTATCTGGATCGGTTTTTTTAAGAAAACCGATCCTAAAAACTATTCAGATCGGGTTTTATGGTTAACCGATCCTAATTTATGAACAATTAGAATCGGTTTTTTATTAGAACCGATCCTGATACTATCAAGATCGGTTTTTACAAACAACCGATCCTAATGGAACACATATTAGGATCAGTTGTTTGTAAAAACCGATCCTGATAGTATCAGGATCGGTTCTAACAAATAACCAATTCTAATTCCTTTTTTTTTTAATGTTGGCTCTGCAAAAAAAAAAGTATCAGGATCGGTTGTTTCCAAACAACCGATCCTGATTCTTTTTTTTTCAGAACTAACATTAAAAAAAAAAAAAAAGTTATCAGGATCGGTTTTTTCAAAAAAACCAATCCTGATATTTTTTTTTTTTTCAGAACCAACATTTAAAAAAAAAAAAAAATTATCAGGATCGGTTTTTTCAAAAAAACCGATTCTGATTTTTTTTTTCCGAACCAACATTAAAAAAATATATATATATCAGGATCGGTTTTTTCAACAAAACCGATCTTGATTTTTTTTTTTTTCAGAACCAACATTAAAAAAAAAAAAAAAAAGTATCAGGATCGGTTTTTTCAACAAAACCGATCCTGATTTTTTTTTTTTCAGAACCAACATTAAAATAAAAAAAAAAAGTATCAGGATCGGTTTTTTCAACAAAACCGATCCTGATTTTTTTTTTTTTCAGAACCAATATTAAAAAAAAAATAAAAAAAAAGTATCAGGATCGGTTTTTTCAACAAAACCGATCCTGATTTTTTTTTCTTTTTCAGAACCAACATTAAAAAAAAAAATTATCAGGATCGGTTTTTTCAAAAAAACCGATCCTGATTTTTTTTTTTTCAGAACCAACATTAAAAAAAAAAAAAAAAGTATCAGGATCGGTTTTTTCAACAAAACCGATCCTGATTTTTTTTTTCAGAACCTACATTAAAAAAAAAAAAGTATCAGGATCGGTTTTTTCATCAAAACTGATCCTGATTTTTTTTTTTCAGAACCAACATTAAAAAAATAATAAAAAATAAATAAAAAGAGTACGGTTCTGAAAAAAAAAAAAATCACGATCGGTTTTTTTGAAAAAACCGATCCTGATAACTTTTGTTTTTTTTTTAATGTTGGTTCTGAAAAAAAAAAAAAAAAAGTTATCAGAATCGGTTTTTTCAAAAAAACCGATCCTGATTTTTTTTTTTCAGAACCAACATGAAAAAAAAAAAGAAAAAAAAAAGTATCAGGTCCTGATTTTTTTTTTTTTTCAGAACCAACATTAAAAACAAAAAAAAAAAAGTTATCAGCATCGGTTTTTTCAAAAAAACTGATCCTGATTTTTTTTTTTTCAGAACCAACATTAAAAAAAAAAAAAAGTATCAGGATCGGTTTTGTTGACAAAACCGATCCTGATTTTTTTTTTTTTTTTCAAAACCAACATTAAAAAAATAAAAAAAAGTTATCAGGATCGGTTGTTTTGAAATAACCGATCCTAATACTAATTTGTCGCTAGAGTTTAATTCTGTTTCGCGCCTTTGTACTTACAAAAACAATCAGGATCGGTTATTTCGAAATAACCGATCCTGATAACTCCTGCTTAGTTCTTATTTTCATTTCGCGCCTCTCATTTTTAACTTAGCGTCTCTCTCTCTCTCTGTGTCTCCGTCTCTCCCTAGCAAATCCTCAGACCTCCGTGTCTCTCCTCTCTCTGTCTCCGTCTCGTCTCTCCCTCTCCTCCGTGTCTCTCTCTCTCTGTCTCCGTCTCTCCCTCTCAAAGCCGAGCCTCTCGAACCTCCGGCTCAATTGTGTCAATTTTTAATTTTTGTATTGTTTCAAAAATTAATTAATGGTGTTTGTATATTGTTTTTCAGTCTTGAGGACATCTCGCTCAAGTTACTTAATCATCCGACCGATCAACTATCACGGTATTAGCTTTATCTAATTTTCTCATTATTATACTTTTAAAACACATTTTTTTTGTATTTTCAATTTATTTATTTATATTTTTTTCATTTGAGCAAGGCTTTTTGAAACTATCTTTTTATTTATCTTAATCATCCGGCCGATCAACTATCTTTTTTCATTTGTATTTTCAATTTTATTTTGCTATTGCACCAAATTTCTTCAACTATTGTACTTCTTTTTGTGTTTTATGAATTTTATTTTGTGTTCTTAATTGGTTTTGAGCTCCAATAAATCAATGGTAAATAAAAAAAAAAATTTATGCTGGCCAGCAAATATATATGGAAGCTGGCCAAATAAAAAAAAATATTTTTTTTAGATCCAATATAACATCAGGATCGGTTATTTCAAAAAAACTAATCTTGATTTTTTTTTTCTTTTTTTCAGAACCAACATTAAAAAAAAAAAAAAAGGTATCAGGATCGGTTCTTTCAAAACAACCGATCCTGATTTTTTTTTTCAGAACCAACAGTAAAAAAAAAAAAAAAAGGTATTCGGTTTTTTCAAAAAACCGATCCTGATAGTAACTATGAGGGTCGGTTGTTTCAAACAAACTGATCCTGATAGTTACTATCAGGATCAGTTGTTTCAAATAACCGATCCTGATAGTATAACATCAGGATCGGTTGTTTGAAACAACCGATCCTGATAGTAACTATCAGGATCGGTTATTTAACCGATCCAGATTATTGTAAGTATCAGTATCGCCTTCATCAGGATCGGTTGTATTCCGATACTAATATGCATATATAACCGATCCTGATTCCATATTTTCCACTAGGTACCTCAGGACGGATTTGCCCGGATTCTGATTGGATGGTCTGGATGTTAACAAAAAATATTCTGTTAACTCAGAGGATATGGACTCGCCGACCATGGGTCCCATGAGGCTGAACAACAGATCCAATTACTTCAGAACTTGTCATAAATCACTATTTAAAAAAAAATATATGTTCTAGTTATATATCAAAAGCTAGCTCTCTCTTCTCAACACAGATATAAAATATCTAACACCTAATTAAATAGTGATTCTAGTGAGAGAATTACATCGAGAAAACACTTTATCTTGCTTATTTCAGACAAGAGATTCGGATCTTTACATAAGGTGCTCGGTTTATGTTGGCACGCAAGTTGTGAGTTCGCATGACAAGTCCAATCTTACCATGGTTGTCTTATCTCTCAGCATATTCAAAGAAAAAAATACTGTGCTAGAATTCATGAAACGCCAAATTATAAAAGAAACCATAAAAAGAATCTTACGCTTCTGTTCTAAGATTTAATTCTCATTTACTTACACTTTCAACCTAAACCCTTCCTTTTATAAATCAATTAGAGTGCTTTCCAATTGGTCATTCTTAACATCAGTTAGGGTGCTTAATTTCTCAGTGATCCCGTTCAATATCAGTTACGGTGTTTTCCCACCGATGTTTCCGATTTGCAAATTAAGATGTTTTTTTTCACTGGCAGCTGCATTCCTTGCAAAAATGGAAACTTCATACTTCTAATGTCTATTCAGTTTGAGGAGAGATGATGAGGAATACTTCTTAATGTTTTATTCCTACTCAACGAAAAATGATAAGTTTTGTTTTTTAAGGTTGATAAATGATATTTTATTTTCATTATATTTTGGTTTTTCATTAATTTTCAACATAAGAAGAGATTGTTTTTTGATGTAAAGTAGAGATAAAGACTTCTAAATTTAAACATTTATAAAAATTTCAGTTGGATTTAGAACTTGCCTCTCACGTCATAAAAAAGGGAAGTGGGACGCATCCTATGGGCATCAGATCCAAATGGGATTCGATGTTCACTCAGAACCATCCGATTCGCTTTATGATTCGTGCGTACCACTTCAATAGTCGTGCGGATCAAGGGTGCAAAAAAATCATGAAGTGAATCGACGGTACCGAACAGACATCGGATCAGTTTGGGTCGAAATGCCCATTAAACGCGCCTTGCTTGACATAAAAAGAGACTGATAGATTTTTTTTTTTTTTAGGATTTTTCCTCTTCTGTATATATATCTATAGATCATGAGCCATATCTTTCTATAAAAAAATGAGCCAACGTAATACAATTATTTTTTCTCTTTCCTGTATATATATTTTTACACAATGAGATGAATATATATTCCAGGCAAGGATGTTGACTAAAGGAGAGCTAGATAGAGATTCACGGTAATGAAACAAAAATTGTTGCCTTAGTCGTGATAACTTTCTCAGTAGTTTTTAGTCTAAGAATTACATAATTGTTATTATGTGTCTGTCATTAGTTTCAATTTTAAACAGCAAAGGATTTGAGATTGGAGTTATGAACAATTGTTGTTATTTTTATTTGAGTTCAGATGTAAGTACTAATCCATATAATTGCTTTTATTGCCCAAAACAGAGCACCAAAGTAAAGAAAAGACGAAAGATGCATACTTGATTGATTGCATGACGATCACCTACTCAAAAGAGCAACCACTTTTAGCATATTATTAGTCATGTTGCCATGCCACATGTGACTGTAATTAATTAACAAGACCTAATTAAGGCCGTCAACTCTTTTCAAGTCATGGCTTCAATCTAGTTAATTATATTAGTCACATGTGTAGTATCCAAGCTATAAAGCCTCGAGGATTATAAATAGAACATGGGCATTGGATACCAAGGAATAAACAAACAATACTGTTGTTGGAGACACTTAGCAGCACACCACAAGATTACAATATCAAATATATTAATAGAAAAATCAATTAGCATAATATAGCAAATATAGCTATTATGTAAATAGGCAAGAGCCAAACGGCTAGTAGGAAAATTAGGAAAGCATAACGGCTAGTTAGCCTATAAGTATCTGTACATCATGTAATTAGAAAATCAATCAATACAAACCATTTTATATTACACTGTTATTTCTCACATGGTATCAGAGCGGTAAACAGCTCCTTGTACTAGTATCGGTATTGGACCCGCTTAGAGAGACAAAACCAATTCGCGACAATGGTTGAGAATCAAACCATGGCCGACGGAGAGGAGGTCCCTGAGATGTCCAGCAACATTTTTCCGCAAATTTCCGATACAAACACCTCTAACCGGCTTACCGGCACCCTTCTTAATGGCACAAATTACTTGACGTGGTCGAAAGCTGTCATCATAGCGCTGGAAGGCAAAGGTAAGGAAGGCTATATAGATGGTTCAATTAAATCACCGTTAAAAACAGATTTGAACTACGCAAACTGGAAAATGAATGATCCTTTAATTCTATCATGGTTGCTAAACTCTATGCAACCCGAAATTGCAAATCTGTTTATTCTCTCTGATTCCTCCTGGCACTTGTGGAATTCTGCTAATGAAATATATGGGCAACAACACAATTACTCATATATATTCAAATTAAAACAAGAAATTGCACAAATTAAACAAGGAGGAAAAACAATCACCGAAGTACTTGGTGCAATAAAAATCAAGTTTGATGAATTGAACATCTATATGCCACCTACCACCAATTTAAAAACAATTCAGTCAAGAAATGAACAAGAGAAAATCTTTGCATTCTTGGCTGCATTGAATTCAAGCTATGAGGCAGTAAGAAGTCAAATCTTGCTGTCCTCCGATTTATCCTCTTTTGCTAGTGTTGTAGCCCAGGTTCAAAGAGAGGAATCAAGGCGTAAGACCATGCCTTCTGGAGCCCAACTGACAGAGGAAGAAAGGCAAGCAATGGCTGTGAATAGAAGCAATCCTAATTTCAACTCAAATTCGAATGAAGGTCCGAATAACAACGGCAGGGGGAGAGGCAAAATTGGAGCTAATCCAAGCGTGAAATGCAACCACTGCCATCACAATGGACACACAAAGAAGACCTGTTGGTTTTTGCATCCACATCTACGCCCAACGAAGAATAAGGAGCGAACTGGAGGAGTCCAGCAAGTGGCAGCTGCACATACGACTGGCTCTGTACTGGATGGGTCCAGTTCATCTCTTATTCAGCAGCTCGGTAAAATCCTTGACTTCGGACAGAAGAATTTAAAACACAGGTTGGACTCAACAGGCACTCTGCATTCTCCAGGTAAAATTTATAATGTAAATAGCACTCATTGGGCCTTAGGAAAAATTGATAATTGCAGCCCAATCCAGAATTGCACCTCAATGGATAAACAGATTGATAACTCGGTCTCTGGTTTAGAAAAACAGAATTCACAACATAGTTATTATTCGGACCATATTTCAGGAAAACCGTGCGCATATTTAGCTATTAATAAAAACAAATGGATTATAGATTCTGGAGCTACTGACCACATGTCTGGTAATATTGAAAATATTTACAATTTAGGCAAAACCAAAACATCACATGTTAATGTTGCAAATGGGTGTGAAGTACAAATTGAAGGAATAGGACAAACAAAATTATTTTCTAAAAATATTTCTAGTGTATTGTATATGCCCACATTTACTTCAAACTTACTTTCTATTAGTAAAATAACAAATGAACTAAATTGTAATGTTATTTTCTCACCTAATAAAGTAATATTTCAAGACATAATATCTGAGAAGAAGATTGGTGAAGGAAAACTAGAAAATGGACTTTATATTCTTGAGTCAAATAATCATGCTTTTCTTAGTAGCAATAATAATGATCTATGGCATCATAGACTAGGCCATCCTTCTGATGCAACCTTAAAAAAACTTATGCCAGTTTTAAATTTTGATTCAAATAATTGTGATATTTGCAAGTATGCTAAACAAACCCGAAAACCATTTAGAATTTCAACTAGCAAAACCACTAAACCTTTCGAAATTATTCATTCTGACCTATGGGGGCCTGCTCCTATAGATTCGTTTAATGGTTATAAATATTTTGTAACATTTATTGATGACTACTCACGCACTACATGGTTATACTTACTCAAATTTAAAAGTGAAGTTTTTTCAACGTTTAAAGAATTTACAAATATGATATCAAATCAATTCAATTCAAAAATTAAAACTCTAAGATCTGATAATGGTACTGAATATATTAATAAAGAGTTTTCAAATTTTCTTAAAGAATTAGGAATTATTCATCAAACAACGTGTGTAGGCACTCCTCAACAAAATGGAATTTCTGAAAGAAAAAATAGACACTTACTTGAAGTTACACGTGCATTATTATTTCAAACAAATGTACCTAAGAGTTTTTGGTCCGAAGCCATTTTAACTGCTACATATTTAATTAATAGGACTCCTAGTCATATTTTAAATGATAAATCTCCCTTAGAAGTTCTTAATAACAGAAAATTAAATCTAGAGCATTTAAGAGTATTTGGATGTGTATGCTTTATACATGTACAAGAAAATCAAAGAGATAAATTGGAAAAGAGAGCAATTAAAGGAATCTTCTTAGGTTATTCCTCTCAAAAGAAAGGGTACAAATGTTATGACTTTAATAAAAAGAAAATGTATATATCTAGAGACGTAACATTTCGCGAAGATGAACCATACTTTAAAGAAGGTAACTCAATACCAAGTGTAGAGGGTCAGTCTGGTCACAACCAAGAAGAACAACCTAGGCCAATACTATCTATTTCAGGTCAAGATGAAACTCCCAAAAGTTGTCAAGAACAACAAATTGAAGATGAAGAAGCATCTCAAAATGACACTCTTCAAGTCTTAGGTGACACAAATCAAAATCATGTTCGCAGGTCAGTACGTTCCACTAGACCTCCTACCAGGTTAAGGGATTTTGTCACATATCATACTTCATTATATCCTATTCAAAAACATATCACTTATGATAATGTATCCCCAAAATACCAGACCTATCTAAGCTCTATATCAAGTCAAACCGAGCCATCAACATATCAAGAAGCCCAAACAAATCCTATATGGAAAAAGGCAATGGAAGAAGAGCTAAATGCTCTTGAAAAAAATAAAACTTGGACCATTGTAGATCTACCTCAAGAAAAGAAACCAGTAGGATGCAAGTGGATATACAAGATTAAGTATAATAGTGATGGTTCGATTGAACAGTATAAAGCTAGACTAGTAGCCAAAGGCTTTACTTAAACATATGGTATAGACTATACTGAAACTTTTGCACTTGTGGCCAAAATGAGTATTGTTAGGGTATTACTATCACTAGCAGTAAACAAAGGTTGGGACTTATTTCAAATGGATGTTAAAAATGCTTTTCTCCAAGGAAACTTAGATGAAGAAGTGTATATGAACTTACCACCTGGTCATCCCAAGGAATTTAATAAAAACCTTGCATGTAGGTTGCATAAATCCATTTATGGTCTTAAACAATCACCTCGTGCATGGTATGCCAAACTAAGTTGGGCATTGTCAAAACTTGGCTTTACAAAAAGCTCTGCAGATTCATCCATGTTCACGAAACACTCAAAAAACTCAATTGTCATTGTTTTAGTATATGTAGATGACATCATTATTACAGGAAATATGAATCATGAAATTAGAATAGTACAAGATCACTTAAAAGAAAATTTTGATATCAAGGACTTGGGATATTTAAAATATTTTCTTGGAATAGAGGTAGCTCACTCAACTAAAGGACTCTTTTTATCTCAAAGAAAGTATACACTAGACTTATTAAGAGAAACAGGTAAACTAGGCTCTAAACCAGTGACTACACCAATGGAAATGAATTGTAAATTAAACCCTACAGATGGTGAACCTTTAAAAGACATTGGGCAATTTCAAAGACTAGTTGGTAAACTAATTTATCTAACTGTCACCAGACCAGACATCACATATGCAGTTAGTGTAGTTAGTCAATTCATGCATAGTCCTAGAACAAGTCACTTAAATGCAGTCAACCGAATTCTATGTTATCTAAAAGGTTCACCTGGGAAGGGGATTTGCATGAAAAAGAACAATGATAACACTATTCTTGGTTACTCTGATGCAGACTGGGCAGGCAGTGCTGATAGAAGGTCTACAACTGGATATTGCACGTTTGTTGGAGGCAACTTAGTAACCTGGAAAAGCAAGAAACAAAATGTCGTGGCGAGATCTAGTGCAGAAGCTGAATATAGAGCAATGGCATCCACAGCAAGTGAACTCACGTGGTTGAAGCAACTATTACAAGACATGGGAATGCAAGTCAAGCAACCAATGAAGATGTATTGTGATAATAATGCGGCAAGGCATATTGCATCAAATCCGGTCTTTCATGAAAGAACAAAACACATAGAAGTTGATTGTCACTTCATACGAGAGAAGGTTCAATCCAAAGAAATCGAGACTCCATATGTGAGTAGTAAAAATCAGTTAGCAGATGTGTTTACAAAGGCGCTAGATGGGAATACTTTTCACGACATTACAACCAAGTTGAGTTCTATCAATATCTACGCACCCAACTTGAGGGGGAGTGTTGTTGGAGACACTTAGCAGCACACCACAAGATTACAATATCAAATATATTAATAGAAAAATCAATTAGCATAATATAGCAAATATAGCTATTATGTAAATAGGCAAGAGCCAAACGGCTAGTAGGAAAATTAGGAAAGCATAACGGCTAGTTAGCCTATAAGTATCTGTACATCATGTAATTAGAAAATCAATCAATACAAACCATTTTATATTACACTGTTATTTCTCACAAATACACAGCTGCGTTCTATCTAGCTAGCTACTCATTTCAAATTAATAAATTAATTTTCTCTATCTTAGCTTCATCAACCACGCATCCAACCTATTTTTTTTCTTCTTAAATTGTTATCTATCTATAGCTTCTACCAAGCTTTAAAAAAAAAAAAAATTTGTTATTTATAGTTGCCTCATGTTATCAACCATATATAGACCCAAATTAACCTATTTTCATGAAGAATCACTTTGTTAATTATTTTTTGATGATGAAGGAATAACAGAAGTCGAGCTTCTATATATGAATCACTCTCTTAATTTAATTTGGCTATTTAGAAGGGTAAATGTTATTTAAAACTTTAGAGTGCGGAATATGTTATTTTGAAATTTTTTAGGGCTATACATGAAATTCCCCTAATTTTTTTCAAAACATTCACAATATCATATTTATGCTTCAAATTTTCAAAAACTCACAAATTTATTCGATTTATCTATTAATACACCTTTTAAATTTATAAAGTACCAATTTTGACATTTATTAAAAAAATATAAAAATATGTAGTCCATGTAAGAAAAATATTTTGTCATCTAACTGGTATGTTTTTTGAACAAATGAATCATTTTTCTACTTGTGACGCAGATATAGTGGCAATTAGAACCGACCAATTAGAATACTTAATATTTCTCTTAAGCATGCTATATATTTTTATTTTTTAATAAAGGACAAATGAGTAAAATGTATAGTGATTACTTTATAAATTTGAAATGAGTTTTAATAAAAAAAGTCAATAAATTGAATAAATTTGTGAGTTTTAGAAATTTTGAAGGATACATATGATATTATGAATTTTAGAGGAAAAAATACGTATATTTTGAAGTTGTTTAGGGATATACGTAAAATTCTTCCATAAAATTTTAGTAGGAAGCGTTAGATTTGATTGCTTGACATTTAATAATTGATCTTGTCTTAACGCCCGACCTTACTCGAAATATATTCATATCGCTTAGTCATAACTCATTACGTATGAAATATGGTAATAATAGTTTGATAAGATGATATATATAGTATGAATAGATTTGATTGATTTTAATCATTGAGAAGAGATTATTGGATTCCTTTGAATTTCTCTTTTAGTTATGGATTTGTACAATTTTGAGTCATATCTTGGATCAGTCAATCCAGCCAACAATAATTTTTTATTTTTATTTTATCGCTATTCTTTTATTGATATCGTACTCCTACTAGATCTGTTCTCGTCATGGTGTGACGAAGACAATGACGACCTTGCAAGTAGAGTGGGAACAATGGCACCGTGGAGCCGGCTCCGTCACGGAACGGCATGGAATGGCTCGGCACGCATGTCAGTTGCGTGCCGTGACTCGCATGTCCCGTGCAGTGCCCATTCGCGTGTAGTATAGATTGGATGTCAATTTGCAAGGATAAATTTGTGTATTATGGTGTAACAATTCATTACTTTGGGTTGATTCGGTTGTTTAGATTGTGTTTGGTGATCAGACAGTTATGTAAATTAAGATAATAAGTGGGTAAAAAGCCCCTAGGGTTCAGACTTACTATCATTCCTATTATATAAAATTGGTCTAGTTTATGTCTTCCAGTGATGCCGCATACGGCATGTCACGGTACCTTCCTATTATGAATTTTAGAGGAAAAAATACGTATATTTTGAAGTTGTTTAGGGATATACGTAAAATTCTCCCTTAAAAAATTAGTTGGAAGCGCTAGATTTGATTGCTTGTCATTTAATAATTGACCTTGTCTTAACGCCCGACCTTACTCGAAATATATTCATATCGCTTAGTCATAACTCATTACGTATGAAATATGATAATAATAGTTTGGTAAGATGATATATATATAGTATGAATAGATTTGATTGATTTTAATCATTGAGAAGAGATTATTGGATTCCTTCGAATTTCTCTTTTAGTTATGGATTTGTACAATTTGAGTCATATCTTGGATCAGTCAATCCAGCCAACAATAACTTTTTATTTTTATTTTATCTCTATTCTATTCGTTTGAAACCTAACACTAGTGATGTCAAATATCCTTAATTTTTGTCGAAAAGAAACACAAAATTGGGTACGCGGGTTCGTGTGATAAATTAAGTAGTGATTGATTACATGGTGTACCTTATATTTCCCTTAATTTCTTCCTATAGTATGATTTTCTTATGTCGTTTCTGTACTGTAGGAGAAGAGTACATGAGCCCCATAATTAACTTTATAGTTAAGTTAATTTTTGGAGGAATTTCACTTATACCATAGAAATAAAGCATCCCCCCCTCAAAAATTCATAAGAGCATATTTATCCTTCTAAATTACAAAAAATCACAAATCTATCCATTTTATTGTCTTTCCTACGAAAACTCATTTCAAATTTATAAATTTCCCTTTATACCTTTATTAAATTCAAAAAAAATGTGTAACAAGTTTAAGAATAATGTCTGCATCCAATTGATTGATTTCTGAAGCCAACTAATTCATTTTGTTTACTTCGGACGCATAAATGAGCGTATAAGTATATAAATGTCATTGTGTATGGATCAAAAGTAAATAAATGTACCATTTGCTCTAAAATATCAAACAATTAGAAGACTGGTAATTTTTTTAATCAAGCTACAAAATATTTTAAATTTTAAATAAAGAGTAAAAAGAGTACTTTATAAATTAAAATGAATTTTTAAAAAAGCAATAAAATGAGTAAATTTGTGAGTTCTTGAAATTTAGAATTGTAAATATAATATTATGAATTTTAGAGGTGAAAATATGTAATTTCAAAGTTTTTGAGAGGCATACATGAAATTTCCCTTTATTTTTTGGCGTTGTTGTAACTGTTTTTCTATGTATCCAAACCGAAGCAATAACAATTGACCTAACATATTATAGGTTGGAATTTTAACCAGCCTATGACAAGGTGAAGTGCAATTCAAGATTCAGCCTTTGTGCCAAAGGCACATGTCCTCTCATGTTAGCAGTCTTGGGTTTGAAATCCGGATAGATGAAATTATTTGTCGTAATAACTAGAATATTGGATTTGAAATGCAAAGACCTCCATCTCTGATCTATTTCAAAAATAAAAAGTTAAGTGCAATCAAAATATTCAAAATCTTAAATTTCATCAAGAGTTAGTCTCTTATATAATTTAAGTTACTTAATTTAGCCATTGGCAATTAACTACTGTACTCTATTAAGTACTACTCTTTGATATTAATGATATAGTTGAGAGGAATGGGACATACAAAAGCTTGTCAAATAAGTCTCATCTGATTTTAAAAATGTACTCTATTTAAGTACACTTTATTGCTGGTCATTTAATAATTGGCCTTGTTTTGAAGTCCACCTAATTGAACTATATTCATATGGATTAATCATCAACGTTTATGGAATAAAATATGCCAAGGAATATTTTTTAAAATTTGGTAAAATGCTATATAATTATTACAATTTCATCTTACTTGATTTTAAGCATTAACAGGAGATGATTAGATTCCTTTGATTGTCTCCTTCGAGTTATCTATTTGTAGACTTTTTAGTCAAATTTTGTATAATAGATAAACAAGCCAACAATAATATTTTTTATATTTATTTTTCATGATTATCGGAATCTCACCTAATCTGCCGAAATTTTTTTCTTACCACCCTCTAAAATTCAAATTAAATGAATACCACCCGTTTAATCCGAATTCAGATTCCGCCACGTACGCGCAGTGGTTCTGCGCACGGATCCCAAATCCGTGCGCATGGTGGATACGCGGACCGATCCGTGCGCGTAGCGGATCTGCGGACGGATCCGTGCGCGTAGCGGATCTGCGGACGGATCCCTGCGCTTAGCGGATCTGCGGACTGACCCTGACCCGTTCGCGCAGTGGAGATGCGTTCCTGTTACTTTAGCCCTATATATCCAGAAAAGCAGTCCAATTTTTTATTCTTCACTCATTCTTCACCGAAGCTGGCTGCATAGGTGCGTTTTTTACCTTTTTTTTTTTTTTTTTTTAAAAAAACATATTTTTTGTATTATTTTTTAATTTAGTGCAGTATTTTGTTATATTTAGGTTCATTCAACCAATTATGATTGGAATTGCTTTATATTCTGGTGGTGAAGTATTACAAGGACCAAATGGCGCTTATTATAGCCACCAGATGCCGAAAATGTTCAATATCGGCTTAGGTTTGGATTTTAGAGGTATAAATAGGGAAGTGTACCAACAACTTGGTATTGACCACCGTAATTATGAACTGGTAATTACCGCAAGGATCAATATTGGCCAAGGCAACCAAACCTGGTTCCAACAGTTTCCGGTACAAGACGATAGCAGTTGGGGGTTATATGTCGAAATGACAATGAATATGAGCACTCCTTTCAAGTTCCTAGAGTTATATGTGGTAGCCAACCCCAGACAAAACCCTAGACAGAACTCCAGACAGAATACCAGACAATTGTTGCAGTTAACTCAGGGTTTGGGGCTCGAGCAATCCGTAGCGGGTCCAAGTCGGGCGCCATCCGTAGCGGTCCAAGTCGGGCGCCATCTGTAGCGGGTCCAAGTCAGGCGCCATCCGTAGCGGGTCCTAGTAGGGTCCGATCTGACAGGGGTCGATCTCCAATTCCATCATCGTCCTCTAGCCGAGTCCAATCTGAAAGGAACCGATCTGGAACCCCAGAACGACTTTATTATGCTGATAATACGGACGACGATCCTGAAGAAAGGGAGGCAGAGGCTAATTGGGATGATAATGGGGACGGTGGGGTATCAGATCACAGTGATGAGGATACTGGTATTCCTGTTCTTGGCAGGCGGAAGTGGCCTTTATTGGGTCGTGGAGAAAGACACCCGTTTGAGCAATTTCATGACACATCAGGGTTTGAAGAGGCCGATAGCTCTTTTTTTGCGACATGTGAGGTATGTTTGTTAATTTATATTAAATTTTAATTTAATTATTAAATTGTTGTTATTAAATTGATGTTGTTCAATTTTTGTTGTTTCTTTTGTAATTAAAAGGGAGAAAGACATGAATTGTCTGAGGGGATGACATATGACAGCAAGGATAAGATGAAAGATGCAATTAACCACTGGCATATCAAACTAAATAGGGAGATAAAAAATACACACAGCGATACCACCAGGCTGAGGTACAAGTGTGTTGACGCCCGGTGCAGGTGGGCGTTGGTTGCGAGGGCTACAGGCTTTGGTAATACTTGGGCCATCACGAAGAATGTGGCTAAGCACACATGCCATGCATCGGCTTCCAGGTTAGATCATGCACAGTTGACGTCCGCTATGGTCGCCAACTGTATAAAATTGTCATTGGAAAAAAATGCTGATATGTCTATCCGGGCAGTCGCTGACTTATGCGCTGAAAGGTACGAGGGTGTCGTTCCAAAGTACAACAAATTATGGCGTGGCAGAGAGTTAGCAATTGCTCGGGCCTTTGGTAGTTGGGAGGGGTCTTACGGGCTGATTGTCCCTTTGCTAGAGGCAATAAAAAGAACAAACCCGGGAACTGAATATAAGATTGTTTCAAAGCCAACCAAAAAGCAAGGGTATCGTTTTTTCATGAGAGCAGCATGGGCATGGGGACCATGTATTGCTGCAGTCGATCACCTCAGACCCGTCATCAGTATCGATGCTTGTTTCTTGTCTGGCAGATACAAGGGTAAGCTGTTAATTGTAACCGGATATGATGCAGAGAACCAGTTAATCCCGTTAGCATTTGGACTGGTAGAGAGCGAGGATTTTGAGAATTGGGGATGGTTCATGAAGTGGGTGCGGGAGTTTGTAATTGGTTCTGGCAGATTCATGTGTGTGGTATCTGACCGACACAAGGGCATAAAAAAGGTGTTTATTCAAGATGATTTGGGTTGGTGTGAGGAGAATGGGGAGTGTGCCCACCGTTACTGCTCTCAACATGTGTTTGAGAACTTTGGAAAACACACTAAGGATAAGGTTGCTTCCACTTTTTTCAAGGTTATGGTTAAAAAAAAGAAGAGAAGAAGATTGCAAGAAGGACTTGAGGCAATCGGGAGGCGAAATCCTGATTGCTTGGCTTATTTGGATACATGTGGCAAATATAATGAAAATGATGAGGAAGAATCGCCTAAGCCATGGAAGGTGTATCAAGCTATGGATGATGGATCTCGTTGGGAAATAATGACTAGCAACGGCTCCGAATCGCTCAACAATGTCTTCGCCACTTCTCGAAGGTTTGTATTTTGTAATCCTTCTATATTTTTATTATCGTTTTCTTCATTTAATTGTAATTTTTAATTCTCGTAGGTTACCAGTTGCCGCAATCATTGAGGAGACGTTCTACAAGTGTGTCAGTTGGTTTGTTCAGAGAAGAGAGAAGGCTGTGCA
Source organism: Carex kokanica (assembly GCA_025461125.1). NCBI lineage: Eukaryota > Viridiplantae > Streptophyta > Magnoliopsida > Poales > Cyperaceae > Carex > Carex kokanica. The sequence continues at coordinate 608,989 of JAJGRX010001043.1, read as the reverse complement.
ATTGCAAGCAGCAGGTCAGCTTTTTTCCACTCGCGTACATAAGAAGCTGGATAAGCACATCGACAAGGTTGGAAAAATGTCAGCGCTTGCATTCGGCCATCATGGAGAATTTATGGTGACCTCACATGGCGAAAAGATTAATTTTGACATGGAGAATGGCAGGTGGGTGCACACGTCTAGCGACTGCAGGTACAAGGTAGTTCTGAGGAATGACCATGAGGTGGAATGTATGTGTCAGAAGCCTCAGATGGTCGGAATACCATGTGTTCATGTGATGGCGGTTTGTCGCTTAAGGTAAAATTATGTTTTATTTAATTTGGAACTTGAAATTAGGGACCGCATTACTTACTAATTTGTTAACATGATAGGAGCTTGGATCCAAATGACTTCGTCAATCACTATTACAACATTCAAAAACTCATCGACACATGGAGTGGTGAATTTCATGTGTATGACAATCAATGTGATTGGCCGGTGTACGAAGGAGATATCTTAGTTCCAGAGCATCGGTTGGTGAAGTTGGGTAGGAGACGGCACAACCGCATCCAAATGTGGATGGATGTATTGGAAGGACGACGAAGGGGTCACCAAACCAGCAGAGAAACTCTCGAGAGGAATGCGAGAAGAAGAAGGGATGCGAGAGGAAATACGCAATAAGGTCAAGAGGTGGTAGTAGAACTGTTGTTTTTGTCTTTTTTTAATGGTAGTAGAACTCATGTTTTTAATTAAAGTAGAACTTATGTGTATTTTTATTGCAGTAGAACTTATGTGTATTTTTATTGCAGTAGAACGGATGTTTTGTTTAAGTCGAAGTTATTAGTTTGAATGATGTAGAACTCATGTTTTGGTCGAAGTCGATTTTGAAGAAATGTAGTGACAGATGTAATAAGTTCATGAAAGACAAACATAAACCAAATAAAAGTAAGAATAACATGATAACTAAATGACAGTCCGAATAACTACATAAAAGTCCAAATAACTACATAAAAGTCCAAATAACTGAATAACTACATAAAAGTCAACTACCTAGTCGATGGTGTGTACGGCTTCTTCGCGACCTTAACTCTCTTACCGCGCCCCAATTCATCTTCATCCGAGTCCTCTTCTTCCACAATCTCCGAACTTGCTTGGGTGAAAGGCGACGTATACTGGCGCGATGGCTGTGGTGGGGTCTCCTCTGGTAGATGTCCAAACAAAACCTCCTCAGATGAGCCAGGAACTGCCGAAGGACCGAAAATAGAAGCTACAGCAGACTCTGCAAATGATGGTCTCCTCTCAGTCTGGTACACTGCTGCACTGCCCTCTGGTGGTGGCTCATCCTGTGTGTAGAACTGAGGAGATGAGTAATCCTGAGTGTATACATAAGTCGAACCCAAGTCGAATGCAAAATCCTGCGATGTCTGAGTCCGCTCAAAATCCTGTGATGTCGGAGGCTCCTCAAACCGGGGCTCATATCCCTGAAAATAGATGGTTAATAATAGAATAATTTGGTTTTGCAATAAGTAGGTTATTAGAAAAATGCACGTACCACTCGATCTCCAAATCGCTGAAATGCTGCATCAGCCGTCGGTGCAGACAATATCTCCGAAAAATCTGGCTCTGGTGTGCTCATCGGCTCTGCTGAATCTTCATCATTCATATCTCCCAAATCCTCGTATCTTGGAAGATCTGCTAGCCTCAGGATCTTGTCTAGCTGGTCCTTGTAGCCGGCGACGACTACCGGAGGTGCAGATGAGCACAGCATAATCTTCCCCAGCCTCTTCCAGCCTCTTGTGATCCCATATCTTGCTGCTCTCAGAACCTGCTTGATGTTCATAAGTACCTGCGAATAAACCATTTTATCAATAAGTACCTGTATTGAAATAAGTACCTGTATTGAAATAATAAAATAATATAAAAAACTTACAATCTGTGCAGCCGGACCACCGCTAGGGATGAAACCGTACTGAGTGGAGGTCGTGTCGCGTGGTACATGAAGCGGCTTCGCATTTATCTCTGAGATCTGACCGAACATGTACACCGTGAATGCACAATTTTCCTGGTACCACTGCCGATAACGCTGGTCCCACTCCTCAAAAGCATAAGTCTGATACATACCAGGAACCATGTCATCCGGACTCATATCCTCCAGTCTCCGTACATGCAAGGCGTGCTCCACCCGCCAATTCTTCGCTACCGCGGTGCACAACGGCTGGTGAAGATCATACCAGTCGTCCTTTGTGATAGGCGGCGGGACTGGAAAAAACTGGGACATACCAAACTGTCTCATCACCCGTCCAGGGTAATAATGCTCGACAACCTGGTAGTAGATAAGCGGTACCTGTCAATATTTTTCAAAGTTTAAGTATCAATTTTAAACTACAATATGATTATGAAATTGTAAACTAGAAAATAAAAAAATAACTCGCACCTGAGCAAACCAGGACTGTCGCTCGCGACTGCAGATGTCTGGAAGTTTTGTAAGAAAACAGTAAGGCACTTCATCTTGCTCAAAAACCTCGACCCAAAAATCGTACGGCCTCCACTCGACATGTAGATCTGGTGTCATCTGCTCGAACTGAGTGCGGAAAAACCAAACTCCCGAAGGCTTGCCGTGCGGAGTCGCGACAAAGGTCTTTCTTGCGCAGAATCTCTGAGCATACGCAGGACATGTCTCCCCGTCCGGATGACCCCAGTCTGGAGCCCAACCGTCTACTGATGGTTGCGGACGACCAAATGGAAATCTCGTCCACGACCAATGCTGAAGGAGACCAATCGGTCCGTACAGACCAGATTTGTCAACCTATTTTCATACAAGTTGCGGTTATTTTTAATACAATAAGAGCAAATAATTTATTTACAAAAAGAAGATTAAGTAATTTATACCCGGCACGCAGTGCATAAGCCTCGGTACAGACATGCCAAGACCGCCGCACCCCAATTCATCTGTGGAGGGTCTGCCAAGTCCCTCAGCCACTCCAGCATACAAGCAGGGACGGTGCTCCCAGAGGAATCTGGGAACAACCAGCAGGAGAACAACTCCATGATATAAGCTCGGGTCCACTGATCTACCAGAGCCGGAGGCGCATTTTCTCGCAAAGGTCCTCTACAAATACAAACTAATTTAGTACAGAGTATCAAGCATCGCAAATATTTACTATTATAAAAATACAACTTACTTGAAAGCCGCCCGTAAAAAAGGTATACTGATGTCGTTCTTCGAAGCAACCTTCGACCTCTTGAGGACCCTTTCCTTCATCAGGTTGGGTCCTAGCAGTTCTTCGACATCCTTTGTGAAGTCCCCGTACTCCACACCCGTCACAGCCCGTCCAGTAATAGGCAGTCCCCAGAGACAACTGACATCCTGGAGAGACACCGTAATCTCTCCAACTGGCAGGTGGAATGTGTGTGTCTCCGGCCGCCACCTCTCGACCAACGCAGATAGAAGAGCAACATCTGCAATAATGGGGGTCAGCTGTGAGACATGCCACAACCCCAAACTCTTCAACGCGGGAGCGTATCGCTCATCGTAGACTATACTCATCTGATTGTTCCGCGTCCCCGTCAAGGTATGAGTCTGCATTCAATTTCAAAAAAAAAAAATATAACTTACATATTTTTAACTAAATAAAATTTAAAATTATTTGCATTTCTCAAAACGTAAACTTACATATGCATTTCTAATCTTGTGCTCCTCGAATTTATACCAGCAAAGAGGGCTGATGCTCTCTTTCGTCATATTTGGAAATATCGTACGGGCCAGTGATAAATCCAATTGTAAGTCATCTTGAGTACGATTTTCTTTGCTACCGCTGGTTGACGCCATACTGACATCAAATTAATTAATTTTGTCAATTTTAGGCTTTATCGATAATATATCATCATTCTTGGATGGATCGGTAAAAAGTCATACAATACGGCCATTCAGAAAAATAAATTTCTAATTTGGTACATTTCTACTCAATTTTTGTCTAAATACAACAATGTATTATTACAATATTTGGACATTTCTAAATTCTAAATACAACAATATTTGGACAATTCTACTCAATTTTTGAAAATTCTACTCAATTTTTGTCTAAATACAACAATATATTATTACAATATTTGGACATTTCTAAATTCTAAATTATAATTCACAGTTCTAAATTCTAAATACATTTCACAATTCTAAATTGGTCTAAATACACAAATTGTTTGGTAAAAATACACAATTCTAAATTGGTCTAAATACACAAATTTTTTGGTCTAATAACACAATTCTAAATTGGTCTCAATTCACAATTCTACTATTTAATAAAAAATGTACACAAATATTTACAAATAAACTACAATGTACTATTTTGATCTAATTTACACAAAATATTTACAAACTACACAATATTTTAATCTAGTTTACAATATACTACTAATTTGGTACCTAACTATACTACACTAATTAATAAAAAATTAAATAACAAAATTTAACTTTAAAAAAAAAAAAATTTACCTGCTGCTGGACGGGCTGCGCTGGGGTGTGCTGGGGCTGGGGTGCGCTGGGGTAGGGTAAAAAATGTCGCTGCTGGGGTTATATCATTTTTTAACACGTCCGCATATTGGCTACGCGCACGGATCCGTCCGCAGACCCGCTACGCGCACGGATAGGCCGCATACCCGATAAGCGCATGGATCCGTCCGCAGATCCGCTACGCGCACGGATCGGTCCGCATACCCGCTACGCGAGCGGATCCGTCCGCGTATCCACCATGCGCACCGATTTGGGATCCGTGCGCAGATCCAGTGCGCGTACGTGGCGGAATCTGAAATCCGATTAAACCAGTGGTATTGATTTAATTCCGTTTTTCGACGGTGGTAAGAAAAAAAATTTCGGCCTAATCTGTTATCGTCATGGCGTGATGAAGAGTTACGTTGAAGACTGTGACACTACAAGCATCCTGTTGTCTCAACTTTCATCCTGTTGGCGTGATGAGATTGGTGAATGTTTCACTGCGTTTGAATCATTCTCGAGGGGCTTGAATCGATGTCAGGCTAGTTGGATTAATTTAAAATTCAAAGTTTGTGCAACAGAGATAACCATAGATCGTGAGCATCATTCTCATATAATGATGCCTTCGATCAGCTCAATTTAATTAATGGAAAAGGAGTTCGGACAGGTCGAAGTTAAAACCAAGGTTGGGGCCCTTGGACTCATGCATGAACTTTCTCGTGAGAGCGCTAGTGGCTGATTCGGGTGTGCACCGAGCCTACTATGGGTGCCATGGGGCTGACCCAATTACTTTGGCGGAACTTGTAAAAAAGTATTACATTCAAATTATCCAAGTTATATATCATAATATCAATATGAAACTCTCTCTGATCTGATCTACACAATAGAGCATATCGAACGCTCAAATAAAGATTATAGTGACAATATTTACGTACATAGCGGAAACACTTTGATCTTGCTTTATTTAAGGTTTGTGTGTATAATTAAATCATTATAACGGTTTGTGTGTATAAACAAATCGATACGAATGATTTATTTGAGTAATTTCTAGTTGTCATGTGAAAGTAGTAATCAGTTATTTTCAAGTTAAATCGTGGTAATTCTTTCATTTTATATATGAAAATATTAGCAACAATTAATTTATTTCGAATCATTAGACTGTTATAGTACACGGATTGCCAACCTGGTATACGGCCGGCCGGATTGTCAAACTATCATTTGGCAGTTATCTTTTCTTTATCTTTATCTTTACTCATAAAACCACGTTGAAATTTGGGGACTGAATGGCCTATCTGTCCAGAGGCGATCTCTGCCGTTCATTGATTTAATCTGAGCCACTCATCAAAAGTATATCTCAATCTCAGCCATTAATCAGTAATTTCGATTGTATGCATTCGTTTCATGTTATCAAACATGTAGAAATCTAAATTCAGATAAAAACGTACCCGTTTCAATGCCATACATAATCTCAGCGCCACATATTTTTCCACCTTTCTCTCTTTTTTATCTGTTGCCTTGCGCGGAACGCGCTTTCCTTCTTCCCGATGCAGAGAGGATGCGTTTTTCCTTCTCTCCTTCCCCACGCGGTCTCCTCTTTCTCTTTCTCCTTCCCAATGCCAGTGACTTTTTCTGTTTTTCACCGACTCTTCAAACTTAGCTCGGGACGATGCAACAACAACAAAGGCTGAAGGTGACCTCCGCTGTGCTACTCCATGCCGCGCCTCTCACGTCTCTCTCTCTCTCTAGCTTCGAAATCAGTAGCACGACCATTAGCAAGGTGACCACCCCCATCTTTTTCTTCTCCATTCCCATCTTTACTCTTAGCCTGTTGTCTCCAAATCAATTCATCAACAAATCGGTACGATAGCTTAAACCCTTGATATATCTTACCTCCTCAACCTATCCGATCCGGATCTATTACTATCATTTCTCTTCTCTTTGACCTTCTGACCCGATCGATTGTTTCTTCTTCTTGGTTTTTTTTGTTACAGTGTGAAAAATGGCCACAAAGAAGAGCGTTGGATCGCTAACGGATGCGGATCTGAAGGGGAAGAGAGTGTTTGTCAGAGCCGATCTGAACGTGCCTTTGGATGAATAAGAAAAAGATTTGTGTGGAGGTAAATCATAAGGTAATTTTTTGTTGGTATTAGCCTGAGAGAAGAAAGTTTCCAGTAGTGAATGCTAAACTTACAATTGTATTAATATATTGTAGTAATCCAATAGAGAAAGTCACACTGCTCCTGATTTTCTGTTATATAATTCTTTTTTTTTAGCGAGGAGGAAATAAATTGTCAGTGTCCATCTTTTTGCATGTGCTTATTTTTTTAAACTTGATTGATTTCTATTCTTTACAAGTTGATGAATAAGAAAATTAGAAAGGGGGAAAGTTTGCACATTATCTGATGAATTGACTATCTTGCTCTGTGAGAAGGTAGCTAACAGGAGCTCCAACTTCTCTTCTTGGTAAACAATATTTTGTTAATCATAAAATTCAGCCCAATCAGTAACTTGCATTTCTTAAATCACAAAAAAAATTACAAAGTCAGAAAAATCAGAAGTTATTTGGATGAATTGGAGGTGAAGCAGCTTGAACTGTAACATGGTGGTGGTGAGGAAGTATCGTATGCATTTGGGAAGAGGGCAAGGGCATGATGGGAAATAATTAAATTAGACATATTTTATTGTGAATAATTAATTCTATATTTAAATAGGAAAAGAAAATCAGAGTTGAGGGATATATTAGATATAACAAAGAGTAGAAGGGTAAATAGAAAATCAAATAAGTTTTGAAGGGTAAATAGAAAATTAACCCTTAAAAAAAATGTACAAGGGTATTACCAGTACTGGTACAAGTAGATTGATGCATTGATGGGAGTGTCTAAGTGTGGCCTTTTAAGGGGCACTGTGCTTTCTAATAGTCAATTGTATCAAATTAGATAATATAAGTAGTACTTAATATTAAATTAATGTGCCATTTACTATTCAATGCTGTAGTATGTCCATTATTTTTAAGTCTAAAATGAAAAATAATTGGTAGGTAGGGAGGACTGAAGGAACATGCACTTCTCTGAGAAAACTGTGTGTTTTCTCTATTAATTAGAATAAATATTATTATGCTCTTTTGTTATCATGATATATGAATATTATAGTTTCTCTGGATTTTGATTGTCTTTATTGAATTGTAATAACTAATAAGGCATATGGTTGTCAATTATGATTGAAATAACTTTTTTTCCCTCATGTTTTGGCTTTTTCTGGGGTACACTAGGCTCGCCAATGTGTGTTTTAAACAGTGCATTGACATTGTGTGTTTTCTCCATTGTTTTGTATAATTTTTTCATGTTTTGGGTAATATTTTGGATGATTCTAAGGCTGGAGGGTACAGTATTTTACTAAGGGTACCCTTGTACCAGTATTCTGAAAAAAAATAAAAAAAATAGTATATGTAAAAGAACTCTTATAGAACCTTTCGCACATTTCATGAAAGTAAAATTTAGGTACCACTTTTAAGTTTTTTTTATTGTGAAATAACCTATGTATGCTGTAATGATTTTTAAGATTTTTTTCATGTTTTACATATTGTGTTATGCAGGATATCATTAGTGAGCATCCGGAGAGATTCTTCATAGGAGAAATTGTTCGCGAAATTTTTTTTATTCAATATAGGAAGGAAGTTCCTTATACTTGTCAGGTTAGCTGTTCTTAGCTAGCTATGAGCTATGTCCTTAAATACCTGACTTCAATTTATGCTCTTACATTTTCGAAAAAAAAATTGTAAATTTTTTTTAGGTTATTGTGTTCACAGCTTTAACTGTATCCAGGTTAATGTTGTGACCTACAAAACAAGACCTAATGCGAAAGACTTCATTCGAGTCGAAATTTTAGTTGATAAGGACTCGCAGAAGGTTATTCTCATTGGCAAGGTATGAATTTTAAAAGTTTGGATTTAATTAATGGTGAATAGTTATTCCTATCTGGAGATGATTGGTTGTTAGTCTACCCTTTCTATCTTATTGATCAACAGGTTCATACTATATTCAACGAGTGTGATATGTAAAATTGAGCTTCACTGCCCAATTTTTGCCTGTGTATATTTTGGGTTTTTTTCTGTATAGCATTTGTTATAGTTTTTGTTTGTGAACATTGATTTGTTACACATTTGCATATAGTTTTGGATCAGAAGTGTTTTTTTTTTAAATTATATTACGAAAAAAATTATTTCAAGAAGGGAAAGCACTGAAGGCATTGGCAACAGCTGCAAGGCTTGATTTAGAGGATTCCCTAAATAAAAAAAGTTATCTCAAGGTACTTCAATTATTTTGTCATGACAAATAATTCCTCTTTACTCCAAATTTTTTTTTTCAAGAAATCTACCGAGAGGCCACCACCCTGCTGAGTGCTGAGTCCAATTTGTTCAAAAGATCCTATATTTACTTTTTTCACTCATTCCTGGCCAGAATTGAGTAATGTGTTGTTTCGGCGTCTCTTATAAAATTGGGGAAGGAGAATTATAGTGCTTATGTCAAATGTTTTATGGGTTCCCTTTTGTTTGGTATACTCCCCCTTTTACCTATTTTGATTATAGAATTGAGAAACATATTTGCATATGCAATGTTATCGTCATTTCAGTATGCATATTGCAAAGTTCTTCATGTTTTTTTGGTTCTTTTTCCTACTAAATTAGTATTTTGATTGTAGAATTGTGAAACATATTTGTATCTGCAATGTTATAATCATTTCAGTATGCATATTACAAGCTTGTTTTTGCCTACTTAACACATTGTTTTTGAAATATAGTAGTGTGTAGATGGAATAGTATATATTACACTATTTTTTGTCATGGTTCTGGAACTTATGATATGATTGGGTTCGTTTAGGTGTTAAATGTGGTCTTTTCCAAGTAAGGATGGTTATTGCAGCAACTAATGCACCTCTTCTTTTCTAATTGTTGGTGTACTTGAGAAAAAAGGTCAAGGAAGTTTAAAAAAAAAAGGAAATATGCACAAATTTTCTCTGTTTCTTGTTTTACTCAAAATTATATAACAACTCACACTTAGAGAATCACCCAACTACCACAAAAATTTAAATCTAATTCATATTTTGCTAAAACCAAATAAATTATATGAACTGGTATGGTATAGACTACCTGTCTGATCTCCCTGTTACCATTCATTAATTATTTTTGCACAGATATTGATATGAACTAGCTGTCGAGGATCACTGTCTCTATTCCATTAATTATGCTAGATGTATGTAACTTCATTGGACAACGACGGGTTTGGTGAAAGTGAGGCTTCCTTTGCGAACTACTGCACTGTTGGAGGGTTAATTATATTGGGGCTGAATTGCAAAACCAAATACAATTGAAGCTAACAGTCTAAAGTAGGTTGTGATTACATTTCATGTTGTCTGCACCATAACTATTGACCTGCATATTGATTAGGTTATACTCATCTGTAGTGTAGTGATATAAATTTCAATGAGTTTGCTCAAAGTTCTGATTGTTTGTGATTACATTCCAAATGTGGGTGTTTACATTCCTGAGCCTGTATTTTCCAATGGTCAACTCTATGTGGCATTGTCAAGAGGAGTATCTCGGCAAACAACACATGTACTGGTAAAACCATGTGGCAACAGTAATGCATCTGAAGGAGTTTTTACTAAGAATGTTGTATACCGACAAGTTTTAAGAGCACAATGAGGTGAATATTAAGCATAAAGTGTTTACTTGAAATATTTTGCAATTGAAATTTCACAATAATTTTTTTTTTTTTATTAACAGGATGGCGCTGATGTGCTAACACTTTTTCTTCTTGCTATACTGGAGTTTTTTCGCTTTATTAATTATGGTTCATTAATATTTCTACTATTGATTTCTTTTTTGTTATTGCTATTGTTTTTGCTTGTAAGCATGTGATGCTATTTGCTTTATATTTTCTCAAAATAACTCATTTAAAGAAGTGATCAAAACAATATTTTAATCTCCGTTGCAACGCACGGGCACTTGCCTAGTCTTTTCAAAAAGTAGCCAAAATGATATCACTTAAAAGTCTTAACATTTTGCAGAACCGTTATATGTTTTTGCTTTATATGTACAAACCGTTGTGACTTTAATTTTGTATAACCAACCATTTCCAAGTAACCACTTGTTGAACTTCAATTAATTAACAAGACCTAATTAAGGCAGTCAGCTAATTAATTTGAAGTCAATAGCGTTATTGGTCATGTTGGCATGCCATGTAACCACTTATTGGATTATTATTATTTTTGGAAAGTCAATAGCGTTATTGGTCATGTTGGCATGCCATGTACATTGAACTTCAATTAATTAACAAGACCTAATTAAGGCAGTCAGCTAATTAATTTGAAGTCAATAGCGTTATTGGTCATGTTGGCATGCCATGCAACCACTTATTGGATTATTATTATTTTTGGAAAGTCAATAGCGTTATTGGTCATGTTGGCATGCCATGTACATTGAACTTCAATTAATTAACAAGACCTAATTAAGGCAGTCAGCTAATTAATTTGAATTCAAGAGTAAGTATTAATTTAATTCTATCTGTCATATGTGTAGTACTCAAGCCATAATGCTTCCAGTATAATTATAAATAGTACCTGGGCATTTGATACCAAGACATAACCTTAACTAGCTCCCAAAAGACTAAGATACCTAATTAAACCCTACAATCAAAAATTGAGCGCCAAACAAATGATGATCAACACCACAGTATATGCCCTCTTGAATCCTTCTCCACTCTCATTTTACTGCGCCATACTTATTTTTACCTTGTTATTTGTCCTCCAAAAATACCGTACAAAGAAAGACGGCATTTCAAAACAAAACCAACTCCCTCCTGGACCAATGCCTTGGCCGCTTGTCGGTTGTCTCCCAGCAATGCTCCAACAGAAACCTGTCTATCGATGGATCCACCTCCTCATGAAAGATATGGGCACAGACATTGCATGTGTTCGCATTGGCCAAGTTCACATTATACCAATCACCTGTCCTAAAATTGCGCAAGAAGTACTAAGAAAGAAAGATGCAATATTTGCATCAAGGCCAACATCTTTTGCCACAAACTTGCTTCGTGGAGGTACCGCTTTATCCCCTTTTGGTGATCAATGGAAGAAAATGAGGAGGATTCTGATTTCAGAAGTTGTATGTCCAGCAAGGCACCATTCGTTGTATGATAAAAGAGCTGATGAGGCAAACCACCTTGTGCAATATGTGTACAATCTATGTCAAAGTTCAAAAGACATTGACATGAGAGTTGTTACACGGCATCATTGTGGGAATGTGACTCGTAGGCTAATGTTCAACAGAAGGTACTTTAGTCAAGTGATGCCTGATGGAGGCCCAGGCGCCCATGAAATAGAGCACATAAATGCTATCTTTGATTTACTCAGATGCCTCTTTGCGTTTTGCATATCTGACTATATTCCGAGTTTGATAGGTTTAGACTTGGATGGTCATGAAAAGATTCTAAAAGGCGCACGGAAGACGTTAGACAAATTGCACGACCCTATTATCAAAGAAAGAATCGAACTTTGGAGGCAAGCTAGCAATGATAGTGAAGGAAGAGATCCTCAAGACTGGCTGGATGTTCTAGTTTCACTTAAAGATGCAGATGGACAGTTCCTTCTTACTGCAGAGGAGATCAAAGCACAAGCTATTGTAAGGAACTACTTTACTTACAGTGATCTTTGTAACTTATTCAACTTAATGTACTTAAATTTGACCAAATGGATTTTGTCCCACCATATTAATGAACAATAATAAGTACCATCCTTTTCCAATTTTTTAAGGGTCTATATTACAATATTTTGAGAGAAATTGTCAATAGAACTAAGAAATTTGAAAATAATAACCTATGTATGATTAAAAGGTCTCGTATATACAATAACTGCATTAGATTTTTCCCTTTTAGTTTTTCAATGTTGCTAAAATTGACATCTAATGGACCTTTAATTTGGACAGGAAATGTTCCTTGCCAGTGTCGACAACCCTGCAAATGCAGTCGAATGGATTCTTGCAGAGATGATGAATAATCCCGAGATTCTTGAAAAAGCCACAAAAGAAATTGATAATGTGGTTGGCAAGGAAAGACTTGTTGATGAATGTGACATGTCTCAACTCAACTACCTCAAAGCCTGTATTAGAGAATCTTTTCGCCTTCACCCAAGGGTGCCGTTTCATCCTCCACATCTTGCCATGGAGGACACCACAATTGCAGGTTACTTCATTCCCAAGGGCAGTCATGTGATTTTAAGCCGACCTGGGTTAGGCCGAAACCCTAAAACTTGGGAAGAACCTCTCAAGTTCAAGCCCGAGAGGCACTTGACTGACAAGTGCTCAAAGGTGGTACTTACTGAACCAGAATTGCGCTTCATAGCATTTGGTAGTGGACGGCGCAGTTGTATGGGCATCACTCTAGGCACAACTACGACAATAATGTTACTTGCAAGACTTCTTCAGGCGTTTACTTGGAGTAAACCATCTGGTGTTTCTTCAATTAGTCTCATGGAAGCACATGAAGGGACTGCCCTTGCTAAACCTTTAGTTTTGCATGCTCAGCCACGTTTGACCAACTTATTTATCAACTAAGCCCATCATTCGGGCATGGGGACATAAATGTTCAGTTCATTATGTTAGGATTTGAGTCGTTAATTGTGGCAAACAGGTTTCAGTTCGGTCTTTTGGTCATTGGCATCTTACTGATTTACTCGATAGAGTCAGTTTGGTTGGTTATGTTAGTGATATTATCTAGGCCAATTGCATAAATAATTGTATCCATGGTTCTGAAACTCGGAATCGGGTTCTTGACCGTGGAATCGGAATCGGGTGAATCGGCCGAGTTAACTCGGTAACTCGGATTTTTTTGCCAGAAGCTTGTTTTGTAGCCAAAAAATAGAAAAAAAAAATTGGTAATAAAAATTAAAAAATCACAAAAATAACAAAAATAAAATATGAATATTTAAATTAAAAAATCACAAAAAAAAATAATCACGGATTCATCACAACTCACATCCTCAATTCTTCACATTAGATTTTAGCTTGTATATTAAGTCCACTTTTTAGACAAAAATAATTCAATAATATAATATAAACATTCAACATCGGCCGATTAAAAAAATTCACTCCATATTTTCTATTATTATTATTATTATTATCATTATTTATTATCATTAACATTATTTTTCTATAATTAAACATCGTAATAGTTATGGTAATGTTCCCTTCAAATTAATTATGTTTTGTTATAGAGATTTGGTAGATAGTGTCGCAAGTCGTAATATGTTCCGTATTTTTTAATCCATATAAAAAAGAATACCGAAAAATTAATAATTGAAGAAAAATTTGGTGTTTTGCACAGATAATTAATTGAAAAAGGAATATTCTAGCATAATATTTCAAGAATCATCTAACTGAGCAAGTTTGGACCTTCATTAATATTTAAGTCAAATGAATCATTCAAAAACTCAGCCACATACACAGTTCCACGTGGAACACTCTTAATGGGTGTTATATGAGGCACGGATCAAGGCCTAGATGTGTTTCTTGTGTGTAATTTTAGCCGTTGATCTAACTTGAATGAATGTCTGGTAGCGCTTGATAAAAAGAATTCAGAACCTACACACTGTAGTCTTGGAAGTTGAAACTGCTCAATAAATGTTTTGATTTTTGGTACCCTGATCCCGGTCTATGTAAACCTATTAATGTATTGAAATTTAGAAGCAACAATTTTATACACCATGTCTATTTATATTTTTTGTCCATTAATCTTTCTCCAGTAGAACTAGGGTGTGATGTGCTCACCAAACTCTTTGGTGAGCACAACTCTACATAAACTATCGGATTCACTTCAAACAAGATTAATCCAACCGTTGAAACCGATGTACTTTACGAGTGATGCATGTACATGTAAAATTTTGAATTTTTTGAATTCATTTAGTCTCAAGTCAAGTGGTCAAAATTGATGAAAAATGAATGATCCAAAATGAAGTTGTTTTAATGCATTCAAAATATTCTCAATTTTGACCACTTGACTTGAGAATAAATGAATTCAAAAAATTCAAAATTTTGCATGTACGCCCATCACTCGTAAAGTACATCGGTTTCAACAGTTGGATTAATCTCGTTTGAAGTGAATTTGATAGTTTATGTAGAGTTGTGCTCACCAAAGAGTTTGGTGAACACATCACACCCTAGTTCTACTCATCTTTCTCCTTCAAAGCTCAAACTTTAGTCTTTCTTCAGAAAAAACGAAAATGGCGTGAACTTCTTCTCCGAAAAAAAAATACGGCTTGGAACTTTTCGACACGGCTGAACTCGGATAACTTGGACCAAAACTCGGCTGACTCGGCCAAAACTCGGTCTAACTCGGTTGAATCGGCTTGACTTGGCATAAAAATCGGCTAACTCGGCCGATTCCGTCACTGTTCATCCGATTTTTGCTGATAAAATCGCTGTACCCGAGAATCGGGTAAAAATCGGCCCGGTCCCGTCCGATTCCGAGTTGAATCGGCCGATTTGACTCGGAATCGGCCGATTTTTTGAACTATGATTGTATCATGTTTATGTATATAATAACCATTAAGTGTTTAATTGCATAAAAACTTTAAATGCATGAAAATAAAAAAAAAAAGTAGTATTAAAGGAATATATATGTTTCTCCAAAGAATTAGACTAATATTGAACTTTATTGGCATGTTAATTTCCATATGTAGTATACACCTGCAGGTTAATCTAACACGTTTGTGTTAAATTAGATGCTTTTTATCAGAAAAATGAAATTCTAATCTAAATAAGAATTATAGAAGATATAGACTGCTACATCGATACTTTCTCCGCCTACTGGCCATTGAGAACAAAAAAAAAGCTATACGCTGCTATGTGTCGACCTTTTCTCTTGAAATCGTTAAATAACTGAAAACTTCACTTAAACAAAAGCATTAGACATTTTTTATTTCTTCTTCCTGCCCTAAAATCTGTGCAGTTGTGTCCCAATGATCAATGCTAGCTGGTAAGTATTGAGGATGAAGACACTGCCTAGATTAATTATTGCGAAAAAAATGACAAAGATTATTTCTCTGGTAAAAATCAACTCTTTTCCCACTGTATCTGACCCAAACGAACAGATCCGACCCAGATTGGTCCATCATTTATCCAAGTCTCAATCATGTAACATTTTATTTGGAACAAGATTTGATTTGGTCTGAATTTTTACTGATTCAAGGAAAGCACATTTCCTTGATTGTTATGCAAAAACCTTAAAAACAGGAATTACGCGTGCAGTTTTGGAATGGAACATATCACTTGCAGCTATGGTGGACTGACTCAGAAGGCATCCCTTCACTATGCAGCATCAGTAGGAAATATAGATACTGCAAATTAAGCTCTAATTGTAGCAAGATAAATCAGTGGTTTATATGGCAGACAAGGATGGGTTATGTCCCATACACTGTTGTAGATGCTCAAGTCAGCAAGATAAATCCCCGTCACTATGCAGCATCAGTAAGAAAACGTTTTTTTTCAAAGCAAACTTGCTAATTTAGAAACTGTGGTACATCCCAGCAATTATATTAGCAATTAACACATCAGATTAGCAATTTAAAAGAAATCACTGTAGTAGATGCTCTAAGAGGTATATTGGTCTTAACCCGAAACATGCATGTTTGGCTTGGGAAATGAGTGAGTCCGATATTGGCCTTAGTCCGTGCGCGCCACATCAATATTTGTGCGCACCCGCTTCAATATTCATGCGGATATATCTAGCGTGCACAAATCTTAAATCGGATTGGATAGCAGAGGAGCCCATGCGCTCCTCTCCAAAGTGAGTCCCATGCCCATCGAACACACTATTTTCACGTTTTTTCAATAAAACAGTCGCTAACGGTGACTGTTTTTTCAATAAAACCGTCGGTGTTGGGTGTCTACACTGACATTTTTTTAAAGAGAACCGTCAGTGTTGGGTATCTACACTGACTGTTTTTTAACAGACAGTGTAGATACTCAACACTGACGGTTTTTTGAAACAGTCAGTGTTGGGTATCTACACTGATTGTTATTTATCCGTCAGTATAGAGATACCTATACTGGCGACGCCATCACTGACGCCTCAATAACAATTGGTGTAGGGGTATTTTAACAGTCGGTGATAGTGTTTTTTGTACTAGTGTATAGACTGAAACGTTGTCACAAGTATTTCACTAGGACTCTCTCTCTCTCTCTCTCTCTCTTTGTGTGCACGTGTGTGTGTCTATATATATATATATAGAGAGAGGAGGGATCGAATTACACCCTTTTTTTGACACATTTTGACACCTACCATTTTCAAAGTCCAAATAGTCGATCCAAACCATTCAACATGATGGATATATTAAAATTAGCCTGGAGATCAAAGTTTACATTTTTTTTGAATTTTTTAACTATTTATTAAGATGGTTACAAAATTGTTGTTTTCAGACCATTGAAAAACAGCGATTTTGTAACCATCTCAATAAATAGAAAAAAAATTCAAAAATGTAAAATTTGATCTCCAAGCACATTTTAATATGGTGATCATGTTGAACGGTTCGGATCGACTGTTTGGATTTTGAAATCGCAAAATTGACCTATAAAAAAACAGTGTCAAGATGTGTAAAAAAAAAAGTGTAATTGGATCCCTCCTCATATATATATAGATAGATAGATAGATAGATAGATAGATAGGCTATCATGCTTTGGGAAACAAAGAGAGTGCTTTACTTCCCACTCATATCTTCATTTTCAAAGTTCAAACAATCGATTCCAACTTTCCAACATGATCTTCATATTAAAATGTGCTTGGAGACCAAATTTTATATTTTTTTGAATTTTTTTACTATTTATTTAGAATTTTTTAAAATCACAGCTTTTAATTAAATAAAATAATAATAAAAAAATTCAGAAAAACAATGATTTTCAAAAATTCTAAAAAAATAGTAAAAAATTTCCAAAAAATGTAAAATTTGGTCTCCAAGCACATTTCCATATGAAAATATTGTTGAGAAGTTCGGATTGACTATTTGAACTTTGAAAATAGAGATATGAGCGGGTTTAACACCATCTTTACTTCCCAAAGCATCGTAGCATTACTCTATGTAACACTATGCAAAATATATATATGAAATTAATAACTGAAAATAAAATATAAAATGTACGAGCAAAATTTTCAAGTAAAATATTAATTTTTCTTTGAACATATGTCATATTTTTGAATAGATTCATAGGATAATTAAGTTACTTTGCATTGTTAATAAATAAATCACATATAAGTGTATGCTATTAATTTGATAGGTTTGAAATATTATAAGAAACGAATTTTGAAAGTCAATTTATATGAGTTGGACATTATATAAAGTTAACATTTTGAAAAGATTGATACTCTTTAATCAAAATTTTGGATTGATTCATGAAATTGGAAAATTAAATGTTAGATAGGTAAAATGAATTATTTATTTGGCAAGTGGGACCGACGGACCCAATTTGGTTTCCTCTCTCTTTTGATATTTTTCACCGCCTACGTACCTCATTTCTTCTCTTCCCTGGAACATTCATGTTTATTCTTTTTTATCTTTTCACCAAGTAATATAGGGTTTCTCTCTCTCTTCGGAAACTAACAGAGAGATTCAATCTCTCTCTCTTATTGGCCATGGTACGAGAGCTGTGCGTTATTGGTAATCTCTTCTTTTTCTGTTGGTAATCTCTTCTTTGTTATTTTAGATTATTCAGGGGTTGACATGTGATTTTAGGGTAGTAGATGAAATCTAAACATTGGTACCTATCGGTACCAGTTTACTTATGGTTACTGGTACACCTACTTAAACTACCAAGGACTTGTTGTAAAGAAAAGGTAAGGTTGAAGGTGTTACATGCAAAATGTCCATGATTTGGTAAACTGAAACTGTTAGAGGGGCCATGATGCAAAATTACATATATAATTTCGGATGGAAATTAAAGAATGGAATTTGATTTAGAATGTGAGCCTTCGGCCTTTGATTAATAAATAAAAGAGGAATGAGCCTTAATTATATTAGGCTTTAGAATTTTATAGATTAATAAGAAAAGTGAAGTTTACTTGGATTGTTGGACCTTGAATAAGAAAGAAATTAAAAGTATAAAGTAAAGTATGTTAAAGGTTAAGAACTAAGCGAATAATTAATAAATGAAGTCATTAATTAGCAGTGAATAAGAAACACCCATGATCATTAATTAATTGTTAATACGTGTATATTGTATTGTAACGATAATTTATAAGTATTAATTGAGAATATGTTATTATGCTATAGGCATATGTACTGTGGAATGAGACATAACAGGACTGTTCGGAACAACTGATATGCAATGGTTGATCGCTTTATTTACTCTACGATATCAGGTGCGGGGTTATTGGATTAGTCTGAGATTCATGACTAGGAATTAAATCGTAACTCGATGTGCATTTTGAATATTTAATTGACTGCATTTATTGAACTATTGCATCATATGCATAGCCCAATAAAATTGAAACTGAATTACAAGTAAGATTGTTGACTGTCATGTTGATATTGTTAATCGATTGATTGGTTCTTATTGCAAATGATTGATTGAGACCACAGTGACTGAATTGATTGAATATTGAATACTGTAATCCTTGAACCTCCATATAGTGGAGAAAAATTATTAATATATCGTAAAGTCTAGCTAGCTACTAGACTTTACTCCAGGACCCTTATGCGCATATGGTGAATGGCCTCAACTGAATCTAGTACCGGTTGGATAGGGGATACTAAATAAATGTGAATTGTGACTGTAAGACTAATGAAGTGTGGTAACTGTCTTATCAATGATTTTCTTTCCGATAATGACAGTATTGTGATATTGATTTCGTATTGTTTCTGTTAACCAATTGTCAGGATAGTTAGAACTGTCTTATCATTGATTTTCTTTCTGATAATGACAGTATGGAGATATTGATTCTGCATTGTTTCCGTTAACAAATTGTCAGGATAGTTAAAACAGTATAAGCCATAACACGATAGATACATGTTATGGTATCTGTCAGTGTTATCAGACTAGAAATTGTAAAGTTAAGAAACCAAATGTTACCAGACTTTATGGTTTAAAAGATTTTGACTCAAACCGTTTATTCTGATAAGGTTCTTAGAGTTCTGATTTACTTATGTAATTTTTGTCGTTCAATTGAATACTGTTATTGACCATTTGCATTCGTCATTATGAATTGAACTGTTAGTTTCTCGTGCGGAGATTTCAATCTGAATATGGATTTCCTTCGAATCAAATAACCTGAGTGACAATTAGCACTGAGGAATAATTTATTATTTCTCACCCGTTTTCCCTTGTGGGATTCACAGGTTTGTTAGACGAAAATTGAGAAACGCTTTTGGTATAATAATTGACAGCAGGGCCACCTAAAGGTATGGAATTTGGGATTATTTTATCTGACATGGTGCAAAAAGTATTTCTCTAGCATTATCCACTATAAATGGTCAGATGATTATTGTAAATAAATTGGGATGTGGAAAAAAATAATGCATGCTATTAGCAATGCATAAAAAGATCCATGCCAGATGTTATGTATATTGAATGGTAAATAGACGTGGTAGCAATTGTCGCACCTCTGGATCGGGGGTGTCAACTCTATATATATATATGGCATTTGCTTCGGTGGACATAAGGACCTATTTGTAAAATGAACATATTTTCATTTTCAAAGTTCAAACAGTCGATCCGACCGTTCAACATTATCTCCATATTAAAATGTACTTGGAGGTCAAATTTTACATTTTTTTGAATTTTTTTACTATTTATTAAGATGGTTACAAAATCGCTGTTTTTCAATGGTCTGAAAACAACGATTTTGTAACCATCTTAATAAATAGTAAAAAAATTCAAAAAAATGTAAATTTGACCTCCAAGTACATTTTAATATAGAGATAATGTTGAACGGTCGGATCGACTGTTTGAACTTTGAAAATGAAAATATGTTCATTTTACAAATAGGTCCTTATGTCCACCGAAGCATCCCTCTATATATATATATTAGGAGGGATCAAATTACACCTTTTTTTTTTACACACTTTGACACCTATCATTTTCAAAGTCCAAATAGTCGATCCAAACCGTTCAACATGATGGATATATTAAAATGTACTTGGAGATCAAATTTTACATTTTTTTGAATTTTTTTACTATTTATTAAGATGGTTACAAAATCGTTGTCTTCAGACCATTGAAAAACAGTGATTTTGTAACCATCTGAATAAATAGTAAAAAATTTCAAAAAAAATGTAAAATTTGATCTCCAAGCACATTTTAATATGGTGATCATGTTGAACGGTTTGGATCGACTGTTTGGATTTTGAAATCGCAAAATTGACCTATAAAAGAAACGGTGTCAAGATGTGTCAAAAAAATGGTGTAATTGGATCCCTCCTCTGTATATATATATCATACATACATATATATATATATAGGGATGGGCTATGGTGAGCTATGGAGTAAAACAAGTTTTTACTCCACGTCTCATTATTTCCATTTTGAAAATCCAAACAACCGATCCGAACCGTTCAACATGATCTCCAAATTGAAATGTGCTTGGAGATCAAATTTTACATTCGAAATGTCGAATTAAGTAGCTCAATAAATTGGTTGTATATTATATATTTGTAATTTGTTTCTTTACCTCTTATATTATGAGTAAGAATAAGGTAGGTAAGTCTAATTTTATATGAGTATGAAAAATATATCCACCCGATCTGTGTCATGTCCATTGGCATCCCTATATAACTGTAATTCATTAACAAGACCTAAGGCCGTCAACGTTTTAAAAGTCATGATAAGATGGTATGGCTTTTATTATAGATGTGTCCAATAATCGCTACAGATTGGGTCCGGTATGACCCTGGTTAACTACATCATTGGATTGATACTGCATTCTCAGAGAAACTTTGTATTAAGTCCCCGCAGTATTGCCCAACTATCATTATTTATGACCGGAATTAGTTGGAACCATGTTTGTTCGGACATGGTAAAATTTATTTTGGCTTGAATATATACGAAAGTCATATTGACCCTCTTTCCAACCATATTTCCTTGTAAATGATCGTCCTTAAACCTATATCACTTATCCCGGGCCTTGCCCTTGCAAAACTTCACCAACTATGCAAATGATTACCCCAATAATATTGGTTCAATTAATTCACTAACCTAAACATTATAATTAAAAATCAAAATTAAGAAACTACTAAAAAGTTTAAATAAAATTCAATAAAATGGTTGCACACAGACATTGAATGTGCACCATTTGAAGGGTGCGCAATCATTGTCTGGGCGCCACCCCTAAGCGGTGTGTAGGCAATTGAAAGTGTCCAAAAATGTACCAAAAAAATACTAAACATTGACCATAAATCACGTGTAGATTAGGGTTTTAGATAAGAATCAGATTACTTTCATATATTTTCATAATTTTGCAGATTTGAAGATATGGAAGGTTTTCGAGGCGAAATTGGACCAAAATAGACAAATTCAAATGAACAACATTCTACACGGGTCCATACAACATGATCTCATGCCGCATGTGCCCAGGAAGTGAAGAACTGAAGAATCGGCTAAGTCAGAAAGAAACAATAGTTACCAGTTTGATTTTTCTTGATCTCCACACTTGTCACACCCCGAGACAACTCGCCACGTATTAATACGTAAGGCGTATACACATCACATACATTATCAATAATATCCACAAATGCCACATAAAAATATAGTCTTACAACAAAAATCAAAGAGATTCAACAGCGGTCACGACAGATATGGTTAGGAATACGGTAACAACCATGCCTGTTCAAGTGTACCAATTTAGTGGAAATTAAACAAACAAAATAAAATAAACATAAGTGGCATTGAATCATAAACATGGATCCTTCCGCTTGCTTTTACTCACGACCTTGTTCTGACACCTCTTCCTCATTACCTGGAACCCACATAACAGTGGAACGGGTGAGAGATTCGAACATTCTCTCAGTGCGGGATTCAGTTCCAGTCCCGAAGTTTGTAAAATTAACTTAATTCTCAAAAGCATGAAAATGAAATAAATAATAAATGCTCATGCGTTTCTAATGTCATGTAATCCTACAATGATAAACACTTTCATTTTCTTTCAAGTTTTTCCGTTAGTCCATTTATCTTGCCATTCCAATGGGAAGTCCAACCAACATTGAAATGCTGCCAACCCACTGGGAAGTCCAACCAACAATGGGAGGCCGCCAACTCACTAGGAAGTCCAACCAATAGTGAGAGGCTGTCTCACTAGACGGGGAGTCCACCCTACGCTAGGTCTTGACCCGTGACGGGAAGTCCAACCGACGCCACGTTAACGAGGGATCCAGTCGAACACCGGATCCAATGTATACATCCCGATATGCGAACATATCGGCCCCTGTTCACTTTTCTTATCCGTTCACATCACATATATTAACTCAACACAACACATCATATAAGTCCGTTGATCAAACAAATAATCATATCCTAATATTTTCTAACAAAGTCAACTGGTTGTTCGAATTCAACATGCATAATTCAACTATATAAAAATAAATGCACGCAAAACGATAAGTAATAATTTTACAAAGTCCAGGAAACCCGCACCTGATATCTGAGTGAATCTTTGATGGTCTCTTACGTTGTTTAAATCTTTAAACGTTGAATCTAAAACATAAACATACATTTAATTAATGATGTTTGGAATCAATTCTCGTTCCCTAACAAGTAACAACCCTTAATGCTATATATCATTGATCCTAGTTTACTGTTTAGACGAACTCTCACAATTTAATTTTGACTTACCATAATTTGGTTAATTTCTACTCTCTGATAGTATTTACGAGAATGAAAGAAATAAAATAAGTAGATAAAGATAAAAAAAAAATATATAAAAAAAAATAGATGATTTTTGTTATGTTACCTTGATCCTTATCATAATTAACCGAGAGTGTTTTATTTTTTTCTTGACTAAATACAATAATAGGAAAAAAAATACTCAATTAAATATATAGTAAGTTTGAAATTAATTCTAATGTAGTAATATAATTTAACATAGGCTAACTTAGTATAAACAATTTGCTGGAAAATAGTTTTCAAATTAACAAAAATAGTAGTGAGTAATTATAGAAATTAACTATTCACTTCAAAACTTTAATAAACAGATATCTATATTTATATATCATCATGTATATCCAAAGATTAAAATAATTTATATGTCAAATTATATGATTGCAATTAAAAAAGATTAAGAGAAAGATTTCATATTATAATATACAAGAAATAAATTTTCAGATTATAATTTAAAGGAACGAAATCATAAATTCCTACAATCTATGAACAATACATTATTCTAATCAACATCTACTTATCGTATCATAATTGGTAAAACTTATGCAACAATTATAAATAATAAATCATGAGTTTAGAGTACCTTCAAGCAAAAATTGGGTTTCTCCTTGGTTCGGTTGTGAAGGAACTGACAGAGAGCGATGGTGTGGCAAATAATTGAGAGAATTTCAATTAAAATATGGAGTAGCGGTTTTGAAATCACATTAGAGGGAGGAGAGTAATTAAAATGAAGAGGGCGGTCAGGGACAAAATCAAGAGGGATGGGTGGTTTAATTTATAGGAGTGATTTTGCACCAGGGGATGTGAGGGTTAGTTAATTTTGCGTTGGTTATTTTGATAGGGAGTGAGATATGGGCTACTGAATCTAATTGGGTTGAATCGGGCTCTGTTGATATGTAAATCAATTTTATTTATATCATAACCTACTAATTAAGTTAATTAAAACTGAAATTTAATGAAATTTAAATTGGCTCATTTCTCACGTCAATTCTCTCAATCTACGTGGCGTTACATCCTTCCCCCCTTCAAAAAGAATTTTGTCCTCAAAATTCAAACATAAAATTATAAATATTGTAACTATGCTTTCCTTGCTCTACTCTGATTAAATTACGTGGTGTTACATCCTCCTTACGAATCATGTTCAGTCCTTTGAACAAAACCGTTCTCAGACATCTCAAATATATTTAGTTACTTTGCATGTATGGTGTTTTCCAACTCTCACGTATGTTCCCTAATTGAGTGGCGTCTCCATCGCACTAACCATTGTCTAACAGTTTAATTCTTAAGTTGAAGTTTATTTGTGACTAGAATTTTCATGAGAAACATCTTTTTTCGTATACTAACGTATCATCTAGGCATAAGTTGGAGTGGTTGACAACCCTGGATTGGTCTAGATTGTAACGTCGTAATGGTGAGACAAGGGAGACTGGTTGTACTTTATCCTGGTTGGGCGTAGTGCTGACTCATACGCAAGTGGTTTTATAAGCTTTAATAACTCATAAGATCCTACATATCTAGGGTTCTCTTTTCTTTTATTTTTATTTTTATTTTTATTTTTATTTTTATTTTTATTTTTATTTTATTATTTCGTGACTCCGAAACGCCGTACTTCTTTCTGTGGAGGCACATTTAGCCACATGTGATCTCATGCCTTAATTTACAGAGGTTGTCTCTGGATATTCACATTTTTTTTTTCTTTCAGTCGCGAGTGATATCTCGTCTTCTTCAAATAAGTTGAGCCATGTCGAATAACTCCAGTGTCTCTGAGCACGTAAACATGATAATCAAATAATTTTTAGCATACCTGCCATGAGTTCTGCTGCCACCTCTTCTTCCTCATGCATTTCTTCAACTTCTTCAATCACATTTGCACAATCGCAGGTGGATTGATGAACATGTACTCCTACTCGGTTGTTGCTCTGGTTTCCATTCCTGTTGTTGTAGCCACTTGATCCTCCTATGAAAGGTACTCGGTTGGTAGTGTTACCAGTTGAAGTCTGTGGTTTGACGTAACCTCGGTTAAAACCTTCGTTCTGAATTGCTTTGCCTAACACGGCATGTCCCGGACAATCCTTGGAAAAATGTCCTGGTTTGAAACACCGATGGCATAGACCATTGAGGACGCTACACTGAGAAGTGGCGTGGTTCTTGTTGCAGTGGTCACATCTTGCCCCATTGTTGGGCTGATAGTCGTTTCTTGGCTGGAAAGGTCTAGGATTTTCGTCGATCCTCGGTCGGACGTTTCTAGGGCCATTGTTCTGGCTGATGCGGATCTCATATGACTCTGCGGTGGAAGCCCTAGACATCAGGTCAGCAAGTTTGTCTATCCCTGGTAGGTCGATCAGCTGGGCAAGGCGGGGGTTTAGACCACCAAGATATTGTTGCTTCAGGCGGAATTCATCTTGAACAATGTCAAGAGCGTACCTCATTAGGTTTTCAAATTTGGAATTGTATTCTGTCATTGGAACGTTTCCTTGTTTAAGACTAGTGAACTTCTGGCGGAGTAATTCTCGAGACCTTATATCCATATACCTTCCTTCGAATAGTCTTTCAAATTCTGTCCAAATTACCAGTCCTGTGATTTGACGCTTAGCTTCCTGCCACCAGAATCGAGCGTGTCCTTCGAAAAGTTGGGTAGCTAATTCCACTCTATTTTCTTCTGGGGCCCGTAGAATTTGGAATTTGTCTTTGATATTGGCGATCCAATTCTCAGCTGCTGCAAAATCGCCGGTCCCATCGAACGTTGGGGGATGTAAAGAATTGAATGAGCGGTAGAGTTCGAAGAATGGGTCTACTTCTCGAGGCCTTCTCTGTTCTGCCTCCATGGCAACCCGAGCGACTCTCTCAAGACCTTGTAAGAGGGTCTGCAAGTGATTGGCCCCAGCTTGGGCATCAGCGGTGGGTGGAATAGGTTCTCTGTCATTGTCAGCATTTGCTCCAGTTCTAGGACGTCGTGGGATAGTTTCTCGGTTATTAGCGTTAATTCTAGTTCTGGGGCGTCCTCTCACCATTTCTATAGTTTAAGAAGAGAAGATTAATTTAAAATTGTTTTATATAAAAAAATTTGACAAGAAAACTTAACAATGTTTTTTTTTTTTTTTTTATATATCGGAAGATGCTACATATAACTGTACGTAGGAAATCTAAAGAAATTGATCAGATAGAAAAATAATATACATAAAAAAAAAAATTCCACACGTCACGCTATAATTTTTAAAATATATATGTTCATGATTATGTGTATGATATCTGCTATATTTTTCTTTTTTTTTTCAGATAAATTAAAATAATAGTAATAGTAATTCGAATCACACACAAGTAGAATTCAGTGCATATATCAATCCATTAACTAATCCAATTTGTTACTTACTTAAAAATTTACCGAATTTAAATTTCAAAATTTTCAATTTATTACTGAAATTCGTTTTATAAGCGTTGTTATTTTATCAAAAAGGTGTTGTTGTCTATAAATTTTTAAGATTAAATTATGTTGTTATTCTATTATTAGCAATGCCACTACTAAAATTTTGCTGCGATATAATAAAGTAGCATGAAAACATATCAAGAACGAAAATATATTTCTTTTTCTTTTGTTTTAACAAAAATATCTAATTTTTTATCATATACGAAAAAAAAAAAAAAAATCATATTACAGATAATTATTTATTGAGAAAATATCCGAAATGCGTTCTAATTAACGCATTAAAAGAGGCAATTACTTGATAATACAATTTATTCTTTCTACGTAGAAAATTCTAATTGTTCCGTACTAATCTTGATATGTTTTATATTGTTTCTTGGATAAAGTAATTGAAGAATTCCGAATTTCCAATTTAATTTAGTCACTATCTATATCCGAGAGTACGCTTATGGTTTGAAAAATAAATAAATAAATCAGGACATAAATTGTGACGCTTACATTTCTAAAGACAAGACCTTAGCATGTATTTGTACATACGTGAACTACATTATATCCGCTTAAATTGTATTATCTTAATTCTTAAGACAAGACCTAAATGCGCACTCACTCAGCGATTTAATTATTGATATTGTATGTGCTGGCTCTGATACCAACTTAGTTGTCACACCCCGAGACAACCCGCCACGTATTAATACGTAAGGCGTATACACATCACATACATTATCAATAATATCCACAAATGCCACATAAAAATATAGTCTTACAACAAAAATCAAAGAGATTCAACAGCGGTCACGACAGATATGGTTAGGAATACGGTAACAACCATGCCTGTTCAAGTGTACCAATTTAGTGGAAATTAAACAAACAAAATAAAATAAACATAAGTGGCATTGAATCATAAACATGGATCCTTCCGCTTGCTTTTACTCACGACCTTGTTCTGACACCTCTTCCTCATTACCTGGAACCCACATAACAGTGGAACGGGTGAGAGATTCGAACATTCTCTCAGTGCGGGATTCAGTTCCAGTCCCGAAGTTTGTAAAATTAACTTAATTCTCAAAAGCATGAAAATGAAATAAATAATAAATGCTCATGCGTTTCTAATGTCATGTAATCCTACAATGATAAACACTTTCATTTTCTTTCAAGTTTTTCCGTTAGTCCATTTATCTTGCCATTCCAATGGGAAGTCCAACCAACATTGAAATGCTGCCAACCCACTGGGAAGTCCAACCAACAATGGGAGGCCGCCAACTCACTAGGAAGTCCAACCAATAGTGAGAGGCTGTCTCACTAGACGGGGAGTCCACCCTATGCTAGGTCTTGACCCGTGACGGGAAGTCCAACCGACGCCACGTTAACGAGGGATCCAGTCGAACACCGGATCCAATGTATACATCCCGATATGCGAACATATCGGCCCCTGTTCACTTTTCTTATCCGTTCACATCACATATATTAACTCAACACAACACATCCTATAAGTCCGTTGATCAAACAAATAATCATATCCTAATATTTTCTAACAAAGTCAACTGGTTGTTGGAATTCAACATGCATAATTCAACTATATAAAAATAAATGCACGCAAAACGATAAGTAATAATTTTACAAAGTCCAGGAAACCCGCACCTGATATCTGAGTGAATCTTTGATGGTCTCTTACGTTGTTTAAATCTTTAAACGTTGAATCTAAAACATAAACATACATTTAATTAATGATGTTTGGAATCAATTCTCGTTCCCTAACAAGTAACAACCCTTAATGCTATATATCATTGATCCTAGTTTACTGTTTAGACGAACTCTCACAATTTAATTTTGACTTACCATAATTTGGTTAATTTCTACTCTCTGATAGTATTTACGAGAATGAAAGAAATAAAATAAGTAGATAAAGATAAAAAAAAAATATATAAAAAAAAATAGATGATTTTTGTTATGTTACCTTGATCCTTATCATAATTAACCGAGAGTGTTTTATTTTTTTCTTGACTAAATACAATAATAGGAAAAAAAATACTCAATTAAATATATAGTAAGTTTGAAATTAATTCTAATGTAGTAATATAATTTAACATAGGCTAACTTAGTATAAACAATTTGCTGGAAAATAGTTTTCAAATTAACAAAAATAGTAGTGAGTAATTATAGAAATTAACTATTCACTTCAAAACTTTAATAAACAGATATCTATATTTATATATCATCATGTATATCCAAAGATTAAAATAATTTATATGTCAAATTATATGATTGCAATTAAAAAAGATTAAGAGAAAGATTTCATATTATAATATACAAGAAATAAATTTTCAGATTATAATTTAAAGGAACGAAATCATAAATTCCTACAATCTATGAACAATACATTATTCTAATCAACATCTACTTATCGTATCATAATTGGTAAAACTTATGCAACAATTATAAATAATAAATCATGAGTTTAGAGTACCTTCAAGCAAAAATTGGGTTTCTCCTTGGTTCGGTTGTGAAGGAACTGACAGAGAGCGATGGTGTGGCAAATAATTGAGAGAATTTCAATTAAAATATGGAGTAGCGGTTTTGAAATCACATTAGAGGGAGGAGAGTAATTAAAATGAAGAGGGCGGTCAGGGACAAAATCAAGAGGGATGGGTGGTTTAATTTATAGGAGTGATTTTGCACCAGGGGATGTGAGGGTTAGTTAATTTTGCGTTGGTTATTTTGATAGGGAGTGAGATATGGGCTACTGAATCTAATTGGGTTGAATCGGGCTCTGTTGATATGTAAATCAATTTTATTTATATCATGACCTACTAATTAAGTTAATTAAAACTGAAATTTAATGAAATTTAAATTGGCTCATTTCTCACGTCAATTCTCTCAATCTACGTGGCATTACATCCTTCCCCCCTTCAAAAAGAATTTTGTCCTCAAAATTCAAACATAAAATTATAAATATTGTAACTATGCTTTCCTTGCTCTACTCTGATTAAATTACGTGGTGTTACATCCTCCTTACGAATCATGTTCAGTCCTTTGAACAAAACCGTTCTCAGACATCTCAAATATATTTAGTTACTTTGCATGTATGGTGTTTTCCAACTCTCACGTATGTTCCCTAATTGAGTGGCGTCTCCATCGCACTAACCATTGTCTAACAGTTTAATTCTTAAGTTTAAGTTTATTTGTGACTAGAATTTTCATGAGAAACATCTTTTTTCGTATACTAACGTATCATCTAGGCATAAGTTGGAGTGGTTGACAACCCTGGATTGGTCTAGATTGTAACGTCGTAATGGTGAGACAAGGGAGACTGGTTGTACTTTATCCTGGTTGGGCGTAGTGCTGACTCATACGCAAGTGGTTTTATAAGCTTTAATAACTCATAAGATCCTACATATCTAGGGTTCTCTTTTCTTTTCTTTTTATTTTTATTTTTATTTTTATTTTATTATTTCGTGACTCCGAAACGCCGTACTTCTTTCTGTGGAGGCACATTTAGCCACATGTGATCTCATGCCTTAATTAACAGAGGTTGTCTCTGGATATTCACATTTTTTTTTTCTTTCAGTCGCGAGTGATATCTCGTCTTCTTCAAATAAGTTGAGCCATGTCGAATAACTCCAGTGTCTCTGAGCACGTAAACATGATAATCAAATAATTTTTAGCATACCTGCCATGAGTTCTGCTGCCACCTCTTCTTCCCCATGCATTTCTTCAACTTCTTCAATCACATTTGCACAATCGCAGGTGGATTGATGAACATGTACTCCTACTCGGTTGTTGCTCTGGTTTCCATTCCTGTTGTTGTAGCCACTTGATCCTCCTATGAAAGGTACTCGGTTGGTAGTGTTACCAGTTGAAGTCTGTGGTTTGACGTAACCTCGGTTAAAACCTTCGTTCTGAATTGCTTTGCCTAACACGGCATGTCCCGGACAATCCTTGGAAAAATGTCCTGGTTTGAAACACCGATGGCATAGACCATTGAGGACGCTACACTGAGAAGTGGCGTGGTTCTTGTTGCAGTGGTCACATCTTGCCCCATTGTTGGGCTGATAGTCGTTTCTTGTTGCAGTGGTCACATCTTGCCCCATTGTTGGGCTGATAGTCGTTTCTTGAAAACATTGAATATGCAAATATCTGAGGCATGGTTAGGGTATGAAAATAATAGAACTTTTTAATCCAACTCTTATATAATTGGATTGATTTAGACATTAAAATAAGCGCCAAAGAGCTGACCACTATATTGTTGAATTTATGAAATAGAAAAGTAAAACTGAGGAGAGAAATATATTGCAAACTTGTCTTTTTCTTATTACAAGATCTTCTATTTATAATTACAAGGCTTAAAAACTAGCCATTAGTACTATTTTCTATTCTAGTAATGACAGTACACGTTACCGTTATTTTTCAATATTTGAAAATAAGTTGGATTCTTTTTCTATATTTGAACACTATATATATAGACGTTTTTTGTGGGACTTATTTGTCCATCAACTTTGGTTTGATCCTTCAAAATAGATGAGACTCTTTAAAGGGCTTTTATTTTTGTGAGAGTTCATCTGTTTTTCTGACTGACAAAATCACCTGTTGTTAATTATTTCAAATTAGATTCACGAATCTTCAATTAAGAGACTCGATATAATTACAACAACTTTTTTGTGAGAGTTCATCTGTTTTTGCTTCGAATTAGAGAGAATCAGTTTTGCTTCAACATATAAACCAGACCAACTCCGTTTAATAGTATATATGGATATGGAATTTGATTTATTTTATCGAACTTGATATCATTTTGATACTTAAAGTATATCAATGAAGTTTAAACTATTTTACCGAATTATTAAAAAAAATCATTAGCATATTTCATACATAATGAGTGATGACCAAGAGAAATGAATAAATTTCGAGTAAGGCCACGTCAAGATAAGATTTTTTTCTAAATATAATTAATTTTAATTATTTTAACAGAACAAACACTATTGATTTGATTTTTATAAAAAGCAGCTCCACCGATTTAACGATTCTTAGGATTGGTGGAGCTGTTTTTTATAAAAACCAAATCAATAGTGCTTGTTCTGTTAAAATAATTAAAATTAGTTCTATTAAAAAAAATCTCAAGACAATGTCAATTATTAAATGACCCTTTATCAAATCTTAACGCTTATCTAAGATATTTAAAAGGAAATTTCACATATATTCATTATAAACTTCAAAATTACGTATTTTTCTCTCTTAAATCCATAATATCATATTTATCCTTTGAAAATTACAAAAACTCACAAATATAGTCAATTTGTTGACTTTTCTATTAAAACTCATTTTAAATTTATACAGTACTCATGTTGCCCTTTATTAAAAAATAAAATAAAAAATATGTAGCATGCTTAAGAGAAATCACTACTACAAAAAAGCTAATTCTACACTGCACATTGTACACGGTTTTTCTAATTTTATATAAAAACCGTGTGTCAAATATGAAATTGTGAAAGGCTAAAAAATATTGGGGAATTATACACGGACACTTAGTTATAAATCAGTATATAATTGTTTGAGAGAGCTACACGGTTTATTAGGGATAAAAAATCCGTGTGAAAAGAAACCGTGTGGAAATGATTGAGAGAGTTACACGGATATTATACAAAAATCCGTGTATGAATTGCTACACGGATATTTAATTAAATAACCGTGTACAAATATTAAGAGAGCTACACGGTTTTTAGTTATATGTCCGTGTAGAATAGTTAGAGAGCTACACGGTTTTCTTATCAAATATTCGTGTATAAAGGATAATGCTACACGGCTTTTTTTAATAAATAACCGTGTATAAATTGTCACAGAGCTACACGGATTGTTAAGTATAAATCCGTGTAGAAAAGCCGTGTAGGGTTTTATCCAATATAAATGAACCTCTTCTCTTCCAGAGACTTCTCCTTCCAGCGCCGTTTTGATCAACTAATTAATACGCCCTCTCTCTCTTTTGAACTGAGATCTGATTTCCGCAAATTAAAGGCTAGCATAGCTGGAATCTGTCATCTTTGAAGTTTTTATTTTCTCCTCTCTAAATTTCGAAGGTTAGTATATACATTTTTTCCTTTTTCCTCTCTAATTTTCTGTTTAGTAATTATTATTGCTTATTTAATTAGGTGTGTAATATATTCATGCATGCTTGATTTAATTAGTAATTAGATAATGTAAATATATAATTAGTGTATTGTGGTCCAATAACCGACCTATAAATGATTTTTAGGTCAATGCCCGTTCAAAATTAATCCAATAGGGATTAATTTTGGACAGCCCCCGTTTTGGGACTGCTCTTTGAATATTGTGTCTCATTTAGGATGTGAACACATATTAGTAGGTTTTAATTAGTATTTGAGGAAAGTTCGACGGTATTTTCCCTTATTGCTCCTACGAGTATGTGGTTCGTACGCATACTTGGAGAGTTAAGGGGAAATGCTGCCGAATTTTTCTCAAATACTAATTAAAACTCGCTAATATGTGTTCACATATGAGACATAATATTCAAAGAGTGGGTTAGGATTGTAAACCGGCCCTTTGTAAGCCAAAATTTGGTACAATATATGTTAACCATGCTTGATTAATTCATCAAATCATTTTTATAATTTAATTTACAGATGGATCGAAGTTGGATGTATGAATTGCGACGTGACAGTGAAGAATATTTGGTTCGCGTTGATGAGTTTATAAAATTTGCTGAGAGGTATAGAGTGAAGAAAAAAGAAGACGACATTTTGTGTCCTTGTAGAGATTGTAAAAATATTTTAAGATTTGTGGACTCTGAAGAAACTAGAGGTCATTTAATTTGTCGGGGATTTAAGAAGAGATATACATGTTGGATCATGCACGGTGAGAAATTTGGTGAAAGTAGTAGTACCAATAAAGATTTTAATCGTTGTGAATTGAATGATGAGAATGCATAAATTTCTGATAATTTTGAACTTGATTGGAACGAGAATTACGAGGATGTCGAAATTTTTGATAATATTGAACCCGGAAACGACGATGATGAGACGGAGATGAATTCTGGTGAAAATGTAGAACATGAGTTTATTGAAAATCTGGAGGAAATGTTTCGTGACGCGGAAGATGAAATTAGTGATAAAAATTATGATAAATTCCAAAATTTGTCTAATGATTCCAAAAAGCAGTTGTATCCCGGGTGTACCAAATTTACGAAACTGTCAGCTATGTTGAAATTATTAAACTTAAAAGCAGACAATGGTTGGAGCGATAAGAGTTTCACGTCCTTATTACAGCTTTTACGAGAAATGCTCCCAGATAACAACGAGTTACCCAGTACAATATATCAAGCGAAAAAATTGATATGTCCAATGGAGTTGAAGATCGAAAGAATACATGCATGTCCGAATAACTGTGTATTGTACCGTCACGAGTACGAGACCATGCATGTCTGTCCTAAATGCGGTGTTTCACGGTATAAACGTAAGGACCAGGACAGTACTGATGATTGTAACGAGGACAAAAAGGGCCGGCCTTTGGCTAAGGTGTTGTGGTATTTGCCGATAATACCGAGATTCAAACGGTTGTTTGCGAATTCCAAGGATGCGAAATTATTGCGTTGGCATGAAGAAGAGCGCAAAAAAGACGGTAAACTAAGGCACCCGGCCGATTCTCCTCAGTGGAGAAACATTGATAGACACTTCAAAGAATTTGGTTCCGAAATGAGAAACCTTAGGATTGTGGTGAGCACAGATGGAATGAGTCCGTTTGGAAGCTTGAGCAGTTGGCACAGTACTTGGCCAGTTCTTATATCCATCTATAATCTTCCTCCTTGGTTGTGCATGAAACGCAGGTATATAATGATGTCATTACTAATCCAAGGACCCAGGCAACCCGGAAATGACATAGATGTGTATCTCGCACCATTAATTGAGGACCTCCAGAAATTGTGGCGTGATGGCGTCCCGGTCTGGGATGCGTACAACAAAGAGGTATTTCAAATGCGGGCCATGGTGTTTTGCACAGTAAATGATTTTCCCGCGTACGGGAATTTATCATGTTACACTTGTAAAGGAGCAAAAGCGTGCCCTATATGTGAAGATGACACGCAGGTGCTGAGGTTGAAAAATTGTCAGAAGAATGTTTTCATGGGGCATCGTAGTTTTCTTCCTGTTAATCACCCATACCGTAAGAAGAAGAGTGCATTCAACGGGAAAATTGAGCTTGGAGTGGCCCGTCGTCCATTAGACGGGAAAAGTGTCTTCAATCGGGTAAAAAACCTTGATGTTATTTTTGAAAAATGTGCCGAAGCACCACCGAAGAATATTTGGAAAAAAAGGTCCATATTCTGGGATCTACCGTACTGGAAATTTTTAGAAGTGAGACATTGCATAGATGTCATGCATGTTGAAAAAAATGTCTGCGACAGTTTGATCGGTTTACTATTGAACATTAAGGGAAAGACTAAAGATGGTATTAAAGTTCGGAAAGACATGGTTGAAATGGGAATACGACCCGAGCTTGCACCGCAGGAGAAAGGGAAGCGCACGTACCTACTCCCCGCACTGTGCACAATGTCGAAGAAAGAGAAAACAAGCTTTTATGAATGCCTTCATAGTATTAAAGTTCCATCGGGGTATTCCTCGAATATTAAGAAGCTGGTGTCGAAGAAGGACCTGAAATTGCTTGGTCTGAAATCCCACGACTGTCATGTTTTACTGACACATATGATTCCTGTTGCAATTCAGGGAATTTTACCAAAGGAGGTTCGGGAAACCATTACGAAGTTCTGTACTTTCTTCAATGCAATCAATTCCAAAGTGATAGACCCTCTAAAATTAGACTCTTTGCAAAAGGAGATCGTCGTTACTCTTTGCCAACTTGAGATGTATTTTCTGCCATCTTTTTTCGATGTTATGGTTCACCTTGCTGTTCATCTTGTGAGAGAAATTCAGATCTGTGGTCCCGTGTTCCTGCGGTATATGTATCCATTCGAGAGATACATGGGCATCTTGAAAAAGTACGTGAGGAACCGACATCGGCCCGAAGGTAGCATTATAGAAGGATATTCCACAGAAGAGGTGATTGAGTTTTGCACCAACTACATGGCCGGTGTGGATCCAATTGGCGTTCCGAAGTCTCGATACGAGGGAAGGCTCCAAGGAGTGGGGACAATTGGGTTGAGAGCCGTAGTTGCTGATATAAATGATCTACATAAGGCATATTTTATTGTACTACAGCACATGACAGATGTTGCTCCCTACATAGATGAGCACATGACAATCCTTAAACAACAGAACTACACGAGAAGTCAGAAGTGGCTTACTAACGAGCATAATCGTTCTTTTATAGGATGGCTGAAAGAAAGAGTGAAGTCACACCCCGTACCTGAAATTGTTAAACTGCTGGGCGAAGGACCCCAAATTGTTGTCAAAACATTCCAAGGATACGAAATTAACAGTTATACTTTTTACACTAAACGGCAAAGTGAGAAGAGTACAATGCAAAATAGTGGGGTGACGTTGGTGGCGACGTCTCAAGAATTCAGTAGATCTGGGGATGGCCGGGCTGTAACAGCATCGAGGTCATATTATGGAGTCATTGAAGAAATTTGGGAGCTCGCTTACAATCCTCGCCTGAGCATTCCCTTGTTTCGGTGTCAATGGGTCGAAGACCGGGGTGTTAAAGTTGATAACGACGGGTTCACACTAGTTGATTTTAACAAAGTTGGATATGTCGATGATCCGTTTATACTTGCCAAGCAAGCCACCCAAGTCTTTTATGTCACTGACCCGAGTGATGATAGGTGGAGCGTCATCCTATCCGGAAAAAGAAGGATTGTCGGGGTAGAAAATGTCGTCGACGAAGAAGAGTATGACCAGTTCGACGAAATACCTCCATTTTGTGCCGACATGCAACCTGAGGTAGCAACAATTGAAGAAAACGACGGAGCAAACTATATGCGATCCGACCACAATGAAGGAATATGGGCCGAGAGTACTGTTGAAAAGGAGAAAAAAAAAAGAGAAAAAGGAAAAAAAAACCCGGTGTGTAATATTTATTTTTTGTTTAAAATTTAAACTTGTAATATTTCTTTTTTAGAAACAACTTTGTAATAATTAAACATTTGTAGTTCAAATATCAAATATTAGATTCTTCTAGTTCAAATATTAGTATTAGTTTTTAAAATATTAGTGAATTCTGAAATAATGAAATAAAAAATAAAATATTAGTATTAGTTTTTAAATATTAGTATGAATATTAAATATTACGAATAAAATATTTGTAGTTCAAAAATAAAATATTTGTAGCTCTCTGGTTCAAATGTTAGTTCATTTTTTATAATAATGGTACAAAATTTCTATTTCAAATATTAGTATTAGTTTTCAAAATATTAGTTAAGATATTATATAATAAAAATAAAATATAAAATATTAGTATTAGTTTTTAATTACTAGTACAAATATTAAATGTCTATAGTTCAAATTTTAATAATAATAAAAAACCGGGTATTAGTTAATATTAGTATAAGTTTTAAATATTAGACGTGATACTATATATTTTAGATAATTTATTATTAGTTTAAATAATATAAAAAATAAAAAGAAACATAAATTAATATGTTTGAACTTTTTGTACACGGACTTTTAGTTAATAGTCCGTTTATAAATAGTCATTGTACACGGATTTTATGATAAAACCGTGTATAAAGGTTCAGAGAGCTACACGGACTTTTACTTAATAGTCCGTGTAGAAAGGGGATTTGTACACGGACTTTTAGTTAATGTCCGTGTAGAAAGACTAATTATACACGGACTTTTACTAAATAGTCCGTGTAGAAAAACCGGGGATTTGTACACGGACTTTTACTAAATGTCCGTGTAGAAAGAGCTGTACAATGTTTTTCAAAAGCTTTCTCTTCCAATTTCTTTCTGAAAACGAGCCGCTTCAAATCCTTCTCTTCTCTTTCAAAATCCTTTTCACTACTCCGCCTCTATCACCCTCCCTCTTAGCCGCCTCTGTCACCCTCTCCGCCGCCTCTGTCACCGCCTCTTCTGCCTTGCTGTGCTCATTGTCGCCGCTTACTGTTCTCACTACTGATTTGTAAGTTTTTTTTGCTTATTTTTTGCTGTGTTGTGCTGTGCCTATTAAATTTTCTGCTTTGATTTGCTGTGCTGTGCCTGTAGTTCAAAACCTATTAAATTTCTGGTGGATATAGTTAATTGTGCTGGTGCCACTTTACTCACTACTAGAATTTAGATTATTTGCATAGGATGAAAAATGCTCATTTGCATGGGATACCCATGCAGATAGTGCCAATTGCATGGGTATTCCATGCAAATGAGTTCATACAGTTGATCTCCATGCTAATGACTCTCATTTGCATGGGGCCCATGCAGTTGATCAACTGCATAAGTGCGCAAACCTCTTTTACATGGGCTAAAATAATTGCGGCCCATGCATTTAACATCCCATGCAATAAATTTAGTACCCATGCAATTGATCAATCATATAGCTACTGAAAATACAAATATATTTGTGCAATATTTTTTCATAAAACTCAATCAATTCACAACATTTATTTCCAACCATATATTATAAACATAACATGCATATTCATTGATTTCACAAAATATTACAATCCTGTCAATCACGTTTAACTCATAAACACGCTTACATCACATCGGTCTATACCACAAGTCAAGAAAAAAAATATTTAGTTAGTACTTGGCTTCATCCATAAGGTGAGCTACTTCTTTGTCTTTTCATTTGTGCCTCAACATAGATGAACTTTATCTTTAGCCAAAGTATGTCTACAAGTTCTGTAATGAAAGAAGCAGAAGCATTAATGCTAAAACAATCCCAGCAAAGCTCACCATTAAAGCATGCCTGAATTCTGATCTGAATTCTAATTTTAACTTCAGTTTGCTTCTCAGGAATTGGATGTCTATATATTATTATATTTAGATTATTAGAACACGAAAGAATTTTAATTTAACATAATAATTAGCACATCTGCAGTTGAATAAAAAAAAATTTAAATACAATTTGCCAATTTGAGTTTGGAGATTACCAATACTTATTTTGTCGCTCTAATTGCTTTGATCTGAGCCTTGAGACCAAATTAGTCATCTCTCTCCACAAAGCATAGCATCTGAAAGTCATCTCTCCTATGTGAAGATCATACTCGAAGAAATAACAATCAGCGGAGAAAAGGGGAGAAGAACATACCATATTTCACATAATCGGCGGCAATTCCAAAATGTTGTATGTGTGAGATACTTCAAAATAATAAGGTTCAATCTCAATTAGGTTCCCAAACCATTGTACAAAAGTACTAATCCAGTGAAACAAAGGCATCGAATAATTTGTAAGAAAATTAGAAGTAACATCTATCCAATTTCAATATCCAATCAGTTAGCAAATTAGAAACTCACATACAAACAAAGACAAAATACATAATTTGTAAGAAAAAAACATATGCCCAAACAAAATAAAAGAGAGAAATTGCCCAAATAACAGTTCAAATTTATAATGCCCAAATTAAAAACTTTCCGATCTGGGTTGAGTGGCTGCTAGCGGGTAGAAAGAGAGAGATGTTACTAATATTGTTGCGGCAGCCCAGTGGTGTCCAGCGTACAGGCATCATGTTGCGACTTCCGACCATGCTGAGCGAATACCATCGGGGTTGATTAGCATCGCAGAGGTGTCGTCAGTTCGTGAGCGTGGGCCCGTGCTAGGGACTCCATTCTGGCGCTGTGCGAAGGCAGCGTCGGGTGAGGTGAGCGAGAGAAATAGCGAGGAAACAGATCTAGGGTTCGCGGAGAGGGAATTTTTGAGAGAGTTTAGGTTACAGGGAAGGGCGGCTCTAGGGTTCATACCATTTAATTTGTAATTTTGAAATTAAAATAGTTAGAAATTATATTTACATGAATATATTAGTTACCAATTACATGGGTGATTACATCAATTGCATGAGAATTCTAATTGCATGGGCCGAAAATTTTAACCCATGTAGTTTAGTTTGCATATCCATGCAAAAAATATCAGTTGCATGGGGATTCACTTAAACATGCAATTGTATTTAGTTACCCATGCTAATAATGCAAATTCTAGTAGTGACTATCCCTAAGACAAAAAAAAAATCGGCTTGCACCTGATTTTTATTTTTATTTTTCTTGTTTTGCTGTGCTGTGCTGCCTTGCTGTGGAATATATATGTTGGGAAACTCAAAGTGTAACTATGTGCAATATGTAGTGACCTATGTGCAATATGTAGTGACCTATGTGCAATATGTAGTGACCTATTTAATTTCTGCAGTAGTGACATATATGTTAATTTATGAAGTAGTGACCTATTTGATTTATTTTTTTATCTCAACATTATTTGAGGACCTATGTGCAAAGTAGTGAAATGTACTCTAAACGGCCAAAATGACCTCTGCTGGTAAATTGATCAGTGCAGATCAATGCCGTGACCAAAACAAGATTATAACTTGACCAACAGACAGAGGACTCCAAAACACACAAGATGGACACAAATTTCATATTTTTATGATTTTGTTTCCATTTTATATGATTTTTTAAAGTTCACATTTTCAAATGGTAAAATCTGCTGTTTAAAGGTGCAGAATTTTCATTTTGAGAGGCTGAACTTTGGAAAATCATATAAAATCGAATTAAAATCAGAAAAATATGAAATTAAGGTCCATTTTGTGTGTTTTGAAGTCCTCCATTTTACTGTGGTGTTTGTTTTGCACATAGGTCCATTACTTAATGTGCATAACATAATGTGCATATATGAATAAACTAATTCTTTCCATTTGGTGTTTATATAATATTTCTTTTAATATTTCTTTGTATGGCAAAACCATGTCGGATGAGGGTGAACACATAGATGCGATGGCAGAAGAGCATCAGCAAGTTACTGCCTCATCAGAAAGAAGGAAAAGAGGTCCGACAATGTGCACAAGCACGTCCGAGAAGAAGCAGTTGGAAATCCGGTTCACGGACGACGGGCGTGCGCAAGGTCCAAACCGAATGGCGTACTCAAATTGGTGTTGCAATTTGGTGAAGCGAAAGGCAAGTATCCTTGTAGAGAGTTGGAATAAGTTTGATAAAGAGGAAAAGAACGACTGGTGGAACATGGTGAAGGTAAAGTACCGAACAACTCTTTACTTTATTTTCATTGTTGTACATGAAATAAAATACAGTGAATTTGGTGTCAATCAGGCTCAGTCCTATTTAGATAACGACAAAAATCTTTACCCGTATCCGTATCCGATAAGTTTACGAAAAAAAAAATTACCCATACCCATTTTATCGGATACGGTACGGGTCGGGTAAATGAATAAAAGGGTGCCATTGACACCCGGCCCTAAGCGTAACTTGATTGCTGATCATTAATGTTCGGCCTCGTTTTGAAGTGAACCCTATTTGCAATATATTGATCATATGCATCACTATATTTAGGTATGAAATATGCCAACGAATATTTCTTTTATATCTTGGTTTGATGATATATTTTAATTACAACGGTTTGGATCGATGCTTGAATCATTATTAAGAGTCTTGAATCGATGTCAAGTGAGTTTGAATAATTTTCTATTTAAAACAAGTGAAACAAAATTGACAGCCGACCATGCATGACCATGCTCCCGTATTTCATGTTAGAGTGCTAGCTCCTGGCTCCCGTGTGAATTGAGCCGACAATGAATTCAAACCACCTAAGGTAACAATAGTTTGGTAGGATGATATAATATAGTATGAATAGATTTGATTGATTTTAATCAGTGAGAAGAGATTATTGGATTCCTTTGAATTTCTCTTGTAGTTATGGATTAGTACAATTTTGAGTCATATCTTGGATCAGTCAATCCAGCCAACAATAATTTTATATTTTTATTCTTTTTTATTCTGTTCTCGTCATGGTGTGACGAAGAGAACGACGACCTTGCAAGCTAAGTCTCATGTTGTCTCTACTTTAATTATCATGTAAAATTCTAATTTTACTAGAAGTGTGTCCCGCATTGTTTCAGCAACTATAATTGAGACAAATTATATGAATTGTCGATGATATAACAAAACAAAAACAATATATATATCACGCAATTAAGTATTAATTTACATAAAGATATTACAAAAACTTGTATTGTAACAATTTATCTAGAGAATTTGCTACGTCTAAAAAGGGACTAAAAGTATTGCATGATTAGTCATGACTATAAACAGTATCTATACTAATAATATTTATAAACTCTAATGTTTTACTTACAATTAAATTACAAGCGTATGATCCTACCGTGTAGTATAGATTGGATGTCAATTTGCAAGGATAAATTTGTGTATTATGGTGTAACAATTCACTACTTTGGGTTGATTTGGTTGTTTAGATTGTGTTTGGTGATCAGACAGTTATGTAAATTAAGATAATAAGTGGGTAAAAAGCCCCTAGGGTTGAGACTTACTATCATTCCTATTATATAAAATTGGTCTAGTTTATGTCTTCCAGTGATGCTGCATACGGCATGTCACGGTACTGCATACGGTATCAACTGGTACTTCTGTTTGCAAATATGAGAGTTTCTAAACCTAAAACAATATTGTTCATGTTCGTGTTACAACACTCTATTCAGGCATGACTAGTAAGGAAATGGTAATCAGACTTTATCCTAAACGAATGCAAAGACATCAATGATTAGCCCAATTACTAAGACTTACGGGATTTGCTTTTAATTTTTATAACATTTTTTTAAATTATATGTCAAAATAAAATCGTTAGATGCAATCTATATTATGTTTGTTATACGCATATAGTTTTTTTTTATCACTTTTCGGTTTCACTTTTATATGAATCAATAAGTTGAAAAAAAAAATCAACGTCCAAATTTAGCCATATCAAGATATTTTTTACAAGATATTATATTATTTTTACCTCTAATTTAACCACCTAATAATTTGCATCTGAAGTTGAGATGTCATTATTACAAGTTATTATATTAATTATTCGTATTTTATGAACCTGATCATAAGTGGTTCACATGCGAAGAAACCTAAGACTAGTGATGTCAAATATCCATAAGTTTGGTCGAAAAGAAACACAAAATTTGGTACACGGGTTCGTGTAGATAAATTAAGTTGTGGTTAATTACATGGTGTACCTTATATTTCCCTTAATTTCTTCCTATAGTATGGTTTTCTTTTGTCGTTTATGTACTGTAGGAGAAGAGAACATGAGCTCCATAATTAACTTTATAGTTAAGTTAATTTTTGGGGGAATTTCACTTATACCCCTCAAAAACATAGAAATAAAGTATTCCCCCCTCAAAAATTCATAAGAGCATATTTATCCTTCTAAATTACAAAAAATCACAAATCTATCCATTTTATTGTCTTTTCTATGAAAACTCATTTCAAATTTATAAATTTCCCTTTTTACCCTTTATTAAAATCATAAAAAATGTGTAACAAGTTGAAGAATAATGTCAACATCCAATTGATCGATTTCTGAAGTCAACTAATTCATTTTGTTCTACTTCTCACGCATAAATGAGCGTATACCTATATAAATGTCACTATGTATGGATCAAAAGTAGAAAAATGTACCATTTGCTCTAAAAAAATCAAACAATTAGAAGATTGATAATTTTTTTTTACCAAGCTACAAAATATTTTAAATTTTTAATAAAAGAGTAAAAAGAGTACTTTATAAATTAAAATGAATTTTTAAAAAAGCAATAAAATGAGTAAATTTGTGAGTTTTTGAAATTTAGAATTGTAAATATAATATTGTGAATTTTAGAGGTGAAATACGTAATTTCAAAGTTTTTGAGAGGTATACATGAAATTTCCCTTTATTTTTTGACATTGTTGTAGCTGTTTTTCTATGTATCCAAACCGAAGCAATAACAATTGACCTAACGTATTTTAGGTTGGAATTTTAACTTACCTGTGACAAGGTTAATTGCAATTCAAGATTCAGCCTTTGTGGCTAAGGCACATGTCCTCTAATGTTAGCCGTTCTGGATTTGAAATCTGGATAGAAGAAATTATTTGTCGTATAATAACTAGAGTATTGAATTTGGAATGCACAAACCTCCATCTCTGATCTATTTGAAAAATAAAAAGTTAATTGCAATCAAAATATTCAAAATCTTAAATTTCATCAAGAGTTTGTCTCTCACTACCAGAATTTTCACTTGTTGTATGGGGAGTAAAATGGCTTGTTGCATGGGCGGCCCCATGCAACAACTCCCCATGCGTAAAGCCCCGTTGCAACTGTTTGGTCACCCATGCAACTACTTGTTCCCCCATGCAACTACCTTATCCTGGGTTGTTGCATGCGCTTCCCCATGCAACAACCACGCATGCAAAAACTTTCAGAGTTGGTGCCTGGCTGGAGTATTTGCAAGGATAGAGGGGTGGCACCCATGTAGGTATTTGCAAGGAAAGAATCGTGGGACCCATCTAATTATTTGCAAGGATAGAAGCGTGGGTCCCATCTATGTATTTGCAAGGCTAGCCTGTGGGTATTTGTAAGGATAGAAGCATGGGTCCCATCTTGGTATTTGCAAGGCTAACATATGAGTATTTGCAAGGATAGAAGCGTGGGCCCCATGTGAGTATTTGCAAGGGTAAATCATGTGGATCCCACAATATTAATTGCATGGCTAGAGACTGTGAGCCCCATCTATTTTTTTGCATGGGCAGCGAGCGTGGGCCCCACATGATTAATTGCATGGGTAGGAATGTGGGTCCCACCTGGTTAATTGCAAGGATATTTTAGGTACAAATTTGCTTCGATGTTGCGATGGAAATAATTGATCAAAAATTAAAAATAAAATCACCATTTTATAATTCTACAATCCAGTACCAATATTGTACCACCCCAGTACAAAGCCAATTCCCACCCATTAAGTAATTTTCATTTCAAAACAAAAGCATAAATAACAACACATAACACATTGCAATTGAAGGAGAAACATTGTAATAAGCATTAATCAACATACTGTTATCAAGCATGCACTGTACCAAAAAGAAAATACCAGGTCAACAACCACACTAATGTAATAAACCTGTGGCTGGACCCAAAATATGTTAAACCATAAACAAACATTTACAAAAGAGTAAACCCCCAAGGCTTTTCACATG
Source organism: Carex kokanica (assembly GCA_025461125.1). NCBI lineage: Eukaryota > Viridiplantae > Streptophyta > Magnoliopsida > Poales > Cyperaceae > Carex > Carex kokanica. The sequence continues at coordinate 564,068 of JAJGRX010001043.1, read as the reverse complement.
TTAGAACTTCAAAATACCCTACTGATGCTAAAAGGTTTGCTAGAATGCCCTTTTACTAGAATGACGGGCTGGTGTTAGTTGCCTCTCCCAAACCATGGGTTAATTGCGGCTTCACTACTAGCTGCCTCTTGTCCAGTTTGTGCCATACCTAGGAGTGATTGGTAAGTCCCTCCGTGACCACCTTCTCTAATAGCAGCAGCCAGATCCTACGTATACCACATTGCCAATGATTGTAGGTAAGTTTTGATCATACATTAATGGTACCAATTTTGCAAGAAGCGTATATCACAATATGATTGCATTAAAATAAAACGTAAAAATTTGTAACATGTAAGGTAAGAAACAGTATTAGTTTAATCTGTGATTTGAATTGAAAGTTGTAAGATTTGGCACTCTATGGATCTGTGATTTTAAATTCATTGTCAACCCTGGTTCATTTATTTATTATGGATACAGATTTGGTACTCTATTATATTTCTAGTAAGGTTGTCTTCAGGACCGGACAGGTTATTAGGCCTGGTCTTGTAAGGTTGGAAAAATCTCCCGCTAGATTAACCATATAACACATTGCCGAGTAATAGATGTTAGTTTTGATCATACATTAACTGTACCAGTTTTGCAAGAAGCGTAATTCACAACAACTTGTATTAGAGTAACATTTACAACAAGGTAAAGATCTGACCTGCAAGTTAGGCAAATTACCCACTGCTACCTCATCTGGATTTTCTAAACTGGGAGCTTGAGGAGCTAGAGCCTACATATAAATTGTAGTTGATGAGAGTACTAGTATTAGGCTAGACATAATAAAATGACATCCAAAAAAAAGTGAACAGACTAAAATCATATCTATTTACATACCGGGAAGTTAGTCTTATTGCTAGCAATCAACGAGAATAATTGGTTGAAGAGATGGTTGTTGTTTGCTTGTTCTCTCTTCCTCTCTTCCCGCTCCTCGTCCTAACGACGATCACGTTCTTCTAGCATTGCACTCCATTGGGATTCCGTGAAAGTTCTCTCCCCAAGACTTGTGAGGCCAGAAACAGAAGATACTGCATGGGGTGGCCTTGCTCGCATAGGAGTTGAAATGTGTTTGTTGAGCACACATCCAAACCCTCAAACCCTGCCACGGTTCAAACCGCCAACCGCATCGATGAAGAGAGTGGCCTCGTCCTTGTCAGCATTTGCCTCATCATCCTTTTTTTCGGTAACATCTTCCTATAATTTTCAACAGATGGAAAATATATTTATAAATGAAGTTGAAAACTTAGAATTGAAAAGAGTTTCTTTGGTAAAGACCATCTATTGGTGTTGAAATCAGTGAAGCATAAGGCCCAATTTTTTTTATTTCAATCCAGCATGTAAAACACTACAACATATAGAACCCTTAGCATTTGGTACGGCCATATATTGATCTCTCTTTGTATATATGTCTAAAGAGATCAAGGGAATTGTATGGAATTGCACAAATTGTAGGTTTATATCATATAGAATTTTAATACTTGAATGCCTTGATAAATATACAGTTGTTGGTTTGGTTTTGATACAAGGATTTTAGCAAGTCAGAATTTGGTGTACTTAGTCAATTTTTTTTCTCAGTATTTTTATGTTTTACAATTTTCAAAATTAACCAGAAATGCATGTACAGTTTAGTAATACACTGGGTTAATGTTAAATTAGTTCTCCCTTCTGTCATGTCCAGCTGATTTTGACGGTAATGTTAAAAATACCATTGCAACCGTCAGTGCTGGTAACAAATGGATTTGTAGGCTCTCAAGCAGTATATCATAACACATAATAAACATAGAACTGAAATCAAATCTGAATTTCACCAATTTCATTCTAAATTAGCTAGTTTAATACGAAATCAATAGAACCATGAAGACCGTTTTTTCAGATACACACATTGGTGATTTCGAGAGAACTACTTACATAGACTTTTTGTGCTCTCTCGTTGGTGAATTGGAAAGAGTTCATATCAAAGTGATTGTCCTCTATGGTAGTCCCCTCAGTTGATGGGTTCATGAGGCCATTAGACTCACCATTGTCAGTAGTTTGAGAACTAGCCACATTGGAAGCCTCTGCTTGAGCCACCACAGGTGATTTGCCATTAGGGAGTTTACAATGGGTATGAAGATAGAGCTGCTCCTTTGTTGGATGAGCCCATTCAACAGAGTTTTCTCCACATATAAAGGAATAAACAAGAAGGGTAAATTTCAGCTCATAGAGTTATTTCTGAGTGATGGTAATTTTGTAACACAAAAGTCGTAAAGCTTACAAGTTTTTTTTCATGCTGGTGTATGCTCGCCGATCCACCGTAGTGTGAGACCATTAGTCCAGAGGTTGTACGGTTTGACCTGTGCCTTTGACTCAATTCTTGCCACTCTTCTGTGTCAAAGACCACAGAGACCGTGCTAGTATTTGGCATCAAGACACCAGTGTGGTACCATGCCCTTCCATTTTTCTATGTTCCAACCAAATGCCTTATAGCATTTGTCCCTAGCTCTGTTCCTCAGTGTATCTTTTGCCCGCTATGGCCTCCAGGACTTCCCGACAAACATCAGGATCTTCCCCTTCCCGGTATGTAAACCTTTCCTGAAAAATGGTTGTTAAGGTTTTATGATGACAACTGTACAGGAACTTGGAAGAATACACTAATGGAGAAGTATGCACAGTATAACAGGTGTTAACTGTCCAAGGTATGACATAACTTAAAAAACAAAACATAAAATTACCCAAAATATAATACTTTACAAATCAGGCATATGTACTGAAATTGAACTCAACCTAATTGTACAGCATAGGTCAGTTATTATTTTTGCAATATTACATATAATTTTGTTATAGTACATAACTGTTTGGTAACATTCAACCATGCTGTCCAGAATAACAGTTCTTCTATTATTTTTGCAATAACTTGTGAAATGTTAGCCTATTACTTCAAAATACAAAAGACAATGCAATATCTATTCTCTTTCTGAAGTAACCATATTTTATATCCCTACCCTATGGGATTGATTTAAAAAGAACCCATGTTTAATACAAGAAAATATTTTGTTTGAAAATTTTATTTAGTGATGGGCTAGGGTTTTGAAAGTGTATACGATTAAATACTCCCTTCCACTAGTAGAATGAACCATGCAACTACAAAAGTGAATAAGGTTTACTGGACCATTATGTGTTGGATGTCTTTCATGGTAATGGGAACAGTTCTTAGATCAGACATTTTCACAAACACCTTTCAGAGCATAGTTGAACACAAATTAAGTGAGGTACCAGTAGAATTAAGAGGTGATAATAATCTGACATGTGGGCCCAATTGAGTGAAATAGTGAAAGAGTCCTGATTGATATCTAAATAATAATATATTTATTAATGTTTTAAAACTTAAGCCCCAACATGGTCATTTCTAAATAACATCTGAATAAAAGACAATTATTTAAACAAGGAAGGAAACAATATGTTTTTCTTGGTTTTCCCCTTTTTTTTTTTCATAAAATCAAATTATCTTTTGATACTCAAGCATAGCCCAAACAAGGTGTCTAAGTGATAACTCAAGCCGTAATGCATTTGGAGATAAAGTTGTTCACATTTATCATTAGTACATCACATTTATCATTAGTCTATCTCCTCTTTCTTTACCTTACAGTTACTAGCTTTTTTTATGCCATGTAGTTGTGGCCACATGCCATGAGAATTTTAGACATTCTTGCAAAATGCAAATTATTTTGGACAGCATGGTTGAATGTTACCAAACAGTTATTATTTTCGCAATAGTTCATATAATTTTGGAAAGCATAAATCAATTCATTATCACACTCTGTTCTCCATTGTTACGTATACAATCATACATTAATCATAGACCATTCATTAGCATTGTGAAAAATGATTTATGCAGTACTGAAAAAAATATCAGGGAAAATGGTACCAAGAACGCCCTCTCGACCGTGTTTTTTGTTTTTAGATCAAAGCTGTGAAAGGATCTCAATGGCCCCGGCATGTAGTTCAGCGCCAGCCTAGTTATTGATTTCACTATCTCCCGCGGGTCTTCATTGCAGGTGAACTCGTGTTGCCCGATGGGCCATATCACTGGTCGTTCTTCTATATTTTGTGTCGATTGTGCTACTTGTCCAGGGCCTCGCCCCTTTTTCTTTGGTGGTTGGGATGTGGTAGTTCCCCTTGCGGCGCAGTCAGACCTTGTTGGTCAGCCGTGCGCTTTCTCCTGGTGTATTTGACCGCCGTTGCTCTGGAGGTATTGGTTTTCCGAGGTGCCATATTTGATGTCCTAACCAGGAAGGAAGCATTTGTTACATATAAATTGTATTAAGTCTTTTAAAAAAATGCACTGGTTTTGAAAGGTACTATGCATGCATAATACTCAAGGAGAGAAAAGTTTGATGACATTTGTTCATGAGGCCATTAAAAACTGAGGGGACTACCATAGAGGACAATCACTTTGCAGGTTCATGGGTTCATGAGGTCATTAAAAACAATGACATTTGTACTAAAATTTTAATGTACAAATGTTAAAGAAACAATGACATTTGTACATTAACATTCCAAATTGCTGGGTTCATGAGTTCATATCAAAGAAGGGTAAAGTTTGATGGACCTAAAAAAAAAAAATGCATTTTTAAAGAAAATACTTTTCATGCATAATGTTTTAATAATTTCACAGATCAACATGAAAACAAGAAAAACAATGAGAAAAAAAACACCAGACCAAATTCTCCCAAATCATAAAATATTGGCGAAAAAGAAAGACCAGATTTCAGTTCACAGTTAGGCAAGAACGGAGACGAAATTGAAGCAAAATCGTCAAATTCAACATGAGCGCATTACTTTGGTTTTAAAAATTGGAAAAATGACCAGAATTACCAAAGCCTTGAATAATCACTTCCGTTTGGCGTTAGGTTTGCCAAGTCGATCTGATGAGCTTCCGTTTGGAGTTAGGTTTGATGCCTCCATGAAGTGTCATAGGTGGAAGGTGCGAGGTGAGATTGGTAAATTTTGGGTAAATAGATTGAAGCTTGGCGACAGTGAGAGAAGGCCATAGAGATATGGGGGAATGAAGGAAAAAGGGGGGGGAAGCCGCGAAATGAGGGATATTGTGGCGACTTTGGGCGGAGTGCGTATCCTCTGAGATATCTCATATTCTGCATGACCAACGTGTCCGGTGCCTATTCGGGGATAGCGCAGGGGCCAGGATTATTTGAGATTTGAGATTCGTGCAGAGCGTATCTGAACAGTTGAGATATTCCAATAAGTCATGCAAAATATGAGATATCTCAGGGGATGCGAATCTCCTTGGGCGGGGGCCGAAATTTTTTGTGGGAGTAATGGGGGGGAAATGAAAATGCTAGGTCTGTGTTTTAACAGAGCAGTTTTGACTTATTGTTGGTTCACATGGATTGATTTGCGTTATTCTTCATAGGTGATTTGAGCTGTATTAGCTTCAAACCGCTCTGTTAACATGGCCGATACCGCTGCAGCCTTAAGGAATTTGCGAAGTTGTTATTTTAGCAGAGCAATTTTTGCTTACTGTAGGTCGAGATAGTTTGACTAAATCATTTATTATGTAGGAGTTGATCTTACTAGGCTTGAAGCTGCTCTGTTAGTAAATTGTGAGACAGCTGGATCACTCCATGGCTCTTGTGGAGTGAAACAGATTTTTGAGTAGAATAATTCACTAAGTAATTGTAAAACATCAATTGTCATAAATTTAAATATATGAATCTATATATACATATCATTAGAGATTTCTATGAAAAAACTCATTTTGAGATTCCCAATTATTACATGATTTATATATATTTTATTTTAGAATTAGCTCTATATAATGATCAAGGACATGCAATGTAAGTTAAACCACTAATTAATGATCAAATTTATCATTAATTTTAAAAAATAATACAAATTAAAAATACGATAACGAATACATAAACATGTTTATCACACAGGAAAACAATCTTGACACTAGTAAATTTATCATTAGTAAACATGTTACATGTTTTTGCACAAATTCTTCACATCCCATATACATCAACATGCAACATAAACCTTCGTTGTGAAAATAATGAAGAGATGTACATGTACGTCTTTCGTTTGTCGATCCAAACTGTGCAAATCACAGAGTATCACATTTATTTACTTTTAGGAAAGCTCGAATAATTTTTATGTCCATCTGCCTATCCATCCAACCGAGGGAATATGACCACATCGTGTGGCTATAAACGTTTAGGGTTCGATCGAAGCCTAAATGTAACCGAAATTCAGATTTTGTTTGTTTGTAAGGTTTATTGTACTACCTTGATCATTTTAAAAGAAATTTGAACTGATTTCATTACAAATCGACCGTTCATTTTACATGCGAAAACGAACGGTCCGTAATCATTTACTCAATTTTAAATAGCCAATATGGGGTATGGTTGAATGAAAATGAATTTTAGAATTATAAGTTGTCAAAGGAATTTGTTGAAAAATTTGTAATATATTTTGCGAGTTTATTAATACCAGTTTCTTTATAAATTTGTAGATAACACGTGAGATAAAAAACCAGAGCCGTCTGATGTGCGCTTAAGGGTCATGATTCTCAATGGATAGCTCTATTTGCCATGCTGAGTTTTGGGCGTCCAGTGCACTGAGTTAACACAAATCATACATGTTACCATCTGAGCGCTGTATTATGGTCTGCAACCGCTCAGATTCGTGCGGATGGAAATACGATGGCTCGGATTTCTTTTTGTTTTGAAGGTTACCGCAGGTGAAATTTCATTTGGTTAAGCTCAATCAATAGGAGACAGAGAGGCTTTACAATTTTGGGACTTAGGTTTTTTTTTTGAAAACTCACCAAGCACTCCATCCCTTAAAACTTCAGCTCCATCCCTCCCCTTTCGTCTCCCTAAAACCTCAGCCCCATCCCTTACCTTCCGTCAGTACCCGATCTCGCTATCCCCTCAATAGCTCAGCTCCATCCGATTCATCTCTATCCGATCCCACTCTACCCGATCCCTCTATCCCCTCTCTCTACCAATGGCGGCGGCTGAGCCATTGACCGGACCCCGCACGAGACGGAGAGCCCGTGAGCTGGATCGATTGGAGACGTCACCTAATAGAAATGCTGGTAAGTTCTCTCCATTTGAAATCCCTTTCCGCCCCGGTAATTGTAATGCAAATTAGGTTGTAATTTAGGGTGCGATGCAATTATGATGCAATTAGGGTTTTCTTTTTCGAAATTTCGAGTGTTCTCCTCACTTAGACTGCTAGATAGATTGGTGTAGTCAAATACTTGGTGCCATAGACGTCTCTTGCAGAAAGCAGTGAAAATTTGGGGCTTAAATGCACAAAGTAGTGAAAATTGGCCAATTTTCACTACTTTGCAAGGCTTCCTTCATGGTTCACTAAAACTGAAGCATCCTTGTATGAATATCATGAAGGTTTGTGATATACGTGATCATATTTGAATAAAGGATGAACTGGTGATGACAAAATTTACCATCTTTTATATCAGTTTAGCCGTTATTCTAGTCTAAAAGCTATCCATTGCTACTGGTACAGAACGGTTGGTACGGATACGGACCAGTCGGTACCGGTATTAACCAGTTGGTATTGGTACATGATAAGTTTGTACCATTTGGTGCTGGTAGTCTCGTACTACCTTTGCAAATTTGAAGATATAATTACTTGTTGTATAGTTCATATTACAAATAAGCTGGTACTTGCAAAAAACATTAAATAGTTACAGTTATTAAAGTTGACTTGATAAATAGGATGAAAACTTGGTAAATTCTAATTTTGCGACGCAAAAAAATGGAAACTAAGTTGCTGTAACTTAATTTTTGTATAAACTATTTATTATCATATTTGTTTATTATTATTGTATTTTTAAATGTATGAATCTTTTAATCAACATCTTTGTTTCTTTGTTGTAGGAATTATTAATTATGATCTCTGGTTTTCAATATTAATTATTAATTTTAGGCACTTTTAATTATTTGTAGTAAAATGTGTACATTATGTTGAAGATGATAATTGTATTAGAAAGCAAGAATAATATAAATGAGGTTATTTAAGTCTTTACATACTACAATATATATTTTATTTGTTTAAGTCTTCGTTCTTAAACCTATTACCTTTCCGAACAAGTGCTCATTAGTCGGGATTAAATTTTTAATCCTCACCCTCTTAAGGAGGGTTGCCGAACACCCTCACAGTGCTATGTGCCTTTCAAAATAGGCAACATTTATTTGGTTTGATGTCATTTTGGGTACTAAAATAGCATGGCCTAAATTATCAAGTGTATTTATTTTGCCTAAAATAGCATGGCCTAAATTATCAAGTGTATTTATTTTGGGTACTGAAATAGCATGGCCTAAATTATTTGGGATGGTATGTATTTATGTTTACTACTAAATTTTAGCAAGTTTCAAGAGCCTACTATATAGTCATAAACAAAGCTTCTCTGAAATTATTTTTAACATTATATTTGGAAAGCATTTGATAGGTTCATACAAATACCAAGTGTACAGTGCAATGTATTCAACAAAAGAGAAGATGTGCAAATTACAAAACCAACAAAAGAGAAGATGGGTTTATATCATCTGAAATTTTGGGTTTATATTTAATGATTTCTAATCATATTATATTTAAGGATAGAAAATTTTATATTTGATATTACAAATTAGTCTTCGAATATATTAGAAACTCGAATTTATTATTAACATATTTTATTTGTTATTAACACATTTTGGGTTTTTTTTTTAAATTGTCACAGGAAACTGTTATGATGCACCTCAGTCCGAGATGGACCCGGTCTCATCAAGCCAGATGGGGATGAGTGGGTCAACTGCTCCCACGGTTGTCAAACCTTGACCCCGGAAGACTCGGGGAGAACCACGGGCCACCTCATCAGCCATCGCCAGAACCCCTCTGCCAGAACCAGTCACTATACCCCATCCGTGTGACCCGGTTGATCTACACCTCAGCCAGACCCGGTTTGCCCCAACCAGACCCGATTAGCCCTCAGAGCGACCCGGTTGATCTACACCCTCAGCCAGACCCGGTTAGCCCTCAGCCATACCCGATTGATCTACACCCTCAGCCACCGTAAGTTCCTCCAAGGCGACGGGGGAATGTCAATGGTCGACCAAAACCGAGGGGATGCGACTCAACAGGCCGCCGACGATCGGCAAGGCTGAATCCTATTGATGTTTCAGCCGTTAATCCAGATAGGTTTGCAAATCCCCATGAGACCAGCTCAGTACCTGATGTTGTTTCTCAACCCCATGCCGTTGTATCCCCTCGGTCAGTGCCATCGAGTCGTTCGCAGTCGGTCGGAATAGTTAAATCTTCGATTGCCAAAAGAAGTCCCCTCTGTGACCCCTCAAATTGGAGAAAGGTTTAGGTTAGCCCTACCAAACAAAACACCGGGGCAGCAGCATCAGCCGGAGCAAGGTGCAGCCCAGGGGCAGGTAGAGGCAACATCTGACCAGTTGTCACCTCCTTTATAGGGGCAGAGAGAGGCAACATCTGACCAGTGGCCGCCGTGGCCAGACCAACCCAACACAGCGCGGTCACCGCCTCGCCAAGCCACAGTTGGTCCTGATACAGAGCCACAGACCCAAGGAGAGGGGCCTGAGGCAGTAGAGATGAATTCCGACCAGTCGAGCAATCCTGAAGGGGTGTTTTCGGATGATGGCAGTAGGATGTGCCGGTTACGTCGGTCACTACGGTCGTTACCGGAAGCTCTCTTACTCAGCGGTCTAGAACTTGATAATTCGGCATCGGGAGTTGCAGCTGGTAAGAGAAAGAGAGGTACGAAGGGGAAGAAGATGGAGGTGAGGAATGGACGAGGTCTTGCCAAGCCTCATGACCCGGCTGGACCAGCTGGTAGACCAGAGCTGAAGGTGGTGGGAGACAAAGAGTTTACATCGGAGCCAAACTGCACAAAGGTGGTTTCCACAATAAGGCTTCTAACACTGGCGAACCTCCTAGGACCTTTTAGGTTTTACAACATTTTACCTTCGAGTACCAGGTTAGAGGTCTTGAAACAGTTCTTGCAGCGATATTCATGGGGTGAGGGGGAAGATGTCTTGCGGTGTCTTGATGTTTTTGAGAATATAGCAGCAGAGGCATACAGCCGTGTGCTCACCGATACAAGGAAGGTGTGCAAAGAAAAATATGGGCTAGATAAGGAGGTATGGAAAGGGTACTGTCCGAGGTGGTGCAAGAATGTAGAAATTTGGAAGGGGCTGTGCAATATATGGTCTAATCCAATATGGGAGCAACAATCGAGCACCAACAGATGGAACAAAATCAAGGACGGAAAGAAGATCAGGCACGTGGGGGGTTTTAGGAGCACGTTCAGGCTCAAGCAAAAGATGGTATTCCATTTTTAGAGTACAATTATTAATACAAAAGATAAAGTCCTACTATTCAAGATAGACTGAAAAGCTTAATTAATGTGCTGAAATATTCGCAGACATCTCAGTTCTATTTTTTTAAATTACAGATATCTGAGAGGGGAGCACCTGTTGCCTTGAAGGAAGTGTTTGATCGAACCCACATGATGGATACAGAGGACAGTAAGGTTTATGTCAACGAAAGATCACGCAATTATATGGTAAGGTAAACTAGTTTGAGGTCTATATAATGCCCGAATCAAGAAGACCATACTTACATCATTCCCAATTGTCAAACCTTATATCAAAACTGTTATCAAACATTTTTCATGAAACCTTGTTATCAAACCTTGATTCGGGCATTTCGAATTCTTTGCTGGTAAACAGGGGTGGACAGATTTTAAATATAATGCCCGAATCAAAATCAAGCTAGCAAGCTAGTTTACCAAAATTAAGCTAGCTGTTGCCGGGGGATATTTATTTCATAAAAACATAGCAGCATGAGTCTCTAACAAATTCTTTTCACTAAATAGGTGACGTATGTTGCATTAATGGAAGCACATGGGAATGAAGTGGAGGAAGAGAAACTATGGGAGCTTGCTGTCGAAGGTGAGGACAGGCGAGGTCGGTTATTCGGCTTTGGTGACAAGTCAAGGACATGCAAAGCCAACCGAGAGTTGGAGGCGGTGGAGGCATCGGCATCAGATCCTACCAAGAGCACCGCCACCTCTGCGAAAGATTGCAATAGAAAGTACACACAAGCAGATGTGGCCAAACCCTAAACCCTAAACCCCAAACCCCAAACCCCAAACCCCAAACCCCAAAACCGAAACCCCAAACCCCAAACCCCAAACCCCAAACCCTAAATCAATCCGGCCACAGCCTATAATTCAGGGGTCCTTTAATATTAGTGTAGATCTAGTCCACACGAATCTTAAAAGAGCATCTTTTAATATCCAGCCACAGCCTATAATTCAGCCTATAACTCAAAAGAGCATCTTTTAAGTCAACGCATATCGACCGTCTGATTTTAAACGGAATCAATCCGGTCAAAGCCTATAATTTAGGGTCCTTTAATATTAGTGTAGATCTAGTCTGCACGACTCTTAAAACGAATCGGACAGTCCAAATACATTAACTCAAAAGATTCTTTTTGAGTTCATACAGAGGATACTAATTCAAATTCTGGAGATAGAGAGTGGGTGAAGAGGTTGAATTATTCAAAATTAATATTATAATAAAACGTGGAAAGATTCCTCCGAAATTTTTATTAATAGAAAATAAATAAATAAATAGCTAGAAAATGGAGATTGTAGGACTTGTGCAATAATTATAAATTTTTTTTGAATAGTAATGGTATAAATCACCAACTTTATATTAAAGCTATACTATACCTTAGGTATCAGCAAATAGCATGTTTCTTAAAAACTAAAAACCACGTTACAAATATGCAAATATCAAACCTACAGATATCAAAGCTTACAGCTACCAAACAATATATGTCAAACTAAAAAACAACACATAAGCAAAACCACCTAAACATAGGTAAAGAGTTCACTAAAATCAGGAGCAAAACAGCAAAAGGAACCATAGCATCAAAGTACCTGTACTAGCAGCAGTAAGACCTGAACACAAAGCAAAGTCAACTCATAAAGATCGGAAGCAAAGTTTTTGAGACCTAAATTTGCATAAAAAAGAAGTTAATGAAATAATTTTGCTTCCTAAAGCATAAATAGGTAAAGGATTAACATCTTGAAAAATTACTTTGTTTCTTTCTAACCATATTGTTCAAATAACTGAACCTCTAATCAATTCTACTAAGAAACAATCTTTAAATGAAATTGATGCATCAATGAACCACAAATCATCTGAAGAGATACAAGTATAACTAAAATTATTATAAGTAGCTATTCATGACCAAAATTGTGAGATATACAAGCACTAAACAAAAAGATGTTCAGTGGTTTCAGGTAAACCACATAAAGGACAGTTAGGTTGTCCTTCCCACCTTTTTTTTTTATTAAATTAACTTTAGTTAAACTTTTATCTTTTCTGACCAGTTAAAGAAAGATTTTCACCTTTAAGAAAATACGAGATTTGCAAATTGTATCGTAGGAAAAGAAATCGGTATTCAGAACCTGCTTTTACTCATCAACTGTTAATTTTTGAGATTCGTACGTGTATACAAAAATTTGAACGGTTCCAAATGAATAGCAGCATATTCGTACTCATATCATAGTCATTTGACTCATTTCTCTACAATGATATATCAAAGAAACTTCAAGTCAAAAACCAAGACCGAACAAATAATTTCTAACTAGGGTGAGGTTACGGTAATATATATATATATATATATAGCGCACGTTAGTCGTAATTTTTAATAAAAATATTTATTTTTGAAATTCACATAGTCAATCTAAACTGTTTAATATAATATCTATATGAAAATGTACTTACGAATTAACTTTTATCTTTTAAAAATATTTTTACTATTTTCTTAAATAAATAAAAAAAATCATTACTCTTGAATGGCCTAGAATCTTTTTAGATCAAGTGATATCCTACCTATCTAATTTTAAATAATATTTTTATAAAATGTAAAATTTAATCTACAAGTATATTTTCATATAAAAATAATATTAAACGGTTTAGATCAACTATTTGAATTTTGTAAACAGAGATATTTATTCAAAGTACGAACCAATGTGATCTACATGGTATCTTTGACGTTGTATGAGGCGACACACAAAAAAAAATACTGATGATAAAAAAATGTGTGTGTGGGGATGGGAGTCGGGGGCGTTGTTTGATCTTTTTCTTTATTTCTTGAGATAAAAGTAAAAAAATCAAATCTTTTTAATTTGAATATTCATAAAAAATAAATTGAGCAAGATTTTAAACTTGCAATTTCTACGGAAGACAATACATTAGTTACATGATAGAAAAAAAAAACAATTCTCATAATTATTCTTTAATTTCCCAAGAGGTCAAGCAAAAGGTCACGTAGCACCTTCCATAAATATTTTTGAAAAAAAAAAAACTAAAAACCACGAAATGATATTATAGATACTTAAAATTGACATAGTTAGAATTGATCTTTCCCCATCTCTAATACAAGACAATAATGTCAGGGGTGGTAAATGATGAAGTTGACTAGGAGAAGATTGTGGCTCACACTTCAAATCAACATTAGTTAGGTACAGTGGGCCATTGGGCCTCTCTTTTGTTTTTCTCTTTCTGAGAAACAAAATGTCTTGGGCCATTAATAGCAAATTCTCGTAGTCACCACACATGTTTTTTTTATATTTTCTGTTTAAATATTTTCTATAACTTTTCATTAGTTTCCACCAATATCCTAATAATTGTCAAAGCCAAATTATATTCCAAACTCAATTCTTAATTATTTTCTCAATCATTGGGATTCGTTTTATAGGAAGATAAGGCATTAAAAATAAATCATCAAATTAGTGTGAAAAAGTAGTTATTTCCCTTCAAAAGTGTCAGTCGTCAAACTTAAAATACAAATTAACCCAGATATTGAGTAATATATATACATTTAATTAGCTATTATATAATGCACATTTACTATTTTAAATTTTCATACTTATTGTTTGAATTAATATAAAAGGAATTGGATTTTGTCCAAAGGGCTTTGGAAAGAATCTCATCCAAAGCCGAGCCTTATCATTTGATTTGCTTTAAGATTCATGCCAACATATTTAGAACTTAAATAACTCTGAATGACTCTGTAAAGGTAAACCATCCATGTAAATTTTAACACAGATCGGACGGTTTACAACGGACTTTGAATGAAGTTTTGTCCAAAGCCCTTTGCACAAAAACTCCACCCAATCTAAAAACACATTTAACTATTATATAATATACTTGTTAATTATTACACACAATTATATGCACGCATTTAGCTACTCTAAAATGTGCATTTCCCTATTTATTTTTTTATTTTTTACTTTAAAGTTGGCAACAAACAATCATGAGACATTTCCAGGGTGAGGTCATAGGAATAAGTATAATATTCCGTCTCACAACTAATTTGTTTTGTCCTACATGTTTCTGATGATATATATATATATATATATAATTTCTCACACTACAATGGTGATTGATCGTAGATTTTTTTTTTTTTCTTTTCATCAAATTTTGCTAGTTTCAATCTAATCATAAACTAGTGGGCTTCTCTTGATCTACTAGCTAGGCTATAATAATTGGGCTTGGGCTATCATAAACTGGCAATCCCTGCTTAAAAATCAGAGTCCGAATCTGCTGCGATCCGGGGTAGGATCGCAGGATCCTGCGATTCCGAATCAACGGTTCAAATTTTTTTGTGCGCGGATCTCGAAAACACTTTGGAAAAGTAAATTGTCATGCACGCATCACGAAAAAAACCAACAGCTGAGATTCGGGATCGCAGGGTCCTGCGATTCCCGAGAATCACAGCAGATTTATTTTCTAAAAATTGAACAGAGAGAACAACAGTAGTTCATTCAATTCTCGTTGGAACAAGTTAAAAAGTTAATTCTTCAAATATCTTTAAAATACATTTCAGTAGAGTGCATGAAGGTATGAGTTAATGTATATTTACAAAATTATCACGAGGTCACTCCATGATATGAAACCAACACTTCTATAAAAAGTCTTTCACGATTAAGCTAGCAATTAATGGTGCATATCAAATATTTATCAAAGACAGAATCTGTGCCTGATATTATTCACGCATTGTAACGGTGGGGCCCACTGTTTTACTGATTTGAATCAAGTCCTGAGATGGAATTGATAGAGACAGAAAATGGTACCAGCATGTTCTAGCGTGACATGAATTCCAACTGTGACTGGATGGAGCGAGATGAGTTCCAGTAACAGGTTAATCAAGTGAAAATTGAGGTTACAGACAAGATCAGTGCTGGGAGCACAAGTGCAACAAACATAATTGTGGATAGATTGAGTCACTAGGGATAACTATAGAGATGGGTTGACCAAGCGAAATTCAGCTTGGTGCATTGTTGCAAGTAGTTTGATCTTTTTGAGAAGGGATCACTGAGTGGATATGATTCCTCTGGTGCTGTTTGGAAAGAGCGGATTAAGCCTTCTTAAGCTTCCTTTGATCTCCTTTAGCTTTTTTAGTCGCTTGATCCCTGTGAACATTAGTTCCCAAGCAATTATTAAGATCACCTCCTTTAGCTTTTTTTTTTTGCCTGAGTCTCAAGGCACCACTATCCCTGGATTAAGATTTCTTAACTTTTACCCACAATTTTAAGACAAACTGAATATGAGCTCCTCAGCATGACACTACAGCAAACAGACTCATCTGCGACCGGCCAAATCGGTCGCAGATGACTATGGCGCCGGTCGCAGAAGAGGGACTCGGTCGCAGAAGACTAAAATCGGTCGCAGAAGTGTCGGTCGCAGATGGCTCCGTCGCTGATGCCCTTCCGCTGACGTCATCGGTCGCTGAAGGGTAAGGCGCCGGTCGCAGATGATCCTATAGCGACCGATGAGATCGGTCTCTGATGGTATATGTTGACGTGGCAGGAAGACCATCAGAGACCGATATGGCGGTCGCTGATGATCCAATAATCGGTCGCAGAAGAGTATTTTTTTTTTTTTTGACATTTTTTTGTTATTTTTCTTTTCCCAATTGGTACGAAATTTATGAAACAAATATAACAAACAAACTGGTACCAGTACAAACAAACTGGTATCCATGCATATAACACAAGTTCTCTTCAAACAACTGCATTAATAAATTACAAAAATCATTTACATAAATCTTTCCTTATTTTATTAGAGATTATGCAAGAAAGCAAATTTTTCATGCAACATCAGTTTTGCCAAAGATTTTACAATAGAATTTTTCAAGGTGTGATATGCGAGAAGTTAGCCTCCAGAATTGTTAATTTGCCAAATTGTATGAAAGAAAGATGAAATTGACACTACAGTTCTACAAGCTTGCACCATATCTGATTCTGGCACTTGTGAACTACCTGTCACCTCCTAATACCAAAAAAAGAATATAATAATAAACATTATTAAAATAAATAAAATGCACAGGGGATGAGGTGTAATTACAAATGGTGCCCTTAAAAGATCTTTAATTAAACAAACCTTACTAAAGAAGCGCTGAAGCAAGTACTCCTTGACTACACTGCACAGTCCATAATAATATAACAAGTTTGACATGACCTATGTTTTGGAAAACACAATGCATACTGTCAAAAACTCTCATAATTAATTTCTTCTCGAATTTGCAATTGGTTTACAAACTGGTACCTTGTTATAGAACCATTCTGTCCAAGAGGGAGCTTTACATAGAGGCGATATGAGAATCAAACCCAGTACACGCTCTCTATACTTCGTCTGAAAACAATAAAAATTAATGTTATCATCTAGTTCACATAGAAGGCTAAATTAATTACTTTCCAATTTCCATCCACATAACGTACTGGTATTGAGCTGAATGGTACACCAACACCATGGAACACAATAAAAAATCAAATTTATTCTGCCTCTCTCAGAAGCCTTAAGGCACATGTACTGGTAAGCATCTCTAGAGGTTATTAATTGTCAAAATCTGATACTGTAACTGAAACTCACCACAAAATGGGTAAGATACTGGTACCAGTACATTTTAGTAGTTGTAAACTTCTAAGAGATAAAAGCAAGGAAGAAAAAGTACCATATGATCCCTTGGATTTGGAAATCGCTGGAATTCCAACTCATCAAACTAAAAAATTGGCAATAGTTCGACAACATTAACCCCCAATTCTAGATTTAGATTCCACTCAAAAATTGGAAATCGCTAGTGGACGACCTTGCACACAGAAGAAGCAAAAGAGGATAAATTTAGTTTTAGATTCCACACAAAATCAACAAAACCCTAAATCGGGTGACAAAAGCGAAAAAAAAAACAGAAAAAAGAAAAGAAAACGTGCCTGAAGAAGAGAGGAGCGAAAATCACACGATTGCGGTGCTTGAGAAACCTCACCATCTCGTCTTGCACCGTCACAACTGGAGAGCGAGAAGCGAGGTTGGAGCTGACGGAGAGCTGACGGCGCGCGTCTGTGCTGGGGTCGGGGTATGAGGCGAGAGCGCGTGAGAGAGAGATGGTGCTGTCGGGCGAGTCGGGGTCAGCGGAGCGGGGGTGGAGGGGTTGGGCAAGTCGGGGGCGGCAGCTTTTTTTTTTTTTGACTAAACCTAAAACGCGGGACGCGGGAGAAGACAGAGAGAAAAACTCGCGCTGTTATTTTTAGGAGGCACCTTTCTGCGACCGGCCAAATCGGTCGCTGAAGGGTAATGCGCCGGTCGCAGAAGGGTTCGTCTCCGATACATTTAATTTTTTTTGTTTTTTATTTTGTTGGGAGGTCTTCAGCGACCGGCGACAGCATCGGTCTCTGATACCGGTCGCTGAAGACAAGTTTTGCTGTAGTGTGAATAACGATTTAATCCTACTTGTATTGTATTGCCGAACAGTTCCATTGGAACCAAGCTGCCATGACAAAACATGGTCATGGGTCGAGGTGATTGAAGAGTTCCTTTCTACTGTCCTTTCTCGTTTTCTTTCTAGTTGTAGTTGTAATTGAAGAAGAGAGAATGAAAAAGTAAGATCCACAGACACAAATTTGCAACCATTTTTTGTATAAAGGAAACAGCGAGATACATAGTTACATCCATTTTATGTTCAAATTAATAGGAGCTTATTCAGTTCTTTAACTTGTTTTCTTACAAAAATTACCATGGTTTTGGATATCTAGTTTGGGCCCACCATAACTCCCCAACTATCCAATTATTACTCGACAAATCAAATGCCTTTTCATCTATGCATGGCACAAAGATGAAGTCCTCCATCAATTTGAAGTGTCATCATTGTTCTACATTTGACATCTCTGCTTGAATCCCACATTTCAAACTTGAAGAAATATAATAGAGTAGCTGCCACAATCTTTATCTGCCTATAGGCAAATTCTTTTCCCAAGCAGATCCGAGGTCCCGCCTAGACAATAACACGAGTTTACTAATTACAAAATTTAGAACTCAAATGATACTCTTGTGATATAAAATATGTACTCAAAACTTAAAAAGTGAGGCTACAGTACTATGCATAGCGCACACCGGCCCGTACTATGGCTCGATATCTTCATTTGCACAGTCCAAGCAGTCGATCCGAACCGCTCAACGTGATATCTATATGAAAATGTACTTTGAGAGCAAATTTTACATTTTTTAGAATTTTTTTACTATTTTTTTAAATAGGTTGAAAATCAATCTAAAGATTCTCGACCATTAGAAAGTAGTGATTTTCTACCTATCCAAAAAATAGTAAAACAATGATAAAACAAATATAAAATTTAGTCACCAAGTACATTTTCATATGGAGATCATGTTGAGTGGTTCCGATCAACCATTTGGGCTTCGGAAGCGGAAATATGGAGTCATAGTACGGACTGGTGTGCACCATGCATAGTACTGTAGCCTCACTCCAAAATAAAGTACCTGAAATGCAGTAAACTTGAAAGGGCTTTCTGGCATGAAGATGCCATCATTGTCAAGCCATCTCTCGGGTCGAAATTCATCTGCATCATCTCCCCACAGAAACTCCATTCTGCCCATAGGGTAAGGTTGGTAATACACCAAATCACCTTTATTTACATCAAAACCATCTGGTAATGTGTCGTCAGAGAAACAACACTTTATATCCTACAAGAATGGTAGGTAAAACTATTTGTTTTAGGCTCATAGTGGATTTTATTATGAACAAAAAAGATGTTTAAGTTCTTACGATAGGAACTGCAGGATAAAGCCTCAGAGTCTCTGTAACAGCTGCATGGAGATACTGCATGCTACTGATCACCTCTTCAGTTAAATAATTCCCAAATTCATCAATTTTAACCTTTTTTTCTTGCAATTTTGTTGCTGCTCGCACTTCTCTTGCAACCTTATCCTGTAAATGTGGATGCTTGCACATCATATAGAAAAACCATGACAGGGTCCCACCTATGGTGTCCCTCCCCGCAATCATGAAATTCAAGATAATATCTCTGAGATACTTATTATCAATACCACTACCAGGTTTTTCTTTTTCTAGGAGAAATGTGGACAAAATATCTTCCTTCTCCAGCTGTAACGAAGAAACAGATGCACAAATCAATTTTTAGAAGCTTACACGATTTACTGGTTATTTGTAAATATATTGTGCACTTACCATATCTTGCCCTTGCTCAGTCATTTGCTTGGTTTTTCTATCGATCACCGTATATACAAAATCATCTAACAATTGGAGGTTCTTCTTCATTGTTGCCTCTAAACCAATATTCAAAAACCTCTTAACTTTCCAGAATATGTCAAAGTAGCGATATAAAATCTGATAACTGGCCTCGTCAAAAGCTTTCGAGAATGCCTTGCCCTTTTCTAGCCCAGACAACACTCCCAATTCAACACCAAACCCAAATTTGATTATTGAATCCATACTGGATTTCATCATCAAATCCTAAAAATGCCATATATAAAAATTAAAACAAAAGATGAAAAGAGAGAGAAAAAAATGCTGAAATGATGAATGGCTATATTGCTACAAGAAATTAAGAACATAAGAAAAATATGGACAACAATTACTTGGATATCCATCATTTGATTAGAAGAGGCTAAATCTGATATTATCTCAGTAAGCCTCATTCCTGAGTTCCTAAACACTTGACTGCTGTAATCTCTTAGCATCTTTGTAGAAAATACAAAACTAGCAATCTTTCTCTGTTGTCTCCACTTTTCCCCATCCACAGCGAATATCCCATCCCCTAATAAGTCGCTCATCACCCCATAAGTAAGATCTCCCTGTAGGTCATTCCAATTCAATTTTACAAATTACAAATACAATTGCAAAGTTTGAAACTTTGTGGTCTAGAGGTACCTTTCCATAGTTTGCGAAGTTGGATTTGAGGATATACTCCACGTTGGCAGGATCAACGGTGTAGATATAGTTGCCAAAGGGGGTGAGACTGCGAAAAGTCTTGTACTTTCTGGAGAGGCTGGTTTGATACTCTGCAAATCTGTGCAAATTGAAGAGGGTGTGAAAAATTGTATCAGCAATTGGTGGGTAATTTCGGTTCCTTCTTGAATGGAGCAACAAGCTCCTAGTGATGAAGAGGGAAATCAGCAGAGCAACAAAAGCTGGGGCATAAAGCGAGGTTGGAATTGAAAAAATGGTTGGCGGAAAGGAATCCATGGATGGTTGACTTGTGGGTTTTCTGCTTATGGTCGAATCACCAGTACTCTTGCAAAATTCAGAATAAATCTGGTAAAGGATTGGAAAACAATATCAATTCCAATCTGTGCTACTGAGCCGCTTGATTCTTATTTCTGTTCTGTATTTTTCCATTTCCTCAAGCTGGTCTTCTCTTAAAGCACAAATTCTGGGAGTCCGCATGGTCTGCATTAACTCAAAAAGAGCATCTTTTAAGTCAACGCATATCGACAGGCTGATTTTAAGCGGAATCAATCCGGCCACAGACTATAATTCAGGGTCCTTTAATATTAGTGTAGATCTAGTCCACACGAATCTTAAAAGAGCATCTTTTAATATCCAGCCACAGCCTATAATTCAGCCTATAACTCAAAAGAGCATCTTTTAAGTCAATGCATATCGACCGTCTGATTTTAAACGGAATCAATCCGGTCACAGCCTATAATTCAGGGTCCTTTAATATTAGTGTAGATCTAGTCTGCACGACTCTTGAAGCGAATCGGACGGTCCAAATACATTAACTCAAAAGATCCTTTTTGAGTTCATACAGAGGATACTAATTCAAATTCTGGAGATAGAGAGTGGGTGAAGAGGTTGAATTATTCAAAATTAATATTATAATAAAACGTGGAAAGATTCCTCCGAATTTTTATTAATAGAAAATAAATAAATAAATATCGACATTGAAAAAATATTTGGCGAAAATTCGAGATATAGCTAAAACGTGATAGTCCATAACGTTCAGGGTACTGTAGCTGGACGTTAGGAACCATTACGGTCAGCTAATCTGATCGCTAATGATCTATAATTAACAAAAAATATTGTAGCTAGACATTATGAACCATAATGTCCAGCTACAGTGTTTATTTCAGTTAATTAGTGGTAACTTGATTTCGTTAAGCTAGCCGTGATGGTTCATAATGCTTCTTCAATGTCGATATTTTTATTTTTTATTTTCCATTAATAAAAATTTCAGAAGATTCCTGTTAAAATAAATGTCAAACCCATGTGATGTGACTATGTGAGGATGTTAGGGAAATTTATTATAAATTTCAGATGTACGGGAATAGAAATAGTGTCTCATTTCTATCAAATATAGTAAGATCAAATTTATTAAGTCTGATTCATAATTTTTTTTTTTAAACTGCGCAGAGGGTAAAAAAAATTTATAGATCGTGAACAGTGATTCCAATTCATAAAAAGATTAATTTTTTGTAGCACAAAATCCTATGTAACCATTGATTTTATACGGATACAGAGAATTTTGTGCCGCAGAAAATCAATCTCTTTGTTGACCTCTATTAGCCACTAGGCCCACTAGTATAGATTTGAGCATACTAGCGTAATTAATTCAAATTCTCGCATCTTGGTTGACTTTTTTTTTGGCGTCCACTAATGGAAAAATTGTGCAGGTCTTGTAACATTTTTGGCTTATCTTGTCCATTAACATTTTTTGTTTATTTATCTTAACTTTATTGTATTGTAAAAACTAGGGCTGCAAACGAACCGAACTGAATCGAACTTACTTCCAGTTTGAGTTTGATTTGCTTTAAGATTCATGCCAACGTATTTAAAACTTAATAACTCTGAATGGCTCCGTAAATCTAAACCATCCGTGTAAATTTTAACACAGATCAGACGGTTTACAACGGACTTTGAATGAAGTTTTGTCCAAAGCCCTTTGCACAAAAACTCCACCCAATCTAAAAACACATTTGACTATTATATAATATACTTGTTAATTATTACACACACTTATATGCACGCATTTAGCTACTCTAAAATGTGCATTTCCCTATTTATTTTTTTATTTTTTATTTTAAAGTTGGCAACAAACAATCATGAGACATTTCCAGGGTGAGGTCATAGGAATAAGTATAATATTCCGTCTCACAACTAATTTGTTTTGTCCTACATGTTTCTGATGATATATATATATATATATATATATATATATATATATATATATATAATTTCTCACACTACAATGGTGATTGATCGTAGATTTTTTTTTTTTTCTTTTCATCAAATTTTGCTAGTTTCAATCTAATCATAAACTAGTGGGCTTCTCTTGATCTACTAGCTAGGCTATAATAATTGGGCTTGGGCTATCATAAACTGGCAATCCCTGCTTAAAAATTGAACAGAGAACAACAGTAGTTCATTCAATTCTCGTTGGAACAAGTAAAAAAGTTAATTCTTCAAATATCTTTAAAATACATTTCATTAGAGTGCATGAAGGTATGAGTTAATGTATATTTACAAAATTATCACGAGGTCACTCCATGATATGAAACCAACACTTCTATAAAAAGTCTTTCACGATTAAGCTTGCAATTAATGGTGCATATCAAATATTTATCAAAGACAGAATCTGTGCCTGATATTATTCACGCATTGTAACGGTGGGAGTCCTCACCGTTTTCCTCATGTTAGTGATCAAAAATCATATATATCATGTGTATAGCACTCAAATATATATTCTAATGTCAAATGATGATTTTTCATAATGTTACACCGAAAACAGGCTGTGGATTGTGGGAAAGATAAGGTGAACTCCTGTGCATTCTTGGACCCCGGCAAAACTAATGGTACGATGGTGGAATATCATCCGGAAGAGACTGTCGAGTACTTGTGTTCAGCGATGCATAAGGCTCATTCGGAGAAGAAGAGATTTATTCTCCTGCCATACCACCAAAGGGGCCACTGGTGTTTGATTGTGATTGTGCCACTTGAAAATTTGGTTTTTATCATGGATTCTTCACAGCCCACAGGAAACATCTCTCCTCAGCAGTCCAAAATGATCTGCACTCGAATAAGAGAGTAAGCAATAGTAATTCACTTGATTTGATTTTTTTTTCCAATTATATATAACAGGAATTGCTAATTACATTCACTCAATTTTGTAAGGGCTTTTCTGAAATATATTAAAGATGGAGGAATGCAAAGCACGAATTCGAAGTAGAAAAATAAGTTGAGTTGGAGGTGGCAGCCGGTGAGCACACTATAATTTTATAATTTCATATTTTTGTTCAAAAAATTATTGTCATTCTAACATAGGCCGCTAAATGTAAATTTCAGTGCCCGCAACAGTTGGAGGGTTGGGAATGCGGTTATTACACAATGATTTATATGTTTCACTTTGTCGAATCCATACAATTCAATTGGCCACAATTTCCGGTATGTAATTCATATTAAATGTAATTCATATGTTTGCCTTAACTTGTCCATATAATTAATATTGATTTCCTCTAATATTTTATTCTACTAAATTTGTTTATTAGTTGCATTGTTATAATTACAATATTTATTTTTATTAAAGAAAAACAGAGATGTAGTTGTTATATTGTATTTTTCTAACCTACATATTTTGAATTTTTGGTAGCATAAATCGAAGAAAGAGGCAGGGCATTACTCCAAGGAACAGATATATTATTTTAGATGTATGTAGGCAAGGTGGTTTCAACGGGAATTTTGTAAACCAGATTATGAATATGTATAATTTAGTGTGCATGAATTTTTGATATAATTTAGTGTACATGAATCTTTGTTTTTTGATATAATTTAGTGTAAATGAATTTTGTTTAGGGGTTGTATTCTGATTGAAAATTCTCTGTTTTGGCATTGATTTTTAATGGCTAGCAAACTGGAGGCTAGCCAAAATATAAAATAAAAATTGAAAAAAATATTACCATTCTACACAGATATTTCACACAAGTCCTTGTAGAAAGCCAAATAAAGAGCAAATAAAAATATAAGACAGCTACACGGCTGCTTATGTAATGATCCGTGTAGCTCGGCTTTGGAGAGCGTCACTTGGCAAGGAATTGGACACAGTTGTTTATGTAATGATCCGTGTAGCTCGGGTTTGGAGAACGTCACTTGGCAAGGAATTGAACACGGTTGTTTATGTAATGATCGTGTAGCTCTCAGGAATTGCACACGGGTAAATATCCGTGTATAATTTATTCAGGGGATTATACACCCTCGCACTCCACACGGCAGTGTAGCTCTCCTGTTTATGTCCGTGTACAATGACCATTTCTGTAGTAGAGAGGAGCAAAGACAATGGTATACCTCGGTGTGCAAACAGAGACAGGTAGAGAGAGGACAAGGCACACAGATGAAAATCACACCATTGATGGTGGATAACCTGGCACAGAATAAGCAAAAGAGGAGAAATTTTTTTTCAGCAAAATTAACAAAAACCTGAGTAACAATAGCTGGTGGATAAAAAAAAATTCAACGAAATTTTTTTTCAGCAAAAGTAATAGAATGGGTTGGGGGTCCTCGCGGTTTTTCACATTGACCATGACTATCGATACCATGTGGCTAACACAATTGCGACTCTGTATTCACAAAATATTCATTCATCAATTAAATTTCTAACTTGCAACACTTTTATGCATCACTCTTATTAATTGTGTAAGAACTATCAAATGGAGAAGACAATGTATTTCCATCTTGAAAATTATAGAACTGCAGCATTTCGTCATTGGTGTTCTAAATCACTCTTTACTGTTAACTATTACCTAAAATTTTGCTACTTGGCATAGAGCCTCTGCCTTTGCTGGTAAATTTATCAGTGGCAGGTTTTTTGTCTTAAAATATTTAGCTAATTATCCTTCCAATTCAACTAAAGAAAAAAAACTTTTTAAATAAGAGAAGACGCCATTTTATCCTATGAGAAATCAAACCCAGATATTCCTAAAAGAAATCCAAAATGTTCCAAAATAATAATACCAATTCTTTGTTCAAGGGTTATGATACAGCCAGAATATTTTAGTGTCAAACAGTATGTACCAGTACTGAAACGTTCCAGTACCAGAATCCAAATAGGCTTGGTTTTGTAATGACAATTTATAATAATCTAAATTAGCGTTAAGCAAAATTGAGAAAAAAAATACTTGAGAAGCTCGTTAGTAACTAAAAATCTATACTTTCTATAACGATTGATAATAACATGGGTCAGCATTAGGTGAAATCCATAAAAAAAATTAAGGTTTATGTGTTTAACTACAACAGTATTTAATGGATTACTAAAAAAAATATTGTATCTGCATAAAAATATGTACACATACAGATAGCAAAATGAGCATTTGCAACAGATTTAGAAAAATACATTAAGCATTCTTATTAGGTTGGATAATAAATTTTTCTCAAATTTAAAAGGGTTAGAGGGATACCTTAATAGCTGTAGAAAAAACAATGGTGTTGTGCGTGCACTGTCAAAGATAGATGTTGAAACTGCAAAAGAAGAAAACAACAAATAATTATAAAATATGAGTGCATAAAGAGGCATTAGTATCAAATCAGTTAGGATTAATTACCAATTAAAAAACAAAGTTGTTTAAAGAGTACAAAAAACATGTACAGCGACATTTACCAGGGCACTCATTATCCTTCCAAGCGATTGTGTCTATGCTTGTTATTTATGTCCGTTCCTCCAATCAAGCAACATATAACCACTTTAGAAGAACAATAGAAGAACAATATAGTCCAATACTTCGCTGGCAGAGGGACCCATTTGGCTGTGTTACGTGGAGCACTGTTCACTCCCCCATCCAAAATTAATATATAAGGTAGATTTATGTATTCAAATAAATATGTAAATTATTTGAAAGTAGTTAACAAATGTAAACTTACATATGCATTTTTGATCTTGTGGTTCTTGTACGGGAACCAACAAACGGGGCTGAGACTCTCCTTCGTCAAGTGCGGAAAGACGGTCCGGGCCAACTCAACATCCAAATCAATATCATCGTAAGGCATACCGGTTTGTTTGGTTCCGCTTGTTGACGCCATACTACAAATTGGTGCATTTCTAATCAATTTTGGTATAAAAAAACCACAAATATGGTACATTTGTAATTTACTAATTGTTGGACACCGTCGGTTTAAAAAATAATCAATTTTGGGTTAATTCGAACAATACAAGGTGTATTTGGAGCATTCTAGTCAATTTTGATCTAAAATACCACAACTATAGTACATTTTTAATTTCCTAATTTTTGGACACCATCGGTAAAAAATTGGTACAATTTTGGATCAATTCGGTGCATTTATGTTCAACTCTAACATAATTTGGTCTACAATAGAACAAAATATTGTTTATTTACAATGTTACTAATTTTTGGTACCATTTGAACTATTTACAACAATTCTACTCAATTTTAGCCAATTATAAACCCCTATTACAACCCTAAACCAATATAAAAATAATTAAAAAATTAAAAAATAAAAAATTACCTTTTCACCGTGGAGAGGAAATTTTCGAGCTGTTTGCGTACTGATCCGATGCGCAGGGGGGTTAAATATTGTTTACCGCGGTGCGCCTACCCAGTCCGCGCACCGGGTCAATGGGTCAATGCGCATTCCTAGTACGCGCACCCAGCGGTGCGCCTGCCCAGTACGCGCACCGTCCAATTTGGTGAGCGGACTGAGTGCGCGTGGGTGGTAGGATGCGAAAGAAGTCCCAAACATTGGTATTCATTTAATTTTTATTTTTTTCCGTGGTAACTAAAAAAACAGATATATATATATATATATATAGGCTATCATGCTTTGGGAAGTAAAGAGAGTGTTTTACTTCCTGCTCATATCTCTATTTTTAAAGTTCAAATAGTCGATTCGAAGTTCTCAACATGATCTTCATATTGATATGTGCTTGGAGACCAAATTTTATATTTTTGGAAATTTTTTACTATTTTTTTAGAATTTTTGAAAATCACAGCTTTTCATTAAATAAAAAAATAATAAAAAATTCACAAAAACACTGATTTTCAAAAATTCTAAAAAAATAGTAAAAAATTTCCAAAATGTAAAATTTGGTCTCCAAGCACATATTAATATAAAGATCATGTTGAGAAATTTAGATCGACTGTTTGAACTTTGAAAATGGAGATATGAGCGGGAAATAAAACACCCTATTTACTTCCCAAATCATCGTAGCATCACTCTCTCTCTCTCTCTCTATATATATATAGGGATCCACTTACACTCTTTTTTAGTGACACCGAATTATACCCTACATTTTTAAAGTTTTCAAAGTCCAAACAATCGATCCAAACCGTCTCATGAATATTTTAAAGTTTAAACATTATATTAGCTAAATTTTAAATTTATGTACAATAATATGCATTATTTTTTAAAGATTTGATTTTACGCATGGGGATGAAAGATTTCATATTTTGAAACTTCTAAATACATATTGAAACTATGTCTCATGGCACCATTCATAATTAACAATTATGAATACCTATCCTTCTATACATGCAGTTCCTAAATTATGATGTGAACAAGACAAATAGCAACTGTTCAACATTTTCATTACTTAATTTGTGTGAATCAGTTTATACATTTATTATTGTTGGCTGATAATATAAAGCCAATCAAATTTAACTAAGCCAATATTAACAAAGATAAATAAAGCCTTATCACCTTTTTGTACCTGTTGTATTTGATGCTTGGTAATTTTTGTTTGAAGTCTGTGTCAAATACCAATATTCACTACTACAGAAATGGTCATTGTACACGGACATAAACAGGGGAGCTACACGGATTTCCTGCCGTGTGGAGTGCGAGGGTGTATAATCCCCTGAATAAATTATACACGGATATTTAACCGTGTGCAATTCCTGAGAGCTACACGGATCATTTCCTGCCGTGTGTTATTCTACCGGATATTTTGGCCAATCGAATTGTAAGCGTTCAACAAAGTGATACATAAAAATCATCGTGTAATAACCGCATTCCCAACCCTGAAACTGTTGCGGGCACTGAAATTTTCATTTAGCGGCCTATGTTAGAATGACAATTAATTTTTGAACAAAAAATATGAAATTATAAAAATTATAGTGCATGTGCTCACCGGCTGCCACCTGAAACACAACTTATTTTTATGCTTCGGAATCGTGCTTTGCATTCCTCCATCTTTAAGATATTGCAAAAAAGCCCTTACAAAATTGAGTAAATGTAATTAGCAATTCCACAATTTGTTATATGTAATTGGGAAAAAATCAAACCAAGTGAACTACTATTGCTTACTTTCTTATTGGAATGCAGATCATTTTGGAGTCCTTAGGAGTGACGCCCGGTCCGGGATGTGAAGAATCCATGAGGAAAACCAAATTCTCAAGTGGCACAATCACAATCAAACACCAGTGGCCCCTCTGGTGGTATGGCACGAGAAGAAATTTCTTATTCTCCGAAAGAGCCTTATGCATCGCTGAACACATGTACCGGACAGTATCTTCCTCCTGATATTGCACCATCGTACCACTAGTAAAAGCGGGGTCCAAGAATGCATAGGAGTTCACCTTATCTTTCCCACAATTCAGAGACTGTTTTCGTTGTATCATCCTGAAAAATCATCATTTCACATTAGAATATATATTTGAGTGCTATACACATGATATATATGATTTTTTGGTCACTAACAATAGGAAAACGGTGACGACTCCCACATCGAGCCATTTATCGCTTGATGAGGCATGTAGAAAGTCCTTGAATTCTTTGAAAGGCAGCACGACCGTCCTGCCTTTGTGTAGGAGAACCTCGGGGGGGATATCGAACATTACGTGCTCCATATAATCTGGTGCCTTAACCAAGCAGGCGTGGAGATTCCGCAAATCCTCGGGCAAACGGCTAACCTCTTCTTCAGAGAGCCCCGTACGGTCTACTGGGGCAGCCGCTGGCGCATCCGCTGGCGCATCCGCTGGCGCAGCCGCTGGCGCATCCGCTGGCGCTTCCGCTGGTGCCGCCGCTGGCGCAGCAGGAGATTCTTGCGCATCAGCCCCGACTACTACTTCCAAGCCTCGCCGTACCGGTGACAAAGCTTCGTCCGCAGCGTTTCCAACGCCTCTTCGGGTCTGTATCAGATTTTGAACCTTTTTTCAAGTATTTCAAAATAATCATTTGAACGTAACATAAGATATCCGTGTTTTATTTAGAGATTACCTGATCCAAAATAATCTGACACTTGGGCCATTGGATGATCTGTCTACGGGCATCATCAAGCACCACCATGCCGTCGGTAGGGACAGGAAGAGGTATGCGGGCAGCCCAATCGGCCACAATCATGTCAACCGTTACGGGGAGGTGGTTGGGCCTTAGCTGAGAACCGGCTGGAGGATGTACAATACCCTTAGCAAGGGTCAGAGGAGTTTTGTCGTGCCACATGACGAGGTCGCATGATGTGGCCTCCTGCAATTAATAATTATCAGAAATTAGTTAATGAACAAGTCACAATTACGGGTAGATTATGAACAAGTAGTGATTACCTGTAGATTGTCCAACACGCCCAGAACTTCGGTCCCGGATGCTTGACTGCTTCGCCGAAATCCCGGCGAAACGGGAGGTTGTTGCTTGGATTGCTGCGTCAGAGATGTAATTTGGTTGATCTACCTTGATTCGAATTCAGCAATCCTTCCATCGTACTCCGTTCTGAACTCCTCGCATACCTCCTGGCGTACCTGCGCCAACC
Source organism: Carex kokanica (assembly GCA_025461125.1). Taxonomy (NCBI): domain Eukaryota; kingdom Viridiplantae; phylum Streptophyta; class Magnoliopsida; order Poales; family Cyperaceae; genus Carex; species Carex kokanica. The sequence goes on along the minus strand of JAJGRX010001043.1, from coordinate 533,938 downwards.
TTGATTCCATCTCTTCTGTGCTAACTTTGGCACGCGGTCTTCTTTTTGGTTTTGGTCCGTCGTATACATCTTTCCAGCCACAGTAGACCGAGACACCCCTAACTCGACCCGTGTGTTCTTTAGTCCCGAGCGCTGCGGTCAAGGAATCATCCACTCTTTCGACAGTCATGGAGCCCGAATTTACCTCCTCCTCCACATCCAACTGTTAAAAAAAAATTAGTTTAGCAAAAGACAAAGTAATGTACACGAAGTTAACACAAAGACTCTTACCATTTTCTGAGCCACGGGTTGCACGTCACTTGGGAGTACTATCGTCCCGTCAGCGGTTACCTCAGATCTTCCCATGAGCCAGCATTGGGCCCTAGGATTTTGGATCCTAACCACAGGTGAGTCAGAATCTTTGTTTTGGTCCAGTACCTTAGCCCATTCGGCCGACTTACCCTCGTAACCACCTGACCCTAATTTGTGCGGGTACTTGTTCAATTTCGCGATCCTCCTGCCCTCGTCACTTTTTACCTTCACACATCAAGGCACATCAATTAGCTAGTTTAAGGAAGATAAGTACATATCGAGAAAGAACAGATACAAAGTTAATTGGCTGAATTTATATACCTTGAACTCTTCTGTGGACTTCAAAGCTTGAAACGCCTCCCAGTCCTCTTGTTTCAGCCATTTATAGTAGCCTACCGGATTTCTCCCTTCCTCCATGAAAACCGTCTTCAACGTGCTCTTGAATTGCTTCCAAGCTTCATTCATTTTCCTCAGAGTCTTTTTCTTTTTCGGGGACTTTGGGTCGTCATCCTGGATGTTCCAATGAGCCTGCATGATTGACAACAAAATTACTACATGTAAGTTCATTCAAGTTTTCAGGTCAGGTATAGACATATATAACTTGCACTTAACCAAAGTACGGGGAATAAGTAGCTTGAAAATAATTTGTGTTTCACTTGCTCTACCAAATTGTTTTCTGTATATTAGGAAACTTTGGGGCACAACCTATGTCACTACCTACATGCAATCTAACCTTTATGACCAAATCAAAGTGAAATAATGTGTTGTATTTAGCTGAGTTTGTTAGTGATATTTCTTTGCTGATTTTTCTATCTGTCATGATAATAGTGTAGGGCACCAGAATTGGGTCAAGGTGTCTGGCGATTACCTTACCTTTCCTGGTGGTGGTACCCAGTTCAAGCATGGTGCACTACACTAGCTACATTGATTAATTTCATTCAGCAGGTAATATATATTTGGTTTTGAATTTTTCTCTGTATATATAACTGCTAAATGATATAATTTGGGATATAGTCCTACAAAGCAAGAATTATCACCTACACCCCTAGAAATATACCAAAGGTTAAGACATGCTAGAAAACTTGTATCCAACAAAAAAAGAAATAACAAACAGAATACGAAAACTGAATATATAATGCATGTACAGTTTTTTTTTTTACCTTCACAATGTTCCACCATTCGTTCTTATCTTCGTCATAGAATTTGTCCCACCTCTCAACCAAGATAGATGCCTTCTGCTTCACCAAATTGTTACACCAATTTGTGTACTCTGCCCTACGTGGACCCTTCGGACATCCGGTTTTGTCGAACTCGATTTGCAAATCCTTCGCCTCTGAGGTCTTCGTGCACATTGTCGGACCTCTTTTCCTCTTTTCTGTCTGAGACTGCTGGTCCTCTTCTTCCATTATCATATCTACCTGCGGTTCCACTGTTTCCAAAATCATATCTGCATTCTCACCTGGCTGTGACATGGTTCTTTCTACAAAAAAGAAACATTATTACAAATGCTATGAAATGTAAAATTTAGGTCTAACTTATGTGTTGTTGGGTCCTTTGTTCAATCATAGTGTTGGTTTTGCAATTTAGTCCCTGTAACATTAATTAGGTGTCCATGTCACCAGAATAGGTCAGTTGAGGAAACTTTTCACTTAACCAAAATACAATCAGAGATAAGGGTTTTGATTTAACCAAGATACAGGGAGCATTGCAACTTAGAGAGAGAGAGAGAGAGAGCCTTTCAAGGACAGAACAGCAACCGCGCGAGAGGAGCTTAGAGATTCAATTGGCGAGTTCAGAGGAGAGCGACAGAGGAGACCGAGCTAGCACCGAGAGAGAGAACGATGGCAGCACCACAGAAAGAGATAGGAGACTAAGGGGTTTAGGTTTTAGGGGAGACGAGGAGATTTTGAAAAGATATCGAGCGACAGAGACGAGGCGCGCACTTTATTTCGCGTAAACTAAATATACACGGACATTTAAATAAACACCCGTGTAGAAACGTAAGAGAGCTACACGCTACGCGAAATTATGAAATGCGCGCCTACATATGGTTTTCTAGATTAATTTTTTCAAATTCCAAAGTTTCATATTTTTCAAATTCCATAATTTTCAAAATGGAAAACTTCAAAAATAAAAAGGAACCTGATTTCAGTTTTATTTAGCTTGAAAATTATTTTATATCTTCGAGTAGCTAGCAGAACTTAATAATAAAATCAAATAAATATTTCAATTTCTACACGGGCGTTTAATTAAATATCCGTGTAGAAAACATTTTGTACACGGATTTTTTATTAAAAGCCCGTGTACATTGCTTATAAGGCGAAACAACTCTTCAAAATTAAACGGCCGTGTTAAAATCCTTTTGTACACGTATTTTTAATTAAACGACCGTGTATGATTCTTATAAGACGAAATTCAAAATTAAACGACCTTCAAAAGCCTTTTGTACACGGAATTCGAGAAATTGCCTTATCTTTTTTATCGAGAAGACGAAAAGACTTCAAAATTCAATATAATTTGAGAAACTCCCCTTTTCGATTACTTTTCTCTGAGAATTTGGAAGAAGAAATGGCCGCTTCGGTGCCACCGGAAGAAGACGCAAATGTGCCATGGCCATTGCCCCCCGGCTATGTCATTCCCGAGGATGCTCCCGAAGTCCCTCCCGGCTATGAAATGCCTCCTCCCAACTACAGGAGGACATGGCCATGGCGGCCCTCAAATGTGCCACGACGAAGCCCAAGGGAGCACCCACCACCAAAGCCCTACAAAAGGAGGGGCAATCCCTGGATCAGGCCAAAGAGACCCTGGATTAAAAGGAGGGGGTCAGGCCAAGGAGCAATCCAGCCAGGCCAGTGAAGGAGTGTTTAATTAAGTTAGCTTTTTTTTTCGTTTTGTTTTGATGTAATATATTTTTGTTCTTAATTTAATCAGCATTTTGTTTTCTTTCCGTTTAACTATTTTGTTAAATACTTCATGCTATCTAAATAAATACTGTTATAGATATGAATTAGCAGTACAAAACAACCAACAAATAATTAATTCATGGATAATCACTAAAAAGTAAATTATTCAAAATTAACTTAAATAATCTGTCTAAATAATATCATAGAATGCCTAATGCTCTCTAAATAATCCGATTTGAAAACATAAATGAACACTTTACTTGATATGACCTTATCTGGGTTTACAAATTTATAAAACAACCATAGAATAATTTTTCGGAAAAAAAATACCTTCTGTTCAAGTAATTATTTCAAAATATTTTTTACAAAAAAATATTTCAAAATAACATGCAATTTAGTCCCTGTTGCTCAAGTAAAGTTTTTTCAAAAGTAATGTAATTTTAATATTTCAATTTCTACACGGGCGTTTAATTAAATATCCGTGTAGAAAACCTTTTGTACACGGATTATTAATTAAACGCCCGTGTACGTTTCTTAGAAGGCGAAAAAACTCTTCAAAATTAAACAACCCTGGAAAAAACTTTTCTTACACGGATTTTTAGTTAAACGTCCGTGTCCAATTTTAAGTTAAAACGTTTAATTCGAACATGTTATTTACGGAATTCGAGAAGTTCCCTTATCTTTTTAATTCTGAAAAGACGAAAACGAATTCAAATAATCACTCCCCCGTTTCGATTACTTTTTCTCTGAGAATAATTTTAGGGGAAAAAATACCTTCCTACACGGATGTGTAATGAAATATCCGTGTAGCTCCCTTTGAATTTCTACACAGACATTTTATGAAAGGTATAAATGTATTTGTACACGGATGTTTAATTAAATGTCCGTGTTCCTCCCTTTGTATTTGTACACGGTGTATTTTATTTAAACAAATAAAATATAAATTTCACGTCCTAATTAAATTATATCAGAAATTATACAAAAATTCATGTCTAGATTATATCAAAAATTAATACAAAAAAACCTACACTAAATTATACAAATCCATATTTCTAGTTTACAAAAATTACTGTTGAAACCACTCTGCCCACATATCTAAAATAATCTATCTGGTTCTTGCTCCTGATGCAACAAAGAAATATTAGAAACGAAATAAAAACATTACCATGAGACAGAAATATCCAGAGATAAACCGGCCTTGAGTCTTTAGCTTCATTGGGCTCTCTGAAATATTATAAAAGAAATATTTATTATGCATTGAATTTTTTTTTTCCAAATAAGAAATATTAAAATTTTCAAGTTTAAAAGGAGTAAATATTATACATTGGATTTTTTTTTCCTTTTTCTCTTTTTTTCCACTGTTTGAACATCTTCCCATAATCCTTCATTGTGGTCAGATCTCATGTAATTTGCTTTATCTTGTTCTGCAATTGTTGCTATCTCAACTTGCACATCGGTACAAAATTGAGGTATCTCTTCGAACTGGTCGTACTCTTCTTCGTCGGTGACGTTTTCTACCCCAACAATCCTTCTTTTTCCGGATAGGACGACACTCCACCTATCATCACTCGGGTCAGTGACATAAAAGACTTGCGTGGCTTGCTTGGCAAGTATGAACGGATCATCCACATACCCGACTTTGTCAAAATCAACGAGGGTGAACCCGTCGTTATCAACTTTAACACCCCGGTCTTCGACCCATTGGCACCGAAACAAGGGAATGCTAAGGTGAGGATTGTAAACGAGCTCCCAAATTTCTTCAATAACGCCGTAATAAGACTTTGAAGCTATTACAGGCCGGGCATCCCCCGATCTACTGAATTCTTGGGACGTCGCCACCAACGTCACCCCACTATTTTGCATCGTGCTCTTATCACACTGTAATTTAGTGTAAAATGTATATCCGTTAATCTCGTATCCTTGGAATGTTCTAACAACCATTTGGGGTCCTTCGCCTAGCAATCTAACAGTTTCATTTACGGGGGACATTTCGGGGTGTGATTTCACTCTGTCTTTCATCCATCCTATAAAAGAACGGTTATGCTCGTCAGTAAGCCACTTCTGACTTCTCGTGTAGTTCTGTTGTCGAAGGATCGTCATGTGCTCATCTATATATGGAGCAACATCAGCCATGTGCTGCAGTACAATAAAATGTGTCTTTCGCAGGTCATCGTTATCAGCAACTATGGCTTTCAACCCTATTGTCCCTACTCCTTGTAGCCTTCCCTCGTATCGAGATTTTGGAACGCCAATAGGACCCACACCGGTCATGTAGTTGGTGCAAAACTCAATTACCTCTTCTGTGGAATATCCCTCCACAATGCTTCCTTCGGGACGACTTCGGTTCCTTACGTAACTTTTCAAAATACCCATGAATCTCTCGAATGGATACATATACCGCAGGAACGCGGGACCACAGATCTGAATTTCCCTCACGAGATGAACAACAAGGTGAACCATAACATCGAAAAAAGATGGCGGAAAATACATCTCAAGATGGCAAAGGGTAACGACGACCTCCTTCTGCAAAGCGTCCAATTTGAGCGGGTCTATCACTTTGGAATTAATTGCATTGAAGAAAAAACAAAGCTTCGTAATGGTTTGCCGCACGGGCTTCGGTAAAATTCCCCGAATTGCAACAGGAATCATATGTGTCATTAAAACATGACAGTCGTGGGATTTCGGACCAATCAATTTCAGGTCCTTCATCGACACAAGCTTCTTAATATTCGAAGAATACCCTGATGGGACTTTAATACTGTGAAGGCACTTACAAAAGCTCGTTTTCTCGATCTTCGACATTGTGCACATTGCGGGGGGAGGTATGCCTTTTGCTTCCCTTTATCCTGCGGTGCAAGCTCGGGTCGTATTCCCAGTAATTTCATGTCTTCTCGAACTTTAAGACCGTATTTCGTCTTCCCCGAAATGTTCAATAATGTGCCAATCAAACTGTCACAGACATTTTTTTCAACATGCATGACATCTAGGCAATGTCTCACTTCTAAATATTCCCAGTATGGTAGCTCCCAAAATATGGACTTCTTTTTCCAAATATCTTTCGGTGGTGGTTTGGCACGTTTTCCAAAAACAACAGCAAGGTTTTTAACCCGCATGAAGACATTCTTCCCATCTAACGGACGACGTGCCACTCCAAGCTCAATTTTCCCGTTGAATACCTTCTTCTTCTTACGGTATGGGTGATTAACAGGAAGAAACCTACGGTGCCCCATAAAAACATTCTTTTTACAATTTTTCAACCTCAGCACCTGCGTGTCATCTTCACAGATGGGGCACGCCTTTGCTCCTTTACAAGTGTAACCCGATAAATTCCCATACGCGGGGAAATCATTTATGGTCCAGAATACCATGGCCCGCAAATTAAATTGCTCTTTGCCGTACGCATCCCACACCCGGACGCCATCCCTCCACAATTTCTGGAGGTTCTCAATTAATGGTGCGAGATACACATCTATGTCATTTCCGGGTTGTCTGGGTCCTTGGATTAGTAATGACATCATTATGTACCTGCGTTTCATGCACAACCAAGGAGGAGATTGTAGATGCATATAAGAACTGGCCAAGTGCTGTGCTGACTGCTCATGCTTCCAAACGGACTCATTCCGTCTGTGCTCACCCCTAACTTAAGGTTTCGTGATTCGCCACCAAATCATTCGAAATGTCTATCAATGTTTCTCCATTGAATTGAATCAGCAGGGTGTCTTAGTTTACCATCTCTTTTGCGCTCTTCTTCATGCCAATGCAACAATTTCGCATCTTTGGGATTTGCAAATAACCGTCTGAATCTCGGTATTATCGGGAAATACCACACCGCCTTAGCCGGAGGCCTTGCCTTTTTTCCTCCATCACAATCGTCAGTGTCCTGGTCCTTGCGTTTATACCGTGAAACACCGCATTTAGGACAAACATGCATGGCCTCGTACTCGCCACGGTACAATACACAATCATTCGGACATGCATGTATTTTTTCAATCTTCAAACCCATTGGACAAATCAACTTCTTCGCCTGATATATTGTACAGGGTAACTCGTTGTTATCTGGGAGCATCTCTCGTAAAAGCTTTAATAAGGACGTGAAACTCTTATCGCTCCAACCGTTGTCTGCTTTTAAGTTCAATAATTTCAACACAGCTGATAGTTTTGTAAATTTGGTACACCCGGGGTATAACGGCTTTTTAGATTCATTAGACAGATACTGAAATTTTTTAAAATTTTTATCACTAATTTCATATTTCACATCACGTAACATGTCCTCTAGATTCTCAGTAAAATTGTATTCTGCATTTTCATCAATCTCCACCTCATCATCCTCGTTGCAATCAAGCCCAGCATTATCGAAATTTTCGACATTCTCAAAATCATCGTTGCATTCAAATTCAAAATTATCAACAGTTTCTACATTATCATCATTCTCGTCCAAAACAAAATTTCTATTGGTTCCACTACATTCTCCAATTTTCTCACCATGCATAAACCAACATGTATAGTTTTTCTTAAATCCCCGACAAATCAAATGAGCTCTAATTTCTTCCGAATCCCCAAATCTTATATAATTTTTACAATCTCTACAAGGACACAAGATGTCGTTCTCTTTTCTGTCCACTCTATAACTCTCAGCAAATTTTAGGAACTCATCAACGCGAGCCAAGTATTCTGCACTATCACGTTTCAATTCGTACATCCAACTTCGATCCATCTGTAAATTAAAGTAAAAAAAAAAAATTTCCAATTAAATATATTGTTCCAAATTCTTGGCTTATAAAGGGCCGGTTTACAATCCTAACCCACTCTTTGAATATTATGCCTCATATGTGAACACATATTAGCGGGATTTAATTAGTATTTGAGAAAAATTCGGCAGCATTTCTCCTTAACTCCTTAAGTATGCGTAAAAACCACATACTCGTAGGAGCAATAAGGAGAAATACTGTCGAACTTTCCTCAAATACTAATTAAATCCCGCTAATACGTGTTCACATCCTAAATGAGACACAATATTCAAAGAGCAGTCCCAAACGGGGGACTATCCAAAATTAATCCCTATTGGATTAATTTTGAACGGGCATGGACCTAAAAGCATCAGTAGGTCGGTTATTGGACCACAATACACTAATTATTTACATTATCTTAACAAATCAAGCATTAAATAATAATTGACAGAAATAATTAAGCAATATTAATCAGTAACAGAAAATTAGATAAAGAAGAGGGAAATATATATATGTATGACTAACCTTGGCAATAGAGAGGAGAATGCGAATTAACTTCCAAGCTATATCTCAGATCCGGCCTCGTTCCTTGTGCGCAGAAATCAGACCAATTCAATACAGAGAGAGAGAGAGAAGTATTAATTGATCAAAACGGCGCCGGAAGAAGACCTTTTATATAGTTCCAAACCCTAAAATAACCTTTCTACACGGATGATAATCTATAAATCCGTGTAAAAAAAGCATTACGAGAGCTACACGGACTTTTACATATGTAGCCGTTTATAAAAGATAACCTTTATACACGGACAATTATATAAACAACCGTGTGTAATATAAAAGATAAATTTTCTTCACGGACATTTAGAATTCTTTTTTTTTCCTAATTTTTGTTTTATTTTTTTTGGTTTAGCCTTCCATTATTTCGAGCAAGTATCTTTGTTTTCACGGATATTTTGCTATAAATCCGTGTAGAAAGACACACAGACTTTTATATAAACAGCCGTGTAAATTATTTTTCTACACTGTTAATTAAACAAAAATCCGTGTACTATTTCTCGTTTCTACACGGCTCTTTATTAAACGTCCGTGTATCATTTGTTTGTTTTTTTTTTCTTTTTTTTTCTGTCAGCTAGTTTTTTTCCCTATGTTTTTCAGAACAAACAATTTCCAAAATAGAGGAAGACATTTAAACTAAAAATTCATGTACCCTAAATTATACAAAATTAAAGCATTACAAAAGTTGGAATAAAAAGTCATATTGTAAACTAAAAATTTCCATTAAGGACTAGAATAGGGTGGTTCTTTCCTTTTGGTGCCAGTAGGGTTTACAGAGGGTAATATGAAGATACATGTTTTACTAAAGAAAGAGTTGAGTAAAAAGTTGGATGAAGGACTATCAAAAAAAAGGGAAGATGTGGATGAAGAACCGTCAGAGCCGGATGAAGAGTCGAATGAAGAGTCGGATGATCTCCGACTCTTCATTCGACTCTTCATCCGGCTCTGAAGGTCACATTCACCTCTTCATCCGGCTCTGAAGGTCCTTCACCCAACTCTTCACCCAACTCTTCGTCCAGTAAAATTGATCAGAATAGAGAGATAATTTTTTTTCCAATACTTTGATCGCATGGGAATTCGAGATGTAGGTTATCAATTGTACCAGATCGCTCATCTGTGAGCTCCCAAAACAGTAGCTCATATCGATCTAATTTTGCGATCTGAAACAATTGATAAACCTACATCTCAACCCAATTGTTAACTGTGAGAGGGGAGAGTATAAATTTATCAAAACGGCGCTGGGGAGAAGGCCTTTTATATAACAAAAAACCTAAAATATCCTTTCTACACAGCTCTTTATTAAACGTCCGTGTAGCTCGCTCAAGGCTTTCTACTCTGTCATTTAAACAAAAAACCGTGTACAAATTTGACATTTCTACACGGATCTTTAATAAAGATCCGTGTAGCTCCTACGGGTTATATACACGGTCATTTAAACAAACATCCGTGTACAATTCTTACCTTTCTTCACGGTTCTTTAATTAAATATCCGTGTAGCTCTCTCAAGGTTTTCTCCACTGTTATTTAAACAATAAGCCGTGTACATTTCCTAGTAAACGTCCGTGTAGCTCTCTCACGTCTTTCTACACTGATTCTTTTATAAATATCCGTGTAGAGATCCTACAGATATTTCAGGCATCCAAAAAATTACAACTTCTACATGGTTTTTCTATAAAATTGCCAAGTCCGTGTACAATGTGCCGTGTACAATGACCATTTCTGTAGTAGTGATTGTAATTAAAGCAAGACATCAACCAAATCTATATATTCATTTTAGCAATAGAAAGTCGTCTTGAGATATTATTTGGTAATGCAGTCATCAATTAGACCAGAAGCTAATTGCTGATAGTATTTTTATGGGATGGTTCAATAAAAACTATTCAGTTTTCCTCTTGTTGTTGGAAATTATACCGTTGTCCTGCTTAACCATGACCTATATATGTGTACAGAACAAGCTGTCTTGATTTCAATGCACCATAAGAAAATATATGATGGCTGCGGTTTGCTTTGCGCCGTAGAAACCCTAATTACAATCTATTTATAGAGTTTGAAATGCTGCTTCATTTCTTTTGTAGCCGCAAACACACATGATATCCGCCACCACCTTCAAACTATTCATCTTAATTCCCCTTTTCTCTTTCTACCATATCTAAACATACAACTACCATCAAAACCAGAACTATCATTGTTTGCTGATTTTCAAGTATAAATTTTTATATGGAAGATCTTGGAGATGTATGAGATCGTCGTGAGCAATTGGGCACTTCCTAATTAATTAATAAGGTAACACATGCTACTTTGACTATTATATTTCATCTTGAAAAAGTTATTTTGCAATTTTTGAGACTCATGTAGATTTACTTTTTTTTTTTTATGAACTATTAATCAAATAATAGATCTATTATTCAAGAAAAATGATTATTTTTTATTTGTATAGTTCATCTTTGTCCTACGAAATACGCTAAAAAAGTTGGTAGTTTGGAATAGGTTGTTGATTAATTCCTAATTTTTGTTTTTGGGAAAGGAACAGGAGTATACAATTAGTCAAGTCCTCATCAAAATGTTGATTCCTAATTTCAGAAATTTGTGAATTATCAGAATAATTTACAGATATGCTTCAGAGCTGTCAGACATTGTTTTTGGCCACCATTAATTTTAATAATATTCAGTATATTCAATAAGATGATTAAAAAAATGTTTTAAGGTGGATTGTCAACTTTTGCGGGCTTCAAAAGATTTTTAATTTATGTGAAATTTGTGTTGCGTGAAAACTCATTAATTACGAGCAGTGTTAAATCTTTAATTTTCAGTGAAAACTACATATAATAGAAATACTCAAAAACCCATCTGTAATATATCGATCTGTATTTTTAAAAAAATACGGAACAAACTTTCTCCTCTCATTGCTTCACGATCGATAAAATCATTTTTACTGTTATTTTTTAAGGGTTGATGGATGGAAAGAAGTTCGGCCAACTGATAGGTTTGGAGAGTTCAGAAGGAAATATAATTGGGTGAGAAACCAGAGATTTGTCAAGATTAATTAGGTATTTATAAGATCCAAAGTAATTGAGCTTAAATAACATCAAAAGAATGATTATTAATTATTACCATTAATTATTCGCAACGAACTCCGCGCGTGTTGCCTTAATTCCATCTTTGAGAGTGTTTGATTGGTGCTCCTCAGGCCTTCAAACAATTTCTGTGAAGTAGAACTATTTTATATATATAGGATCAGTGAATAAGAAAAAGATATGGTGTTAATTAGATTTAGTCTACTAAGTTGATATATACACTCACTAATTAATTTGTATGCATTAATTGTATCTGAAAGCGTACAAATATTTTATGCATGTAGGATCGATCAGTCAACAAGAAAAAGATATGGTGTTAATTAATTAGAATTTGTATACTAAAGTTATTGAGTTGATACAGTCACTAAATTAGTGTATTTTTTATTATTAAAAATTGTTAATTAGTGTATCTTTTAACGGAACAATCAATGCTTTTGGCAATTGTATTGTTTTTAATTAAAAAAATACATTTGTCATTTGGATTTAACTTTTTTTCTTGTAAAATAAACTGAAAGAAGAACGCTAATATATATGTCTTATATCACAAAAATGTGCAAACCTAAGTAGACTATATATATATATATGGTTACCATAAGTTGTAACACAAACGAATTAAGTCCTGTAAAAGAATATATAGTACATGTCAACCTTAGTTTATTTAACGACGCTTGCTGAACAACTAAAAATTAAAGCAAAGGTAGATAATACAAATGGCCCAACAGGCCCAATCCAATTTGATTTACAATTTAACAATTAAAAATAAACGGTTGTACTTTAACAAAATGGTGGAGGCGGTAAAGTAGTAAACACTCTCATGAATCATGATCTTTTATTGTTTGGATTAAAGTCAATTGCTCTGTGTTTATCTAATGTTAAATAGTACTCATCGATGTTAATTCAGGTTGGTACTACTAATGTCTTTTTGGTTAGGGTTTATACTTTATATGAATATCTCTTATTTCATTCTGTGCCACGCACACTGTTCCATCTCTCTCTTCTTGCTCGAATTCATATCACCCAAGGTAAAAAAAAAATTCTATTTAGATTTGAACCGTCCGATCAGAATCCACACAAATTTAAAGGGGCCCTGTGCATTCCACCCTCGGATCAGATTGGCCAGGTTTCTAATCGGACGGTCCGGATCTAAACAAAAATATTCTGTTATCTCAGAGGATATGGATACGCGTTGCTCTCCCTCTTATTTCATTTATCAGTAATCACCAAGGAATAGAGTTGCCTATAAATTAAAAGAAGCCCTGCCTGGCTCATTTCCTCAACAAGGTAGAAGTAAGCCAAGGGCGGTGAGAGGCAAAAAGAGAAGGAGAAGAGGTTGTGGTTCGCAAAATAGGTCGGTTTTTTATTTTTCAATAATTGTCAACGTGCGAATAAGCAATCAACGACATAAATATTAAGATAAACTAGGCATATAAAAAGAATAGAAAGAAAACAAATTATGTATGTAATAAAAAGAAAAATCATGCATGATATTTTACTTTGTAAGACATATTTAATATCATCATCTTGCTTGTTTGCTCACACTTCATCCCCATTACCATTACCTAGTTTAACAAGCTGCACTGTTTCCTCGAAAAAATCACTATCCGATTCACTACCACTACTACCCTTACCCTGTGATTTCAGCAAGTCTGATGGGACCAATACATCGTTTGGGCTCGCATTAGGCACAAGAAAGATGAAGAACAATGTACAAAACCGAAGCACATTCCTTATAAACAGAGCAAGCCACAAGTTTGTGAAGTCGGTTCTCGTAACATGCAAAGCTTTTAAAAGAAGCCCTCCTCCGATTTTATGTGTCAAAGAACCGAGGCTATCAATGCACATGAGGAGTGCGAAAAATGTGCCCTCGATGCCCAACGGGCAAAGCTTCGTGCTCAAAACAATCATGGGAATCCATCTGATTCGGGTTATGATTCGCAAGGTGCATTCTTCCATGATTACAAAGATCGGATCGGGTAGACCTAGTTTTAGGTTCCAACGCAGCACAAAGAAGAGGTCGAGTATGCCGGATACACTGTATAAGAGTTGAGCATAGAAGAGGAGGGTACGGAATCGGAAATTCTTCAAGAATTTGTGGTAGATCAGAACACCTACCATGGATGCCATGGCCCCTATTGCATAGATCATCCCTACAAACTCCTAAAATTAATCAATTGTGAGAAGCCACAGTTAGTTCGAGCCCTATTCGGTAATTCAATTACCAGAACAGGTCGTGGCATTAGGTACTACGTACGAATGAAAATTTAACTACAGGAAAGCTTTGCTTTAAAAAGATAGTGAGAAAATTTGAATAATAGTAACCCCTATAAATAGGAATGCTGGAATGCTCATGCCCCAGCAAGTTTTACCAGCGAGTCTTTCAGAGAAGGAACCAATTTGGAGCGGGTATCTCCGATGAGCACCCGATCATTCGATCTACATCGAGATTCGTGCGTACATATAAAATCATAAACTGCTAAATACGGCGCACGAATCTCAACACGGATCAAACAGCCCAGATTGAATTTGATCTGATGCCCATCAGAGCCCCTTCGCTCCCTTAGCCATTTCTTGATTTTTACTTTTGATTTCTATGTAATAAAAAGGAAAAAAAAAAATTGTACCTGAGAAAAATGAGGCCCGGCAGTTTTGTCGGTGTACCAGTAGAATTGGCCTTCATGAGTGCTAACACTGAGTGCCAAGGAAAGAAACATGTAGAGCGATGGCTGCCACACCGCTGAGATCTTTATCGTCCTTCCCATACCTGTCACTGCCGTGCCCACCTTCTCCCATGCCTGTGCAAAACCAATGCCAATCAATCGGCAAATAATTTTTTTTACTGGTAACTATATTTGTTCAAATACTACCACAGACAGAACACTTCCTGACATTTTGAAGATTGAGCAGATATGACATGTTGGTTCTGCTTCTTTTACATTTTTTCACAGTTCAATCAATAATTCATGCTTGACGACATTGCATTACACCTAACTGGTAGCTTCTACCAGTCATTTTAAAAAACACATTACACACATTCATACTATTAACTGGTAATAAAATCTTAAAAAACTATAAAATGTATGGTAATGAATAAACTAAACTAATTACTTTCTTATGTATCATAATTTAATGTACATAACATGATATCCCATACATTCATACTATTAAACGAATTGTACTTTTTAAATAGATAAAAATCGCAATTAAAATTTCTATACGGCGAAATTGTATATAGAAAAACCTAGCTAGCTAGTGTTCCCTTAAAAAAAAAAGAAAAAAAAAAACCCTATTGACGTCACTTAAAAATAGTTCAAAATTTTCATTCAATGAAAATTCCTTGTCAATTTTAAATAATTAGATGGTATTACTCAAACTTTTATTATATAAAAAAAAAAAAAAAAAATCAATCTACTCTGACAGACATGCATGGATTACGAAAGATTGACATCACTTGTTACAGAGGATCCGAAATGTTTGAAAATATATTATTCAATATTAAGCCTTTATAAAAATGTTGCCGACTTAATTAAATTGACGCACGCATGTTGAAGTCCAATAGGCAATAGCTGGTCAAATTTGTCTATTCCGTTATTTAGTATAATATTAATATTTAATATTTAAATCTTTTAACAACAATTAATATTTGATTATGGAATGCATGACTCTCAACAGTTTTGATTAAAATTATACTTTCATTGTATCTAAATTATTTGTACGAATTATCAAAAGTTAGAGCACAAAGAAAATACATTTCTTCAATACTGTCTATATACAAAATTTTCAATATGATTTCTGAAGACACGAATTAATTGAGAAAACTTTGCACATTCAGATCCGGTTCATTCAGTTTTGAATATAATATTGTCAAAAAAATTGTTATAAATCTGTAGCACAGGAACACGTGCGTGGTGACACGGTCAAATCACATTATGCACACAGTCAATACATTGACACGGTGGCGACACTTCTTAAACACGTACGTCAAGCTCACTTCGTTTTCTTTTGTACACATATTGAGCAAATAAAATATATAATAGCTTCTTGTTTCACATAAATTACATCATCATAGTATTATATATTGACCGTATCAAGAGCCGTGTTAATGTTATGCACTTAACTTATGCTTATAATTTTTATCAAATATCGTGCTGTACTGAATCCGATTAGTCATGAAAGATTCTCAAATTGATTGAGTTCACATTGTTTTGGTTGACTTAAAATATGCAGATTTATAATTAAAGATATAGATCTAGTTCATCTCCAGTTTATAAGCTCATTGGATGGTCCAGAATTTTTTAGAACGTAAATTACACATCAGACAATATACCTGAGATGCAATTTTTTTACCAACTGGAGAGGATCCTACACATTTATTTTCTTACCTAAAGCAGTCACCCATGTATAATTGTATATTGCTTGTTTGTTAATTGCGGTCCATGTTGGTTTTTGACTTTTTTTAAGTTGGTATGAATCAAAAGGGAATGCCATAAATATATTATTTGTCAACTAGTACTAAAGATTTGAATAAACGAACGTGTAGTTTTCAAGTGAATTATAGAATAGAGAAAAGATTATTTTTCCCCAAGTCTATTTCCTCCAATTTTTCTCTCGATCCATCACTAACGACTTAACTAGTTAATTGATCTATCTCTCCATTTGTCTTCCCTCTCCTTCCTCTCCATTTTTTTCTGCCTTTCCCTTTCCCTTCTCCTTTATCATTCGCTGAAATTACAACCATGATCCCTCCGATCTCTCCATTTTTCCTCCGTGCTGTCTCTAATCTCTAACCTGAATGTGGAGGCTCCTCGACGGAGAGAAACAGATCGGAAAGAACAAGATGTATTACCAGCGCAAGTTTGAGTTTTTTTAGTAGAAGCCCGATGGGAAGGCCGCGATCCTCACCGAGATCACCGAAAGGATCCAGTGCTGCTCCAACGGTAGAGATAAGATCAGCATTGGTTGCGATGGTAGTGTCGGTCTCATTGCTCGTAGCTTTTAAGATTTCAAGCGCATTTTATCACTATCTCTTATGCTCTCCCATCTCTAATCAGCTCAAGCTTCAGATCTCTCCCTCTCACGCTGTCTCTCTCTGTCATGCTGTCTCTCTTATTTTGTGATTGTATAAGTCTCTCTTGTATCAATGATACCGAGTTAACAATTAAGGTTTTATCTTTTAAATCAGTATGAATTTTCTATTTTGCACGACGAGGTATGAATATTTGCACGACGAGGTATGAATACTTGCTCAACGAGATATAAATACTTACACGACAAGATATTCACGACAAGGTATGAATACTTGCATGACGAGATATGAATACTTGCGCGATAGAATAACAAATAACGAGGTATGAATACCTACCTCTAAAAACGTGTAAAAGATGGGTGTGTGATGATATGTCCATTTTTTTCGAAAAACTTGGTATATTAGGTATGAATATTTGATATATTATATATTAACACTTGCGCTATAGTTATCCATATTTGCACGCGCCAGTTGTAAAATCTATCAAATATTAGGCGGTCCCCCAAGTAGTCAATAATCCCTCAATTACGTAGAAGATGTTTGTGATTTTAGATTCACATAATTCCTCACAGATCGTCAGAAATATGACCGAAAGTAAACAAAGAAAAATAACTCACCTCTAAAAACATGTAAAATATGGGTGTGTGATGAGAGAAAAACAAAGTTGATATGTTCATTTTCTAGAAATACTTGGTATCTTAGATATGAATACTTGTATTATGAGGTATGAATACTTGCTCGACGATGTATGAAAATTTGCACAACGAGGTATGAATACTTGCACGACGAGGTATGAATACTTGCGCGACGGACAACCCGAAAGTATGTCATCATGGATCTTATTTGAAAGAGAAAATTGCGTAAAAGAGTTCGTGATTTTAGATTCGCAAAAGTTCTCACAGATCGTCAGATATATTGGCGAGATTGAATGGAGAAAAAAAAAATCACCTCTAAAAACGTGTAAAAGATGAGTGTGTGATGATATGTCCAGTTTTTTTTTCGAAAAACTTGGTATCTTAGGTATAAATACTTAATATATAATATATTAACACTTGCATGCATAGGTATCCATATTTACGTGCGTCAGTTGTAAAATCTATCAAATATTAAGCGGTCCCCCAAGTAGTTAGTGGTCCCCCAGTTAATGAGCGGTTCCCCTAGGCAGTTAATGACTGGGGGATGAATGGGGGAAATGAACTGGGAAATAGTTAGTCGATCCCTATAGAATATGTGTTCTTGTGAATTTATATATCTTTCATTATTCCTTAATTGGATTTTAAATAGTCGTTTTCACTACTTTATTAAAAATATCTTGGCATACAGCTGGGGAACTATCACTAAAAAGGCTAAAAGCTAAAGGAATTCAAGTAATTTGTTGGGTTTTTTTTTTTTTTTTTAGAACTTATGAACTGCACAATTAATTTTTTTTTACTATAGAGACAATTCCAATTACTTCACATGTTGTACTCGTAGTTATTGTTAAAGCTATTGTTAATTTGTTATTCATAAAATTAATTGCACAAATGAACTACAGTTGGTAGCATATACAAACTTTTATCCTTCTTATTTCATATTAAAATATCCATATAAACATATCAGAGATGCTAAGTTTATAACAGCTCTTTATTTATATAAAAGAATTAAAATTGAAGTGCTTAATTGAGTGTACCAGATAGTAACTAATTAACTGCAAAAATCAAAATATGGTTGTTTAATTTTGCTGCACTAACCTTCTCTTTATCTGAAACCTTGTAATTCTTTGATTCAAACAGCACAAATCCAAGTAGAACCAGCAGCACCGCCGGTACCGCCATCAACGAGAGCGCTGCCTTTATTTAGTAAATAAAATTCATGCATAAAATAAGAAAGAAATAATTATTTCCCCTCTCAAGATTATTACTAAAATTACATATCCCTATACATGAACAATTTTGGTACTAATTTACCTTGGTACCAATCAACCAGTACAGTTTATATTAATTTGATCACCTTCATGATCCGGCGGTGGTGTTCATTGGTCCGGTTTATTTGGTTTTCAACCGAACTGAAAAAATTTGAATTAAATAGTTCGGTTTTTTGATTTAAATGAATCGGTTCGGTTGAATTTTTGAATAATTTCAGTTTTCTATATTTCATTCGGTTTAGATTTTTCATAACCGAACTAACCGAATTCTAATAATTCAAATCCATATTTTATATATAATGTATGTAATATCAACAAGTTATATTTTGGTTTGGATATTTTAGAAAAATTACATAGTTTGTATATAATATCAACAACTTAGATATATAATTCATATTTATTTGTGTATATATTGAGTTCGGAACTTCTAAAATTTAAGCTCTCTTATTTCTGTTGTTCAACCAAACAAATCGAAATTTACTTTGATTATTTTGATTCGGTTGTTATTCGGTTGACAAGTTTAATTCATATGGCTCGGTTATATTTTTTAAAACGGAATATAATTTTAATTTGACTATTTTTAATTCTATTTTAACCGAACGGACCCAATAAACACCTCTCTACCTTTATCCAGTGCTAATTGTAAAGAGGAATCATAATAAAAAGAGGAGAAAAAATCATTCTGAGACTGACCTGAGATCCGAAATGATGCACGAGAAACCCGCTACTGGAGTACCCGATAAGGGCTCCGAGAGAAGCGAGAAACCCGCAAAGGCTTTGCATGTCAGGTGCAAGCTTGGGTTTGTTAATGCTATTTGTTGCGATGCACGCATCGATCGTTACATCGGCCATGGCAATACAAACAGACAGCCCCACAAAGCACAAAATGGCCATGGCGACCGGGAGGCCGGTAATGGAAGATATTATAAGAGATGCCACTGTTCCAATTATTCCTGTACCAAAAATTTTATATTATGGGGGGACAAATGTAAAATATTGAAAAAAATTATAATATAGAATAAAAAAATAAGTAAATTTATATCATGATTAGTTGTGTTAGCTTTTAAGAATCATTTGTTATGGTTGTTTTTAAGAATATTAACAGAGGGGATGACAGTGGTGACTATAAACAAGTGCAAAATCCATCTAAAATTTGAAAATTAACTTGAAAATTTGTTTTTTTTTTTAATTTAATTTGAGTTGAGCTAGAATTACAGATTTAGAAGTATGCATTTTTGGCTAAGAAAACTATGTTCTAAATTAATACTTTTCTGTTACTCTGAGACATCTAAAGGAAAAAAAAAAATAGTATTCAAAAATAACTTTTTTCCATTTTCAAATTTGGAGTATAAATGCTATCTTCTCACCTAAGCTTCTGGCTTGAGATAACATCATGAAAATCTAAATTAAGAAAGCTTATTCCCTTTTGAATTTGTGACCAACAATGGCCTCAAACCTTTTGTTTTATTTAATTATCACCCAACTTTAAACAAAGAAAAGAAAATACCATCTAATTTGCTAGGACCTGTACTTTACTTGCATGACAAGTAACTAAAGAATCAAAAGAAAACAATTATCATACCGGCAAACACGAAATACGGCCGACGGCGGTATCCATACACCGGAAAAGCATCGGTAAGCACACCCCAAACGGGTTTCATTAGCCACGGTATATAAAAAAATCCGCTAAACATCTGCACAGCCGACGGCTGTACCTTTTGCACATCCTTCCAGTAATAATCCGACACGACCCGAAAGAACGACCCAGTAAATCCCTGGCTGAGCCCGTAGACCAAGAACACACCGAAAATGAAACTCGGGTTTAGTTCCCGGCTGAGCATAGAAATCCATGTGAAGGGTTGTAAGATAAGTTCAATGCCAAATGTGGTGCCATGCCGGATTGATTGATGTGGCCCGGGCCCGTCTTCCAGCTTCTCGGGCTCGTCAGAAGCAACCGATTGCCGGTGAATGAGATCCTGGGTTTCTGAGTCCATGGCATTTGGGAGGGTTTGAGATTGGAATTTGGTGACTTTTTTGAGTTAGTTTATTTCTCCATCTGCAAATGAAGGTCACATACAGATACAGGCCAAGTAATAAATTACTACATACAACAGGGTACTATTTGCTTATCTACCCCCAGATAACTTGTAAATAACAAAATACAATAAAGAGTAGTTAAATTAAGAATTTCATGTGAAAAGGATGGCAAATTTTATGGCAAGATGAAAAATGAAGTAATGATATAAATGATTGATCAAAGAAATGAATTAAAATAACTATTAATTAATTTATACCTTATGTTAATGAATTAAATACTTCTATATATTTACAACCATATAAAGTTGACTACAAGAAAAAAATTTAACTCGTGACTCGTTTAAAATCAATTGGAATTTAGCTCGAATTCGACTCACTCGATTAGAATTTTTGCCAACTTGATCTCGAATTTTGAATCGTTTTATTTAACTAGCTCAAGCTCAACTCCTTTGTAGCCCAACATGTTGGTAGAAAATCTATTATTTTACAAAATATTTGTTAATTTTGCTTTACAGGATCTCAATAAAAAATCATAATGTTAGAATAACAAAATATTCCGAGGTTGTTACTGTAAAATCAGCTATTATGATAATTACTTTAAAAAAGAAGTCCCTGCAGATCAGGACTTAGAAGTACAAACAAAATAAATAAAAGCGCATGTGAAGTTTTGAATTCATCTACGTCTCCACTTGTACAGAGTCTACAGACTTGAATGGAGATATTTTAACAGAGAATATTGGCTTCATGCAGCGCACGGACTATAGGATCACAACAGCGTTGTATGTATTTGCGCTGCATGAAGATAAAATTACTCTGTTAAAATCTTTACCCAAATTTCAAGGGACAGGCACCGTGATCAAAACTAGACCGCCCAATATAATCCAACGGTTAAAATCTACTTGAGGTTCTCCAATGAATACTATACAATTGGAGAGGAAAAGGTTGTACCCAAGACCAAGTGAGGTGGTTTTAGGGGATTTAAGTCAAACTAATGGTTTAAATTAACAAACTAAAGATCTTGGGGAGGGACGAGGGAGTATACCTTTTTGGTAGTTTCGAGTACAAAATAAACTGATGCATCTCTGTAGCGAACTATGTAACGGGTCATAAAGAAACAACAGAAGCGCTCAGTTAGTTATCACTTGCTAATTGCTATTGATATTTATCTTCAGAATTAATACAGACAAACACGATTACTTTAATCTTTGATAGGCTTGTATAGTTGTATTGTATTCGTCTTAAACAAAAAAGAATGAGGTTTGCGATGGAGGTTCTTTTAAAATGGTAAAAATTTCATGTATATCTTCAAAAAACATTGAAATTACATCTTTCTCCTATTCTTATAAAACTCATGTTAATTTACATCTTTCTCCTTCCTTTGTGTACCAGTGCACGTGTTCCAGATTTCTATGTTTTGGTTTTCCTCTTTCGATCGAGACATGGACTTGACCAAACATTTCCACTCGCCTCGGTCTATGACGGCTACCCGTTCTACCCGCCAGCATTCCTGGACTTCCATCCGAGGTAGGGTAGGGTAGGGTTGAATGGACTGCCTTATTTCACTTTCTATTTGCAACTTTTCAATTTCAAAATTCCACAAATTCCACAAATTATCCAATTTATTGTATTTTCTATTAAAATATTTTTAAATTTATAAACTGTCCATTTTTTCTATATTAAAAAAATAAAAAACGTATGGCTCGTATAAGAAATATATTTAGTCTTTAAATTGACCAGTTTGTGAGAACAAAAAATAATTCATCTTTCGACTTGTAACGCGCACACACAAGCAATACATAAAATTTCCCTTAGACTTTATTGAGATATATATGGACCTAGATCTCCAAATACCAATTACCAAATCTGATCAACTCTTGGTGTCTATTGAAACATAGTCATTATTTAACTGTTCAGATGAACACTCGTTGATGCTTGCTGTTGGATGTTAGTTGGTATTGCTGGTAAAAATTGCTATTGGATCCTTCATAGTTACAAAATTGTTATTCTTGCTGGTGAAAGTCAATGCCTTTCATTGGTCAGACCAAATGGGGTCCACAAAGAAAGAACTAGATGTAAACAATTTAGGTTTCAAAATATTACACATGATGATGAAACTTTTAGTTTTCAAAATCTAGGTTTCAACAATTTCCTCTATGACAAATTGAAAAGATAAGACATGACTGAAAAGAAACTCAAAAAAAAAAACAAACACAACTTATTACATACAGTGTAAAAAAAAAGTTTTAAAATAAAGAAGCTCAATTGTCAGAACTCATCTGCTTCATCCAAAGAGACCACTTAACAGACTCGAGAAATTTCTCGTTTCTCCGCATTGCCGTGACAAGATTTGCATATGTAACCTTATCGGGTTTTATTTTCTTACTCCTCATTTCTTGCACCAAACCAACCGCCTCTTCGGGCATGCCAGCAATACCATACGCCTTGATCAGAGTATTGTACCCGTATAAATCGAGCTCAAGCCCTCGCTCTCTCAATTCCTTCAACACACTCGACACCTCCTCTATCCATCCCTTCTTCCCATATATATTAATCATGGTATTATACGTATAATGATCAAAATTGTACCTTGAATCTTTCATCTTTTGCAAAATGTCATTGAATTCGTCTAATAGATTTGCCTTGCCGTAAGCATCAAGCATGCAGTTGTATGCCTCGAGTGAAATTGGGTACCCTGCATTCTCCATTTGTTGCGCTAGGGAGGCCATTATTGAAAATTTCCTATTTTGCCCATAGGCCGCTATCATTGTGTTGTATGATCTTACATTAACTAGGCCTCGTTTACACGCCATGTGGAACACACTTTTGGCCTTGCTCAATAACCGGGCTTTCCCGTAAATATCCAGCAATACATTGATTGTTATGGTGCTAGGAGCAAACCCTAATTTGATCATTTCCTCGAACAATCGGGATACTTCATCAACCGGCAACGCATGGCCGCAGCAATTTATTATACAATTGTACATTGCCTCATCTAATTGGATCCCAGTTTTCAAGATCCAATAGTAACTGCTTGCCAGTTTCTCTTTCATGTTGCGTTTCTGGTACGTCCTAAGCATGTCGCGAAACAAATAAATGTCAGGGGTAATTCTGTCATTCTTCTCTATCACTTCCAATACTGAGCAAGCCTCGTGTAGTTTCTCAGCTTTTATATACATCCTCACTACTACGCTATATGCTACCAGATCAAGTTTAGCTCCAGATTTGTGCAAATTTACGTATAAACCCTCAGCCTCAGTGAATTTTCGCATGCATGTGAAGACATCAATCATGGTGCATGCAATGTGAATATTGTGGCGGGACCCATGTTTAGTCATGTGGTTATAAACCTTGACAGCATCATCGTACCGGCTTGCCTCCTTGCAAGAACAAATCAACAAATGGTAAAGGTTATCTTCATACGAACAATCTCTCCACTTCTTTTCACCTAAAACCCTCATAGCATGGTCAATTAATGAACTTTCCACAAATGCCACTGCTAACAAGGAGCAAGAGGCCGGGTCCGAGAGAACATTCTGGTAAATAGAAGCTTCTAGAAGGCACATAATTCTCTCCACTGCACCAACTCTTTGGTACGCCTGAATAACAGTACTGATAATCACCGAGTACTGACAACCTGCGGCCCGCATGTCTGCTAGTGTCTCAGCCGCATGTGCCACATCAGCATGCCTTGCTTGTAGGTTTACCATTGTGTAAAAATTAGATGAACTCGGTGTAAAGCCCAATCTCTTGAGCTCCTTATAGAACGATAAAGCCTCTTGATAATCATCGACCCGGCCAAAGCCTTCTATCATTGATCTATAAGTGGTCTCATCAGGTGTTAACCCGATAGACTTAATGCGATCAAAAACCCGTTTAGCTCCGCTCATATTTGACCCCTTACCATACCCGGTAATTAACGTATTGTAAGCAACAATATTTGGTTGAAATCTGCACTGTTTCATAGAAAGAAACACTGATTCAGCCTCTTTAAACTTACCCTGTTGACTGTATACATTAAGCCTCACTAACCAATTCTCCAAATTTGGAATAACCCCATCTTTTTCCATAATTTCAATTATCTCCTCCGACTTCTCATATATTCCCAAACGGGTATAAATTGTGATCATGGACGAATAGGCACTTATACATTTGATTTTATAATTTCTCATGTGGCCAAAAACATACTCAGCTTGTGAAACATTTGAAACCTTTTGAAACATTCCCATGAGCATACCAACTGTGGCGGTATCAGGTACCACTCCTGCCTCTAACATAAAATCGTACCATTTTCTCCCCCAATTAATAAGCCCCCTTTTTGCGCAAATAAATATGAGCGAATTAAATAATTTCACATTCAATTCACACTCTGAAACCGAGACCATTTCTTTGAGCAATTCCTTGGCTGTGTACCAATGCTCTCTCCTCGCCACTGCCCTCAGTGCTAACTGGTACGCATCGGCATTTTTCATCAATTTACCGTGAGATCTCATCCAATCAAAGAACTTAAGTATCCCCCCATCATTATTTCTCTCTAATTTCATTAAAATAGAATTGCACATCTTGACAGTAGATTCTGAAGTAACAGTAGATAAATAAGCATCTACCTGACTATTATCTCCTTCTGTTTTTCTGAATTTTTTTTTGCTGTGTGGTACATGTTTTACCGGCTTGCCGACATGCATACATCTTCTTCTAATGCCTTTCACATTATCATCAATTTGAGTTTTTTTCTTCACTTTTGGATTTACCGATGGTGTGATGCCAATACCAGTACCACTATTTTGAGGTCTGATAGCTAAATCGGTTGTCGATTGGGTCCCACGGAGGGCTTCAATTTGACAAATTTTACCACCATTACTTAACCTAACATCAGGCTGGTTTCCCCAAATTAAAATGTATTTCTTCCATTTTGCTGCAGGACCAATTGATATAAGAAACGGCGAATTGAAACCAACCAAATCAGCTCCATTCCCGAAGGATTTAACTGAAAGTCTGTACCTTTTCGAATCAAAAACATCTTGCGCACTGCAAATTTTGAGGCTAGCCATTTTCTAACCAGAGTTCATCTCTGGTGCCTCAACTCCTTAATCAACTGAAAGCAAAATCAATGCTTAGCAATACTAATTAAGAGTAATGAGGTAACAAGTTGGGATGGAGGAAAGAGAGAGAGAGAGAGAGAGAGAGACAGGGGTTTTAGATAAGAGAAACGATGAGAAGCGATTGGAGGTGGAGATTTTGATTTGAATTGCAGCCTCTCTTCTGCTCTCACTGATCACTCGTTACTCGATTTGAAGCTGCGCGTAGGAATTACATAAATACCCCTTCCTTTTCTTTAGCAAATGTGAATTTGTATCCACAAGGGAATTTTAGAATGATTTTAACTTTGTACGCATCTCATAGCACAAATGATACTGCTCCTGCATTAGTCCGAATCTCAAAGCGTCTGAGAATAAATCTCTAACAGTAAAATAGTAGATCTCCCCGGCGAATACAAAAGACGATACTGATGACGCCGTAGAAATTACATAAATACCCCTTCTTTTTTCTTTAGCAATTGTTGGTTTCGGCCTTTTTGGGCTGGAAAACAGTCTCCAAGCAGTTGGATTATATTAGGGTTATGATCATTATTTCTTTGTTTTGGGGTAGTGCTTAGTATTTCATACTAGTTAGAAAGGTGAGGTATTGCTAAGTAACTAATTAGTATGGAAATAATTTTATGTTTTCATTAAAGTTATGAACATATAGTCATAATTTATTTAATTTATCAAATTGATCAAATAAACTTATTTAATTTAGTTTTCTTTTAATTAATAAAATTTAATTAAATTATCATTTAAAAAAAATTAAATAAAACAAGTCAAAACATGTGACAGATTAAAATTTCGATACAACTATCACTCTCATTGTCTTAAATCTATTTAACAATTAAATAAATTAATATAACATTTATACCTCGTTTTCAAATTCTTATTGGAATGAAGACCGATTCGTCTCGGAGCACAAAACGTCTGATGCATCTATCAGTTATCCACCAGGACTAACCAGATAGCGGTTTATTTCTTTTGCTAGAAATACCGTAAACCGCGGACTTTGGCAAAAACACTATTTACCGAAAAAAGACGAAATAACAATATTCACGACCCGCAGTTATTCTGATTCACTAAATAAGCAAAAACAGAAATACCGCGACTTTCGCAAATATATTATTTTCTAATCCCGTAAACGAAACCGAGAAAGAAAGAAAATTAGATCATCGATCGATCAGATCGATTCGATATCAAGTGAATTAGTAATCTTCTCTCTACCCCCCTACCCCTCTATTTATAGGAAAATGGATATGGCTCAAAATTACCAAAATACCCTCATAGGTCAGTGCTACAGTGTTTTCAGGTCGGTGCTACAGTGTTTTTAGCCCAAAATGAATTGAATTGATTTGAGTTTTGACTTTGGGCTTTTAAATTTAATTAAGGCTTTAATTCTAATGGACTTTAGGCCCAAAATATTAATCCATAATTAACATTTAAAATCCATTTCATATCTATATAATTATTATGTACCGAACCGAATTTTGGTACATGGGTATATGGACCTTATTTCTTGTTCAATATTATTTATTAAACATCATGTACGAAAATTCAAGTTCGGTACATGATCTGAAATAATTTTTTATTCAGTTTAATGAATTTTTTTATTTCAATTTAGAAAATATCCAAAAAAAAATATTTATCGATTATCAATACATCTCAATGGGAGTGCCATTTCATGGGCTTATCGGCCCAAAAAAAGCTAAAATATTAAGAGTGTTGAAATTTTATGTGAACCGAACGAATGGAGGCATGGAGCTGTCTTTTTATGTTTTGAGGAAAAGGCCCGTAGGCATTGCATTAAACGTAAATCAATAAATCATAGTTTGTTACATCTAATGAGGAAATCGTCTCTTTCAGTATTTCTATTGCTCTGTTTTCTTGGCGATGCCTTGTGATCTAGCCCCCTTTACAGAACGAATGGAGCTGTCAAGGCCTCAAGGGTGTATCAAACCCAAATTTGGGTACATCATTAGGTGTACCGAATTCAAATTCCGTAGTGATATTTTTTTATTCAATCAACCTCATTTTATATTTTTTATTTTATTAATGATGGTTTATATAAAAAAAAATGTGGATTACCATCGGTCAATGACTACTTTTTTATTTGAAAAATGTGGATTACAATCGGTCAATGACGCAGAGGGATCTCAGATTCTATTGAAAATACTCATGATGTTTGATCTTTCAGCAGGGGCGGAACATAGTGGTGGAAAAAGGGTGCTAAGCACTCCTATAGTTTGAAAATTTGTAGTTTGATCCATTAAATTTTGTAATTTTTATATGCATTAATATCTTTTAACTTCCTTTATAGAATAAAATTATATTTGATTCTTCAGCCTCTAATCTATATTTTCTATTTCTGCTTGTCTTTCAGTAAATTAATTACTTGCCAATACTCATGATGTTTTATTTTTTAGTAAAATATGATACAAACATGATTTTCCTTAAAACAAATAAAGAAAATTATTTTATCTTTCAAGTTTAAATTTTAACCATTCGATTAATACTAAAATTATTCTTTTTGTTTTATTTTTTTAAATATTAATTTTGAAACAATAAAACTCATGTATATGACCTTATTCTTTTTTAAAATTTTATATATAGAAAATACAAAACAGTCTAAAATAATATTGTTGTTTTTTTACTTTCCTGCTTGGAGGCGAATCAAGCATAACAGTAGAAAGTAATTATCAGACACCAAATAATTAATGGTTGCATTAATTCCTGAGCAAAGAAGAGATACATCACCTTGCCATCGTAAACGATATATAAAAATCAATACAAAGTACAACACAAAGACTTTTTAAAATGTCTCTTCTCTATTAATTAGCAATAATAAATTAATAACTGACACAGAATGGAAGTTCCGAGAGTATATATATGAAAGATGAGTAGGGGTGTCAATGACACCCTTTTATTCATTTATATAATTATATCTGATTCGTATCATATTCGATAAGACCGGTACATGTAAGATTTTTGTTTCATAAACTTATTGGGTACGGAGACGGGTAAAACAAAAATTTCATTATCTAAACGGATAAGAGTATGGATAAAGCCTATTTCATACCTGTTATCTGATCGGGTAATTATAAAACAAATTATATATATTTTATATATTAATGAGCAATGAATATTCATATACTTTCCAACTACTCTTGATAGATGTATTACACTTAATTAATCATTAAAACACGTACTAAATTCCAGCATATCCCAATAAAATTTAGACCTTCGAAACACATATATTTACATGAAATGAATGTATTTTAATATTTTATTTAATAAATAAAAATAATTATTATTATATTAGCATTACCTGTTATTTACTTGCTACTGTTTTGTTATCTGACGAATATAACGGATAAGGGTAAAATATAAATAAGATAATTCGTAGCGATTAAAAATATAGTATGAATAAAAACAATTTATAAAGATATGAGTATGAAATACTTCCACCGATTCTTGTCGTAACCGTTGACAC
This sequence comes from Carex kokanica, assembly GCA_025461125.1. Classification (NCBI taxonomy): domain Eukaryota; kingdom Viridiplantae; phylum Streptophyta; class Magnoliopsida; order Poales; family Cyperaceae; genus Carex; species Carex kokanica. Next base: position 504,854 of record JAJGRX010001043.1, on the reverse strand, counting down.
AATAAAATGAAAAAATGTGGATTATCTTTAAATCTATCCAGTTGATTTGACTAATTGTCATTATTATTGTGGCGGAGTTTCTCCAGTTGACAAGTTTGACTCGTCAATGCAAAAATATATAAATACCTTCATGTCAGGCTGTAAGCAATATCCCTTCAATTTTTTTTTCACCAGTAAATTAAACAAGCACCTTTTGTTATCCATCACCGGCGAAGAATATATGGAGGCAAGCAAAGCGGATGTAATTAAGCATTGTGGTGGTGCCTTTCCCTGCGCAAGGTCACCTGAACCAACTCCTCCACCTTTCCATCGTCCTCTCCGGTCACGGTATGCTGCCCCCGCAATCCACATCCATCAAGCGAAGGTTGGCATGCTTCCGCTATCGACTCGCTCCGTTTCCACAAACTACCCATCCCTTCATTTGCCTCGCCCGCACCAAATCTCAACTCATCCCTCTTCTTCCTGTCTCATCTCCAGCCCCTGTTTGAAGCGTTCGAGCATGTCCGACCTCATTTGGCTGATCTTTTACGTTCCTTGTCTATCTCTTCGCGTCGTGTCGTTGTCATATCAGACTATTTGGTTTCCTTTGTAGCTAGCATCAGAAGCTGCTGCACTCCCCAATTGGGAATCATACACTTTTCGGTGTGTACCGCCTTCAGCTGCTTTACCGTGGGAAGATCAAGATAGTCCAGCTTGGGCCCTACTAAGATCATTAGGCCTGAATGCACCATCTATGGATGATTGCATATATATCAGAAGAATTTCTTGCGTTCCTTACCCGAAGTGAGGGACAAGAGTACTCCGGTATGCTCATAAACACTTGTCGTTTGTTAGAAGGAAAGTTCCTTGATTTCTTTATGAAACAACAAAAAGATTCTATGGTCGGAAAGAAAGTGTTTGCCATCGGTCCACTGAATCCAACAGTTATAACAGAAACAACCAGGCCAAGGCATCACTGCTTGGATTGGCTTGACAAACAACCAGATCGAACAATTAGCAATGGGATTGTTGAACAGTGAGCAGCGGTTTGTTTGGGTGTTGCGGGAAGCAGATCGTGGCGATGCCTTCACAGAATTAAATGAAAACGGTCGGCAAAACAAATTGCCTTCGGGTTTCATGGAAAGAATTCACGGCAAGGGAATACTAGCTAATTGGAGATATTGTCGCACAAAGCAATTGCATGTTTCATGAGTCATTGTGGATGGAATTCATGTAGCTAGAATCTATTAGCATGGGAGTGCTATTGTTGGCATGGCCTATGCACTCAGACCAGCCATGGAATTCGGAGTTTGTGTCAAATTATCTGAAGGTTGGGGTGATTGTTAGAGATTGGGAGGTTTTGCTTGCGGAGGAGATCGATAGAGAAGGTTATAAAAGATGTGATGGTTTGTGATAGAGCCATAGAGGAGAGGAGATCAAACAGCGGGCCAAGGAATTAGGAGAGGCTGTCAGAGGAGCAGTGGCTCTTCCAATGCTAGCTGAGTTGATTTCATTTATTAATCATATTACAAGATCCTAGGAGCATTTATATATTTTTCAAATGTTAGAAATGAGAAAGACATGTTTAAGATTTATATATAGATGTTATATTAGTTTTACTTTTTTTGTTTTTTGGAAATGAAACAGTTTCTTTGCTTGAAATAAAATTGGATGAGAATTTGATTAAAGTCTGTAGCAGAGATTTGGTGGCACAGGCCGACGACTCGAATTAGAGGGAAAACAAGGAGGCCGATGGACTCTTCCAGCTCCTTCGCGATCAAGGAGCTTGAACCTTCAATCAAGGCTCTCATGGAGGCCCTCCAAGCTGCCATGGCGCCACGCACTGGGCCTTACAAGCAGGCCGTTAACATCTCTCGCGAGGCCCCTGTCGCAAACTCGCGGCCCGCGAGAACGATGGATCGGGTGGGTCGACCCGTGCGATCGGAAGCTGCTAGGGTTAAAATGGCGGAACTACGTCGCCTTTCCTCTCCACAATCTCCTTGGTGCTTCCGTTGCGGCTCCAAAGGACATTTAGCTCCTGCCTGTAGAAACGCGGTGGTGTGCTTCGCTTGCAATGTCATTCTCTCCGGTCAGAGAACGCACCTCCTCCACCGATACCTAAACCAGCGTCCGCTACACCGATCGCCATTCAGACCGCACCCCCGATACTTCCTACTCCGCATATTACTCCTCCCACCTCTCCCACTTACCTGTCTGCTGCTCCGATCAGATCGGAAACCTCCGATCCGGTCCCGATGCCTCTTGGTAGTGCCCTCCGCCCCGCGGTTCGTACCTTTTATGCGACTGCTGCGAGTGCAAACCTCGAGGCGGCTTTCAAAATGAGTTTCTTGCTTACTGATGTCGATCACTGGGGACCAGAACGCATCACGGCGGCTCTGTATCAGATGAGCGATCCGCAGTCTCAACATCAGTGGGTCGTTCGCGTCTTTGATGACTACCGTTACCTCATCCTTGCTCCGTCTCAATTTTGGCTTGACTCTGTGCTTCCTAGGCGCTCTCTCCGATTAGAGAACCGTGATGTGCCGATCCAAGAATGGGATCCGAGCTATGCTCAAGGGATGAGAATGATACCGATCTGGATCAGAGTTAGGGGTTTTCCAATGATGCTCTGGCAAACAGCCGAATTTGAGAAGTTGATTGCTGATTTTGGTGCGATTTTGCTGGATCAAGATCCGGCGACTGTCAATTACTGGGACTGGCGTTTTGCTCGCTTGAAAATTGGTATTTGTGATCCCAAACTTCTTTCGGATTCACACTGGATTATGTATAAAGATGCCAGTGGACATGTTTCTCGATATGATATTTTGTTTGAGATAGAGCATGAGCGAGCGGGCTCATACTTCAATCCAAATAGACCTCGCACAGAGGGTGGTTCTTGGCAGCCACGTCCCGGCTCCGGCCCCCGTCCTCCCTCTGGTCCGGGATCTAACACCTCTGGCCCCTCTCGCTCAACCTCTAATATTTCTCAAGACCCCCCGGGACCTCACAGTTCGTTCCCTCAGTCTGAGGGACATGGCTCTGTGCTTCTTCCCCCAGCCCCGGGACCAATTAATGTGTCACCATCTTCATCGGTCCCTAGTCCACCTGACTCCACCGTCTCCCCTTCTGAAGATGTCACGGTTCCGGTTGTGGTCGCGGTTCCTACGCACACCCCCCCAAGGGGCCCTACCTCACAGTGAGACAGAGGTGCCGAACCCTACAGACCCTACACCGATGACCCTTCCTGACCCTACCACCTTACAGATGGGTGATAACGGGGTGTTGAGTGACGGGGATTCCATTGAAGAGGTTTCGCAAGAAATCCCGTTGCCTGAAGATACCAGTTCGCTCTTACCAGTATCAGTGCTCACTGTGCCGGCCCTCCCTAATGTCCGAAAAAGTGTACGGTTGCTCAAAATTCAGGGCCTTAACATCTCTGTTCTGAGTATGGCAATGAAACACGCCCGTGAGAAGCATCTGGAAGAGGCGCCTGCTAAAGGTAATCCTTTGCTTGACTCTTTCCCGTTTAGTAGATTAACTAATACTGAGGTTGCAGCTCTGTTTGAGGTTTACCGCATTTCTTTGGGTCATTCTGAGGCACAACGTGATTTTGTTATTACTAATATGCGTAAGTGCCCCAGACCATCCTTTGAGGATATTTTACAACAGGCTTTGACCTTAACCAGAGAAACTGAGTATTCTGTGTTGATTGACTCTGAATTAGGGGTTACATGTTGTGTCACATGAATATTTTAAGTTGAAATATTAGGGGACTTAATGCTTGTCGTAAACGGAGTATTTTGGCTGATTTGATTAAGCTTCACTCTATTGATATCATTGCGATTCAGGAAACTAAAAGGGCAGATTTCTCAAGTAGAATTTTAAAATCAATCTCTACTAAATTGGATTCTTGGTATTGGTTACCTTCTGTAGGCCGATCTGGGGGCATCCTTTTTGGATGTGATAGCGACTTGGTTTCTGTTATTACTGTAGTGAAACGTCAATTCTCATTAAGTGTAGTGTTGAAAAATAGAACAGATTCTGTAGAATGGATGTATACTATAGTTTATGGCCCTGTAGTCAGTACGCTTAAATCTGCCTTTTGGGACGAACTTACACAGGTCCGATTATGTTGGACTGGGCTCTGGTTACTTAGTGGCGATTTTAACAGTATCCGTACTAGGGATGAAAAACTAGGCCATAATTCAATGTTCGATTAAGTAGAAAATTTAACGATTTTATCCATGACACTCATTTAGTAGAATACAAATTGCTTCGCAAACAATTTACTTGGACAAATGGTACACATTTTGCTTTATTGGACAGATTCTTTGGGTCTATGGAGTGGGATAAAACGTACGAATTTTGCTTTGTTAAAGACCTGTCTCAATTTGGTTCTGATCACTGTCCTTTGCTCTTGAATACTAAATACAAAGTTCCTGTCCCTAAAAGGCCATTTAGGTTTGATAATCTTTGGCTTAGTGATCCCGATTTCTGCCGCCTAGTAACTAAATGGTGGAGTGAATTTTCATTATATGGGGAGATAGGTCTGAGTTGGCACAGAAAAATTAAATTCATCACTCAAAAAATGGAAGGATGGAATAAAAATCATGAGGGTGAAAAAAGAAAAATTAAAAAGCACACCCTAGAAAAATTACATGACTTAGAACTCATCCAAGAGTTAAGAGACCTCACTGATGAGGAATGCTTACAATGGCAACAATGTCAACTCTCCCTAAATCACCTCTATGATGAGGAAGAAAAATATTGGAAAGACCGGTCCAAACAGAAATGGTTGGAAGAAGGGGATCTCAATACCAAATATTTTCACAAATGCGCCACTAATAAATTCAAAAAACAATCCATCTTACATATGGAAATTCAAGGGCAAATGTCTGATCAGATTTCAGAGATTGAACAACATATTGTTTCATATTATAAAAGTATCTTGGTTGTTAGTGGTATTAAAGGGGCTACTTTACAACCTGACTTTTGGGACCCGATAGAAAAAGTTACACCTCTTGAAAATGCTGGTCTAATTGCTCCCTTTTCTGAGGAAGAAATAAAAAATGCCATTTTTTCATCTAATCAGTCAGGTGCCCCTGGACCTGATGGTCTCCCTTTTGGATTTTACCAACATTTTTGGGATGTTGTTAAATATGATATTAGTGCTTTAGTTAATGCTTTTGTAGATAATCGGGTCTCATTAACTAACCTTAACCAGGCTGTTGTCTGTCTTCTACCCAAAGAGAAAGATGCAACAACAATTACACAATATAGGCCCATCAGTTTGGTAAATTGTAGCATGAAGATCATTTCTAAGTTACTCACGATGAGGTTAGAATCCGTAATGCCTAAGCTTGTAGATCAAATTCAATCTGCCTTTGTTAGAGGTAGATATATACTGGACAATGTAGTTTTAAGCCATGAAATACTGCATTTTTGTAAAATCCATAAGGAGGAAGGTGTCGTCATTAAAATTGATTTAGAAAAGGCTTATGACAAGGTTAATTGGCACTTTATTCATGAAATCTTGCTTTCTAGAGGTTTTGACCTGAAATGGGTTACATGGATACATCACTTGTTAATTAGTAGCTCTACTTGTATTAATGTCAATGGTAATCTTTCTCAATATTTTTCATGTAAACGAGGTGTTCGGCAGGGAGACCCTCTCTCCCCCTTTTTGTTTTTGTTGGTCAGTGATGTACTGTGTCGATTGTTTAACAAGGGCCGGACAGCTGGCCTTCTTCAAGGCCTTGGACCCCTCTTGGCTCAAGGACATAGTATCACTAATTGTCATTACGCTGACGATACTATATTATTTTTGAAAGCTTCTTCTACTAATATTGATGCGGCTCTTTGGACTATGTACTGTTTTGAAGCTCTGTCAGGTATCAAAATTAATTTTCGAAAAACATAATTAATTCCTTTACACATTCCTGTTATTAACGGAACCGGGCTGGCTGAGGTGTGGCTGTCCCCTTTCTAAACTGCCTTTGAAATACTTGGGAGTGCCTTTAAGTGATAGGAAATTGCATACGGCTGACTGGAGTTGCCTTATTGATAAGATCACCAAAAAATTGCAAGGTTGGGTGGGAAACTTGCTTTCAATTGGGGGTCGTCTCACACTGGTAAATTCTGTCTTAACTACTATTCCATTATACATGCTTTCCCTTTATAAACTGCCAGTAAATGTTAGGAAACAAATTGATAGACTTCGACGGTGTTTTCTATGGCAAGGTAATGCTGGCCCTAGAAAGAAATACTCTTTGATTAATTGGGAATTGGTGTGTTATCCTAAAGAATTTGGGGGTTTAGGGGTCAAAGATCTTAACTTTATGAACCTGGCTCTCCTTCTAAAATGGTGGTGGAAATTGTTTGACCCTCAATATTCTGGACTGTGGAAACAAATAATTCAGATTAAATATACTAATTCCACTCCCCGCTCACAAATGTCACACTTTTGGAGGGTAATTTCTAAACTGCACTATATAGGACAGATGAGTCGTTCTTTTCAGATTGGGGATGAGAAACATGTCCAGTTTTTGCTCGATAATTGGCACTTCGATTGCCCGTTATCGATACAATATCCCCAACTCTTTGATATTTGTTCTACTCCCTGTATCTGTGTACAGGAGGTGATAGATTCTCGAGGGTCCTTGTTGAGGTTTCGAAGGACTCATTCTGGTCTCTTTCTTGCTGAATGGCAGGAAATTCTAACCATTATCAGATCCTACTCTCTCAAAACCAATCCTGATCGCCCTATATGGCGATGGGATGCTAAGTCCCAGTTTACTACCGCTTCTTTATATCGGTTCCTCTCTTTTCAAGGGGTTCTCATTCCCTGTGCTGAATTGTGGTGGCAAATTCCTATTCCTTTAAAAATTCAAATTTTTATGTGGTTACTACTCCAAAATAAAGTGCTTACTAAATCTGTGTTGTCCAAAAAGAGATGGCAAGGCGATACCACTTGTTTGTTTTGCAATACGGCCGAAGAATCCGCTTTACATTTATTTCTCAAATGCCCCTATATTTCTCATATCTGGTTCTGGATGGGTCAATTCCAGAATTTTTTCGGTGATTGGACCTCCTTAGAACATATTCAGTTATATGCTATGTCTTTGCCTCTCAAACACCGCGAGGCTATGTTAATGGTGGTTAGTGCCATTTGTTGGTGTATTTGGAAGACTCGGAATTCTATATGTTTTGATAATTCTCCTATACCTTCGGTTCGAAATATGATTTTACTAATTCAATCTTTGGTGACCTACTGGGCAGGTGCAAAAAGGTGTCACATACAGCAGTATACACACTCCTGGATGCCTGAGGATATAGATATGGTGCCTCTCCAGTCCCTTTCGCCTATGCCAGCCCTTGAGATGCCTGCTGTTAACGCATGGACTCAGGCCCCTGTCTTGCTGGCAGAATGAATGCACACCATGATTACAAAATTACCTTTATAGTTCTATGTGTTGGCTGTAGTTGCCTGGACTTGATATGGTGCTGTAATAAGTGTTTGCCTGGGAGATTGGCTCTCTGACTTGGATTATTTGGCTGGCCGGCTGTATAGGCCAAAGTTTTTGTTTTGGGTTTTTAGGTACGGATGTAATTGAGTTTGCCCAATGGTCAATGATGAAATACCTAAAGACATAAATCTAGATACTGCTTCTTGCTCCGGCTCGAAGTTCAGTATCTGATTAAGGATGTCGGGTGTGCTGCTGAGACCGTGTAAGGCTTTGGGTTTTAATTGGGTAGTTTACAATTCTGTTTGTATTTTGGTTAAGACCTTTGTATTGTTCTCTTTTATCTAATGGACGGGCTTTAAGCCTATTTTTCAAAAAAAAAAAAAAAAATTGGATGGCTGATGATTTGGAACAGGTCTTATCGATTTTGCAGATTATATCTTTTCAATTTTTGCCTGTAATAAAAGCATTTTTTACATTTTCAAAAATTCAGGGGTAAAAGTTTGTATCTCAGTCACAGACCTGACTTTAACTAAATTGGTCATATTTATAATTTTTTATTTTTAACTGTTATTAAATTTTACCTTTCTTTTACAATCTCTGTTTTTTTGCGCATTCTGATATAACCTTAGTTTGAGCATGGTCGATCTTTTATTTGATTTATGATTAACTTTCAGTTAAAAATAAAAAAGAACAAAATTTTTGACATAGACGTCCGTTTACCGGTTCACCCTGATCGGCAATAGAATTGTCAACAATAAAACTCTTTTATCCGCTTATCCACATTTGAATTGGGTCTTAAGTTATTGGGCCATTGAGAGCCCGAAAAGGCCCCTATCATGTTTTAATTCATTTTTGTAGCCCGATTATGCATAAGATAGATGACTGTATTTAGATTTACACATAGTTTTGCAACTTTTTCAAAAATAAAATATTGTTGTTATTCTCTATATAAAGATAAGGTTAGAAAAAAAATTCTACGTGTACGAAATTTATTGGATGATGTATGAAAATTTTGGATTTTTTTTTATAATTTGGACGGTTAAGAACTGACATTTAAGTTAGTGGTAAAGGTAATCTTCTCCTTGTAAGAGTTTGCAGGTTCAAAAATTGAATGAATTCCTTGCGAATATTAACTCAGTTAGATAGTTTGATTTCGAACTTCATTTAAAAAAAAAAAAAGTTGGACGGTTAACATTGGCTTTGATCTCTTATTAATGAATGTAATATTTTTATCTGTTGGAATGAAGATTTTAAGAAAAACTACATATATAAGTTTGACAAGAAACAAGAATATAAAATGTGAAAATTCTCCCTAATAATCAAGACATCATTATATGAGGAAAGAATAAACACCTCAGAAATAATTAAAAAAATGAAGCATGTAAAAAAATTTAACAAAAAATTATTCAAAATAAGTGCGCAATCAACAGAGTCAATAAAAAATAGAAAAAAAAAATGAATTTAAAAGACGCAAACAATTAAAAATTCATTATTGTTTTCGTAAATTACGCATTAACTATCCATTTTTTCCATCAGTTAAGAAAATGTTGTGTCGCTCAGCGTACAACGTTTTGTACGGTTGCCATGAAATCAACTTATTACAATCTTCCACATGAAAGCTACAGAATTTTGTAGCCATAGAAGATCCTGATATATAGCGAAGCATGTGGCTCCAGGCCGGGAATTTTACAAACTGCCCTGGCTGTGCAAAAGATCAAACAAAATACCTCCTTGCTAATTTTCTTGACAAAATACCCTTGTGGATCCCACCAACGTTAAGATTTCTCCCCCCCCCTGTTTACTTTTGTTATTTCCCTTCTTTCCATTCCGTCTGTTCGCCTCCCCCAAAATCAAAATATTGGTGGGAATTTACTCTATTCGTTTTTCTTCAAAATCTTCCTCTTCCGCACCATCCTCTCCTCCGCACCGCCCCTGTCTCTCCTCCGTACAATGCCATTGTCTCTCCTCTGCACAGCCCCATTAGCTCTCCTCCGCACTTGCTCTTCGCTTCTCTGATTGTTTGACTTTGTGAATTAAGACTATTGAAGAAAGGGTATATGCAAACGGATTAGGCTGATAACATTATTTTGACTATGTTGGTTGATGCAGAGAACTAAAGAGGAGATTAAAAACGAGTATGCGAATTGGTTCTTACAACATCAATAAAAAGAAGAAGGATGCCAAGCTTATTAGGAGGAATTTGTGATATCGGGTCAGATATTAATTGATATCGGGTCTAATTTCAATTCCAGTTGACACCCCGAGTCCGAAACCAACTGGTAACTGGTACTGGTGTTCTCTTGTTAGTGGTACAGTTGTAATAATTAGAACTTCTACTTAAAGTTTCTTTTTCATTTTCGCTGTTACATTTACTCTTCCCTCTGTAGGTTATAGGTTACATTTATTTTATTTTATATTCATTTGTAGTTTAGCTTAGTTTTTATTTTTTTTCCTTGTGTATATTTTAGGACCTTATGTAAATAATGACACTACTTGTGTGTTTTATAAATGAAAATAAAATTTAAGGCTTGACTCTCATCTTTCATCCAAAAAGAAAGAAAAAAAACTATTTTGGTTGATTATGTCAGCACATTTTGAGTTTAAGATAAGTAAGAAAGGGGCATAGAAGATTATAAAGAAAAGTTACCAAATTAATCCTAGTTAAAACTTGATCAAAACATCTCAGAAGGGGCATGAAGACATTTCAAAAGAATATAAAATGTGTCTGAGTCATTGGATTCACTTATATATCAACATGTTTTTTAAACTGAATTTTGATAATAATGTCATATGTTTCAGTACCTACCAGTATGCACTAATAAGTATAGTTTGATGGAATTCAGGAATAGGACGGAAGCCACATTATGAATTTTTTTTTTTACTGAATAAATTATATGTAGAATGTCTATATTGAAAAGATCCATATGTTAATTCAAAAGATTTTACAAAATAAATTAAGATCATGTATTACAGAGATTGTTAAAAATAATTAAGATGTAAAAAATATTTTACAAAATAAACTAATACAATATCATGTATGTTTTTATCTAATAACATTCTTCATTAAAAATATTTTATACTGAATATGATATATGAGTATTGGAGAGAAATACATGTCGTTTGCATTGAATAATTTTTATACTAAATATATAAGATTTATAAATCTGTAAATCCTATGAGATACTAGAAATATTACTAATAAAGTATACGCCTGGAGACACTCATTTAATCTTATTAAAAAAAATATGATATGAGAGAGTGGAGCTTTTCAAATGGTAAAAAATTAAATGCGTAGAAAATTATATTCTTCTTCATTTGACACTTTTCAAATTAAATACCCACTGGAGAGTAACGTGAAGAAAGGAGCAGAGAGTAACGTGGAGAGAGAGGGGGGAGAGGAAAGTAAGGGAAATTTGGGGTCCACAGGGGTATTTTGACAAGAAAATTAGTAAGGGGGTATTTTGGTTGATTTTTTGTACAGCTAGGGCAGTTTGTAAAATTCCCCCTCCAGGCCGAGTTCACATGAATTCAAATCCTCTGCATTAACTCAAAAGAGAATCTTTTGAGTTAATGAATATCGACTATGTAATCTATTTCAAGATTCGTGTGAACTAGATCTGCACTCATATTAAAGGGCCCCTATATTATAGACACGAGCCGGATTGGCTCCGTTTAAAATCAAACAGATGAAATTCATTAACTCAAAAGATTCCCTTTTGAGTTAATGCAGAGGATACGGATCTAGTTCACATCCCGGAGATATCTCGACTTTTGCGTGATTTTATAGAAAATCTCAAACGTTCAAATACGTTATGCATGAATCTCAAAGCACAAATAATAAGGCCCCTGCGCTACCTCCGAATAGGCACCGGACACGTCGGTCACGCAAAAATTTAGGTATCTCAGAGGATACGCACAAGCGCGTGGCAGACATGGACTAGCAACGCATTTTCCTGAGCGTGTCGGTTCTGTCGTGTTTTTATTTTTTTTGAACGTGTAACAAATCAAATAAGAGGAGGGTTCAAATGTCTCCATTTTGTGTGCCTCTATCATGTCTCCATTTTTAAAAACTTTAATAACTCAAAATTTAAAACTTAAAAGTCAAAATAAAACCGTTAGATATAATCTACATAATTTTATCTATGCATGTGTAAAAAATTATGAGACATTTGAATCTTTCTCATCAAGTAAACCTATTTCTAATATTTGTGTTAGTCCATTACACCTTTAGTTGTTTAGTTTCCGTTACAGAAGATCCTCTAAAGTAAAAAAATTCGGAGGCACTGATATAATGTTCTTCATCGATGTAGGAGTATTCGGTAATTTATCTCACAAATTATGTTAGGTATTTCAGGTGCCAAAACCAAAATGCATATACATGAGAGTAATTACTCAAGTATGAAGGTCGTCTGATTATTTTTTAAAAATCAAGTAGCATTTAGATGTAGGTACCGTAAACACCAAATTAATACTATCAGTACTGGTAATTTACATGCCGAATTGTTCTTGATGAAAATTCTTTAATTAGTTACTTTGTGATTGCTTAAAGTCGGTGATATATATTTGTGTAATTATTTATGAAAATAGATTAAATATTATTATTGGTTATAATGGTACATAACTTCTTAGAAAATCTTGTAGGTTTGTAGAATGCTAAATTTTATAGAATGAATATTTTGTAATTTGTAGAGTGGTTGGAAAATGTAAAATTATTATTGAATTGTAGAAATTTCAACTATCGTGAAGTCATAAAAATATTTAACGTGCCTAACTAAGCTACTTAGCTATTCCATCTATTCCAGATTGTGATGCGTGATATATGATTTTTTCCACTTATTTTATAATTTTTCTTTGTTCATTATTGCTGTTATTGACGCTGTTTAAAAAACTTTTTGGTAGAACATGCACAAAATCGTTCTTAAAATGTGACGTGATAATAATTTTTTTTTTTTCACGTGACTACAAATAATATACTAAAAATAACATTAAGAAGTAACATATATAACACCTATAGGTTGTCACGTTTATTAACGCCGGCTCAAAAATAGGTTGTCACATGAAGAAATAATGTCAAGCCGGGAGGGGCATAATGGTCATATTTCAATAATTAATATTGTTTAATATATTTTAAGTGTTAAATTTTATGTTATATTATTTTTGGGTAAATATGTGAGTTTCTATTGTTTTGAAGGGTAAATATGTTATTACAAACTTTTGAGGGGGAAATACGTAATATTGAAGTTTTAGAGGGGGATATATGAAATTGCCCCTTTTTAATATTATGTTAATCCTTTACCCTATAGTTGTATAGTTTTTGGTACAGAGGATCTGCAAGATAAGAAATTCACAGAATAGAGAAATTAATTTTTTTTTTGGGGGGGGGGGGGGGAATTTAATTAGCAGATGTTGATTGCGAATGCTCCGAGTATATATTTTTTAGTCAATTAATTAGTTAATTTGTTCAAAGACATTAAATTAAACACATATTTACTTAAGATATTATTCTTTCGATTGCAGCTACATCTTTTTGAGATTGAGAACCAATAGCAACAAAATGAAATTTCACATGTTGTGCGGCCAAACACAAACGGAGCTATGTATATCTAATAATCTACTGTGTTACAACACTAGCTATTTTCTATATAACATAATTACAAACATTTTATTTCCTTATTTATATTAGAGGGGTGAATTTTGCAAAGGTAGGATTATATGTGCCCACTCTTTTGCAGCCTAGTATGTAACAATTCATAACGATCAGATTCAAGAGGAAATTGAAAGGATGCACGGGTTGATACAACTCGACGTGTCAGGCGATGTGCCGTTAAGCTGACATGCGACAAACTTGTCGAGTGTAGCCCAGTCAGTTGGCACCGATGTTACGGTCGAATTCTTCTGAGGTTGGAGTTGTGCAAATCTTTCATGCATGGTGGTAGTGCTAAACAGGGTTTTTTCAGGGGTTACATTGCTAATGTTGAGATTATCTAGCTTGTCATTACTGGAGGTGTCCATTAGGGAATAATTCTTGTCAATGTCATGCAATGCTTTACTATGGAAGTGCATCTTCTTTTTGAAAACTCTACAAATGACCCATCCTTCATCTTGTGTTGCTTCTTTAAATGAATATGGTATCTGTTACAAATGGACAACAATGTCATTATAACTAATTATTTCACTGTTAATTTTTATCCAATGATAACTATATATAAAAACGAGTGTGAAGTAAGGTAATGCTAGCTTTCAGCTGTGTGAAAGATACATATCACTTGAAAGTCTAATATAAAAAAAGAAATTAAGCCTAAGCTCCTTTGTTAATTAATTAAGTTAATAAAAAGGTGCAGATACAAATTGCAATGATTTATAAGATTTGTGAACTGCTTCTTATTTGAAGTTTAAAATGATGAAGCAAGGATGCTTGATAACGCAATAAACTTAAATAATGTAAGGAAATTATGACATAAATTTTCAATAAAACATTGTGTCTATGAGCATATATATAAGCTTAAATTAGAATCTTCATTTTCTATATAACTATGTAATGATCATACATGATTTCTCCTAGTTTGTAATTAATTAGTCTTAAGTTATGAATTAAGAACTTACAATGGTGCTTTGTGGATTGTTGTCTATGTTGTCATCAAGCCGGTACTCGTGCATGATCCAGTCGGACTTCCGACTGTGCGGGGCCCGACCTTTGTAGAATACCAGTGTCTTTCTCAGACCAATACATCCTAAGCTCGTCCGGATGACTTTGTCTCTGCCGGTGGCCTTCCAAAAACCCGATGCAGTTGCACGGTTGGTTCGTGTACCGTACAGGTACTTCTTACCGTTGTTGCTAAAAAGATACCACTCATTTTGTGGCCATGTCCCTATCCTACACTTCTCTGTGTAAAGTCACACTCAAGTAAATTAATTTTACACTTCTTACCATTCTTTTTAAGAAAAAGCTTTTGTTTTGCTAACAAATTTTGCTTATATTAATTTTAACAACATTTTCTGTGAATAATGCTTGTCTGTCTTGTAAGGCCACTATTTTAATTCTAAGAAAAAAAATTAATGATCACAACTACTAGCCAATATTATATATTTTCTATCAAAAGAATGAAAAAATAGTTAATGTTTATATTGTATGGAAAGACAAATGCTATGACTGAGATATATATACCTTCAATGTCCCATGGTTCAAGCTTGTTGAGATCGACATCACAAATGAAATCGAGACCGATCGTGTCTGAAGCGAGCTTCTTTCTCAAGTAATAGTTAATCAACTCTTCTTCGGTCGGGTGAAAACGAAAACCAGGCGATACCCATGACTGCCCATTTGCTGTTATGTTCATCTCCTCTCAAGTTTTGTATTATTTGGTTTCTGTTGAATTAAGGGGAAAAAAGGAGAGATGTTGAGCTTGTTAAACAGTACGAGAAAGAGGTAATATATATAGAGAGAGAAGGGGGAGACTGATAACATGTAATTGGTATACTCTGAATTTAATTTGCATGCATGGTTAGTTTTGATAGGATAGAGAAAAGCCACCAACTCTAATTAGAGAAAAAGGATTTGTTATGGAGCTGAGAAGAAATAAAGAAACTTATGAGTAAATAGAAACAAGTATATATAAATTTCCATTGAGTTAATCACTTTATTCCATTGGATTGCTATGTAATTATGTCTCATAATTAAGACCCTGTAAATTTCTATGCAATTTTGTACATCTCATGGGCGAAACTAAAAAATTGAGGTTGGAAGTCTGAATGCTTCTATAATATAATTTTATATAAAGAGACTAAAAGATAAAAATACTTACAAAAATTATCAAATATAAATAACAATATTGTTAATTTTAATTTATAGGGTTGACTTAGCCATCCCTAATTAATACTTAAATCCACCACTGATGTATATTATGATGGATATATTCATGCATGTGCATGATAAACATATATAAAAAGTATATATCACATTGTTAATGTCCTAAATAATGAATATAGCTTTTCTTATTGTGCTTGATAGATATTACATGTAATATGTATCCAAAGTCCTGGATAGATATAAAGAAACAAAAAGAAGAAGAAACAATAAATCAATAAATTAATAAAAAATTGATGATGTTTTTTGGCATCAGAATCAGATCAGAAAGTGAGAGCAGAACTCTGCTTTTAGGACCTTTTCTATCTAATTTCCAAAAATGAAAGGTGTTTAAATTGATAAATTCTTACAATTAAATTAATTTCTCGTACCTTATCATGGATCAGAGAAAATGACCGAGTACGTACCCCTGTCCTTTTCTAGTTAATTTTTTTTTTAAGAATTAAAACTATTATCTTTGTTATGATGTTCTCTTAAAGCTAAAGCTTGAGATTGGTATCAAAGAATTATCCTCTTTGGCGTTCTTTTTTTTATTATAAAATTCATGAAAAAGGTTTTCTTTTGGCACCAAAAACCCGGTGTACTAAAAATCGCGCGTGCAGTATATATATATGGATTGATTAAAGAGGAAGCAGGTTAAAAATGCCTTCATTTTTTTTGTTTTTATTATGCCTTTTTTAGTTTCTAATAATAATTTTTATTAGAATTCAATTGTTAAAATAAAATGTTAGATGGGTTCTATATTATTTTCTAATAAATAATATTATCACTTGTTGATTTTTTGTTTTTATATGAATTAATAAGTTAAAAAATAAACATTAGGAAATAATTCACAATAGTATATTTTTGCAAACTTTTGATACAAATTAAACAAAATTGTAATGTTGTAATCTTTTACATATGCATATAAGAAATAATATAGATCAAAAATTATATTTTTGACATTTAAGTTTTAAATTTTAAGTTATTAAATTTAATTTAAAAATAAAAATTAAAACATTTAAACCGCAATTGAAATCTATTTGGACCACCAACTATTTTAGTTGTGTTCAATTAATTGAATGAAGAATATCTGTTTATTTGGGCTAAAGAACAGAAAGGTGCCATTTTAGCACTAGTTACAATTGAAGACAATGTCTAAATGACAGTTTTCTACTTGTACGTTGACAAAAAAAAAATATGAAATATGAACAGTAGCCGTTAAAATTTTGCTTTTCTTAACATAAAATGCTCTGCAGATCATAAAGCCATATTCATTGAATCAATGGTGCATGCATCCTAGAAATCTAGTGGTTAGAATATTTAATGCATGAGTCCCACTAGATTCCTTTTTTCTTTTTTCTCTGTGTTGTTCTTTCTTCACCATTTTTGAACAATATCTGGACATAATTGGGTCAGAACAGATAAAACGCTTTGACCACATTTGGACCAGGGATTATATCAAACTAAGGTTTAACTAGCGATATGTGGTGGATCAATTATTGTTTGATGGATACAATTTAGAGAAAAATATAGGAAAGAAATAGGAGAAAAATATAGGAAAAATTATTGTTTGGTGGATCCATTATTGTTTGATGGATACAATTTAGCGTTATGTGGTCATAAACAACACTCTATCATGGAAAGAAATTGGAGAAACTATTTTTTAATAAAAATATATTTACAATAAATAACATTGGAAAAAAAAAATATAAGAACTTCTTTTAGCAATATGTTTCTAATAGTATTTCGCCCACTGATTGGTATCATCAACTAGAACAATTACAAATTATGATTCTCCAGAAGTACTATGGAAAGAAAAACTAAAGTCATACACGACAGTTATGTAACCACCTAAAAATCAGGGGCAAAATTAGAAAATTTAGATTGGAGGGATTAAAACTTAAAATACATAATGTATATTAGTGGAATTTGAACTCAAGTCTTCACAACTATAAAGTGCAATTCTAGTAACTAAGTTACAAGATTAAAAATTACTTAGTATTTTATGAGGGGCTGAACCATATAAAAACTTTTTTGAAAAGAGAACCATATAAAAACTTTAAAAAAAATTTAATTTAATTAAATTTCAATATATAATTAAAAAATTTAAAATTATAGAAGTGACTTAGCCCTTTGCGCTGTAGATCGCCCTCTGCTCAGAACTAATTAAATCAGATTACAAAACAACTACTGCAAAATGAAACTCAGTAAGAAACCTACTGCAGAACAACTACTACTGAAGCAATATGAGAGAGAGTTCTTTCATCACCAAAAACTAAAGCCAAATTACAAGTAGCTACTATAAAATATTCAAAACTAAACCAGCACAAAAGTGAATTGGATCCGGATCCTCTCTCATCTTAGTCTCTATGCATTATTTTTTGTAGATTTTGCAAAAATTTAAAATAATGGTAACGTAAACAAACATGAAATAAATAAATGCTGCATAATTTCAAATAATTATTAGTTGTTTTAACTGAAATTTTGAATAACATTTATGCTGTGCACAGTTTTGAGGCACATAATTTCAGACACAACAGCAGTATTACCAGAACTGGTACGATTAGCATTTAATAAGTCCAATATTAAATGCTATCACTTGGTCTTTTTTGTTTGGGATCATCTAGAAAGTTGCTCCATAATTTTTTTTTTCCAATTATATCCTTAAGAAAATCATTTTGACATCTGAATTTTCATTCTAGCTTTGAAGTTTACAAAAATTTATTTCTTCAAGTTAGTGTTTAGTGGCACTATTATAGAGATAGGTAGATAACTAACTAGGAACAAACTGTAGTACTATACTATCTTGGGCAAAGCAATGATATAATTTTTTAAAATATGCTTTGATATACTTATTATCAAGTTTCATTCCCAACGGTCACGCGATTGAATTCTCTGACATCAACAAAGTTGCCGATTAGTGAGGATTGGAGGGCTTCTTGCAGTCAATCCTAACTTCAAAAGTGCATATACGCCCGGGAATCTAAATTGGGAGGCGGATGAATTGGCAAAGGCTGCACGAATACATGGTTTTTTTTTGTCAAGGTAATACGTACCCAAGGCTGTTATCGGTACCAACCATTTCAACTGACTCCAAATTTCCTATTATACCCTAGATCCTTTGTGTTTGGGCACTGGTACTGTTTTTCAATAGGTGGTACTGTTTTTTTGTTCATTAGTGCAGTCTTTCAGAGAGTCACTGGTACTGGTACTGATTTTGCTCCCACAGGTACTGTAAATGAATTATATATTGTCAATGGTTACTGGGTTTCACCTTACTGGTACTGCTGCTGGGTTTTGTCCTCACTGGTACACTGCCTCACTGATACTGTTTTTGCCTTCATTGTTTGTTCTGTGAATTTTTGTAAAACATGTGTTTCTTTTTGGGGTATGTATTGATGGCTATAACTGTAATATAACAGCTGCAAAGTATGTGCTGATTTTTTCTGGGTTTTTTTTGTAGTATTTCTTTTTTGGTTATTGTAAGGTTTATGTTCATGTATAAGGGAGTTACCATAGCTATGAGGCTGTGCTGAACTCCAAGAGACAGTCATGGTTAGTGGACACACAAGCAATCAGAGTTTAAAGGGCATCAAAAGCACTAGCTGCAGACAAAGTTACTCTTGCAGGTTGTAACTCAGAGAGTTGTATGATAATGTATGGATGCATGTTTGTACTGTTATTTGCGGTTTAAAATGCTCTACTGTTCTGATTAGAAGGTTAAATACCTGCGTCAGTAAAATGTGACAGTCAGTGTAGCAGGTCACTGTTCCCGCAATTTTTGACCCATTCCATGAATGAATACACAGAAGGGGCCACAGAGAAAAGGAGATAATTTATTTAGGGAGATTGTTGAATAGAAATGTGGGGATCATGTGATGATCTTCCCCATGGTACTTACCAGATTTCCTTTCCTTCAAATTAAAAGCTATTCCACTTTATATTTTTTTATATTGAAAACAATGCATCCATGTTTCATTATAAAATTATTATATTTTTTTACATTGAAAACAATGCATCCATGTTTCATTATAAAATTATTGATGACGCACTAATGTTTTATATTTTGGTTAATTCCAACAATGGTGCATGCATGTTTCATTGCAAAAACATCGATAAAGTACTGATGCTTTGTACACTCCTTGAAATATCAGCTCAAAAAAAAAAAAATTGATGAATACAACATAAATATTGAATTCAAATTGAAATTGCAGCTTTGAAAAAAAAGGTAGGTTGCACAGTTAATCCCGACAACGGTCACTTTTTAAAATATTAACTCAAAAAGATTGCGCAGCTATAATCTACCAACCCGATAAATATGAAAATTCAAAAAAAAAAAAAAAAAAAAACTGACTAAAGAGTTTATCTTGAAGAATGGTAAAAAAAAATTCGGCTATTTCTATGACCTCAACTTAATTCCACCCTGCGTGGCGGTTCATTGACATCACAATCTATTTGGTCGTTAGCACACCAGAAGTTAATAGAGTGAGGCTATGGTACATCCATAACAGATATTAATGAACTATAGATCAATATTTATATTTTCAAAATTCAAGACAATCAATCTAAACACATCAATATTTATATTTTCAAATTCAAAAACAATTCAACATATTCTCCATATGAGTAGATCAAATTGTACATTTTTTTATTTTTTGGCTATTTTTTAAATGGGTAAGACCATTCAAAAATAGTGATTTTCTACCCATCTAAAAAAGAGTAAAAATTTCTAAAAAATGTAAAAAATTTAGTCTACAAGTATAATTTCATATGAAAATCATCTTGAGACTTGAATAGTTCATATCAACTATCTGAATTTAAAAAAATATATTGATCCATAGTACAACCAATATGCACTATGCATAGTTCCATAGCATGAATAGCCTCACTCAAAAGTTAAATCTATATAAAGGGCCCTTATTTGTTACCTCCACTAGAAGTTTTTACTAGTGAATTATGTGAAATTGAGTAATATGTTTGTATTTTTCATGAATCAGGCCCAATATATAAGTTCACAATATATCATGAGATTTTTAGCAAAGTTGACAATTGCCAAGCCAAAGAAAGACAACCAATTGCTACAAAAATGAAAGGCAAATATTATAATGCCCCAGTAGATATAAAAAGTTACCATAGTATAGATATCTTAAAGACCCTCTAAGATAAACACAATGTATTTCAAGGTCCCTATAAAAATTACATGCCTTGTACCAGCAATAACTACGGCATACAAACTGACCCGTCCAATTTAAGATAGAACGTGCATAATTCAATGTCACTTTTTCCAGAAAAAGTTTCGAGATCTGTACAAGAGTCAAGAAATTCACAATTCAGATTGTATTCATAGTTTTGGCTCATTCGCAAGTATGACAGCAAATGAGAACTCACCAAACACATCACAAAATCATGTAACTAATTACCTCAAAATATAGCAGCTTACAAGAATATTATACTCTTTGGTTAATTTTCAAGGGAAACAATCAAAATGATGAAAAAAATAAGAAATGTGCTCTCGAAAAGAAATATCGAAGAAATAAGGAAACCAGAACCAAACCAAATCTCTACTCAGAAGTCAGAATAAGGAGAGGAGCCAAGGTCCAGATCACAGGGCTAAAGATTTTAACAGAGCAGTTTTGGTTTCATACAGCAAACCACTGGCATTCTTATTGGTCGCCAACAGAGAACAATGTTTTCAGTATCTCCGTTCTGAAAAAATGTGTTTTCACCAAGAAACAAAAAGAAAACCTCAGAAAAATACTTTATCCCAGGCATTAACAGCATTTTTGAATTGAAAGTGTTAAATTACACTCAACAGAGTTCAAAATCAGTCTCTAAAACTTATTTGAGAAATGCAAACCCTGCAATCCTGCATCACATTTAAATAAGAAAACTGAAGTCAAAACTTCACAAATCTTGAACATGCAGAAGCCAAACTTCATTTTGAGTTTTGTAATTAGGCCGTAAAATGTCAACTTTCAAAAATAGCTTCACAAATAAAAATAAAAAAAGGCATCAGAGAGAATTCCATATAAATTACCAAGTCCTCATCCTTTCTTAAAATTCAAAATGGAGTGCAGATTTTATCCACAGTTTCCTCTTCACTTGAATCTCACTAAAAAAAATCTAACATTGTTGTACAAGGATATTAGCTAAATTTTAAGAGCACCTATTTACTAAACTTTATAAGGCAAGGAAAAAAAATACCCTGTAAAAGGCAAAAAAAAAAAAAAAGTATCATTTGTGGGGCCTTCAGAATGTTTCATTTGTGGGGCCTTCAGATGTATGTTACTGAGGGAAAAAAACAGAAAAATAAACGAAATTGGGGCCTTCAGAATGTTTCAACATGCCAAAGACTGGAGCCCAAATATATAATATGTAAATCAACCATGTCAGAAAAAATCCAGAGTGGTAACCCCACTTGTGGCTGGCTGCCAATATATATATTCCCTATTCCATCCAGACTTTCGAAAGTCTTTTCTTCAGATAAGATCAATTTTGATTTGTGCAAGTTGACAGCCAATACATATATTTGTTGAAAAGCTACTAGTGTTATTTTTCCGATTTTTTTATTAATATCCTCAATTAAATAGAAAATTACAAAAATGCCCACAAGCAACTACCCAACTAGCAAACATGAGGGGCTATATATTCAACAAGGGATTCCCCATCTGGGTTTTGAACCTGCAACCTCCCACGGAGGATATTGCCTTTGCCAATAGTCCATATGCAAGTTCTCTTTATAAGTTAATTTTAATGTATTGATTTTTCAATATTGTTTTCTAACAGCTTGACTTTATACAAAATTAATTCGAAATTTTATAAATTTAACATGTACATATATCACTCGTGTAGTATATCTGTTTCAACTGTTTGGATTCGTCATTCAAAGTGAAAAATAGATTCTTAAGTTAAGCTCAGCAAAGAATTGATAAGCTTAAGAACACCCTAGTTCTACTCATATATATGGGAAAATTGTGAAATTGCCACTCCAAAACCTTGAAATTGGGAGAATGCCACTCCAAACTTTAAAATTGAAAAAATACCACTCTAAACTTGGTTAATTTGTGAATTTGTCATTTATACTGTATTAATCTTTTTAATGCCTAAAATACCCTTCCCTTGTCAAGTTTCTATCGCTATTCCATTCGCCAAACTCCCTTCTCTGTTGCAAAATCAGCCATGAGAGTACACCCCGTATCGGGTTTGGGTAAGCGAAACGTTGCGATCCAATACCAGGAGGGACCCGCTGGTCGACATCAGAAGAATCTGCGCCACCTTCCCCATATATTCAGTCGAGTCCTAGAGCTTCCGTTCAGCGCTGATGCTGACGTGGCGGTGGAGGAGGGTCCCACCAACTTTCGCGGCGATTCCCGGCGCTTCTCCGTGCGTGTCTCCAGGCGACAAAAGCGTGTCTCCAGGCGGAAGGGAGAAGGGGAGAGAGTGTCAAATGCGGGGGAAAAAAGGAGAAGGGGAGAGCGTGTCTCCAGGGAGGTTTTTTGATTAAGGGTATTTTAGGCATTAAAAAGATTAATACAGTATAAATGGCAAATTCACAAATTAACCAAGTTTAGAGTGGCATTTTTTCAATTTTAAAGTTTGGAGTGGCATTCTCCCAATTTCAAGGTTTTAGAGTGGCATTTTCACAATTTTCCCCATATATATTGGGCTACTCACTCTTGTATCTATCCATCCAACAACATTATATATTGGGCTACAACAGTGATATGGAATTTGAGATATTATTTTACCACATCTTTTCTTCATCAGGCAGTAATTTAGAATAATAAAATAACAAACATTTAGTAAAGGCAATAGTTGTAGTGCAGCATCAAGCCATCAACACAACAAAGGCAACAACAGTGCAAAAGTAAAAGCTAGAAATAAGCAGTCAAGCAATAGGCAATTGAAAATCAAAGAAACGCAGTGAAATCTCATAATTCGCACAATTTAATGCATTATTGGCATCGTAAGGGTCAAATTTAACGAGAAGTGAAATGAAATGTAGTAAGCAAAACAGAAAACAATTGATACAAGGGAAAAATTTGCAGCTACAAAAATCAGCAGGCAATAAAACATGAAGTATAAAGTGCATTGTGGAGACCCTCAGTAAGTATTGTAATTTTATTTTTCAACACACTGTTTTCTGAGGCCCATATAAAAATGTACATGTCTCACAGGCAACAGGCAGCAAGCCGAAATTTTTATTAATACCACAAAAAAATTAGAAATTTCATTCATACCATCATTTTTCTAAGATTTCAAAAAACACAATAACCGCAGATGTGTGCTCCTTGTGTGTTTTCAAGACAATCAGTCTAATAACCTATATTATTTTATTATAATTTCTATAAGTAAAAAATTCCCACAGATGTGTGCAGTGTGCTCCGTCTTTTGTGTTTTGTCTCTCCACACACACACACATGCACACAAAGTCCAGATCCCCTGAAGTAACTCAAAGCAGTGGGACAGTCGGGATCAAAACTCAAAATTTGAGGTACCTTAGATGATATGAATTCGATGCACACATGCACACAGAAGCCGAGAAGAAGAGAAATTAACATGCCATAACACCCTTAACCCAAAACCCTAAAGCCGAAATTCATGTACATCCTTATCGGGCTTCAACAGAGAACATAATTTTCAGATATCCATTCTTATACTTAATAAACATCATTAGGTCTTTATCACAATGAATACAATGCACCGTTAAACAAAAACAAACACCAGAGAGAGCATGCAAATTCAAAAGGGGAGATCAAATAGAAAATTCAAAAGCGGCTTGCAGATATAATTGATTGAAGAAAACAGATAAAGCATTAGAGAAATTCTCAATTAGTTCATCCCTTTTTGCAAATTCAAAAAGGGGTACAAATTCCCTGTCTACATTCTCGTCATCACTTGCATGACCTTTATCAAACAAAATCCCTTGAATTTTAAAGAAAATCTCCAATTTTTACTGAAATTTTCCTAGGAAGTAAGTTCGAACATAAAATAAACAACAGATCAAACAGTGCACTGTCAGGCAATGACGCTACAACAAATTCGAACACAACGTACAGATAGAAATATACTAAAGAAGAGATCTAATACCTCAGACAGCGGCGGGGGAAGAGAGCACCTTTGGTTGGGTTTCTTTTCTCTGCGCCAGCGCATGCGATCTGCGGAGATCCCAATCAAAGAAATGGAGATCGGAGAGAGACTCAAGTGGTTTTGGGCCTTACGGCCTGTATAAGCTTAACTCCCCACGGCCCCTTAGAGTTAAGATCAATACACGGCCACAAAAAAGAGCAAGTTGAGAAAAATCATCTTTTAAACCTTTCATTTATTTTATAAATTAGAGAAAAGGTTTTTATACCCAGTTTTTACCCACCGACATTTTTAAAAATACCCTAAGTTAATTAAAAATTATTAAAAATACCCACGGTCCCAAATTTTTATTAAAAATACCCATACCGGCCAATTATTGGCCGGTCCTCATTAAAATTCCCGACCGGCCAATTATTGGCCGATTCCGTTTTTTTTAGAGAAAAATTGCTAAAATGCTGAAATGAAATCTAACACAAAAAAATTGAATTGTTTTTTTAAATATTTTTTAAATTATTTTTTTGATAGCATATTTATACTAAAATACGCTAAATTACTTGAAATTATGTTAATTTATACTAATTGACATTAGATTACTTTAAATTATGTTAACTTTTTTTTAATAGACAATAGCTAAAATATAACACTAAAAAATAGAATTTATTTTTAAATATTTGCTAGATTACATTTTTTATATATAATTAGCATATTTATACTAAAACACGCTAAATTACTTGATTTATGCTGAATTACAGTAAATTACAATAATTATGTAGAATTATGCTAGAATACGGCAAAGTACGCTAAATTACGTACGAATAGGGATGATATCTTCACTGAGAAGGGGAAAAACGACGACAAAACTTCAAACGGCCATAAAACGACGCTCGAGTGTCCGATTTCAGCAAATGACCACTTTTCGGAAAGTTGCGAAAATGCGCATCGTCCGTGCTAGCAATGTTGGATTGCCAAATTCAGAATCGCCAAAAAACAAAGAGAAGGGCCTCAAACCTTCAGTTAAAGTTTTCGATTGAGATTTTCACTTTTATTATTCAATATACGTAGCTCAGTAAATTAGTTATATAATGAACTTGTAGAATACCAATTTTTATTATTTTTTGGAATTTTTTTACTATTTTTTATGATTTATGAAAGATGGCACAAAATCGGCCCTATTTATATGTAATTTAGCGTAATTTACCGTATTTTAGCATAATTCTACATAATTATTGTAATTTCAGCATTTTAGTAAATTTACCGTATTTTAGCATAATTATTGTAATTTACCGTATTTTAGCACAAAATCAGTCTTATTCGTAGCGTATTTTCTAACAAATATTTAAAAAAACAATTCAATTTTTTGTGTTAGATTTCATTTCAGCATTTTAGCAATTTTTCTCTAAAAAAAAAAAAAAAAAAAACGGAACCGGCCAATAATTGGCCGGTCGGGAATTTTAATCAGGACCGGCCAATAATTGGCTGGTATGGGTATTTTTAATAAAAATTTGGGACCGTGGGTATTTTTAATAATTTTTAATTAACTTAGGGTATTTTTAAAAATGTCGGTTTTACCCAAGCTGTTCTGGGTCCACTTTCAACTGTTTTTAACCGTTCGCGGTCCCCACTCCAATATTGTCTTAGATATCTTTCTTTTCCGATCTTTCTTTTCTCTTCTTTGTTCTTTCCGTTTTTTGAATTCAATTTCAAATATCTTCTCTTCTCCCGATCAATTTTCAGATCTCTCCATTAGAGATTCCTCCGATCTCTGTACTTTCCATTCTTCATCCCTTTCCCTTTCTCTCAAGGAGGAGAACTCAAAAACAAATTCAGTCCAAACTTTCAATTAAAAAAAATTCAATCTTACACTAGTAAAATTGACCTTTGGGTTGCCTTGCCACGGGTTAAGAAAAGATACTCAAATAAGTTTGAGAAGTACAACAAATAAACGCAAACGCGTTCCCAGATTGAGGTACCATGAGAGGGAAAGGAGGAGGGATTGAGGTGATCTCGGATTCGTGTAATTGAATCTGAAGTGGTACGGTACCTTCCCATATGTACTTCATCGCCTCTTCTGAGCACATCATCTCCATTATTGGTTGCCTCTCTCTCTCTCTCTCGGGGTTGCTTCTGGCCTGTTTCTATGGGAGATCGACGAAGAAATTGGCAGTTCGGATTGAATTTTTTTTTAATTGAAAGTTTGGACTGAATTCGTTTTTGAGTTCTCCTCCTTGAGAGAAAGGGAAAGGGATGAAGAATGGAAAGTACAGAGATCGGAGGAATCTCTAATGGAGAGATCTGAAAATTGATCGGGAGAAGAGAAGAGATTTGAAATCGAATTAAAAAAACGGAAAGAACAAAGAAGAGAAAAGAAAGATCGGAAAAGAAAGATATCTAAGACAATATTGGAGTGGGGACCGCGAACGGTTAAAAACAGTTGAAAGTGGACCCATAACAGATTGGGTAAAACCGACATTTTTAAAAATACCCTAAGTTAATTAAAAATTATTAAAAATACCCACGGTCCGAAATTTTTATTAAAAATACTCATACCAGCCAATTATTGGCCGGTCCTGATTAAAATTCCCGACCGGCCAATTATTGGCCGGTTCCGTTTTTTTTTTTTTTTTTAGAGAAAAATTGCTAAAATGCTGAAATGAAATCTAACAAAAAAAATTGAATTGTTTTTTTAAATATTTGTTAGAAAATACGCTACGAATAAGGCTGATTTTGTGCTAAAATACGGTAAATTACAATAATTATGCTAAAATACGGTAAATTTACTAAAATGCTGAAATTACAATAATTATGTAGAATTATGCTAAAATACGGTAAATTACGCTAAATTACGTATGAATAGGGCCGATTTTGTGCCATCTTTCATAAATCATAAAAAATAGTAAAAAAATTCCAAAAAATAATAAAAATTGGTATTCTACAAGTTCATTATATAACTAATTTACTGAGCTACGTATATTGAATAATAAAAGTGAAAATCTCAATCGAAAACTTTAACTGAAGGTTTGAGGCCCTTCTCTTTGTTTTTTGGCGATTCTGAATTTGGCAATCCAACATTGCTAGCACGGACGATGCGCATTTTCGCAACTTTCCGAAAAGTGATCATTTGCTGAAATCGGACACTCGAGCGCCGTTTTATGACCGTTTGAAGTTTTGTCGTCGTTTTTCCCCTTCTCAATGAAGATATCATCCCTATTCGTACGTAATTTAGCGTACTTTGCCGTATTCTAGCATAATTCTATATAATTATTGTAATTTACTGTAATTCAGCATAAATCAAGTAATTTAGCGTGTTTTAGTATAAATATGCTAATTATATATAAAAAATGTAATCTAGCAAATATTTAGGTCAAAGTATCAGATGTACGTAGGAAATGTGAATTTAGGTCATGGAATAAGCATGTTCCAATTATACCTTGTTTTTGTTTAATTCATATTCTTATGCCAATTCAATATTGTTTTTTTTATATTCATTTCAGTTTTGAAAGATTTGATAGATCTAGAAGCTGCAGCTAGTAGCGAGATATAAATTTTAGTTCTAAATACTACATGATCTATCTAATTGGTTTATAGAATCTATACATTATTTTACATGATTTATCAAATATGTTTATATGATCTATACAATATTTTACAGGATCTATGTAATAGTTTACATGATCTATGCAATAGTTTTCAGTTCTTTATTTTACATATCTTGATTGATTCATGCAGATTGTTGAGTTAATAGATTTGTGCAATATTTATTCTGCACTTTGTGTATAATATAAGATGTATGAGTTTTATAAGATATATGAGTTATTTTACAGGATTCATGCCTTAGTTTTATAAGATGTATGAGTTATTTTACAGGATTAGGACTTTGTGAGTGTTTTCTTTAAAAATCATAGTTTTATAAGATGTATGAGTTATTTTACATGATTCATGCCTTAGTTTTATAGGATACAACAGTTAGAATTAGTTTACATATTATTGATTGATTTTGCAGCTCGTTGACACGGTCCTATCATTAATGCAATATGAGACTCCTGTGAATCATCCATGGTTTTTCATCACCCCTTATATATCCGTAAGTTATTATGTACTTTTGTATATTATGAATTAAATTTTCAGACTTCAAATTTTGAAATACTTCAGTCAATATTTTAATGTTTGATTTGTGTCTATTGCAGATTCTGATGCATCAATATGATGAAAAAGCAGCATTGCAGTCCCTTCCGCAGTTGTTTGGGCCTCAATTTGAGAACATCAGATGGCTGTTCATTCCGCAGCGGATCTTCGTAATGTGCAGTTGCATTATTACACCTCAGCTGGTGAAGTTGGGGAATACATTCAATACCACTGGCACACAATGAAATGGCTTAGACACTTTCTTGCCTGGAGGACTTGTGAGTGTTTTCTTTAAAAATTATCTATAAAACCTTTTACAGTATTCTTCAACTAGTTTTTCATGATTATGCCAATGATTTACAGGATTAGGTGTTGAAATGCATTAAACTATTACATAATTTACTTAACAGTTTTGTAGAATATACGAGTTATTTTACAGCATTCATGCCATAGTTTTATAAGATATATAAGTTATTTTACAGAATTCATGCCTTAGTTTTATAAGATGTATGTGTTATTTTACAGGATTAGGACTTTGTGAGTGTTTTCTTTAAAAATCATAGTTTTATAAGATGTATGAGTTATTTTACAGGATTCATGCCTTAGGTTTATAAGATGTATGAGTTATTTTACAGGATTCATGCCTTAGGTTTATAAGATGTATGAGTTATTTTACAGGATTAGGACTTGTGAGTGTTTTCTTTAAAAATTATCTATGCAACATTTTTACAATATTCTTCAACTAGTTTTCATGATTCTGCCAATGGTTTAAAAGATTAGGTGTTGAAATGCATTAAACTATTACATAATATATTTAACAGTTTTGTAGGATATATAAGGTATTTTACAGGATTCATACAATAGTTTTATAAGATGTATGAGTTATTTTACATGATTCATGTCATACTTGAAGTTATTATACAGTAAAGATGTTGATATCATTTTTTTCTTTCAACTAAAGCATCATGGAAAGATGTTGGCATTATTCATGAGGACTGCCCAAAGCAAGCACCCAAATCAATGGACTGTGATATGTTTGTGCTGCGCTTTGTGTACAATCTGATCACTGAGATGCCTATGAACTTTACACAGGTAATTTTATGATGTATATATTTTACTTTCAAATACCCGTAGGCTTCCATTTCATGAAACCTACAGTATTCTTCAACCTTTTACAGTTTCATGATTCTGCTAATTAGGTGTTGAAATGCATTAAACTCATACATAATATACTTACCAGTTTTGTAGGATATATGAGTTATTTTACAGGATTAATGCCATAGTTTTATAAGATGTATGAGTTATTTTACAAGATTAGGACTTGTGAGTGTTTTCTTTAAAAATTATCTATGCAACATTTTACAGTTTTGTAGGATATATGAGGTATTTTACATGATTCATACAATAGTTTTATAAGATGTATGAGTTATTTTACAGGATTCATGTCTAAGTTTTATAAGATGTATGAGTTATTTTACAGGATTCATGCCTTAGTTTTATAAGATGTATGAGTTATTTTACAGGATTAGGACTTGTGAGTAACCTATGCGCCCTATCATTTTCCTCTCTACTGATGTGCATAAATCTAAATCCCTTACAATTCTTTTTTTTTTTGTAGGATGACATTTCTAAAGAACGTGTCGTTCTAGCAATGAAGCTCCTCACGCATCCAAATAATTCGCATCAGCGATGTATGAAGTAACCATCCAAATATTGCAATGATTGAACAGCTTTTTGTTTGTGTTTGTTTTATATTGATGTTAGATACAGTTGAGAATATTTGTGAATAGTGAAATGGTAAATGGTACAGTTGATGGTGAAATGGTGAAATGAAATGGTTAAATGGTACAGTTGATTTTAATGAACTTTTTGTGGTGAAATGGTACATTTTATGTTGTGGTGAAATGGTACAGTATATGACTTTTTTGTGACTGGTGACATTTTATAGTTTTTATATGATATTTTTATAGTTTCATGTGTCAAATTTACAGTATTGAAATCTTGTAGTTAACATGGGTTAGATTTATAGTTTGCATCTGCTAATTTTACAGTATTGAAATCTTATTTTACATGATATATATCCATGTATAAATATTAATAATTGAAGAAAAAATGATGAATTTCAAAAAAAAAAAATTCAAATTTTTTTTAATTTTAATTTCGAATTTTTTTTTTAATTTTGATGCAAAAAAAATAATTTTGCATGTGTAATTTGTAATTTGTAAATAACAACAAGTTTTAGAAGTGTGTTTTTCAAATCTTCTAGAAGCTTGAAGTACAGCCGTACAAGTTTTGGAAGTGGTTTGTGTTAAATCTTCTAGAAGCTGAAAGTACAGTAACTTTTCTAGTTGCTAACAGTTTTTAACTAACTTGGATAAAAACTGTGTTGTTAGAATTTTGAACTAGGTATTATACATGATTTGTTGTTGAAGTTATAATATTAATTATAATATTTTACAGTATTCACGCAGTTAAATAACAGTTTTTTTTCGAATGCGTTATTTTACCATATTGATTAAACAGTTTTCTCAAACCGTAAAGTGAGAAAAATCATCTACGATACTGTAGAGGATACAGATCCCCCTAATTACCGCAGCTAGGTCCCGCACTGTCTTACATTTTTGCGTGAATAGTCGCCTATTGCCCTCGCGCCACACACAAATTAAGTGCATGTCCCGCAATTAATTTTTGAATGGATGGTGACATATATTATTTCTCAAATTCCACCATAGATCCATCACTGATTCATTGTATGTCCGTAGATTGACTTGGAAATTATGCTGGGAATCAACATAATTTTGAAAATAAAATAATGTTTAATGCATCATTAATTGAATTTGTTTATCTTTATTTTATTTAAAAATTTGATCATTTATTATTATATAAAAGTGTTCATTTATTCTTTGATAGGTAACATATATTGTGTTGAGTTATGTAGAATGTTATTGCTTGAATATTATTTTTAGATTGTTATTAAGAACTTCATTTATGTTATATTTTATTTGGTCAAGTTTTCTTATTATTTTAGAAAGAGTGAGGCTATGGTACTTCGGCTAGTGTACTATGGCTAGTGTACTACGGCTTAATATGGTACTTTTGAAAATCCTAACGGTCGATCCGAACCGTTCAATGTGATATCCATATGAATATGTACTTGCAAACTAAATTTTATATTTTTTCGAATTTTTTTACTATTTTTTTAGATAGGTAGAATTTTCAGTGTTTTATACAAATTATGGACCATCAAAATTCTACATATCTAAAAAAATAGTAAAAAAGTTCAAAAAAAATATAAAATTTAGTTTGCAAGTACATATGAATATGAATATCACATTGAACGGTTCGGATCGACCGTTAGGATTTTCAAAAGTACCATATTAAGCCGTAATACACTAGCCATAG
The DNA here is from genome assembly GCA_025461125.1 of Carex kokanica. Taxonomy (NCBI): domain Eukaryota; kingdom Viridiplantae; phylum Streptophyta; class Magnoliopsida; order Poales; family Cyperaceae; genus Carex; species Carex kokanica. The sequence goes on along the minus strand of JAJGRX010001043.1, from coordinate 472,952 downwards.
TACACTAGCCGAAGTACCATAGCCTCACTCTTTTAGAAATACTTGGGAAGTGTCTTGTTATTTTTGTTGGCTTTAATATTGCGATTCACCCGAGGATTTTATAACACTCGATCGGGAATATATACATGCAGTTTAGGAACTGAACTAAACTTTCTCAAAAAAAAAAAACTAGATAAACACTAAGAAACTCTGTGGACTGGAGTGAAGTCAATCTGTGGTCCACTTGTACAGGAGAAAGTACAACCCCTTACCCCTTAATGATGAAACTAATGCGTAACCTATATATATAATTTCTTCTATTTATTTGAGAACTGATATCCTGAACATCACTCAATTTAATGTTTTAAGTACGTCGCCTTTTTTACCGATTTTTTTTTTTCTTACCATTTTCCCAAAATTATATAAAAAGAATTGACATACTTTTTTCATACGTAATTACTTGACGTGTCACGTTACATACCATGACGTGTTAAGACTAATTTGTGTGTCAAGATGTTTTTTTTTTTTTAATGTTGTCAAATGAATGCACACCACATGCATGACATATGCGAGTCACGCAAATAGACACAGCTGCCGTGATGTGCCCCTCACGTTCCCAACACCGTGTGCTATATATCTTATGTTCACAAACTCATTTTCATTCACATTTGAAGGTTTGTGGCGAATTAAAATCATGATTGAAAATTGAAGATACTGTTTGACAAATATATAGCTAGAGCATGCAGATGTAAACAAGAAACTAAAATAAAAGAAACATCTGTTGTGAACATGACTTAAAACGGTGCAGAACTCTATTTTGATACATGCAATTAAGGTGAATTTATGGGGAATATAAAAAAAAAAAAAAGAAGAAGAACGAAGTTGTATAATTAGAAATGACTTCTTTTAATTTCAGTGCATAAAATGTGGATAAGCATTGTTATATATATTTTAATCCGCATCCAGCTCTCCATTATTACCCCTAGCTTAATTAAGCATGTAATGCACAATTTTAACTATATAAAATCAAATAAAAGCACTAGAAGAGACGTCTACCAATACCATGCATATAGCACAAATGAAGTTTAAGAAAAAAAAAAATTCATAACTGATATATATTAACAACAAATTGATAAATAATATGAACTATTTAAAAGCAATTAATGATCTTATTAATTGTGACAATTAACTTTTTATATTTTCTTTTGTGGTTAAGGTACTGTTATCTGGGACGTGGCAGATTCAAAACTAATTAATTTACCAAAACTTCAATAGTTAGTTAAATCGAAGTCTAGATTAATTATATGAAAAAACACAACACAACACTGTACGTATTAAGTCACCGGTCAACAATTAACGTAACAACTGGTTTCTTGTTGATCATGTCACATCAGTTGGCTGGAGCTTGTACATGTTTTAATTGTTTTCATTTTGAGCTAGCTAGGGAACAAATTAATTAAGAGTACTAGACCCACGAAATTGATAACTAATGAGATATATATATATATATATCCTCCGTGACAAAGGGAGAATTAATGGGGCAAACTGCTGAGACGTTACTGCCACAGCCGAATTTGTTTTTTAACAATTTCAAAATTCAGAATTAATTATATAATTAGGAAAATAACGGGAATATTTCATAATATAGGAGCAACACAAAATTTTGCAAGTGTATTTTAAAAAAAAAAACAAAAAAACTAGTTTTATTGTGCCAGTTTTTACAAAAACTATCAGTACCGAATCAAGACACTCCAAAAAACAGATCCACAGAAAATCCAATACAGAGGCGTATCCAATCAAGGGTTCAGTGAGTGCGTATCCTCTGAGATATCTCAACTTTTGCGTGACCGACGTGTCCGGTGCCTATTTGGGGATAGTGCAAGGGGCCAGTATTATTTGTGCTTCGAGATTCGTGCAGAACGTATTTGAATGGTCGCAATTTTCCATAAAGTCACGCAAATTTTGAGATATCTCAGAGGATGCGAATTTACTCTTGATTCGGTAATCCTGAGGTGTACCTAACCAAATGTTCGGTACTAATATGTTTTTTTATAAAAACTGCTTGTTATCTTTTCTTTTCTTTTTAATTACGGTTTATAAAAAAATTCAGTTAGCTGGCCTGCCACGAAAATCGAAGTAAGAGGCTGTTGATTTTCAGAGTTCTGAGGAGATTAATTATTGAATTATCAGAGTAACATTTTTACAATCTAGCCTATGCTCTATTTATACAAAAGAGTTCTAACGGTTATATTTTGTACCGTTGGTACTGTACAGTTTCTATTCTTCTTTTTATTAAATTGATCAATGATGGATGGCTGAGATCAATTCTTCTATGATTCTTCTTTATTTTCAACACTCCCCCTCAAGCTAGGAGTGTATATGTCGTACAATCCTAGTTTGTCGGTGATAGTCTCGAAATGCGTCGGATCCAATCCTTTGGTAAAAACATCCGCTAATTGTTCTTTGCTTTTCACAAACGGTGTTTCTATTTCTTTAGCTTGGACCTTCTCTCTAATAAAGTGACAATCCACTTCAATGTGCTTTGTTCTTTCGTGAAACACCGGATTTGATGCGATATGTCGAGCGGAGTTATTATCACAATACATTTTCATAGGTTGATTAGATTCTATGCCCATGTCTCTAAGTAGTTGTCTGATCTAAATCAACTCGCTTGCGGTGGATGCCATGGCTCGGTATTCCGCTTCCGCGCTTGATCGAGCCACGACATTTTGTTTCTTGCTCTTCCATGTGACTAAATTCCCGCCTACAAATGTGCAAAAGCCGGTGGTGGATTTTCTATCAAAGCTACCGGCCCAATCTGCATCGGAATAGCCACATATTTCATTAGAATTATGATTCATCATTTTTATGCCTTTTCCGGGATTTTTCTTTAAGTATCTTAATATTCTATTTATTGCCTCCAAATGAGGTGTTCTTGGAGAATGCATGAATTTACTAATTTGACTTATAGAAAAGGAAATATCTGGACGGGTTACCGTAAGGTAAATTAGTTTTCCTACAAGTCTTTGAAATTGGTTTATGTCTTCTAACGGTTCACCATCCTCGGTATTTAATTTATATTTGGTATCAATTGGTGTAGAGGCCGGCTTACAACCTAACTTACCGGTTTCTTTTAGTAAATCTAAAGTATATTTGCGTTGTGAAATAAATAGACCCTTTTTTGAGGAGGCTACTTCTATTCCTAAAAAATATTTTAAATAGCCTAAATCTTTGATATCAAATTTCTCCTTTAATTGGGATTTAATTTTTTTAATTTCTTCTAAATTGTTTCCGGTAATTATTAAATCATCTACATACACCAATATAAGAGTTATGTTTTTTCCTTCATTTTTGGTGAACAAGGAGTGGTCGGCACTACTAGTTTTAAAATTACACGAATTTAAAAAAGAGCTAAGTTTGCCATACCATGCCCGAGGCGATTGCTTCAATCCATAGATTGATTTATTCAACCTACAAACTAGATTAGCATTGTTCTCTATTTTATGGCCGGGTGGTAAGGTCATGTACACCTCTTCTTCAAGTGTTCCTTGAAGAAACGCATTTTTCACATCCATTTGGTAGAGGTTCCATTTACTATTTATTGCAATAGAAAACAAAATCCTAACGGTGTTCATTTTTGCTAACGGTGCAAAGGTTTCGCTATAATCTATACCATAGGTTTGAGTATACCCTTTGGCCACTAATCTAGCTTTGTACCGTTCTATGGTACCATCACTATTATATTTTATTTTATATACCCATTTGCATCCTACGGGTTTTTTATTTTTTGGTAATTGTACAATTACCCATGTGTCATTTTTTTCTAAAGCCATCAATTCATCTTTCATGGCTTTGCACCATACCGGGTTGGTTATTGCCTCTTGGTAATTGTTTGGTTCTATTTCTTTTTGAATGGAAATAAGAAATGCATATAATCGGGTGAAATATTCTCATATGATACAAAATCTTGTATAGGATATTGGACCGTATAGGTTATGAAATCTCTAAGTTTGGTAGAAGGTTGACGCACTCTTATGGACCTTCGCACTATGGTATTTTCTTCATCTTCATTATTTTCATAATCACCGTTATCATGATCATTATCGTCATTATTGTTATTATTATCATTATTTTCTTCTTCATGGTTATCGGATTCGGTTTCATAATCCTCGGTTGGTATAAAATCGAAATTGTTCAAGAGAGGAGATATTGTCCTATCTTGATAATTTTCAAGTGATCTATTATCTATTTTATCCTTTTTAAAATATGGTTCATCTTCACAAAATACTACATCTCTAGATATAAACATTTTTTTACTAATTGGATCATAACACTTGTAACCTTTTTTATATGGTGAATACCCCCAAAAAATAGCTTTTGTTGACATAAAATCAAATTTATCTTTTCTTTTAATATGAACAAAACATACACAACCAAAAACTCTTAAGTAATCTAAATTCTTTTTTTGTTGATAAAGAATTTCGGTTGGACTTTTGTTTTCTAAAATAACACTAGGTAGTCTATTAATTAGATGTGTAGCACAAAGGATGGCATCCGACCAATAAATTTTTGGAACATTATTTTGAAATAATAGTGCGCGTGTCATTTCTAATAAATGTCTATTTTTCCTTTCCGACACTCCGTTTTGTTCGGGAGTGTTTATGCAAGTGGTTTGATGTATAATTCCTTTTTCTTTAAAAAGATTATCAAAATTTTTATTTACAAATTCCGTTCCATTATCCGACCTAAAAATTTTAAGTTTAGCGTTGAATTGAGTTTCTATAAGACATAGAAATTCTCTAAAACACATAAATACCTCATCTTTTGATTTAAGTAAATATAACCATATAGCTTTAGAAAAGTCATCAATAAATATTACAAAATACTTAAATCCATTATAAGAATTAATTGGGGCCGGACCCCATACATCGGAGTGAACCAAATCAAACGAGGCCTCACTTTTACTAGAGGAAAGTGAGAAAGGACGTCTCGTTTGCTTTGCCAATTTACATATATCACAATTAATACAACTAGTCTTTCGAAAATTTAAAACATTATTTAAAATCTTGTTGGAGGGATGCCCGAGTCTCTTGTGCCATCTATCGTAATTAATTGAGCTTGCCGAAGCACAAATTTTCAATTGTTCTAAATCCAAAAGATAATGCCCATTTTTAAGAGACCCTTCACCAATCTTGTCCCCGGTTACCCGGTCCTGAAATATTACATTTTCATGCGAGAAAATTACATTACAATTAAACTCTTGAGTTAATTTTTTAACCGAAAGTAGGTTTATAGGAAAGGTTTTTAAATATAATACATCCTTGATTTTTTTGTTGCAAAAAACAATTTCACCTACACAATGAATTTTTTCTTTCATACCATTTGCTACGGTCACATATTGGTCATTTTCGGTTAATTTTAAATTCTCAAGGAAATTTTCATTTCCAAACATATGGTCGGTTGCACCACTATCTACAATTATTTGGTTGTACAAATTAAAATTGTTTGAGTGAGATACAATACCACATGAACTAGCAGAATTTTGAGCAAGCAACATGGAAAGCTGCTGGAGTATCTGTTGCATTTGATCCCCTGACCCGCTAGACCCGCCAGCGCCCAGTTTTGACCCTCCAGCACTTGAACCCGGTTCACCCGAACCGGTTTGATCATGTTTTATTTCTTTTTTCTCGGTCTGGGCAGAGAAGCCTCCCCCTTCCCCACGCGACCTTTCTCTCTTTTCTTCGTTCCATCCGCCGCCTCCTCCTTTCCTCGGCTCTGCCTCCCTCCACCACTTCGGCTTAAGATTTGGGTGCAGAAAATAGCACCTCTCGGCCTTGTGACCCTCTTTCTTGCAGTGAGAGCACTTTTCTCTCGAATTTGGCCGAATTTGATGAAGTTGAGAGTTAGGGTTTTGGGAATTTCTTACTGCATGGCCATGGGGCTCGTGCCCTTCGCCTTGGCTGGCTTGTGGGCCCCCCATGACTTCTCGCAGTGTGCCTTCTCGCTGAATTTGATTGACCACCTCGGAGAAGGATGGAAGGTCGGGTGCTCGGATAATTGATAAGCATAAATTATATACACATTTGATCTAGTTTCTATCATAAAATAACTCCAAATATCTTGTATTTTGAATATAAAATGAATTAATTACACCTAGAATCAAGTTACTGCGTTTGCTCGGCTTTAATTTGCAGAAAATGAAGAAAAATGAAGAAAAATGAAGAAAAATGTCCAGTGCGGACGCACGGATATCGATACGGCCGCACTGAGTACTTAGAAGGATTTATGAACATGCGCCAATTTGAAAAAGGTATAATGAGGTTTTCATCAAAATCCGTGCGGACGCACGGATATCGATGCGGACGCGCTCTGGTCGCACAGGAAAAGTCCGAGCCTAGTGCGGACGCAGTGAGAACCAGTGCGGATGCACTCTGGCCGCACTCAAAACGCATTGAAATTTCAGCTTCCGACACACAGTTCGTATTTTGGCCATAACTTGGTCATACGAACTCCGATTTGGGTGAATCAAAGTTTGACGGAATCAGGACAACAAGATCTACAACTTTCATGAAGGAATAATATCCAAATTCGGAATGTAGAATTCCGTGTGGACGCACTAAGGTCGCATTCAGCCTAAAAATCGAGTTTTCTATTTCCGGCGCTTCTAAAAACGACCCAGGAGTGAAATATGGAAAGTGGGGACGTGGGAAAACTTGTGGAGCAAGTATCTAATGACTCCCCATGTCCATTTGCTCCAGAATTAACAAGTACTTCTCCTCTAAAAAGGGCACCCACTAACTCCACATTCTAGCCTCTAAATTGGACATGATCTCTTGCTATAAAAGGGCTAGAACTTTCCCTTCCAAATCATCCACCAAACTATCCATCCATCCCACAACACATCTCATTCTCTCTCTACACACAAATCTTAGCAATATTTTCTGAAGAAGGTGAAGCTTTCAAGCAAGGAGAAGAAGGGTTTCTTGAGCAAGATTCGGCAAGATAGAGGTTCTAGATTCAAAGGGTGTAATTATTCTTTATTTTATTTCCTTTTATTCTTTGCCAAACTTTGCAATGTTTCTCTCCAAGAGGGAGTAGTTCTCTCTCTAGGGGTTTAGGTCAATATGCATGAACTTGTTTAATTCTATTTTATTCGATTATTTGCTTTTATTGTGATTGTTTTATCGGATTTGATTGTTAATTTCTGGGATTTTAATAATTTGTGTTAAACATAATTAGTACTTGAATTGTAGCATCTCGTTTTGGTTTCAAAAGAACCAAAATTGACTAGGATCAATAGGATAGTACCAAATTATGAATGCAAATACCTTAGGTTTTAGATTAAGATTCTAACCAATTTAATCTAAGCCGGAACTACAGAAATTAGGGCTAGGGATTTGGTGAAGAACCTAAACGAGAAGTCAAACCCTAATTAGGACATCTCAAATCGAGTCGGATATTGGTATCATGGACTTAATTGAGAAGTACCAATATTTGATGAGAGGAGAGACTAACAAGAGCGTATAATCTAAGTAGCTAGAATGAAGAACCTAAAAAGTGAAGTCCGAATTACTTAGACACGTTATTAATTCACGAAAGTGACCCTTAATGACATATTAGGTTAGAAACCTCATCAAATCATACATGAATTTAAGCAAATACCGAATAAATAGAATTAGCAAGGGATTGTAGACCAAAGACCCCTAGATTCTCTAAACCTTGAAAACAAACCGACTTTTCTTTCTTTTACTTTTACTTTTAATTGTTTAAAACTCCTTTCGGGTATTGAACCCAACCTTAGGACTTTTACTACAAACCCCCCAAATTTACTTTATTGCACTTTATTTTCTTTATTTTCTGAAATTTATCATTTAAAGTTGAAAATTTAGTATTTATCTTACTCCTTGTGGTTCGATACCCGATAATATACTACACGGTAGGATTGTATACTTGCGATCTAAACCGAAAGTGTATTTGAGGATAAAGCTTTTTACATATACCCTTTGCACGTATCAAGTTTTTGGCGCCGTTGCCGGGGAGTATAGTTTAAATACTAAGTTTTTACTTTAGCGATTTATTTCAGATTTTTGTGTTTTCTTTTTTGAAACTAATCTAAGTTCTTTTTCAGCAGTCTATGAGCGTAGGAAAAACCCCTTTTCCGACGATTTTCGACGACGAAGAAGAGCATCTAAGAATGGACCCACCAATAAATCCAGCCATCAACGGAGACGACCAATCGGTCCATGACGATCAAGGAAGTAATCAAAGCCCCCCCGTACGAGGACTAACCCCACCTCGTAACGGGAACCACAACAACAATGGCCGAAACCATCAACACGGCCACCGCTTCGGCTTCATTCCTCATGGCCAAGAGCCGCGAGACATTAAGCCCTCTCTCATCCATCTACTTGGCCAAAATCAGTTCGGGGGAGCCCTCAACGAAGATCCACACGCCCATTTGGCGGTTTTCGAAGAACACTGCGGCACTTTCGCCCGAGAAGGAGACGAGCTAGACAACCTCAAACTCAAATGCTTCCACTTGTCCCTCCGAGACAATACAAGGACGTGGCTAAGGACCGTCAACCGGGACAACATCGACACATGGGACGACATGGAGAAATTGTTTTTAGGAAAATACTTCCCTCCATCCAAGACCCAACACTTCCGGTCGAAGATCACAACGTTCAAGCAAGCCGAGGGGGAGTCTCTAACCGAGGCATGGGACCGATGGGCTGAGCTCCAACGCTTGTGCCCTAACCATGGCCTTGACATGTGGTTGCTCTTTCAATTCTTCTATGGAGGTTGTACAATAGCCACTAAAACTCACTTAAATTCTGCTGCAGGTGGAAACATGTCAAGGATGGATCCCGAGCAAGCCATGCTAATGATTGAGGATATGGCGATCAACCAAAGGGAGTGGACAGCCGAAAGAGGTGGACGAACCTCCAACACACCGGGGATCATAAAAGTCGATGAAGTTACAGCCTTGAGAGCACAAATGGAGGCCTTGCAACATCAAATGACACAAATGCAAAATGTCAAATCCGTGTCAAAGAAGGCTCCATGCGGCATATGTGGAGAGGCGACTCACATCACCGCCGATTGCCAAGTCCTTATGGAAGGAGAGGAAGTCGAGCAAGTGAACTCCATGTTCTATAATCAAGGTGATAAGAGGAATGACCCGATCTACAATAAGGTTAGGCACAATTATAATTTCAATTCAAATGCATACAACCCTAACTCAAGGTGGAACCATTCGAATTTCAAATGGGAGACCGAGAATGACAACTCCAACCAATACCAAGATAATTCCAACCAATATCAAAATTGGTCAAACCAAAACTCTTACCAAGGTCCCTCCCAACTCTCCAAGTTGGAAAAGATGATGGAGGAGTACATCGAATACCAAAGGAACACCAACAACGATTTCAACAAAAGGTTTGAGTTCTTAGAGACTAAGACAAAGTTGCTTGAGACTCAAATAGCACAACAAGCATCATTGTCCTCTCGTCAACAAGGTACACTTCCGGGCAAGCCCGACATCAATCCAAGAGAGTATGCGAATGCCGTGACGTTGAGGAATGAGAAGGAATATGAAGGCCCTATGATGCCCGACAAAGAAGAGCAGCAGCCTCAAAAGGAGACACAAAACGCTTCAGCTTCTTTGAGTTCAGCCGCAAGCCCCACGAGTGCCGACGCACCAGCATTGGAAAAGGTAAAACAAGCTGAAACCACTAAATATATTCCACCACTCAGGTTTGTACCCTTTCCTCAAAGGTTAGTGAAGAATAAACTAGACCAACCAATTACCGAGACAATCTCTCAAATGCCAAATTTGTCCAAAATTTTTAAAGATGTATTAATAAAAAAGCGGACAATTGAGGATAGTGAATCTGCGGTATTAAATGAAAAATGTAGCACAATCTTTCCGTCTAGTTTACCTCCAAAACTGAAAGATCCTGGTAGTTTCTCGATACCTTGCTCTATAGACACCATATATGTTGAAAATGCAATGTGTGATTTAGGGGCAAGTGTAAGTATCATGCCTAAATCGGTTTATGACAAACTTGAGTCGGGTAATTTGGTGCCAACCAATATGACATTAACTCTTGCCGATGGAACTGAACGATCTCCACTTGGTATCTTGAAAAATGTGGTTGTGAAAATTGGTAAGATTAAGATTCCTGCCGATTTTGTTGTCATTGAAACGGATGCTCAATTAACAATTCTCTTAGGTCGAGCTCTATTGGCAACAGCAGGTGCCAGCATCAAAGTCAAAGAAGGGGAACTTTCTTTCTCCGTTGGGAAGAAGAAAGAAAAATTTCAATTTCATAAACCATTAAAACCTCCTAACAAAAATTCAGTTTGCATGATAGAAGTTTCACAGGTGAATATAAAATCGATGCAAGAGAAGTCAGTGGCAACATCTGAAACTGACAAACCACGAGATGTCGACAAGATGAAACAAACTTGGTTCATGAAAAACAAATCCATGAAGTTGATGGAAAAACTCAAGAATAGGAGCAAGAAGAAATTTAAAGAGAAAGACAAACCAAAAGAAGCAAGTTGCGGAGGAATCCCCTCCTTCTAACATAGTGAGCACGAATCATGTCGAGCTCACGACGTAAAATTGAGCGCTTCTTGGGAGGCAACCCAAGTCCTTCTCGTTCTTTCCTGCTACTCGAACCGCCGTCTCTCCGCCTCTACGACGGTTCTTCACACACGGTTCTTCACACAAGGTTCTTCACACAAGTTAAGCTTTCATATTTCCTCTTATTTACTTTAGTTTATTTTAAAGCATTGGGGACAATGCTTGATTTAAGCTTGGGGGATGAGAAGAAATTGTATCTTGCATTTAGATTAAATTTTTAAATTTTTTTTGCATTTTAGGATTTATAACCAGGATTTTTACTTGACCATGAATAGGGTTAGTAATTTTGAACTTAATTGATTGAAATTGCAAACTTGTCAAGATGTTTACCTAGGTTATGAAAAATAGAGTCTTGCATAATTGGACTTAATTGTCTAAAAATGCATAAAGTATAAAATCACGTTTAATTTTTGTGTTAAAAGTTGGCAAAAAAATAAAAGTTTTGATAAAATTTGAGTGATTGGCAAAAATTAGAAATTTTAATGCGAATTTTAACAAGTTTTTAGAAATACCCTTGGAATAGTTTGAAATAACCACATAATTTGGCGAAAAACTTTGTGGAAATAAAGGATTACGAATTTGAAACATTATGAATTTAAATTTATTAAGGAAGCCATTTAGATGTGATGTAAATTAATACCCTCGATGTGTGTATTTTTGCAAAAATTGTTCAAAATATTTTAAAAATTGAAATTTTTGACTCCTCTTACCTATGATACGGCGACATGATGTACTTATGGTTATGAGTCATTGGCACTCCTGCTCCACTAGTCTCCCGATAAAATTAACATTCGTGTTGGTGGAAGGGTTAGACTATGAGCATGCAAAGCACCCTTGAATTAGAACGGTTGGGTACAGTTAACTACTTGTAACTAACCGGTGCTTAAATGAGGATTGGGAAAATAGTGCCATGAAAGAAAAGAAAAATAGAAAAATCAAGTTCAAAAGAAAAAGAACAACAAAAATGTGAATTTTGCAATATACCAAGTTTGGGGGATTTCTTCTTCACAAATAAAATTGCATATCTTTTAATAAATTTGGATGAATAAAGTTTGCAAATTCTAAACCTTTAAGGAAACGAAAGTTAGAGTAATCGAATTGTGGGGTGAAGTATGATTAACCAAGGGTTGAACTTTAAATTTGTAAAAATTTACATTGAGATTTTTAATTTTAGCAAGATCATACAAATTTTTCAAAGTTTTGAAGAATAATATACTTGGTATAGGGGTTAAATTTGAGATCGAATTGTAGACCAAGTTTAGATATTGCTTGAGGACAAGCAAGGTTCAAGCTTGGGGGATTCTGATAAGCATAAATTATATACACATTTGATCTAGTTTCTATCATAAAATAACTCCAAATATCTTGTATTTTGAATATAAAATGAATTAATTACACCTAGAATCAAGTTACTGCGTTTGCTCGGCTTTAATTTGCAGAAAATGAAGAAAAATGAAGAAAAATGAAGAAAAATGTCCAGTGCGGACGCACGGATATCGATACGGCCGCACTGAGTACTTAGAAGGATTTATGAACATGCGCCAATTTGAAAAAGGTATAATGAGGTTTTCATCAAAATCCGTGCGGACGCACGGATATCGATGCGGACGCGCTCTGGTCGCACAGGAAAAGTCCGAGCCTAGTGCGGACGCAGTGAGAACCAGTGCGGATGCACTCTGGCCGCACTCAAAACGCATTGAAATTTCAGCTTCCGACACACAGTTCGTATTTTGGCCATAACTTGGTCATACGAACTCCGATTTGGGTGAATCAAAGTTTGACGGAATCAGGACAACAAGATCTACAACTTTCATGAAGGAATAATATCCAAATTCGGAATGTAGAATTCCGTGTGGACGCACTAAGGTCGCATTCAGCCTAAAAATCGAGTTTTCTATTTCCGGCGCTTCTAAAAACGACCCAGGAGTGAAATATGGAAAGTGGGGACGTGGGAAAACTTGTGGAGCAAGTATCTAATGACTCCCCATGTCCATTTGCTCCAGAATTAACAAGTACTTCTCCTCTAAAAAGGGCACCCACTAACTCCACATTCTAGCCTCTAAATTGGACATGATCTCTTGCTATAAAAGGGCTAGAACTTTCCCTTCCAAATCATCCACCAAACTATCCATCCATCCCACAACACATCTCATTCTCTCTCTACACACAAATCTTAGCAATATTTTCTGAAGAAGGTGAAGCTTTCAAGCAAGGAGAAGAAGGGTTTCTTGAGCAAGATTCGGCAAGATAGAGGTTCTAGATTCAAAGGGTGTAATTATTCTTTATTTTATTTCCTTTTATTCTTTGCCAAACTTTGCAATGTTTCTCTCCAAGAGGGAGTAGTTCTCTCTCTAGGGGTTTAGGTCAATATGCATGAACTTGTTTAATTCTATTTTATTCGATTATTTGCTTTTATTGTGATTGTTTTATCGGATTTGATTGTTAATTTCTGGGATTTTAATAATTTGTGTTAAACATAATTAGTACTTGAATTGTAGCATCTCGTTTTGGTTTCAAAAGAACCAAAATTGACTAGGATCAATAGGATAGTACCAAATTATGAATGCAAATACCTTAGGTTTTAGATTAAGATTCTAACCAATTTAATCTAAGCCGGAACTACAGAAATTAGGGCTAGGGATTTGGTGAAGAACCTAAACGAGAAGTCAAACCCTAATTAGGACATCTCAAATCGAGTCGGATATTGGTATCATGGACTTAATTGAGAAGTACCAATATTTGATGAGAGGAGAGACTAACAAGAGCGTATAATCTAAGTAGCTAGGATGAAGAACCTAAAAAGTGAAGTCCGAATTACTTAGACACGTTATTAATTCACGAAAGTGACCCTTAATGACATATTAGGTTAGAAACCTCATCAAATCATACATGAATTTAAGCAAATACCGAATAAATAGAATTAGCAAGGGATTGTAGACCAAAGACCCCTAGATTCTCTAAACCTTGAAAACAAACCGACTTTTCTCTCTTTTACTTTTACTTTTAATTGTTTAAAACTCCTTTCGGGTATTGAACCCAACCTTAGGACTTTTACTACAAACCCCCCAAATTTACTTTATTGCACTTTATTTTCTTTATTTTCTGAAATTTATCATTTAAAGTTGAAAATTTAGTATTTATCTTACTCCTTGTGGTTCGATACCCGATAATATACTACACGGTAGGATTGTATACTTGCGATCTAAACCGAAAGTGTATTTGAGGATAAAGCTTTTTACATATACCCTTTGCACGTATCAATAATTTGTGATCGAATGATCTCATAACTCGCATCAAAGCCCGCAAGGTACGAGAAGATTCGATCTTCTTCTCTTCGTTTTTTTAGTTCTTTAGAATCAGTTGTGAATGGCCGGTAGATATCAAGTTCATCGTATTTCTTTTTGAGAGAGGCAAGATATTCCAAATGGGTTCTTGTTCCCTTCTTTTCTTGCTGGATTTCCATTTGAAGGCGATAAACATGAGAATGGTTTTTTTGTTGGCCATAGAAGGAATGAATTTCCTCCCATAGTTCTTTTGATGAATTGCAGCTTTGGAGGAATAGGTCGGTGATCTGTTGCTCCATAGACCCATATAAGAGAGCCATAACAGTATGATCCTCTTTTTGCCATTTTCGGATTTGAATTTTCTCGGCCTCTGTTGGTTCTTCTGGCTTTTGGGGTTTTGGTTTTTCTTTATCTCCAGTGATGTAATCAATTTTATCGCTACCACTCAGAGAGATAGTGACAGATTTAGCCCATGATAGGTAATTCATACCATTGAGCAATGTCGGAGTTAATTTGGATGGGTTGGTAGCTTCACTAGTTTGCTGCCCCCACTGATCCATTTTGATGTTGCTTGATTACAGAATTTCTGCTGTGGCTTTTCTGTTTCTGTTTCTGTTTATGAGTTTACCAGTTTACTGGTAAATATCAGTTATCGGGTTATCGGGTATTATTATCGGATAGGCTCTGATACCATGTTGATTTTCAGAGTTCTGAGGAGATTAATTATTGAATTATCAGAGTAACCTTTTTACAAGCTAGCCTATGCTCTATTTATACAAAAGAGTTCTAACGGTTATATTTTGTACCGTTGGTACTGTACAGTTTCTATTCTTCTTTTTATTAAATTGATCAATGATGGATGGCTGAGATCAATTCTTCTATGATTCTTCTTTATTTTCAACAGAGGCCGAATAGATTTGAAGCACGAACCAGCATGCTTAAAGACTGGGCTTGGGCTTGCTATCTTTTTTAAATCCGGCCGGACCGATCCGAGGAGGTGAAATGCACAAGGCTCAGGTGATATGAATTCGATCGGGCTCGCCATCAATAAGGAAATGTTTTTGCGTGTGCAGTGGCATACAAATTCTTTTAAGCTCCTCAACACACAAGAAAAAATCGCACCGAGAGCTGCGAATGAACTGAGAATGAGAGATCACAAAGACAGTACATGAGAGCCGGGCATACATTTTGATTTTTCAGATCAAAGCAAATGAAGTAATCGTTGATGTCTTGAATGTACGCGTCTTTAATTTTTCATCCATATTTTAAGTTTTTTTTTAATTCCCTGAATATATTTGTTGCATACTTGCATTGAAAATTCGAGATTTTTAGAGTTATTAATTTATTAGTTAAATTACCTTAAATATATCTTACAACATGTTTAAATCAGGCTAATCGGTCGGAAGTCTTGGGAGCCCATCGCGTGTTAAATTCAGTGTTGCAATGGGAGGACATTTGGGTCATGGACTTGTTTAGCACCAGAAGGAGGTCCGGGATGAATAGGGAAGTAAGTACATCCTCTCTAGTACCGCATCACTGTATGTAATTTCATTCGACCCTGTAATATTTTCGGACCAATCGTAGACACACGAGGGTCTTTAAGATTTGTGTCAAGTTATATAAGATTCGTGTCAAGTTATGTAAGATTCGTGCAAATTAAAACGGATGGTGCAGATTCTTCATTCTATACGGTAGGGGTAGGGGTAGGGTACTTTACTGGATCTGAATCCATATAAATAGGGCCATAATTTTGTTTTTGAATTCTCCAGTAAAATCATCTGGATCTAATTATGGGCTCTAGTTGGGCCTCCAGGTTGAAAAGATCTCATTCTACGACATCAGGTACCTGATTGGATCTGAATTTGTTGCTGAGAGGGATCACCAACCTGGCCCCAACGAAGACCAAGACTTGGGGTCTTGGGGTCAATGGGTCAAGGTCATCTTCCAAATTTAGCATGTAGCATCTTAATTGTACCGATTGATGTCTGGGTGTCTTGGCTATTTTCTTTTTGGTCGAGTAAAAGATACGTAACCGCCTAACTTGAAAGACAAATTAAACATCAGCAAAACAAGTAGACTAATAAATAGTATTACAGCAAGACAAATTAAACATCAAGATTTAAGAATATTACACATAATTATTTCAGGAATATAAGATAACATAAAGAATTGCACATTTTTATGGCCACAACACGTTGATCTGACAAAATACCTTTATAAACTTCTTCATGACCACCCCGAGAATAATGAGTTCACTATCAAAACTGTTTGCTTTTTCCAGTTCATGTAATCTAAAATTTTTCATTTTTTGTGTTGTATCTTCATGTGAAGCTATTAGTTGTTGTAGAAGCAACCCACGATTTTGAACGAAGAACTTCTGTTTTAACTTTTTCTGTCTTCTCTTTTCAAACAATTTGATACACTTGGCTATAGCAAAATATAATCAAATCCCAGCACAATTGTCTCACCTGCGTACATTAATATTAATAAAGCATGTTAGAAAAAAAGCAGTAAAGTTTTTCTACATCATTTTCTTTTATTAACAAATCAAAATTCCCTCCTAAGTTTGGATTGTTTTATGTTTAGTTCAACCTTGCATGACGTAGGAAGACAACTATTGTCCCAGGTAAACTATTTCGTAGGCGACTAAACTATATTAAATTATATATGCGTTATATCAAGAAGATTATCATATATAACATGTTCCTGTGATTACTAAACTTTTATTTTATTCTAATATTTGCTCACTAAATCCAAAAAAGAAGATGAAATAGCGATCTGATAATGTTTAGGATTTTTTTGTCCAAGTAAACTTATATGTTGAAGTGAATATATATTTTGGTGTTATATTTTGGATCATTAGTTTTGGAACGAAATGGTAATTAAGAATTAGTGTTCTAACTTGTAAATAGTAGGCTCAAGCGGGCTATACAATTATCAGTCTCCAAATGATGCCAAATATTGTAAAATTTAGCTGATACTTGTCAATTTTTTTCTTTAGTTGTAAGGTTTAATTTGGTACATATATATTCCCTTTCTCATTTAAACTCCAAAAAGGTTTAATTTGGTATATATATGTGCTTGCTGTTGCTTTTGTTCTTGGCATTACTTTTTGATGCTTGGTAATTTAAATTGACGCTGTATTTTGTAATTTAGACTTTGGGTGAGTACTCTTCAAGAAAATTGGATATGTTGATACGATTAAATTTCGAGTGGGTTGGACAGTTTTATTCTCTCTATTTGTATACTTGTAACAATATTCAAAACTTGATGAACCTAATTTATCCTAATTAAGAAGGTAATAACAAACCTATAACAAGTGTTATGTTGCGATCGCACTCTCTCGGATTGTTATGATTACTACGCCAGCCGAAAGGACAAGAGCAGCGATATCCTCCTTGAGAATTGTGACACTTTCCTGGCTTGGAGCATGGATTTTCTTGGGCACATTCGTCAATATCTGCATGAATATACCACAATATCGATCTAAAATGCCTACATATTACTGCAACTTATGACTTCTCTCTCTTATTTTGGATATGTTGGACAGTAGATGTGGCAGCTATAAAGATTAATTATAAAAAAATGGAGATGATGAAAATATTTTTTCTGTCTGACACATAATGAATAGCCAATCAATAATCAACCCAATACAATATGAGAATTTAAAATATCAAATTACGCAAATTAATGATCAGATCCAGAACGCAAAACAATCAGCACAGAAATAACTCATTTGTGAACATGAAATTTGTAAATTTGAAACACTTGTGCTGACTCAAAACCTAACCAGAACCCCAAAACTGCATGAACCGAGAATTTCATGAACTGAAAAGATGCAAATGGCATGGAACACTGAAACAATTGGACCCTGAATGATGTACAGCCTGACATATATCTAACATGAAGCTAATTAAGTTGGACATCTCCAACTTTGCCCAGAAATATGAGATGGATTTGTCAGAACATGCCTGTCAATATTGTATATCAGATCTTATGGAAATTTTACCTGCGTATTAGCTGATTCTGGCAATGAATTATATACTATCCTTTCCAAGATTGCAAGGGAAGTATAAAAAAAGAGGTTATAATACCTTTGCAGCCACCAACGTCACAGTTGCAGAAATAGCCTGGACCATTGGTCGAGTCGATGCATCTGCCATTGCTGCTAAGACAAGCATAGCTGGTCTTATTAGGTTGTGCCACCATGCAGGTCTCATTGCCTATGGCCCAATCCACCACAACAGAAACTTTGCCATGGTTATCATACCAGAATTTAGTTGTTGTGATATATGCAGTGCTAATTAATTGAAGCTGTCTGCTTCATCAAACACCACATAGCTACAAGGACCGAAGCCATCAGAAACGTTGAAGTTAATTTCAAAGCGGACTGAGTAATAGTTCATTCCCAGAGGAATAGCAGTCTGACAACAACCAATTCCTGAGCAAGAACCATTAACTATACAAGATGTTATAGCCAAGCGTATCAAATTGTTTGAAAAGAGAAAACAGGAAAAGTTAAAACATAAGTTTTTCATTCAAAATCGCGGGTTGCTTCTACAACAACTAATAGCTTCCCATGAAGACACAACACAAAAAATGAGAAATTTTAGATTACATGCGCTGGAAAAGGCAACAAACAGTTTTGATGATGAACTCATTATTGGTCGGGGAGGTCATGGAGAATAAAGGTATTTTGTCAGATCAATGTGTTGTGGCCATAAAAAGGTTCAAAGTTGTTGATCAGGCCGAAATTGATCAGTTCATAAATGAAGTGGTCATTCTATCACAAGTCAACCATAGGAATGTTGTGAAACTCTATGGTTGTTGCCTAGAGAATCTAAATGGACTTCTGGTCAAAAATTGTTTTCACTGCGGCATTTGATCAAGCACAAGAGTAGCCCAGATTGAAACCTGCACACAAAAGATAATGGTGGCATGAAAATAATCCCAAAAAAGCCAATACAAAAATTAGGGATGTGGTTTAGTGACAAAATACAAAAAGTTAAAAATGTGGCAATGCATTGATATAAGTTGTCTGGATAAAGAGGAAATTATAGAGCAGACAGCATAAAGAAGAATACAGTGTTCTTCACAGTTAGGCATTTCATCAAACAGAAGGTGGTGCCACATCTAAGTGATCCCAATCACTAAAAATACAATAAAAATCAATCACTTCCACTTCCATGTGAAATTACTAGAATTCCACAATTAAATAAATGTCCGAAGCACTAAATTGCCCTCCATTTATTTTCATGAAATATACAAATTTAGCGCTCGCCATTCACCAACAGGCAAAAGGCAACAGGAAAGAAAACCTACCTTTGCGGCGCATCTTTCACTACGATCTCCACCTTTTTGTATCCTCGCTCACAGTCACAGAACAAGTCCTGACCTCTCCATTTCTTATTGTTGGAGAAGGAGAACAGAATTAAAAATGAGGATTTTAGCAAATATGAGGGTGTGGCAAGGGAATTGGGAACTGGCAACAGCATTATTAGAAGTTGGAAAAAGATAAGCCAAGCCATACTTTCCGTGATTTTTATTAATATCCAAAGTTAATTACAAAATAATAAAATGTCTAGAGCCGCTTGGTTTTATTAAAAACATCCAAACCAGTCTTTTTTGGCCGGTTTTCGATTTAAATAGAGACCGGCTAGAAAATGACCGGTCCCTTCTCTCTCTTTTTTTCTTTTTTTTAAGAGACAAATAGCTAAAATGCTGAAATATAACACTAAAAAATTGAATTTTTTTAAATATTTGTTAGATTACTTTTTTTATATATAATTAGCATATTACTAAAATACGCTAAATTACTTGAAAATATGTTAATTTATGGTAATTTACACTAAATTACTTGAAACACCCTATAATCTTATTTATTTGTATGAAATTTATTTGGACTTATTTATGATATTGAAAAGGGTAATTATATGTTACCCCTTGATTCCTTCCCCCATTTTTCCCCCAACTAACTAACTTCCTTTTCTAACTATAATAATCAATTTTAACTAACTAGTGGTCCCTACAAATTAATTAGTAGATTTTCTCCTTCTATTTCTTTCCTCTCTCCCTCCCTCTCCCTCTTCCACCTCCGCCTCCCTCTTCCACCTCTGCCTCCGCCCGCCTCTCCCACCTTCGCCTCTCCCTCTCCTTCTCCGCCTCTCCTTCTCCGCCTCTGCCTCCGCCTCCGCCTCACACAACTAGGATGAATACTTGTTCAATGATAGATGAATACTTGCATGACGAGGGTGAATACTTGTGCAACGAATAACTCGAAAGTATGTCATCATGGATCTCATTTTAAAGAGAAAATTATGTAGAAGACGTTCGTGATTTTAGATTTGCAAAATTCCTCACAGATCGTTAGAAATATTAGTTAGATTGAACGGAGAAAAAAAAACCACCTCTAAAAACGTGTAAAAGATGGGTGTGATATGTCCAGTTTTTTTTAAAAATACTTGATATATCAGGGTGAATACTTGATGTATTACATGTGAATACTTGTTCAATGATAGATAAATACTTGCATGACGAGGGTGAATACTTGTGCAACGAATAACTCGAAAGTATGTCATCATGGATCTCATTTTAAAGAGAAAATTATGTAGAAAACGTTCGTGGTTTTAGATTTGCAAAATTTCTCACAGGTCGTTAGAAATATTAGTTAGATTGAACGGAGAAAAAAAAAACCACCTCTAAAAACGTGTAAAAGATGGGTGTGATATGTCCAGTTTTTTTTAAAAATACTTGATATATCAGGGTGAATACTTGATGTATTACATGTGAATACTTGTTCAATGATAGATGAATACTTGCATGACGAGGGTGAATACTTGTGCAACGAATAACTCGAAAGTATGTCATCATGGATCTCATTTTAAAGAGAAAATTATGTAGAAGATGTTCGTGGTTTTATATTTGCAAAATTTCTCACAGATCGTTAGAAATATTAGTTAGATTGAACGGAGAAAAAAAAAAACCACCTCTAAAAACGTGTAAAATATGGGTGTGATATGTCCAGTTTTTTTAAAAAATACTTGATATATCAGGGTGAATACTTGATATATTACATGTGAATACTTCATGTATTATAGATGAATACTTGATGTTGTTTCCACTTGCGGTGACGGTTATGCGGTCCCCACGGTAGTTAGTGATGGCGGTTGTGCGGTCCCCCCACTTAATTACGCGTTTTTTTTGTTTTTAGCGGACGGCAGTTGTGGTACCCTACTATCTCCGCGTAATTAATGTTCTTAATGTCGTAATATTTCCATATATAATTCTTTCTCAAAGATGAGTACTTTTATTTATATGGATGAATACAACTCGTGTTAAGTGTCAATACTTTTTCGCAAATCGTCCCCTACTAATTCCACCACTTATCTCCGCATATTACTGTGGTCCCCTACTTATCTGAAGTCGCGATTGTGCGGTCCCACCATACTTTCATGTACTCTTTACACTTACACGACGAGAATGAATACTTGTTCAATGAGAGATGAATACTTGCGTACGAGGTGTGAATACTTGCGTAACGGACAACTCGAAAGTATGTCATCATGGATCTTATTTGAAAGAGAAAATTGTGTAGAAGACTTTCGTGATTTTAGATTTGAAAAATTCCTCACAGATCGTCGGAAAAATTAGTTAGAGTGAACGTACAAAAAAAAAACCACCTCTAAAAACGTGTCAAAGATGGGTGGTAATGTTTCCTTATATAGTTATTTCTCAAAGATGAGTACTTTTCTTTACATGGATGAATACTTGAGTTTACAAGAGTGAATACTTCTGCGCCTGTAATGCTGTGGAGGCATTTTTGGTCCCCTTCTATTTCCCAATAATTAACGGTTTACTGTGGTCCCCTACTTATTTCAACGGTTATTAACAGTTTACTGTGGTCCCCTACTTATTTTCAGTTGGGAAAAAAGTGAGGGATGGATGGCAGGGGAAGGTTAGGCCCTCCCTATTGAAAAATATGAAGGTCTAAGATATAAAAATGCAAAACTCTATCAAAAAAACTACCGTGGCATTCAAGCCACGTGGCACCGTGCATGCAAATTTATGACCGCCATTATTTTTTTTAAAAGCTTCCCTATCTCTTTTAATTGATTAAGAAAAGAAAAAAAAAGTGAAACATGAAAAATGAAACCGAAAGAGAAAAAAAATGAGAGAAAATGAAAATAAATAGTTTGGTAAAAGATTTAGATATTGATTAGTATTCAATTTCATATCTTATTGGAATTCTGACTACATCGCGTTGATTCTGAACAATGGTTGCAACTCAATTTGGATTTCTGAATTGATCGCTATCAAGTAACCAGACTTCTCTATAATTTTCGATTTGTGTGGTTGAATTGGATATTTGAATTGGGTATTGGATTATGAGGCATATTTTAACGGGATAGCGAGTCTGAGGTTCGAATTTGATTATAAACTAATGAGATTGTGTGTATTGTGAATGTGAAAATTGTCTATGGCAGACGTTCCAAATGTGTGAATACTGTGTGACTTGTTTTACTGATAACCTAGAACCAGGTGCTATCATCGTTAAATATGCATGCATAATTTGATGTGAATTTGTGTGGATTAATCCAGTCTGTTTGAATGGTTGTTTAAATAAGCCAATTATAGAGAAGCGCGTCGTTAAATAACTAGTTACTGAGCTTTGTAGTTTATTCTGTATTGTTTCTTTGTGTTTTTGTTTGCGACGTAGGTTGATGGGACGAAGGATGGATGCAAGGGTGCCTCTCTTGTCGCGATCCCCGATCCGGCAGCGAGGTCATGACAATTTGCCTTAACTATCACACCCCAATTTCGGGTATAATAGCCTGTCGCGTATATTTATTAAGATATATACACAAGGCAGTGGATCTTTTATATGCATTACTAATAACAATATTACATATTAACCACATCTCAATATTTCTTACAAAATTTATCTGACAGAATACGACAAACTATGTTTTAGAAATGCCTCCCGCATTCTGTCAATTTCAACAACCCAAAACCCCATTATTATGTAGTTATACTGTCAGATGTAATCCAGAACCGTCTCTCTGCATCCGTATAATAAACCTGAAAATAACCCGAAGGGGTAGGGGTGAGAAATAATAATATATTATCTCCCAGTGCGAATTTGCCACAATCATGCTACTGGACTTGCAATCAATCCATATCCAGAATTAAATCCTCGCAACTTGATATTATATATATATATATATATATATATATATATATATAGGAGTTGGGTACGGTGCTACACATAGCATAGAGGGCCTCCGTGCTACAGCTCAATATTTGAGTTTTCAAAATCCTAACGGTCTATCCGAACCATTCAACATGATCTCCATTTGAATATGTACTTGCAAACCATATTTTACATTTTTTAGAATTTTTTTACTATTTTTTTAGATAGGTAGAAAATCACTTGATCTGAAAATTTTGTACCATTCAGATCAAGTGATTTTCTACCTATCTGAAAAAATAGTAAAAAAATTCTAAAAAATATAAAATTTGGTTTGCAAGTACATATTCATATGGAGATCATGTTGAACGGTTCGGATCGACCGTTAGGATTTTGAAAACTCAAATATTAAGTCGTAGCACGAAGGCCCTCTATGCTACACGTATCATATTAGCCATATTCATATATATATATATATAGAGTGAGGCTATGGTACTATGAATAGCACAGTTGGGTCCGTGCTACGGCTCCAAATTTGAGTTTTCAAAATCCTAACGGTCCATCCAAACCGTTCAACATGATTATAAAACGAATATGTACTTGCAAATCAAATTTTACATCTTTTCGAATTTTTTTACTATTTTTTTAGATAGGTAGAAAATCACTTGATCTGAAAATTCTGGACCATCCAAAAACAGTGATTTTTTACCTATCTAAAAAAATTCGAAAAAATGTAAAATTTGGTTTGCAAGTACATATTCATTTTATAATCATGTTAAGCGATTAGGATTTTGAAAACTCAAATTTGGAGCCGTAGCACGGACCCATCCATGCTATGCATAGTACTATAGCCTCACTCATATATATATATATATATATAGAGTGACTAAGGTCAAAGTAGTAGTTCCTAACCCCGGTGCTACCAAGTCGTTTTCGAATTTTTAAAGTCCAAACCGTTGATCCAAACCGTCCAAGTTGATCTCCATATTGAAATCTCCTTTGAGACCAAATTTTACATTTTTTTGATTTTTTTTACTATTTATTAAGCCACTTTGAAAATTGCTGATCACATGGTCCAGAATTTGGTTGCACTGTTTTTACTATTCACCCGGATCAGAAAATTTTCAAAGTGGCTTAATAAATAGTAAAAAAATTCCAAAAAATGTAAAATTTGGTCTCCAAGCAGATTTCAATATGGAGATCAGCTTGAACGGTTCGGATCAACCAATTAGACTTTGAAAATCCGAAAACGACTTGGTAGCACCGGGGGCTAGGAACTACCACTTTAACCTTAATCACTATATATATAGAGTAGGGCTATTGTACTTTGCGAAGTAAAGCGAAGTTTTACTTCATGCTCATATTCCCATTTTGAAAATCCAAAACGTCGATCCGAACCGTTCTTGGAGACCAAATTTTACATTTTTTAGAATTTTTTTACTATTTATTAAGCCACTTTGAAAATCGCTGATCTATTGTGAACAGTAGCAAAACAGTAAAAAATTCTGGACCAATGGATCAGCGATTTTCAAAGTGGCTTAATAAATAGTAAAAAAATTCCAAAAAATGTAAAATTTGGTCTCCAAGCACATTTCAATATGGAGATCAACTTGAACGGTTCGGATCGACGTTCATATTCCCATTTTACTTCACGCTCATATTCCCATTTTGAAAATCCAAAACGTCGATCCGAACCGTTCAAGTTGATCTCCATATTGAAATGTGCTTGGAGACCAAATTTTACATTTTTTGGAATTTTTTTACTATTTATTAAGCCACTTTGAAAATCGCTGATCCATTGGTCCAGAATTTTTTACTGTTTTGCTACTGTTCACAATGGATCGGCGATTTTCAAAGTGGCTTAATAAATAGTAAAAAAATTCCAAAAAATGTAAAATTTGGTCTCCAAGCACATTTCAATATGGAGAACAACTTGAACAGTTCGGATCGACGTTTTCGATTTTGAAAATGGGAATATGAGCGTGAAGTAAAACTTCATTTTACTTCGCGAAGTACAATAGCCCTACTCATATATATATATATAGAGTAGAACTAGGGTGTTCCTAAGCTCACCAAGCCTCTCGTGAACTCAACTCTAAAACCTATCGAATTGACTTCAAACGACATTTTCAAATCGTTAGATGTTCAATCTATATTAAAATGTGCTTGGAGACCAAATTTTACATTTTTTGGAATTTTTTTATTATTTATTAAGCCGGTTTGAAAACCGTTGTTTTCCAATGGTGCAGAATTTTAATAAAAACAGCGGTTTTCAAACCAGCTTAATAAATAGTAAAAAATTCCAAAAAATGTAAAATTTGGTCTCCAAGCACATTTTAATATAGATTGAACATCTAACGGTTTGGAAATGTCGTTTGAAGTCAATTCGATAGGTTTTAGAGTTGAGTTCACGAGAGGCTTGGTGAGCTTAGGAACACCCTAGTTCTACTCTATATATATATATATATATATATATATATATATAGAGAGAGAGAGAGTAGGGCTATTGTACTTCGCGAAGTAAAACGACTTCACGCTCATATTCCCATTTTCAAAATGAAAAACGTCGATCCAAACCGTTCAAGTTGTTCTCCATATTGAAATGTGTTTGGAGGCCAAATTTTACATTTTTTGGAATTTATTTACTATTTATTAAGCCACTTTGAAAATCGTTGATCCATTATGAACAGTAAAAAACAGTAAAAAATTCTGGACCAATGGATCAGCGATTTTCAAAGTGGCTTAATAAATAGTAAAAAAATTCCAAAAAATATAAAATTTGGTCTCCAAACACATTTCAATATGGAGAACAACTTGAACGGTACGGATCGACATTTTGGATTTTGAAAATGGGATATGAGCGTGAAGTACTTCGCGAAGTACAATAGCACAATTATATATATATATATATATATATATATATATGTGGCAAATTCTTCTATGGACATAAGGACCTATTTGTAAAATGAACATATTTTCATTTTCAAAGTTCAAACAGTCGATCCGACCGTTCAACATTATCTCCATATTAAAATGTACTTAGATGTCAAATTTTACATTTTTTTGAATTTTTTTACTATTTATTAAGTATTTTACAAATTTCAATGGTCTGAATTTGACTAGTTTTTGTAAAATACTTAATAAATAGTGTAAAAATTCAAAAAAATGTAAAATTTGACCTCCAAGTACATTTTAATATGGAGATAATGTTTAACGGTCGGATCGTCTATTTGAACTTTGAAAATGAAAATATGTTCATTTTACAAATAGGTCCTTATGTCCATGTCCATAGAAGCATATCTCTCTCTCTCTCTATATATATATAGTAAGGTTGTTGTACTTTGCAAAGCAAACAGCCCTTTATGCTTTGCATTTTCATCCATTAGATAGCCTTCAAGATTTGTGCAAATCCATCTGATCTGATTATGAAATGTCGCTGAAAAAATTAAATGGACCCTCCATTTCAAATTTGAACCCTTTCTTTTCAGCATCCCGACTCCTCCCTCCCAGTGACTCTCTCACTCACTTTGGCAATTTCACTCCCAGCGACGCCTTCTCCCAGCGGTGATCTCACGGACCCAGCGGCAACTAGGGTTTCGTCGATCTCCTCTCCTTCTGTGACAGTGGCCATCTCCTCTCCTTCGGCGACAGCGCCACCTAGGGTTTCGGCGACATTAATTTCGAGGGTGACAGCGGCAATCACCACTTATTTTCTAACGGTTTGAATTTTGCCCTTAGATTTTGTTATTATGCAATGTGAAATTGTAGTGAGTAATGTGAATTTTGCCCTAAGATTTAGTCAGTAATGTGAAATTTGGGTGAAATGGTGATTTTCTAATTGGGTTCTCTTGATAAGTGGTGTTGTGGGTATCTGAAAAAATTGGAGTTTTAGAGCTCAAAGCAATTCATGATTATTTAGAATTAGTAGGTGATGACAAGCTTGTGAACTAAAAGCAGTTCATGATTATTTTTAAATCATGTGGTAATGATAGTAACATTAACATTCCCAACATCTTACCAGTTGCACCATTTCTTTTTATGCTTATCAATTCATGCTTATTTAAATATAGTGATTAGGTCAGATTGAAATCATTGCAAAACCCAAACCAGTACACTGGGTAAAATTAAATTGAGTACAAAAGTGGAATAATGACTACTATACTACCTTGTACAAGCATTTAGGAATAATGACTACTATACTGCCTTATTGATTAGAACCATCTCTCAAAAATCCTTGTCGATATTTTAAATCAGCCATAAAAAGGGTTTGAGTATGAGAAATAGAAGGGCATAGCATAGATGCATCTGTGCTATGCACCTTTGTGTAGTTTTGGGTTTTTTATGCTTTCCTTTTGATTTTTCTCCAAAGCATGACTTTTCTTAATTTTTTTTTGTGTAGGCAAAATGAGTAGCCAAAATAGTCATTCTTCATCAAACCCTTCTTGCAAGAGATGCCATAAGCCTACGATTGTGAAGTGTTCATGGACCGCGAAGAACTACGGAAGACAATTTTATAGTTGTCCAAATTGCAATATGTGGAATGATTGGTGCGACATCACTACTAATTTCAATAACAAATCTCAGATGCAAGTTTACAAAAAAGGTTCAAGACACATATTTGAAGCGGAAATCATTTCGATACTCAAGAAATTACTAGCCGGATTAATTATACTTTGTGTATTGATGTGTGTACTTTGTGTGTTGATTGTAGTTGTTAATTAATTTATATGTTGCATGAATTGTAGTTGTTAATTAATGTACTTTGTGTGTTAATTGTGGATTAATTATACTTTGTGTATGTACCTTATGCTTATCTTATTTACATGAATTATGTATGTTGCATGTAATAATTTCTTTGTATTCTTGAATTGTACTGTTAGTACATTTTAAAATGCTAAGAGGGCATGCACCCAAACGGTATAATAAATCATGGCTTACTGGAGCTATTCTTTTATTTACTCATTTACATACATTCCTCTAGTATAATAAATGAATATATTAGCAAATTGACATTGAGTTAAATAAAGAGAAGCAAAGTTACATACATTCTTTTGACTATACATATTCCTAACAATTAAGATTATAATTTAACAAGTTAAGTGTATATCTGAGAAAGAAAGTTAACTTTTAAAACACCTCTTTACCTCAGATGAAAATCTGGTAACTTTTGTTGTCGTATTGTAAGAAACTGTCAATTTCCAATATATCTCTTTCTTGCATATATACATTTCCCAGCACCAAACACTGCAATAAAAGAGCGGCAAACATCTATTCGGCACATACACTCAAGAATCAACATAACAACTGATTTTCAAGAAAACAAAAAAATCACAACATAGTCTAGAGAGAATAAAATTACAACATCTTGAAACTACAACATCAAGAGAGCCAAAATGAGATTAGTTTGGAAAGGGAGTGTGAAGTGTATGGGAGGCACCAGAGAGAATAAAATTACATCATCTTGAAATTACAACATAGTCTAGAGAGAATAAAATTACAACATAGTCTAAATAAAATTAGTCTAGAGAGAATAAGATAGTCTAAATAAAACAATTTATAAATCGTCTTCATCAGATTCTTGAGTTGCCGCCATCTTGTGAACACCACTCTCTTCGTCATTAACCGCCTTTCGTTTGCATTTTCCATTGTTTTTCAACTATCACAATGAACAATTCATGAATTAAAATTGAGTAATAAAATATGTAAAATTTTCATTTGCCTTTTCCATATGAGTAGTACGGACCAATCTATACATGCATAGTACCATAGCCTCACTCTAACTGCTCATGCACATGAAAACAGTGAGCAGCAAGGAGGGATCTGGTGCATATCTGTCAGAAACTTAGTGCATAATAAACACCTCAAAAATTTTAGTGAGTTGCCAGTAAGTAAAAAAATGGAAAACTTGGTGCTTGCCAGTAAGTAAAAAAATGGAATGAAATTGGCATATAGTTGAGTTATTCAACCAGTGAGCTCCATATAAGTAAAAAAATATGTAAAATTTTAAAATTAGTATAACACAGTGAGCACTAAATTGAAATTTTTATTTAAAGTTGAAATTAAGAAAAAATATATAAATAGAATTGAACCAGTGGGCAAGTTCTTGAGTTGTGGCCCTCTTTTTCGCCACATATGCTACAAGTTCTGCGCTTCTTCAAAGAAGGAGGCACAAACCATGTCGAAATCTTCTTTCTACCTTTGCATTGCGACTCTCGTGGGTCATGAAATATGGGATTGGCATTAAATTCCTCATTCCCTGACCCTTCTTTGAAATTAGCTTCAAGGCTTGGTAGACAACCTCCTTCTGCTTGCTTATCTAGTACCGACAATAATTTCTGTTTTCCGCTTGCAATTATCTCCTTCATACAAATATAAGCCTATGCACTAACAGCCCTTAGGTCGGTAAGCTCCATCCAATCTGATTTTAAAGAAACTTTCCTCAATGTCAGCAACTCTGCCGACTCTCCCGAATCCATACTTCTCTCGCTAATGGATCTTTTGGCACTTGCATTAGCCCCTTTAGTCCACCGTTTCAAAATGTAATGGTCGGGTAGGTGTGTCATACCCACGTATTGCATTATTTTTATAGCATGTGGGCAAAGAATCCCACCTGTTATGTACCCATTGCAATTGTAAGAAACCGTACACCTATCCTTGTCCACCTCTACCGTGTATGACTCAGGTACATAATTATAAATTTCAGGATGTTTGAAAATGTTAACCTTATGAGAGACACCTCTCTCGACTTCAACAACAACACCAAGTGTGCTGTCTTGTACCATCTCTTTGAACAGCGCGAATACTTGCCGTGTATAAACTTGGCGTGCTTTGACCTCCATTTTATATCTTGACCATAGTTGCGGCACCTCATTGATATTTTTTATATCCTCATCACTCTCCCTTTGCCAAATGCTCTCAATGAGTTTCTCAATCTGCAATACGAATTGATAAACAGATTTGTGGTTGTTTACCAATAACTTAAATATAGCATTCATACTCTCACTTCTCTGAGTAGTTGACATGTCGGCAAAAAAAGTGCCTCGAAAGTAGGCTGGCACCCATTGCTCCCGATTTCTATACATCACCTTGATGTACTTGCTATTGTGCACGTTGTACGTGTCGCACATAGCTGTCCAACGCTCCTCAAAATCTGAAACCGTCATGATTGTAGCCTTTAATTCATCCTCAAACCCAGGTTTCTCATTGTAAAGCTTCGCAAAGCGTTCCCTTGCCTTCCTCATTATATGCCACTGACAGCATCTATGGATAGTTTTTGGAAAAACCAACTCAATTGCCTTCCTCATCGCGGGATCTTGGTCGGTAATAATGGCAGAAGGATGCTTGCCGTACATTGCCTCTAACCATGTTTTGAACAACCAACAAAAGTTATCCGCCGTCTCGCATTTGAGAAGAGCCATGCCAAATAAGATAGATTGACGGTGGTGGTTGACTCCAATGAACGGTGCAAAAGGCATGTTGTACTTGTTTGTCTGATAGGTGGTGTCAAAAGTCACGACATCACCGAACTCTTTGTATGCTCTCCTTCCTCTACCATCAACCCAAAAAATATTCTTCACAACACCATCCTCATCTGCCAATACCGAATAAAAGAACTCGGGATCATCTTGCTTCTCTTGAAATACATCACAGTTGTGTGAACATCAACCCCTACGAGCTTTGCATTATCTCCCGCTATTAGATTGCTTATATCCTTTTTCTTGAACCTAACATTCCCCTTACCATCATTTTCAGCACCTATGTATTCGTGAATTTGCGATGTTCCCACATTTTGAGCACTCAATTTACGAATGGTGTCCTTCTGACTTGCCGTCATGCGCTTCTGAGATCGCAAATTTCTTATCTTCGAAGGGCTAGTGATCAAAGCATGATTGTGATCCTCCCCAAAGACGCTCACTTTCCATTTTCCACTTTTTATAATTCTGATCCTCAATAAGGCCTTGCAGTCACACCTTGTAATCCCATGTTCTATCTCAGGTGTAGCAAGATCCGTCGAGCATCCAATTGGCCTCTCTTTTCTTTTATGCCATCTTGATTTTCCTTCTTTGGAACAAACATACCGAACCGATGACAACCCATTCTTATTAGTTGTTGAACTGTTTTTGCGAACACTAAATCCAACAAAACATGCATAATTGTTGTAGAAAGTATATGCATCTTCAGGTGTATTGAACTCCATGCCGACATACGGCTTAGTTGTATCATTTGACAAAGGCTCATCAACTTGTACTGCATCATAATAATGGATGTAGGGATCCGTGATATCTGACTGTTTCACATAAGCAAACCATAATCAATAACACTCTTGCTTAAGTTGCAATTGTAAATGTTTTAAAAATGTAAAATAACAAAGATTACCTGCATATGAATTGTCGGATTATTTTCATCTTCATCGACATAAATGTCATTTGAGCCTATCTCTACACTATTAGAAACTTCAAATGACATTGGTTCTCACACAAAGCAAGCTGAAAAAAGAATAACATATTTTAATTATCACAAAGTTCATCAATTCTCTTTAAGAAAGCCAAATTACATTTAGATCAAATTAAAAAAAAGTAGGAGAAATATGCCTAGTGGCATTTCTGGCAAGTACTTTGAATTAGAGGCATTAAACAAAATTATATATACTTTAGATTGATAAAAGTACCAAGGCCATTTGGAATATTTTCATAATTTCTGGTACTTCAAAACAGTTGCTTTTACCAATAAATCGTATTATATAATTTGGAGAGTATTTGACCAATCAGCAATTACTAAAGAAAACAAATGTTCAAATAAAGCTCCATTATTGAGAATTATCAATTACGGGACCAATGTTCAAATAAAGCTCCATTACCATCTACTTAACAAGGTACATTAAGCTGATTTGGTATCATAGTCCAATGTAGCTGACCACGGACAAGTAAACTGTAAGTGTTCCATAGAGAATAACCAAACCCATCAAAAAAGAGAAAAAAAATGAACGAATTACATCAAACTGTATTGATCTTTTACCACTGGAGGACGAGCGCTGTTGCCGAAACCCTAGTCGCCGAAGGAGAGGAGATTGCCACTGTCACAGAAGGAGAGGAGATCGACGAAACCCTAGTCGCCGCTGGGCCCGTGAGATCGCCGCTGGGAGTGAAATCGCCAAAGTGAGTGAGAGAGTCACTGGGAGGGAGGAGTCGGGATGCTGAAAAGAAAGGGTTCAAATTTGAAATGGAGGGTCCATTTAATTTTTTCAGCGAAATTTCATAATCAGATCAGATGGATTTGCACGAATCTTGAAGGCTATCTAATGGATGAAAATGCAAAGCACAAAGGGTTGTTTGCTTTGCAAAGTACAACAGCCTTACTCATATATATATATATATATATATAGATGGACTTAGCTAAGCCATGGAGTAAAACGTTTTGTACTCCACGCCATATTTCCATTTTGAAAATCCAAACTACCGATCCGAACCACTCAAGTTGTTCTCCATGTTGAAATGTGCTTGGAGACCAAATTTTACATTTTTTGGAATTTTTTTACTATTTATTAAGCCACTTTGAAAATCGCTGATCCGGATGAACAATAACAAAACAGTAAAAAAATCTAGACCAATGGATCAGCGATTTTCAAAGTGGCTTAATAAATAGTAAAAATATTCCAAAAAATGTAAAATTTGGTCTCCAAGCACATTTCAATATGGAGATCATGTTGAGCGGTTCGGATCGGTAGTTTGGATTTTCAAAATGAAAATAATGAGGCGTGGAGCACCAAGTCGTTTTACTCTATGGCTTAGCTAAGCCTCGCTCTATATATATATATATATATATATATATATATATAGATCGACTATGGTGAGTTGTGAAGTAAAACGACTTCACGCTGATACTCCATTTTGAAACTCTAAACAACCGATCCGAACCGCTCAACATGTTCTCCATATTGAAATGTGATTGGAGACCAAATTTTACATTTTTTGGAATTTTTTTACTATTTATTAAGCTACTTTGAAAATCGCAGATCCGGGTGAACAGTAAAAAATTCTGGACCATTCGATCCGCGATTTTCAAAGTGGCTTAATAAATAGTAAAAAAATTCCAAAAAATATAAAATTTGGTCTTCAAGCACATTTCAATATGGAGAACATGTTGAGCGGTTCGGATCGGTTGTTTAGATTTTCAAAATAAAAATATGAGCGTGAAGTAAAAATGACATCTTATTTTGCAACTCACCATAGCCCAGCTCTATATATATATATATATATATATATATATATATAGAGAGAGAGAGAGTGACTAAGGTCAAAGTGGTAGTTCCTAGGCCCCGGTGCTATCAAGTCGTTTTCGGATTTTCAAAGTCCAAACGGTCGATCCGAACCGTTCAAGTTGTTCTCCATATTGAAATCTGCTTGGAGACCAAATTTTACATTTTTTGGAATTTTTTTACTATTTATTAAGCCACTTTGAAAATTGCTGATCACATGGTCCAGTAAAAACAGTGCAACCAAATTCTGGACCATGTGATCAGTAATTTTCAAAGTGGCTTAATAAATAGTAAAAAAATTCCAAAAAATGTAAAATTTGGTCTCCAAGCAGATTTCAATATGGAGAACAACTTGAACGGTTCGGATCAACCGTTTGGACTTTGAAAATCCGAAAACGACTTGGTAGCACCGGGGCCTAGGAACTACCACTTTGACCTTAGTCACTCTCTCTCTATATATATATATATATGAATGAAAATGCTCAATCACAATATTCAATCGAATCTCAACTCATAGAATCTCAAATGAAGCTCAACAGATAAATTTGGCTTAAACTCATATTATCAGGTCTGGTAACACAAACAGATGATCCACCAACTTGTCACACAGGTGACCAAGCTAAACTCACACCTGCCGGTACTCAGTACCCTCCACTGACCCTCATCTGATGTGTTTAGGCTTATACCGTTCATTAAAGTCTAGTTCATAGTCAGATAATATTTTGTATGCAATAAACTTAGAATTCGTAATTCTCAACACATTAAACAAACTGTCATTTCGGCCCTAGACTGGATATAACGTCAATCAGATGTTTCTTTATAGTCACCCATAGTCACCGTCAGAATCAGAATCAGAATCAAATTCCCCCTCCCAACCGGTACTGGGATTAGCGAGGGCCGTTCACCATATACGCAAAAGGATTCCATAACCAAAGTCTAGTCTATAGCTCCTAGACTTTGCAGAGCTCAATAGATTTTCATAAACATAAACTTGTGGTGACTCATCCATAATTCAGAATAGGAGATTCATACAAACGGTAAACCATACAAAATGATAGGTCAACAATATCACACAAAATTCAGTTATAATTTGATTGGACTATGCACATGATTTACACATCTCAAATAATGCAACAAATAATTGTTCAACATGACAAACGAATAACAATTTAATTCTTAAAAATGTAATATCAAACAAGTCCAGTAACCCTGCACCTGATATCGTATAGAAAGAAGTTGAGCTCGTAAGAATCTGCTACTTCGAAAAAATCTCGTCTCATTCGTCTTTTTCGTATTTACATCGAATAGACATATTTCAAATCTTTCTTTTATCATTCTTTCCTCTCAATTTTATCTCTCTTTCTTCCTTTCTCTGTTTCCGTTTTCTTCTTCTTCTTTTTTTTTCGTTTCATTTCTTTGTTTTTTTTTTCCATTTATCTCTTCCGAACAGAGGGAAGAGGGAAAATGCCTTGAGAGGCTTACGTGGAAATGGGGTAAAATTTGATCCCAACGCATGTGGGCCACGTGGCCTTAATGCCACGTTGACATTTTTCATTATTTTTCTTTTGTGAATACTTTGCCTCTATAAATTATTGTATATTGTAAAGAAGTCCAAAATAAATTTTAGCAAACTTATTAAGATTACTAGATAATATATTACTATACAGAATAATTTAATTACCTTACTAGTATAGATTGGAAATAATATTTTTATATATTAAAATTATTGTTGTAAACAGTCGAATACATTTTCTAGATGTTATAATTATTAGTGATTACTTCGAATACATTTTCGTTTAAGCATTATGTATTTTTCTGAAAAATATTCCTCAGATGTTCGTATATTATTGTCACTTATAAATTTTATATTCTTATTTTACAGAATGTAACAGGAACTGATATAAACATCACTCAATTTAATGTTTTAAGTAGGTCACATTTTTTACCGAATTTTTTTTCTTACCATTTTTCCAAAAAAAAACACATAATTGACATATTTTTCATGAAAATTCAATATTTATCGGGAAACAGATTTAATCTGCGCTCTAACCAGGACAGAGATGCATATTAGATCGGCGATGCCTTAAGGAAGAGCATGGTAAAAATTGAATTTTCATGAAAACCATGCAAATTATATTTATTTAATTATTTTTTAGAAGATAAGAAAAAAAAAAATCGGCCTTTTTATGTGACATCGTCACAATAGTCTCAATAGATAAAAAAATATAGATAAAAGGAAATACTTAGCTCTTGGGCTGCTTTTCAAGAACATTAATCGGAATTTCAAGATCTTCTTTCTTTCTGGCCCTCTCTTGGCCCGCATGGAGAAAGCCTCCTTCACAGGGGTGCTTAGTGACTTGGCTACGTCAATGCAGCGAATGATGGATTGCACGAATCAGCTGCTGCAGTTGGGTCGGCACCTAGATCCTTCTATGCTGTTGGTTTCATCTAATCCGACGAGAACTCCAGTTCTTGATCCAAAGAGGCAAGATATCATCGCCTCTCCACAGCTATTCAATGGTCAGATTCCGCCTCTACAAACTCACATTTCTCCATCGGGTGCGATTTCGCTCACAGGCGGTGCTTTGGATGCCCCCTCCACAGAATAGCTCGAACAGCCTCCCCACCAGTCGGCCTGTGAACTGCACTCTCTCTTCAGTGTCTGCCGATGGACCCTCTCCAGGAGACGCTTTTTCCCTTTGGCGTCCTCTACACTCTTCCACAGTGTCTCGATCTTCTGTGGTTCCGGCTGCGAAGTCTCCTACCTATGCAACTATTACTCAATCGCAGCAGCCCACAAATAATCCTATAAATCCTGCCCCATCTAGGGTTCCTGAAGGGTCGGCTCGTCTCCGTTCCAAATTACATTCCCTTACTTCCTCCTCAAAAAAGGGTTCTTTAGCCTGTTTCCGTTGCGGCGACTTGGGCCATCTTGCTCAATCGTGTCGTAACGCGGTGGTGTGCTTTGCGTGTAACCGCCTGGGGCATCGCTCCCACCACTGTCGTGAGATTACCATGTTGCCATCTTCTTCCCGCCCTCCGCTCACTCCAGAGATGCAATCTATTGGTACTTCTCTTCCAATCTTGCAATTTGACAGTACCAAAGAAACCAAAGATTTTGATCTGATTTTGCGCCGGGATGTGGTGATAAAAGATTCTTATAATAAGGGTGCTGAATTTATTCGTTCTTGTCTATCGACCCGTTTCTCAGTACCAAACTTTCAATGGAAGGTGGTCCCTATTACTGATGATTGCTATGTGATTACTCCACCTGATCCGACTTGGAGACAAATAGCCCTAACTGAAGGTAGAATTCTGTTAGGGGATATTGTATTCCCTTTAGAAGCCTTTGACCCAATCAGATATGATGGTGGTTGGGAACCTCTCACTTTCTGGTTAAAAATTTATGGTTTACCTGCTGCTTTATGGAGAGGACCGGAGTTGGAGAGCATTATTAATGACATGGGTGGTTTCGTTATACAAGTGGATCCCCTTTCGCGTAGTAGGGAGGTTGTGCAATATTTAAGGTTGAAGATTGGGGTTTCTGCAAGATCTGATATTCCTCCCTGTCGTAAGCTTTTGTTTATTGGTTCTGATGGTAAACCGCGGTATTATTGGATTCAATTTGTGGTTGAAGGTGACAATCGACCTAAACCTTTTCAGCAGAAATCCTTTTGGCAAGAATGTAAATCTGGGGCCCTTCCTCCTCCTCCTCCTCCTCTTCCCCCTCAACCCACTCCCTCCATTCCTCCTCATCCACCACCACTACTCCCTTCACCTTTGCCCATTCTGACTACACAGCCACCAACACAGGTATCCCAACCTGTTAATGTGGCTGCACATTCAAGCTCACCTAAAGATCAGAGCGGTTCTACCAATCGATTCTCCCCATTAGGTGATTTACCTGATCCTGATTCGCAACCAGTGATGGCTAGCTCTATTCTGGTTTTAGATCATGATCCATGGACAGTATCAGACCCCTCTCCCAGTCCTCCTCCTCCTGAGAACCCTTGGGAAGTTGCTATTCGTAATGAAAAGGAGAAAAAGAGAAAAGGTAAACATCAGGAGTCTGCCTCTTCGGCTGAGGAACCTCGCAATAGCCTCCGAGTGAAGCTCAATCAATTGGTGGGAACAAAAGAGGTGACTCCTGGTGATGGCACTAAACATTCGAATAAAGCTTCTAAGGCCACTACAGGTACTCAGTTTCTCATGGAACAATTTCCTTATTTGTCGCTATCTGATTTGGATCTGGTTAAGTTGTATGATATTAGTGGATTTAAATTAGGTGATACTTTAGATGATAGCATTCAGATTGTTAGGTCTTTAAGGGCTTTATCTAAGCCACGTTTTGAGTCGGTTCTTTCTGATTGTGTTACTTCTGGTAGGATACTTAGTTCTGTGATATTACAGGATTTACAGGACAATCAAAATGTTACTTCTGATGAGCTTTCTAAGTCTCATCAACCTAGGGAATTAAATACTTCTAATGGTTAAATTTCTTAATTGGAATGCTAGGGGTTTAGGATTAGCAGTTAAAAGAAGATACTTAAGTGATTTAATTAAGGACAACAATATTGATGTGGTTTGTATTCAAGAAACTAAAAAAGAATTTTTCATGATAGAACCCTCAAAGCTTTAAGCTTTTCGGTGAATCAATGGATTTTTAAACCCTCTGTTGGAGCATCTGGTGGGTTACTTTTAGGATATAATGATTCTCTATTTTCTTTGATTGCTTCTTTTGTGCGAGACTATTCTATCACAGTCCATTTTAAAAATAAGGTAGATAATTTTGAATGGTATTTTACTACAGTATATGGACCTTTATCTGCTGATTCTAGAAGAAATTTCCTTTTGGAATTGGCTGACATTGGTACTTTAGGAATAGATGCTTGGCTTCTTATGGGAGATTTTAATATGATAAGAAGAAGATCGGACAGATTAGGCCCTTCGTATAATCATACCATAAGTAGTCACTTTAATTCTTTCATTAGAGATAATGAATTAATGGAACTCTCTTTGACAAATAGAAAGTTTACTTGGGCTAGATCTTTAAATTCTCATTCTCAGGCTTTACTAGATAGATGCTTTTGTACTACTTCTTGGAATTCCCACTTTAATTTAGCTAAACTATCTTCTCTACCTAGAGCATACTCTGATCATAACCCTTTGATTTTGGATACTCATGTTGTCATTCTTCCAAAATCCAAGTCCATTAAATTTGATAAAACTTGGCTAGCTTATGATGGTTTTTATGACTTGGTTGTCTCTTGGTGGACAGCAAGTCCTTTAACATCGGACCTGGGTCTTAGTTGGAAATTACGAATGCAATTCTTAAGGAAAAAACTGAGAGGGTGGAATTCCAATGTTAGAGGAGAAAAAAAAAGAATTCGATCTGATCTTCTTACTCGAATTGGTTCCTTTGAACAGCAATTCGAGGAAAATTGTCTTAATGATGATGAGTTAGGCAATTGGATTTCCTGTCAAACTGAATTACACAAATTGTATTTAGAGGAGGAACAATATTGGCAACAAAGATCAAAACTTAAATGGTTCTTAGAAGGTGATCTTAATACAAAAAATTTTCATGTGGTAGCCTCCACAAGAAAAAAGAAAAATTCTATTACTAGTTTAGAAATTGGAGGTACTGTAATCTATGATCAAGCTATTATTCATAAGCATATTACTGATTTTTATAAGAGTCTCATGGGTTCCTCTACTTCTAGACTTTTAACTTTACAATCTGACTTGTGGATGGATTCTGAAAATCTCACCAGAGATCAGTGTGCTTTTTTAGAAGCTCCTTTTACAATAGAGGAAATTAAAAAAGTAGTTTTTTCATGTAATCCTTCCAAGGCACCTGGTCCAGATGGTATGTCTTTCCAATTTTATCAATCATTTTGGAATATAGTTCAAGATGATTTGTTTAAATTGTTTACTGCTTTTTATGATCATACTCTAGATGTCTCTAAATTTAATCTTGCATCCATTTGTTTAATCCCTAAAAAGGAAGATGCCACAACTGTAAGGAATTTTAGACCTATTAGTCTTATTAATTGTAGTTTTAAATTAATCACTAAATTATTAGCTGACATACTTGCTACTGTCATGGATTCTTTGATTGACTCCTCTCAAACTGCATACATCAAAGGCCGATTAATTCTTGATAATGTAGTTTGTGCACATGAAATCCTTCATCAAGTAAAAACTAAAAAATATAAAGGAGTCTTGTTCAAGTTAGATTTTGAAAAGGCATTTGATCATGTTAATTGGGACTTTCTGCTGGAAGTGTTACATGCTAGGGGGTTTGGTCAGAAATTTATTACTTGGATTAAGTTGACTTTAGAAGGTAGTAGAACTTGTGTTAACTTAAATGGTTCTTTAGGTTCCTATTTTTCTTGTAAAAGAGGTGTAAGACAGGGAGATCCTCTATCTCCCTTTCTTTTTATTTTAGTCACTGATGCCCTTAATAAAATTCTAACCAAGGCTAATCAAGGAGGTTTTGTAGAAGGTCTAGGACATTTTTCCAATTTTGGTACAGTACTGAATTTACACTTTGCGGATGATACCCTCCTTTTTCTTAAGGCTGACAAAGAAGTCTTGACCAACATTAAATGGTTACTTGTAGCTTTTGAGAATGCATCGGGCCTCAAAATTAATTATGACAAAAGTGAGATGTATTCTTTAAACTTAACTGAGTATGAATGTAGCGATTTAGCTACTGTTTTAGGATGTAAGGTAGCTACTTTACCGCTTACTTACTTAGGTGTTCCTATCAATAATAAATCTTTGACTGATATTGATTGGCAATTATTGATTGATAAGATTGAAAAGAAACTTCAAAGTTGGAAGGGTTCTTTATTATCACTAGGGGGCAGAGTCACACTCTTAAACTCTGTCAT
The DNA here is from genome assembly GCA_025461125.1 of Carex kokanica. NCBI lineage: Eukaryota > Viridiplantae > Streptophyta > Magnoliopsida > Poales > Cyperaceae > Carex > Carex kokanica. Next base: position 432,697 of record JAJGRX010001043.1, on the reverse strand, counting down.
TTCTGCTATCCCTTTATATTGGTTATCTATTTACAGAATGCCTGCTAAAATTAGACAAAAAATTGATAAAATTAGACGAAAATTTCTGTGGCATGGAGGTAACTCCACCCGCAGGAAATATTCCTTGGTAGCTTGGAAAGTGGTCTGTAAAAGTAAAGATCAAGGTGGTTTAGGAGTATTGGATCTTAAATTAATGAATAAGGCACTTTTAGCTAAATGGTGGATTAGATTTCTAGACAATTCAATTGTAGGTCGATGGAAGGAGATTCTTATTAGCAAGTATGGCAACAAAACTGCTCCTACTGTTTGTTCTCCCTTCTGGAGATCAATTCTTAAAGATCATAAGGTTATTAATCTAGGGCTAAATAAAGAGATAGGCAATGGTAAATCCACTGCTTTTTGGTTAGATAGATGGTGTACTGAGCATGCCTTACAGCATCAATTTCCTAATTTATTTTATATTGCCTCCAACAGATTTATTTCTGTGGCTGATGCATTTGCTCATTCTCATTTACACTTATCTTTTCGTAGGCAATTAACTGGTATATATCAAGTAGAATGGTTAGCTTTACAACAAAGGTTTCAACATTTTTCTTTATCTAACCAAGTTGATGACAGATTGATTTGGAGATGGTCTCAAGATGATCAGTTTACTGTTCATTCTTTTTATAATTGGTTAGAATTTGGTGGTATGCCCAATTCAGAATTTTCTTCTATTTGGAAATCTCATATACCTTTGAAGATTAAAATCTTTTTATGGTTAGTTAAAAGAAATAAAGTTCTTACCAAAGTCAATTTAGCAACCAAAGGATGGCAAGGTGATACCACTTGTGTGTTCTGTGACCAAACTGAAAGTACTGATCATTTGTTTGTGCAATGTTCTTATATCAGATCTCTTTGGAATTGGATTGCTTCTCATAATAATTTTAATTTTGAGGGTGCCTCTTTAGAGGATTTGTGGTTACTTGATGCAGTTATTCCTTTAAAAGATCGATTGTTAGTCGAATTGATACGAGCATCAGTTCTTTGGTCTATTTGGTTAGAAAGAAATCGTATCTGTTTTAATGATACTCAACCCCTATCTCTTAAGGCAATTGGTACCAAGATAATTTCATTAGCTACTTTTTGGTGTAATTCTAGCCGTAAACATACTTTACTTAATTTGAGCTTGATGATTCCTTTTGATGTTAAGGACCTCCCAGATCTCATTCGGGAGGAAGAAAACAGCAGCCCGGATTCATCCCAGGTAGTGGATTCCGAGGTACTCCCTATTCAGGTTTTTGGAGCTGGCAGCCCCCAAAGTCAAATGTCTGGCGAAGAATGGACTAATGCAGATGATTAGTGCTGCTTTTGAGATTTGCATTGCCTTAGTCTAAGTTTCTTTCAAGTAGTTCTATTTCCTGCTATGATATACTTTGGTATATAGTGGTAGTAGTTCTTAGTTCTATTTCTTTTCAGTTTTTTTTGCTTATGTTAGTTCTGTTGTAAAACTTTGGTATCTGGTATAAGGTATCTGTTTTGGGTACCTAATCAGATCCCTTTTGTGGTTTCTATATGAAATCGGTGGATGTTTCCACTATTCTTCAAAAAAAATATGTGACATCGTCACATGATGTTTTAAAAATGATAAAGATATGATAGGATTTAAATGCCTCATGTTTTTCATATCTCATTGTGCATGGTATCTTTTATCTCTATTTTTAAAGTTTAAACATCTAATCTGAACCAATCAATGTGATATTCATATTAAAATGTGTCTGGAAACTAAATTTTATATATATATATATAGAGAGTATGGCTAATTTGCTTCCGGAAGCATTTCGGCCGAGGTGCTTACGGGGGCATATCTTGCAATTTGATATTCAAACAACAAATTTAAACCGTTAGATATTCAATCTATATTAAAATCTACTTGGAGACCAAATTTTACATTTTTTGGAATTTTTTTACTATTTTTTAAGCTGGTTTGAAAACCGCTGTTTTCAATGCTTCAGAAATTTAATAAAAACAGCAGTTTTCAAACCAGCTTAAAAAATAGTAAAAAAATTCCAAAAAATGTAAAATTTGGTCTCCAAGTAGATTTTAATATAGATTGAACATCTAACGGTTTGAATTTGTTGTTTGAACATCAAATTACAAGATATGCCCCCGTAAGCACCTCGCCGAAATGTTTCCGGCAGCAACTTAGCCGCTCCCTATATATATATATATATTTACTTTTTTTACTATTTTTTTAAATAGGTAAAAAATAGTAAACAAAATTCCAAAAATAAAATAAAATTTGGTCTCCGAGCACATTTTAATATGGAGTCATATTGATTGGTTCTGACGGATTGTTTGAACTTTAAAAACAAATATAAAGGATGTGAGACACGGTAAGATGTAAAAGATATGAGACAATTTAATCTTCTTCGACATAATATGCCCTTCAGTGATGTGGTGAAAAACTTAGAAAATAAAAAAATTATGAAAATATTGTAAAATGGAGAAAAATATTTTTTAATATTTTGTTCAAATTTTGCATTGTGGTTTAAAAAATAAAAAAAATACTAAGATCTAAAAGATACTATCATGTGTGTATATCGATGACCTTCCGTGACGTTTCCTACCGTCACGTGATGCAACATTACAGCATGTCTATTCGTAATCACTTGACGTGCCACACTTTACATGTCATGATGTGTTAAGACATATTTGCGTGTCACGTTGTGCTTAATTTTTGTGAGAAGAAAGCACACTGCACGACATGCAAATCACATTGGCCATGTTTGGTTGTGGAGTAAGAGGTGGAGTAAACCCCTTACTCCACACTTAGGTAGCCAAACGAGAAGTAAAAGAAGAGGAGTAAGGTGGATTAAGAGGTGAGTTAATCCGGAGTAAGTTACTCCACCACTTCAGGTGGATTAACTTACTCCACACTTTCTCCACCTGTAGGGCCCACTATCATAGGAAGAGGCTCAGTTTCCAACACTTTACTCCTCTAGGCGGATTAATTTAAGCCACGAGTTATACTACCAAACAAGATGTAAAATATGTGGAGTAAGATGGAGTAAGTCATTTAATCCTCATTAACTTTACTCCACAACCAAACATGACCATTACGTGATAGACACGGTTGCTGCCTCGCACTTTCTGTGACGGAATCTGACAGTGTGCTATTTTTTGTTCATAAACTCAATTTTATTGATATTTGAAGGTTTGTGGCGAAAACGATGATTGAAAATTGAAAATACTGTTTGACAAATATATAAAGCAGATGTAAAGAAGAAACTAAAAAGAAAAGAAATATATATGTTCTGATTTCTGAAGATGACTAAAAACGGTGCAAAACTCTATTTTGATACTAGATGAATTTATGCGGAATATATAAAAAAGGCTAATTATATGTTACACCTTGATTCCTTCTTCTATTTTTCTTCCAACTAACTTCATTTTCTAACTATAATAATCAATTCTAACTAACTAGTGGTCCCTACAAATTAATTAGTAGATTTTCTCATTCTATTTTTTTCCTCTCCCTCCCTCTCCCTCTTCCACCTCCGCCTCCCCCTTCCACCTCCGCCTCCGCCCGCCTCTCCCACCTTCGCCTCTCCCTCTCCGCCTCCCACCTCCGCCTCTCCTTCTCCGCCTCTGCCTCCGCCTCCGCCTCACACGACGAGGATGAATACTTGTTCAATGATAGATGAATACTTGCATGACGAGGGTGAATACTTGTGCAACGGATAACTCGAAAGTATGTCATCATGGATCTCATTTTAAAGAGAAAATTATGTAGAAGACGTTCGTGGTTTTAGATTTGCAAAATTCCTCACAGATCGTCAGAAATATTAGTTAGATTGAACGGAGAAAAAAAAAACCACCTCTAAAAACATGTAAAAGATGGGTGTGATATGTCCAGTTTTTTTTTTAAAATACTTGATATATCAGGGTGAATACTTGATGTATTACATGTGAATACTTCATTGATTATAGATGAATACTTAATGTTATTTCCATTTGCGGTGACAGTTATGCGGTTCCCACGGTAGTTAGTGATGGCGGTTGTGCGGTCCCCCCCACTTAATTACGCGTTTTCTTTTGTTTTTAGCGGACGGCAGTTGTGGTACCCTACTATCTCCGCATAATTAATGCTCTTAATCTCGTAATATTTCCATATATAATTCTTTCTCAATGATGAGTACTTTTATTTATATGAATGAATACAACTCGTATTAAGTGTGAATACTTTTTCGCAAATCGTCCCCTACTAATTCCACCACTTATCTCCGCATATTACTGTGGTCCCCTACTTATCTGAAGTCGCGGTTGCGCGGTTCCACCATACCTTCATGTACTCTTTACACTTACATTATGAGGATGAATACTTGTTCAATGAAAGATGAATATTTGCGTACGAGGTGTGAATAATTGCGTAACGGACACCTCGAAAGTATGTCATCATGAATCTTATTTGAAAGAGAAAATTGTGTAGAAGACTTTTGTGGTTTTAGATTTGAAAAATTCCGCACAGATCGACAGAAATATTAGTTAGAGTGAACGTAGGAAAAAAAACCACTTCTAAAAACGTGTAAAAGATGTGTGGTAATGTTTCCTTATATAATTATTTCTCAAATATGAGTATTTTTATTTACATGGATGAATACTACCTGGGTTAAGTGTGAATACTTTTGCGCAATATGTCCGCCGGTAATACTGTGAAGGCAGTTGTGGTCCCCTACTAATTCCAGTAGTTATTAACTGTAATATTGTGGTCCCCTACTTATTTTCAGTTGGAGGAAAAATGGAGGATGAATGATGGGGAAAGCTAGACCCTCCCTATAAAAAAAAACCGAAGTTGTATAATTAGAAATTACTTCTTTTAATTTCATTACATCTGTTTCGTATCCTAATATGTGGATACGCATTGTTATATATATATTTTTTAATCCGCATCCAGCTCTCCATTCTTACCCCTAGCTTAAGCATGTAATGCACAATTTTAACTATATATATAAAATCAAATAAAAGCACTAAAAGACGTCCACCATATATATAGAGAGTCTGGCTAAATTGCTTTCGGAAGCACTTCGACTAAAGTGCTTACGGGTCAAATTTAGCCGTTTAATGTTCGAAACGTTAAACTAAATAGCTCAATAAATTGGTTATATAATAAATATGTAGAATACCGATTTTTACTATTTTTGAAATTTTTTAACTATTTTTTATGATTTTTGAAAGATGGACTTTTTTTATCTAAAAATAAAAGTATTTTTAAACCAAAAGAGACCATATTTCAAAAACCATAAAGAATAGTTAAAAAATTCCAAAAATAGTAAAAATCGGTATTCTACATGTTTATTATATTACCAATTTATTGAGCTACTTAGATCGACATTTCAAACAAAAAATATTAAAATTTGACCCCGTAAGAACTTCGGTCGAAGTGCTTCCGGAAACAATTTAACCAGACTATGTATATATAGCGCAAATGAAGTTTATGAAAAAGCAAATTACTCATAAATGATATTAACAACAAATTGATAAATATAATATGAACTATTAAAATCAATTATTTTATTAATTGGACAATTAACTTTTTTTTTGTTAAGGTACTGTTATCTGGGAGGTGCAACTAATTTATCAAAACATCAAGGATATGTTTAGATAGGAGCTAGAATAGTTAGAATAGCAAAATTTGAAATTAGTAGATGAGAATAGAGAAAAGTAGTGATTTTTCAGATTTGTGTAAAAATGGTGCTATTCGGATTAATAAAAATATTGTTTAGATTGTACATTTGGAATAGTTAATAGCTGTAACCGAGAAAAAATAGTGTTAACAATATGCTAATTGAGACGAGAGATAGACAAGTGGGGTCTCAAATAAATTGTCACGACGTGGAGATGACAGAAGTGACATCAATTTTTGTCAGTTCGGAATTGTATTGGCGGAAACCCGAAATAGAAGTATTATTTTCCTCTCTCTTTACACTTTTAAATAATATTTATTCCAATATTTACAAGGAATAATAATCTGAATAGTAAAATTGTTGTATGAATACAATTGTTATTCAAATCGCTCTATTCTAAAATAGTCCCTGTTTTTGGTTAAATTGAAGTCTTCATTATATGAAAAACACAACACTGTATTAAATCTCCGGTCAACAACGTAAGAACTGATTTCTATTTGTCATTTCACATCAGTTGGCTGGAGCTTGTACATGTTTTAATTGTTTCCATTTTGAGCTAGGTAACAACTAGGGATCCCACGAAATTGATAATTAATGATGTATACATTTCCTCCGTGACAGATGGGGAATTTTTTTTATAAACCATAATTAAAAAAAAAAATTACGAAACTAACGTGATTACTTTTTTTTTTTACAAAACCTATAAGAACCGAAATGACATTTTGGTCCGAATTTTTTTTTTTATTCCGGACCGAAATGCCATTTCGGTCCAGTCTCCTTTTTTAATTTTCTACAGCGGCTCATATGAAAACTTGTGAAAAAGTACCACAGAAAATTCAAAAATGGGACCAGACAGAAATGCCATTTCAGTCTGGAATAAAAAAAAAATTTCGGACTGAAATGGCATTTCGGTTCTTATGATTTTTGTAAAAAAAAAATAATCATGTTGGTTTCGTAAAAAACAAAATTTTAATTACGGTTTATAAAAAAAAAATTCACAGATGGGGGTAAACTGAAATTTTTTTTTATATTTAATAATTTCAAAATTCAGACTTATATAGTTAGAAAAATAATGGGAATATTTCATATGATATATATAGGAGCAACTAGGGGTGAAAACGGTATGGATAATATCTGATTCGTATTCTGTATTCGAAAAATTAGATGTGGGTATCCGATATCCGAATATCAGTGTGGATATATATACTAATATGATTTTACGTTTCAATTATAGAATAGTAGATATTTATCATATATTTTAATATATATTATGAAAAAATATTGTTATTCACTATTAAAATTAGATAAATATTATGAACTTTGATATTTTTTAATATTATTTTAATAAATATCCAATCCGATTTGTATCCGTATCTGTATCTTGCTGATATTTGATATCCGTATCCGTATCCGAAAAATTAAAAAAGAAATATGGATATAATTTTACGGGTGAGTTAGCTAACCTGCCACAAAAGATGAACTTACTCGGTCTAGAGAAATAAATCAAGATTTTAGATGAAAATTAAAACATATTAAAAAAAATCACTAGTACAGGAAACGCGACTATATACGATCCGAAAAGTTAATGATACACGTTTACATGACCGTATCAACAGGCGTTGTGTATGAATAGGTTATTAAAAATGAACCGTATCAGGTTTAAAAAAAATGCTGAAAATAGTAATTTTTACACAGTTAAATTAATCATATACAATGACAAGGTTTTGTATACACAGTTTTGTCCGGAATAAAAAGTTCCGCACGGAATAAAAAGCACACAAGAAAACCAATTTTGAAGGAAGCGGGTCAAAATGTCTTGTTGTTACACTGTTTTTATAATTTTGCATGTAACAAGTCGCTGTTCTCGTCATTTCATTTTCTTTAATTGACCTACTGCATTTGGAGTTGAGATCTAGTACCGTGTAGAATGAGATCTTCATCGTCTGTTTTAATCTGATCCGAATCATAAGCTGACTTCTATAATTCAAAATTTCAAATAGACACCGCAATAATTTTGAGATGGTACATTGGGTAGGTCCCAAAAGATACCACTTGTCTACATTTTCCGAAATTTTATATTCATTTTAGCACATTGATCTTTTTTCGGCTTCGTTTTATCCTTCAAAGTTTACTAAAACTGAATTAATGAAGCTAGAGGTGCTATCGGGTCGGGTCGGGTCCGGATACTATTATATTTGGATCCGTACCCTAAAAGTGTTCGGGTCTAAATTTCGATCCATATACTTATTTGTTTCAAATCGGGTCGGGTCCGGATCCAGATACTTATCTACCCGTAGATATTTTGGATCCAGTCTTTCGGTTCCGGGTAGATAGATATCCATAACTTGTTTGTGGATTATCGGGTCCGGTTCGGATATGGGGCGGTTCCGGATCTGAAGCGGGTATATGTCACAACTCTCATACTACATATGTTTTTCTTTTTTTTTTTCTCATAGAGCCTTCAATAATATTTTGTGGAACTTGGGTAGTATTTTCAGGATTTGATTGTTGATTGTTTGGAGTACTCATAGTGTAACAAAAAGTATTCGAAAGTTTTTTATTTTTTGTTAATAGCTTTTGAATTCAGGAGACTGGAGATAAATAACTTTTGAAAATCAAAATATTGAAGAATAGATATAATTTTTAGAAAGTAAAATATTAGAGATGGTGATTTCCTTTTCTATGATTCAAAAAATCCATGAATGGAATATTAATACTAATTTGTTTGAATAGAGAATTAAATTTATGACAAATATTTGATTTCTATAAGATTTATTGCGAATGACATATCAATGAGAGCAATAAATTTTCACGATTATGAGGAGGATATATAAGACAGATATTTAAGGATATATTCAAAGCAATAAATTTTATTCAAAAAATTAATATGCAAAATGTGATTACTGGCGTGACATTTGTTGATTTGATTATATGTAAAATTGTATTTTCATAGTTATTCATATATGTTTTATCGGGTATTTATATGGGTATCGGGTCGGGTTCGGTTATGGGTCGGATAACTAAATCAAACCCATATCCTATCCATTACAATATCGGTTCCGGTTCGGATCCGGATCGGATATTAAATTATTAATTTTGTAACCGTATCCATAATTTAACCGGTTATATTTTTTAAACCATACCCTACCCAAATTAACCGGATCCGGATCGGTTCCGGGTAATCAGATAAAAGTAGCACCTCTAAATGAAGCCTACGGAGTTGGTAAAAATCGTATTTATATTTCAATGCATGAACCAGAAAAATAAAATTATATAAAACGATTGAAAATGATTTTAGCTGTTAAGTTGTGCATGATATGTTTTATACATATATTGTTACTTTGGCTTTATTATTCAATCATATTGTTATATAAATCTAATACATATAAAAGATGTATACAAAATCATTTTTTTTTCCAAGCTATAAGATCACTGGTAAACAACCATCAAGAAGTTCATATATAATTTTAAAATCTCCAAGTTAAAACGGAAACATGCATACTAAAAAGTTTCAATAGTTAATTGACAGTGAATAGATCAATGAAATTTTTAATATTCTACAATCCTCAAGGTACATGAAGAGCAATAAATAATATTAATATTTTGAGTAATAGTTATTTATCAAGGCATTAAATAAAGGCATTTGCTTCGGTGCACACAAGGACCTATTTGTAAAATGAGTCCTATTTTTATTTTCAAAGTTCAAACAGTCGATCCGACCGTTCAACATTATCTCCATTTTAAAATATACTTGGAGGTCAAATTTTACATTTTTTTGAATTTTTTTACTATTTATTAAGTATTTTACAAAAACTAGTCAAATTCAGACCATTGAATTTGTAAAATACTTAATAAATAGTAAAAAAAATTCAAAAAAATGTAAAATTTGACCTCCAAGTACATTTTAATATGGAGATAATGTTGAACGGTCGGATCGACTGTTTGAACTTTGAAAATAAAAATAGGACTCATTTTACAAATAGGTCATTGTGTGCACCGAAGCATCCCTCTTAAATAAATATAAGATTTTACAATAATTAATTGGTGTTATGCATAGTCACATAGAATTGCAATGCATCACCACGACCGAGCAAAACAAAAATTTACAACCATGTATGATGGCAAAGCGCCACACAATCAGAAATGCAAACATAAAAAATAATTATTTAATTTTTGTTGCTACTCTACAAGCTAGTGTCTTTATATTTTTCCCAGACTGGTAGGCGGTAGCTGAAAAGGCTGAATCTTCGTACCTGCAGACGTTGCTTTGAAGTTTGAATCAGAATTCAGAACACAGTGATTTGAATCTTCGTACATTCACACCAGACTGTCTTCTAAATCAAATGCCTCATGGGTCTTACAATTTGATTCAAATGCATTATCATCTTAATTTCTAACACAACTAGCTCTTTCAAAACAAAAATCAGGCATTACTTTTACATCCAATTCTGTTGTGCAAAACAGAAATTAATGTCAATATGCAGATGACACGAATTATTTTTCTTCCCACGTCTATTTTTTGATACATAAAGAACCAACTTTCCCAAGAGGAGGGTTGAAATACCTCATGTTTTTCATACCTCATCGTACCTCATATTCTATATCTCCGTTTTCAAAGTTCAAATTGTCAATCTGAACTGCTCAACATTCTATCCATATTAAAATATGCTTGGAAACCAAAGTTTATATTTTTTGAAATTTTTTTACTATTTTTTTAGATAGGTACAAAAACACTGGTTTTGGACAGTCCAAAAACAGTGATTTTGTACCTATCTTAAAAAATAGTCAAAAATTTCAGAAAAATTTAAAATTTGGTCTCCAAGCATATTTTAATATGGAGATCACGCTGAGCAGTTCGGATTGACAATTTGAACTTTGAATATGGAGATACAAGATATGAGGTACAATGAGACATGAAAGGCATGAGGTATTTGAACCATCCTCCTTTCCCAAATATGCAACTCGTGCAAAATGACTAATGAAAGAATAAATATAAATAGTGCATAATGTACCTGTCTTATCTTCATGAATAAAAATACCTGTATACTCATGGTTTCTCAATCAACGATACATCACAATAAATTTCGATCTCCATGCTGGCAACTTCATTTCTGTACATGTTTTCAGGCTGGATCAAATTACCTGACTAGAACAATAGAGAAGCTGGTGAGTTGAATTGAACAATTAAAGCCAAATTTAAGTCTAATTACAGAGATTGTGATATGTCAATAGAATAATGAAGGCACCATTACCAAATTAGGAACCAACTCATGATCAGTAAAGTTCGGCTTACAAGCACTGGTACTAGTAACAGCCTTTTAAGGTTTAATTTTGGCTTACAAGTACTGGTACCAGTAACAGCTTTCAAGGTTTTTAATTTTTTTGTTGTTGTTTTAATGGAGCACAAGATGTCATGGCTCAGCAAAGGAAGGCATGCATAAACCCGGGTCATACAACTTTAATTGGTATCTATGCACAACCCGGGTCATACAACTTTAATTGGTAATTGAAACAGGGTAACTCGTCATCCTAAAGGTTATTTGGAAATTATCCAGTATCTATGCACAACAAGCAAGTATTCTTTGATTGTATAGTTGTATTTGATGAATAATACATTTTCATTTTTGTTATAATAAGACCCGCACTTATATCTCTTGCTTGTTATAGTTATGACTATGATGGTGTCAACTGACAACTATGATATGAACTTTAATCGTTACGTTTGAATCTGGTTGAATTTTTTTTTTTCTGGTAAGTAACAAAGAATTTGACGTATTTGGTTTAAATCATATATACGAATCAAATCACACATCATAATTACTATTACATTACAACTATGACAACATATTAAAATTAAAACAAGTCATACTTCTCTTTTTAAGTTCACGACAATATGAGCAACCAAAACATTTTCCAGAAATACATTAAAAACGAAAATTAAGAACAAATTTTATTACTGAGAAGTCGTAATAAATAAATTCATCTTCTATTTTGCAATATATTTTGCTTGGCAAAAAAAATTAACCAATGTTACCTGGTAAAAAGCTATTTACAAATGATCAATTTTTTAGGATCATCAAATTAATATCCTACTTACTATAGAATTACTGCAAGGAAAATAGCTGAATTTAAAATAATAGTGCACAAACCTTCCAATCAAAATTAAAATCGTAATAAATATTATCAAAAGAAAGAAGTACACAGATTACGGAGTAGCATTGTTTAATAATCATGGTTATTACTGATCAGATGCCTAATTAGGTATATTATATGCATTTTCATTAAAATAAATAACACGTGATCATAAAAGTTTCAAGTATCTATCAAGAATAACTCGTAATAAATTACACAACCCAATACCATCAATTTTTTTATTCTTAGAAAAAAATAAAAATCAATTTGTCATAAATCAATGAAGGATTCTATCCAAACTTGCGGTTCATGATAGGGTGGATGGAAACTTTAGTTCAGTCTTCCCCTTCCGCACCAACACAAGTTTTGTACCATAAAAAATATGATATGGGAGGTGATGGAAATTTTGGTTCGGTCCACCCAGTTTTTGAAATTCGGATATGGGGGTAACGGAATATTTGGTTCATCAATTCACCTAGTATTTTTAAATCCGGATACGGGGGGTGATCAAATATTTATCCGGTCCAGCCAGTTTTTGAAATTTTGTGTAGTCCGTGGTGTGGTGATATGAAAAAAAGGAAGACTTGTTGAACCACAGTTTCGTTCAGTACTTGTAATTTTTGGAGAAAAAAAAACAATCAATCTGAGTTTAACTTGTTCCACAATAATCCACTTCAAAGAATCCCCCATCTTGATGATGTTGCTGTTGTTCATAGATTTCAGTTGCCAAAATAAATTAGGATTTCTATGAAGTCCATGAACAAGATAAAGATATATTTGCATCTAATAAGGATAAACATATGGCTTAATTATTGATTTTTGGGATGTAAATGTAGTTACTAAGAAAATCAACTGAAACTTGTGGAAACATAGTTACATAGTTTAAGGTCAGTTGTGACCAAAGGTTTCAAAAATGGGGCAAGGGGTTACCTAATTGAGTTGCAAATACATACAGTTACCTAATTGAGCGCAAGTCAAGGAAAATCAGTGTGTGAAACCAACCCAAGATGTATAGCCAATGAATGTGCCCACTTCCTGCACCTACAAAATTTTGACCAAAATATTAGAGATTACCCAGTAATACAACAAGAATAACAGATGATAATAAAATGTTAAGGACGAAAAATATATTCTTCAGGTTTACTCTTTTCCCTTGATGTTGCTGAACAAAGTTGGACCTTTTCAACAGTCAACCTTGCCAGCCTTGAGGCGGGTTATATCATGCTTTGGGAAGTAAAGTCAATGTTTTACTTCCCACTCATATCTACATTTTCAAAGTTCAAACTTTCGATCCGAATCTTTAAACATGATCTCCACATTAAAATGTTTTTAAATTTTTTTTTTACTTTTTGCAAATAAGTGATTTTAAGAACTTTTTACTATGTTTTTTACCATATTATACACAGATTTTCAAAATTCTTAAAAATTTGTAAACTTTTTCCAAAAAATTTTAAATTTGGTCTCCAAATACATTTTAATATGGAGATCATGTTGAACTTTTCGGATCGACTATTTGAACTTTGAAAATGAAGATATTAGATGGGAGTAAAAGAGGGACTTTATTTCCAAAAGCATGATGCTTAGAAAAAATACAAATATATCTACTAAGAAAATCATCATTTAAAAATTAAAAAAAATCATATTGACAGCTTATGAATTATGAATCAGCGCCATTGTATTCCTACATCAGACATTAATATTGAAGTCAAAATCATAACAATATAATGCTTAAAAACCCATAACGCTTCTTCCAAGAAGAATGACATTTGTTAAGTGTTCTTGACATGTTTGCTCAGGTTGACCCACCATGGCAAGCTACCACCAACTATACTGCAAACCAAAGAGAGAGAGAGAAGATTAGAAAGATATCAATGAAACAAGAAGACCTTGGTATATATTATTTAAACAATATCAAAGAGAGAGGGGAAAACATCAGCTTGTTGCTTGTATTAGGGTTTTTTTCCTGGTGCTGTCTGGTACGACATTTCTTGCTGTTCTCTACTTTTCTGTAAAAAAAATAACAATTAATGGTGGCAACGCTTAGAGACTAATGACCTGAACTGGAAGTGAAATTCAACAGATTATGAAATGACTACTTAACCCGTTGGCAACCAAAATTGTCAAAACAGGAAATTTAATCACACATGGAACGATAAACAAAGATACAGAATTTTACAGTTAATTTCGCAAGTCAAACGTAGTTTTAACTCAAACTACCCTATTTTGACTTAGTGGGGTTCTCATTCGGTCTTCATTTTCCACCAATTTCATTCCTAAATATATTCTATGTTGGAGTAATGCTGTCTAAAGTCTCTAAATATCTAATTAATAGAATAAATCTAAAAAATGGATAACATACCAGGGTGATCCGCATAAAAATACCTCAATAATACTCCTTTTTTTCACCAACAAAGGAACATTAGAATAAAAGGATGAACTCCATGTTGACTAGTTTATAATTTCACATAGGGAGCAAACCACGCATATAGTGATTTCCGGTTGTTTCTGGTTAGAGTTTCGGCAAGGCTTCCCTTTTTTCTGGTACTGCTGTGATTTCTTTCCTTTTCAGGTTTTTCTGCTATAGTGGTTGTCTATGTAGGTAAGAACAAATAATTTTGATGGATCGAACAAATTCTGGAAGATTATTAGGTTTTTCCTGGTGCTGTCAGGTACGACACTGCTTGCTGTTTTCTACTTTTCAGTAAAAAAAAACCAACAACCATTACTAGGGGCAACGCTAAAAGACTAATGACCTGAACTTTTCTGTAAAATTTTAGTCTTGCTGGCATCACAACTTGTCTGCCATTCAAAGTTCTTTGGTTGCAAAAACAAATTACAACTTAAATGAAGCTTCATTGCAGAATTCTTTTCATATGGTCGTATTGCGGCTTTCCAATTATTGAGACAGCGGCTTAAATGCAGTACTTTTTAGGCAAACAAATGAAACAAGTGAGGGCTCAGTTGCAGGGGTTAAATGTCAACTTAGACCAAAAGTAGATTTACATAAAGCAAAATAATAGAATTTGGGTTAGATTGCATCTGGTTACCTTGTTACTCAAATAAGGCTCCACAGAGGCTTGTGTGCGTCTTGGTTTCTAACAACTCATTGTCGACACAAAAGGGAATTAACAAGAAGGGCTAAAACAAAACAGACAAGGCATTATCAACATAACGTTTTAGATTACTGTGTTATAAAGATTAATATCAGTTTGTTTAACCTTGTAGCACTTGCAAAAAGACTTAGTTTGGATGGACTATTGATGTAAGGCCTAGCCGCTTCATGTAATTCTCTTGACAAAGAAAATCTACATTAGAATATCTATAAAAAAATAGCAAGTACATGTCCCACTTTATTGGCCCAAGCAAGGTTTTTAGAACACTTCTTGTTTTTCTCGACAATTATCTGTGTCAACTCTAAAGATAATCTTAAAGTACTTCAGCCAGGGTCAGACAATGTTTTTAAAAAAGAGGGTATATATGAACTGCAAGTATCTATGCATTAAATGTCACAAAAATCTTACTTCAGATAACTTGACAAAATATTTAATGAAGAAACTTATCTTGCAAAAATTTTCCAAATCACATGCAGAGCAGCAGCATCTCCCTTGGGCATAACTTGACAAAGTTGAAGCATACAAGAGTTGTCGTACACACCACATGCAAGTAAGGTTAGTACTCTTATTTAAGAAAGAAACAATTAATAGGGACAAGGCAAGATGACCAATGACCTGAACCGCAAGTGAAATTGAACAAATTCTGAAATGACTACTCAACTCATTGGCAACCCAAATTGTCAAAACAGGAGATTTAATCACATGAAGCGATAAACAAAGAAACAGAATTGTGCAGTTAATTTCGCAAATCAAATGTAGTTTTTTTAACTCAAACTACCCTATTTTTCCTTAGTGGGGTTCTCATTCGGTCTTCATCTTCCACTAATTTCACTTCCTCATATATTCTACGTTGGGGTCATGCTGTCTAAAGTCTCTAAATATCTAATTAATAGAATAAATCTAAACAATGGATAACATACCTGTGTGATCCGCATAAAAATACTTGTATAATACTCCATTTTTTCACCAACAACGGCACATTAGAATAAAAGGATGAACTCCATGCTGACTAGTTTATAATTTCACTTAGGGAGCAAACCTGAAAATGCGCATCCATCTTTCCTGTTGTCTCTGGTTAGAGTTACGGCTATGCTTCCCTTTTTACTGGTATTTCTGCAATTTCTGTCCTTTTCTGGTTTTTGGTTTTTCTGGTAAAGTGGTTGTCTTTGCTGGTAAGAACGGATAATTTTGCTGTTTCGAACATATACTGGAAGATTATTAGCTTTTGCGGGCTACATCGGCTTGTTGTATTTGGGTTTTTTTGGGTGCTGTCAGGTACAACACTGCTTGCTGTTTTCTACTTTCATGTTAAATAAAAACAACAATTACTGGGGGCAACGCTAAAAGACTAATGACCTGAACTTTTCTGTAAAATTTTAGTCTTGCTGGCATCACAACTGTGTCTGCCATTCAAAGTTGTTTGGTTGCAGAAACAAATTACAACTTAAATGAAGATTCATTGCACCGCAAGTGAAATTGAACAAATTCTGAAATGACTACTCAACTTGTTGGCAACCCAAATTGTCAAAACAGGAGATTTAATCACATGAAGTGATAAACAAAAATACAGAATTTTGCAGTTAATTTCGCAAGTCAAACGTAGTTTTAACTCAAACTACCCTATTTTGCCTTAGTGGGGTTCTCAATCGGTCTTCATTTTCCACTAATTTCACTTCGTAATATATTCATGTTGGGGTAATGCTGTCTAAAGTCTCTAAATATCTAATTAATAGAATAAATCTAAACAATGGATAACATACCTGTGTGATCTGCATAAAAATACTTGTATAATACTCCATTTTTTCACCAACAACGGCACATTAGAATAAAAGGATGAACTCCATGCTGACTAGTTTATAATTTCACTTAGGGAGCAAACCTGAAAGTGCGCATCATGCTTACCTTTTTTCTGGTATTGCTGCGATTTCTTTTCTTTTGTGGTTTTTGGTTTTGCTGGTACAGTGGTTGTCTTTTGGTAAGAACGGATAATTTTGCTGTTTCGAACAGATACTGGAAGATTAATAGCTTTTGCGGGTTACATCGGCAGGTTGCTTCTATTAGGGTTTTTTTCCTGGTGCTGTCTGATACGACACAGCTTCCTGTTTTCTACTTCCATGTAAAAAAAACAACAATTACTGCAGGGCAGGCAACACTAAAAGACTAATGACCTGAGCGTTTCTGTAAAATTTTAGTTTTGCTGGCATCACAACTGTGTCTGCCATTCAAAGTTGTTTGGTTGCAGAAACAAATTACAAATTAAATGAAGCTTCATTGCAGAATTCAAGAATTAGTTCATTTTCATATGGTCGTATTGCGGCTTTCCAATTATTGAGACAGGCTTAAATGCAGTAATTTTTAGGCAAACCAAATGAAACAAGTCAGGGCTCAGTTGCAGGGGATAAATGTCAACTTACACCGTAAGTAGATTTACATAAAGCAAAATAATAGAATTTGGGTTAGATTGCATCTGGTTACCTTGTTACTCAAATAAGCCTAAATTGAGGAAAATCGATGTGGATGCACCTGAGACAGCTGATGCTTTTCCAAACTTCAAGGCTCAATAGAGGCTTGTGCGCGTCTTGGTTTCTAACAACTTATTGTCGAGACAAAAGGGAATTAAGAAGAAGGGCTGAAACAAAACAAACAAGGCATTATCAACAGAACGTTTTAGATTACTGTTTTGTAAAGCTTAATTTCAGTTTCTTTTAAACCTTGTAGCACTTGCAAAAAGACTTAGTTTGGATGGACTGTTGATGTAATGCCTAGACGCTTCATGTAATTCTCATGACAAAGAATATCAACATTAGAATATCTATAAAAAAAATAGCTAGTACATGTGCCCACTTTATTGGCCCAAGCAAGGTTTTTAGAACACTTCTTGTTTTTCTCGACAATTATCTGTGTCAACTCTAAAGATAATCTTAAAGTACTTCAGCCAGTGTCAGACAATGTTTTTAAAAAAGAGAGTATATATGAACTGCAAGTATCTATGCATTAAATGTCAAAAAAAAATTACTTTAGATAACTTGACAAAATATTTAATGAAGAAACTTATCTTGCAAAAATTTTCCAAATCACATGCAGAGCAGCAGCATCTCCCTTGGGAATAACTTGACAAAGTTGAAGCATACAAGAGTTGTCGTACACACCACATGCAAGTAAGGTTAGTACTCTTATTTAAGAAAGAAACAATTAATAGGGACAAGGCAAGATGACCAATGACCTGAACCGCAAGTGAAATTGAACAAATTCTGAAATGACTACTCAACTCATTGGCAACCCAAATTGTCAAAACAGGAGATTTAATCACATCAAGCGATAAACAAAGAAACAGAATTGTGCAGTTAATTTCGCAAATCAATTGTAGTTTTTTTAACTCAAACTACCCTATTTTTCCTTAGTGAGGTTCTCATTCGGTCTTCATCTTCCACTAATTTCACTTTGTAATATATTCTATGTTGGATTAATGCTTTCTAAAGTCTCTAAATAACTAATTAATAGAATAAATCTAAACAATGGATAACATACCTGTGTGATCCGCATAAATATACTTGTATAATACTCCATTTTTTCAACAACAACGGCACATTAGAATAGAAGGATGAACTTCATGCTGACTAGTTTATAATTTCACTTAGGGAGCAAACCTGGAAGGGCGCATCATGCTTCCCTTTTTTCTGGTATTGCTGCGATTTCTTTTCTTTTCTTTTCTGGTTTTTGGTTTTACTGGTACAGTGGTTGTATTTTGGTATGAACGAATAATTTTCCTGGTTCGAAAAGATACCGGATGATTATTAGCTATCTCTTTAAACATACTTCTCATGGGAGAGCTACTCAATCGGCGTAGGGCCTCGCTCCTATTCTCTTTAGAGTGCTCCCGTGCTTGCCCGCTCAAACGGCGCTCGGCCTTGTCCTAGATTATATGATCGCTTCGCTTGTGTCCCTCTGCGGAGGGATGCCACCCGTGGACGGGCACATCGGCCTGTTGCTTGTATTAGGGTTTTTTTTCCTGCTGCTGTCTGGTACGACACAGCTTCATGTTTTCTACTTTCCTGTAAAAAAAACAACAATTACTGGGGGCAAAGCTAAAAGACTAATGACCTGAACATTTCTGAAAAAATTTAGTCTTGCTGGCATCACAACTGTGTCAGCCATTCAAAGTGGTTTGGTTGCAGACACAAATTACAACTTAAAAGAAGCTTCATTGCAGAATTCAAGAATTTGTTCATTTTCATATGGTCGTATTGCGGCTTTCCAATTATTGAGACAGCGGCTTAAATGCAGTAATTTTTAGGCAAAACAAATGAGACACAAATTACAACTTAAAAGAAGCTTCATTGCAGAATTCAAGAATTTGTTCATTTTCATATGGTCGTATTGCGGCTTTCCAATTATTGAGACAGCGGCTTAAATGCAGTCATTTTTAGGCAAACCAAATGAAACAAGTGAGGGCTCAGTTGCAGGGGTTAAATGTAAACTTAGACCAAAAGTAGATTTACATAAAGCAAAATAATAGAATTTGGGTTAGATTGCATCTGGTTACCTTGTTACTCAAATAAGCATAAACTGAGGAAAATCGATATGTGGATGCACCTGAGACAGCTGATGCTTTTCCCAACTTCAAGGCTCAACAGAGGCTTGTGTGCGTCTTAGTTTCTAACAACTCATTGTGGACACAAAAGGGTATTAACAAGAAGGGCTTAAAAAAACAAACAAGGCATTATCAACAGAACGTTTTAGATTACTGTTTTGTAAAGCTTAATTTCAGTTTGTTTTAAACCTTGTAGCACTTGCAAAAAGACTTAGTTTGGATGGACTGTTGATGTAAGGCCTAGACGCTTCATGTAATTCTCTTGACAAAGAAAATCTACATTAGAATATCTATAAAAAAAATAGCTAGTACATGTGCCCACTTTATTGGCCCAAGCAAGGTTTTTAGAACACTTCTTGTTTTTCTCGACAATTATCTGTGTCAACTCTAAAGATATTAAAGTACTTCAGCCAGTGTCAGACAATGTTTTTAAAAAAGAGGGTATATATGAACAGCAAGTATCTATGCATTAAATGTCACAAAAATCTTACTTCAGATAACTTGACAAAATATTTAATGAAAGAACTTATCTTGCAAAAATTTTCCAAATCACATGCAGAGCAGCAGCATCTCCCTTGGGCATAACTTGACAAAGTTGAATCATACAAGAGTTGTTGTACACACCACTTACAAGTAAGGTTAGTACTCTTATTTAAGAAAGAAACAATTATTAGGGACAAGGCAAGATGACCAATGACCTGAACCGCAAGTGAAATTGAGCAAATTCTGAAATGACTACCCCACTAGTAGGCAACCCAAATTGTCAAAACAGGAGATTTAATCACATGAAGCGATAAACAAAAATACAGAATTTTGCAGTTAATTTCGCAAGTCAAACGTAGTTTTAACTCAAACTACCCTATTTTGCCTTAGTCTGGTTCTCATTCAGTCTTCATTTTTCACTAATTTCACTTTGTAATATATTCATGTTGCGGTAATGCTGTCTAAAGTCTCTAATTATCTAATTAATAGAATAAATCTAAACAATGGATAACAATACCTGTGTGATCCGCATAAAAATACTTGTATAATACTCCATTTTTCACCAACAATGGCACATTAGAATAAAAGGATGAACTCCATGCTGACTAGTTTATAATTTCACTTAGGGAGCAAACCTGAAAGTGCGCATCATGCTTCCCTTTTTTCTGGTATTGCTGCGATTTCTTTTCTTTTGTGGTTTTTGGTTTTGCTGGTACAGTGGTTGTCTTTTGGTAAGAACGGATAATTTTGCTGGTTCGAACAGATACTGGATGATTATTAGCTTTTGCGGGCTACATCAGCTTGTTGCTTGTATTAGGGTTTTTTTCCTGGTGCTGTCTGGTACGACACAGCTTCCTGTTTTCTACTTTCATGTAAAAAAAACAACAATTACTGGGGGCAACGCTAAAAGACTAATGACCTGAACGTTTCTGGAAAATTTTAGTCTTGCTGGCATCACAACTGTGTCTGCCATTCAAAGTTGTTTGGTTGCAGAAACAAATTACAACTTAAATGAAGCTTCATTGCAGAATTCAAGAATTAGTTCCTTTTCATATGGTCGTATTGCGGCTTTCCAATTATTGAGACAGAGGCTTAAATGCAGTCATTTTTAGGCAAACCAAATGAAACAAGTGAGGGCTCAGTTGCAGGGGTTAAATGTCAACTTAGACCAAAAGTAGATTTACATAAAGCAAAATAATAGAATTTGGGTTAGATTGCATCTGGTTACCTTGTTACTCAAATAAGGCTCCACAGAGGCTTGTGCGTGTCTTGGTTTCTAACAACTCATTGTCGACACAAAAGGGAATTAACAAGAAGGGCTGAAACAAAACAAACAAGGCATTATCAACAGAACGTTTTAGATTACTGTTTTGTAAAGCTTAATTTCAGTTTGTTTTAAACCTTGTAGCACTTGCAAAAAGACTTAGTTTGGATGTAAGGCCTAGACGCTTCATGTAATTCTCATGACAAAGAATATCAACATTAGAATATCTATAAAAAAAATAGCTAGTACATGTGCCCACTTTATTGGCCCAAGCAAGGTTTTTAGAACACTTCTTGTTTTTCTCGACAATTATCTGTGTCAACTCTAAAGATAATATTAAAGTACTTCAGCCAGTGTCAGACAATGTTTTTAAAAAAGAGAGTATATATGAACAGCAAGTATCTATGCATTAAATGTCAAAAAAATCTTACTTCAGATAACTTGACAAAATATTTAATGAAGAAACTTATCTTGCAAAAATTTTCCGAATCACATGCAGCAGCATCTCCCTTGGGCATAACTTGACAAAGTTGAAGCATACAAGAGTTGTTGTACACACCACAAGCAAGGTTAGTACTCTTATTTAAGAAGAAACAATTAGGGACAAGGCAAGATGACCAATGACCTGAACCGCAAGTGAAATTGAACAAATTCTGAAATGACTACCCCAATAGTTGTCAACCCAAATTGTCAAAAGAGGAGATTTATTCACATGAAGCGATAGACAAAAATACAGAATTTGCAGTTAATTTTGCAAGTCAAACGTAGTTTTAACTTTTAACTCAAACTACCCCAATAGTTCTCATTCGGTCTTCATTTTCCACTAATTTCACTTCGTAATATATTCATGTTGGGGTAATGCTGTCTAAAGTCTCTAAATATCTAATTAATAGAATAAATCTAAACAATGGATAACATACCTGTGTGATCCGCATAAAAATACTTGTATAATACTCAATTTTTTCACCAACAACGGCACATTAGAATAAAAGGATGAACTCCATGCTGACTAGTTTATAATTTCACTTAGGGAGCAAACCTGAAAGTGCGCATCATGCTTCCCTTTTTTCTGGTATTGCTGCGATTTCTTTTCTTTTGTGGTTTTTGGTTTTGCTGGTACAGTGGTTGTCTTTTGGTAAGAACGGATAATTTTGCTGGTTCGAACAGATACTGGATGATTATTAGCTTTTGCGGGCTACATCGGCTTGTTGCTTGTATTAGGGTTTTTTTCCTGGTGCTGTCTGGTACGACACAGCTTCCTGTTTTCTACTTTCATGTAAAAAAAAAAACAATTACTGGGGGCAACGCCAAAAGACTAATGACCTGAACGTTTCTGGAAAATTTTAGTCTTGCTGGCATCACAACTGTGTCTGCCATTCAAAGTTGTTTGGTTGCAGAAACAAATTACAACTTAAATGAAGCTTCATTGCAGAATTCAAGAATTAGTTCCTTTTCATATGGTCGTATTGCGGCTTTCCAATTATTGAGACAGAGGCTTAAATGCAGTCATTTATAGGCAAACCAAATGAAACAAGTGAGGGCTCAGTTGCAGGGGTAAAATGTCAACTTAGACCAAAAGTAGATTTACATAAAGCAAAATAATAGAATTTGGGTTAGATTGCATCTGGTTACCTTGTTACTCAAATAAGCATAAACTGAGGAAAATCGATATGTGGATGCACCTGAGACAGCTGATGCTTTTCCCAACTTCAAGGCTCAACAGAGGCTTGTGCGCGTCTTGGTTTCTAACAACACATTGTCGACACAAAAGGGAACTAACAAGAAGGGCTGAAACAAAACAAACAAGGCATTATCAACAGAACGTTTTAGATTACTGTTTTGTAAAGCTTAATTTCAGTTTGTTTAAAACCTTGTAGCACTTGCAAAAAGACTTAGTTTGGATGGACTGTTGATGTAAGGCCTAGACGCTTCATGTAATTCTCTTGACAAAGAAAATCTACATTAGAATATCTATAAAAAAAATAGCTAGTACATGTGCCCACTTTATTGGCCCAAGCAAGGTTTTTAGAACACTTCTTGTTTTTCTCGACAATTATCTGTGTCAACTCTAAAGATAATATTAAAGTACTTCAGCCAGTGTCAGACAATGTTTTTAAAAAAGAGGGTATATATGAACAGCAAGTATCTATGCATTAAATGTCACAAAAATCTTACTTCAGATAACTTGACAAAATATTTAATGAAAATGCAAATCTCTCGAATGTTTCTTATTTTATTTTATAATTCGGTTGCTATCCTTTAATCATTTAATTATAATGGTTATTAATATGATCATTCTTAATTAGAACTTCGTACCTACTTAGTTTAATTTTGTTGCTTACTTGAATATAATTCGAATTTGTTAAATTTTAAATTTAAATCTAACACTTCTAAAATCGTATTAATTGATTTGATAATCAATTTTACATGGGCTAATTTATCCGTTAAGTTAATTAACTTTTGTGTAGTCTAGTTAATTAACTAAAGATTTTAATTACTTGTAAAATTTTAATTATTAGTCATTTAATCAAGTTTAAAATTTACGGATTATAACAATAACTGTTACTAAAATTAAGCATTAACTATATATATATATCATTATATGATTCAATTAATTCTCAAGCACCGAAAGTTTGAGTAAATGCTAGGTATTGAAGGTCATATATATTGTTTTCCCAAAAGCCCTTCTGTCTTATTAAATTTTTTTTTTATCTATTAGGGCCAAGATATAGTCTAAAATTTAATTTTAGGACTCCAGAGACAAATACTAAAAGTGATTGTGTAAATCAAAATAAATACAAAACGTGATTTAAGAACAATTAGCAAGCTTCTTTGTTAATTGTTTTTGACACCAAAAATTTGTCATGCACAATTAATATTTGTAATAAGAACAAAACAGTAATATTTTACTTAAACACAAACAAACAATTAATGGGGCGCAGGATGACTAAGACCTGATGTAAATGAAATTGACAAGATTCTGAAATTACTACCCAGCTCTATTATTAAAATTGGGAATTAAAAGTAGTTACCAATAAAATCAATTGAAACAAAGTTGAAACATAGTTAAATGAAGTAGTTTAAGGTTTCAAAAATGTGACCAAAATAGTTAAATGAAGTAGTTTAAGGTCAGTTTTGACCAAAATAAGATTTAAAAAATGGGGCAAGGTTACCTAATTGTGTTTCAATTACATCCAGTTCCTGCTGAGTTGTCTATTTGAGCGCAAGTCAAGGAAAATCAATATGAGAAACCCACCCAGGATAGCTAGTGCATGTGCCAACTTCCTGCACCTACAAAATTGAAAATGCAAACAGCTTAGGTGTACCCCAGGAACCAGATTATGACCCAAACCAGCAGCAAATCAAACAGAAAATAGCTGATCGTAACACAAGATTAATTAGAAGAATAGTTCACTTGCTACCTCTTCCTCATGCTAGTAGGTTTCTCTGGAAGGAACACCAAGCAAGTGCCTTTACCCCAGCAGTGTGATTGGAAAACCAGTCAATAGGGTTGGATGTAGTAAGGTCCCATATGTGGAGAAGATTATCATTTCCACCACTTGCAAGGGGCACGGAAAGAGCTGACGATGTAAGCCCCACCTCTGACGTCATTATTCATAATTGCACCATCCATGCCACCAGTTGTGAGAATGTTGTTGTTCCATTCAAGGGGCCCGACCCGAGACTGACGGATCCCTCTTGAAGTCCTGACCTGTAGATGAGAATGTGTTCAAATAATTAGTATGAAGCACATTGAGTGGAGCAAAAAATGCTAGAAATTGTTTTGGTATTATTGACATAATAGAATGGTTTAAGTGTAACCAAATTAATCATACTAACCAGCTTATTGGAGGTAGAATCCCACAGCTGTACATCAGATTAGTTGAGACCAATAGCTATGTGTTGCCCATCTGGAGCCCAGCTGACACTAGTAACAGTACCAATGTCGTCATCAATTGTCACCAATTCAGAGGTAGACCCATTTGCAGCATTCCACAGGTAAGCAGTGTTGTTAAGTGCAATTAATAACACGTTAGCACTTCTCCAATCGAGCAGATTAAGGTCGTGGTAATCTATTATATCTGGTGCATCCAATGTTCTCTCAGCTGACTGCATAATTGAGAAAGAATAAGCATGTCACAATTCCAAAAATAAGTGATCAAAAAAACAAATTGACAAAAAACTGTATCTGTTTTATACCAGAACAAGAATAACAAGGTATATTAAAAAAAAAAAATCACATACACCATACACGGACATAAATTGTGGGGCACAACCACAAATAAATCTCAACAAATATTATAATAAGCATGTCATAATTCCAAAAATAAGTAATAAAAGAAACAAATTGACAAAAAATTATAACAGTCTGTTTTATATATACCAGAACAAGAACGAACAAGGTATCAAAAAAAAAAATTCACACACACCATACACAGACCTGAATTGTGGGGTACAATACGCAATCTCAACAACTCCTAACCAAGCTAAACATTGCACTAATTAAATTTGTTGAAATAGAGACCTAGTAGGTAACAAAACTACAGACCCAGATTTTATGTAACAAAGGGCCCTAAAAGGATATCAGCCTAGTCGTAGCCCTAGCAAAAAAAAAAACAAATAAAAGAACATCCAAGAAACTAAACCCAACTAAAGAAAAAGGAACAAGATGATATACCTGAGGGATGTGCCTACGCTGCTTTAATTGCAGGCTGGGCTTGAGTGGAAGAAGGGATGTCTGGCAGCAGATCGACAGGTGCAGGAGGCTTGTTGCAAAAAGAGAGGATGCATGTCCGTCCCTGCAGCATGGTGTCAGCTAGAAGCTTTCGGTATGCCCTTTCGCAGGAGATGCCACTCCTTTGTTCTCCTTGTCTCTCTTCGACTCTGTCAAGAGGTACTGAGCTACATCCATGTCCAAGCAGACCGATTTGGGATGAACCTGTCTCCCTGTTTTTCATTTATTTTAGAAACAAAAAAAATCTGTAAAACATTGCAAGAATTTGTAAAAGAAACATAAAAATTGTCAAATTTAAGGTTAAAAATGCAAAATACTAGACCAATTGACAGAATGTCAAGAAACAAGATTGTAGATCGAAGTAAAGAGAAAATGTAGAGAGAAGTACCTAAGAGGAGAGGACGCCTGTCTTCGTCTCTGCGAGAGGGTCTGAAAGAGGCGCTTCTGAAAGCGACTAGGCAGAGAGCGGTATAGGCGAGGAGAAACCGCGGCGGACAGCTTCTCAATCTCGTTAGACAAAGGCTTGGCACGGTAGTCTCACGCGCGCGGGAGGAGAGGAGAGGCGGAGACTTGGCACGCTCTCTCCTTCAATCTCGTAAGACAGAGGCACGCACCCGCTCTCTCTCTACCTCGCTTTTTCTCCATTGAGAAGAACTAAAGAACTAAATGGCATTAAATAAAACTATGGGAGGAGCGGGGCTACAAATAGCCGTTGTGATCGAACGGAAAGGAAAAGGATCTTCGCCATTAATGTCAGTGAAATAGCCGTTACGATCGAACGGAAATGATCTTCGCCATTAATGTCAGTGGATTTCTTAAGATATCAAAAAGATACGGAGCGCAGGTCTACAAATAGCCGTTGCGATCAATCGAAAAGCATTCTCGGTGGTGGATTTGGGAGATGTCGGTGGATTTCGTAAGATATCAAAAAGATTCGGAGCTGGGACAGAAAGCGGAGCGGAGGTGCTCCGTTGGAGGTTTATCAAGGTTTATGGAATTCTAAACTCAAATAGTGCGAAATGAATATTTCCCGAGATTTTTATTTTTACCCAAAAACAAATTTATTTTAATATAATTAATCAAGTTTCTGAAAAAATTATATTTGTACCCAAGCTGTAAATATTCTGTACGGTTTGAATTTATTTTTTTTTTATTTTTTTTAGAGAAAAATAGCTAAAATGCTGAAATGAAATATAACACAAAAAAATTGAATTGTTTTTTTAAATATTTGTTAGAAAATACGCTACGAATAGAGTCGATTTTGTGCTAAAATACGGTAAAGGCACAGTAAATTACGGTAAATATTCTGTACGGTTTGAATTAAGAATTCAAAACATAAATAATATTTGTTAGATTACTTTTTTTTATAGCATATTTATACTAAAATACGCTAAATTACGTATGAATAGGGATGATATCTTCACTGAGAAAGCGAAAAAACGACGACGAAACTTCAAACGGTCATAAAACGGCACTCGAGTGTCTGATTTCAGCAAATGACCACTTTTCGAAAGCTTGTGAAAATGCGCATGCGTCCAACCGGCTATGCCGAATTTCCAAATTCAGAATCGCCAAAAAACAAAGGGAAGAGCCTCAAAACTTCAGTTGAAGTTTCCGATTAAGATTTTCATTTCTATTCTCCAATCTACGTAGCTCAGTAAATTAGTTATATAATGAACTTGTAGAATACCAATTTTTTGAAATTTTTTTACTATTTTTTATGATTTATGAAAGATGGCACAAAATCGGCCCTATTCATACGTAATTTACCGTATTTTAGCATAATTCTACATAATTATTGTAATTTCAGCATTTGAGTAAATTTACCGTATTTTAGCATAATTACTGTCCCTTTACCGTATTTTAGCACAAAATCGGCCCTGTTCGTAGCGTATTTTCTAACAAATATTTAAAAAAAACAATTCGATTTTTTTGTGTTATATTTCATTTCAGCATTTTAGCTATTTTTCTCTAAAAAAAAAAAAAAATTCAAACCGTACAGAATATTTACGGTTTGAATTCTTAATTCAAACCGTAAATATTCTGTACGGTTTGAATTCTTAATTCAAACCGTAAATAATATTTACGGTTTGAGTACAAATATAATTTTTTCAGAAACTTGGTTAATTATATTAAAATAAATTTGTTTTTGGGTAAAAATAAAAATCTCAGAATTATTTCGGCATAAACAAGGGCTCGATCGGTTCCTCTTAATTTGGGAAATAAACCTGCTGTTCCTCCGATCCTAACCGTTGATCTTCATTAAGATTCGCGCATGGAAAACTTATCTCATTGAGATTCGTGCATGAAAAAGTTTCAAGATTGGAATAACAGCAGATTTATTTCCCTTAATTTGTGCTTGTTTTACAGATGCGTCAGAGACTCAGAGCACGCCCGTTGATTTTACAATATCGACATTGAAGAAGAGTTTCTGGGAAATTCGAAATATAGAAATTTCGTGATTTTCTGTAACGTCCAGAGGACGTTGTAGTCTATAACGGTCCGATTACTAATCAGATTAGCGAGCTGATTTACGAAAATCAAATCCCGAGCTGTTATAGAAAATCACAGTCAGAAAGCGCGGAAAAAAAAATGCAAGCCATTATAGAGAATCACAGTCAGGAAGCAGCGGAAAATAAAAAAATAAAAACCCTGGCCGTTGTAGTCTATCACGGCCAGATCTAGCATGTGTAACAGAATGTTTTACCTAGTGTGTACCCCTCCTTGGGAGAAGCACCTTTCTGAGATATTGACTTTTGATTTGTCTATAGAAGATGCAGTATTTGTCACACCCCAAACCGGGATTTCCGGATTAGGGTATGATCAACCCCGCCTCGTGTTTAATTATCTCTAAACACGCAAGGCTAATCAAATACAATAATCGACAAAAACAGCGGAATCGAAATAACATAAATAAGCATCAGTCATACATCACTAAATAAACATAAACATAAATATATCGGTCCATACAACCCACAGGATAATATAACATGAACTACTGAAAGGGAATACATAAGCTACGGTCCCGAGATAAAAACAAAAGTCTCGGGACTCCAAAACCCTAGCAAAAGTCCTATAAATCCTACATCAAGCGGCGTGGCCCTCAGGGACAGCTCCTGGCATCTCCTGCTGCGGAACACCAGTCTCTGTACCTAAAAATCCCACATCAAAAGGTGGGTGAGCGACTAATCGCACAGTATGTGACCCAGAATTACCCCTTCAGGGATCCTCTTTGGTCAAAGCACATTTAATGGTAATCTACGTAAAAGTCGGTAATTCATAACTTTTGAATGCACATGATTTACTTTATGTTTTCTTCTGTTAAATATCCTTTGCTGCTCTTCCTGTAGCGAGTTACTACTATATGAGCCTGTCTGTGGCATAGTAACAAATGAAAAATTCGGGTTCGGTTCGGCAGGGTCAAAAATTCATGATTCGGGTATAATTCGGGTATAATTCGGGAATAATTCGGAATTACAGTACGAGACCTCAGTGCATATTTAATTAATTACCGATTATTTACTATAAGATATACTGCTAGAACTTGCACAGAAGATCAATAACATAGTAAAAAAAATATTAAAATGAAATGGGATTGGGGAAATGAGCTATTGCCACAGAAGATCAATAAAACAGTAAAAAATATATTAAATGAAATTGGGATTTGGGATCACGTGGGGTGCCAGGGCAGGCAGCCTGGGGAAGAGCAGCGCAGTTCCACTTCGCAGTTCGCAGTTTCGC
Source organism: Carex kokanica (assembly GCA_025461125.1). Lineage (NCBI taxonomy): Eukaryota > Viridiplantae > Streptophyta > Magnoliopsida > Poales > Cyperaceae > Carex > Carex kokanica. The sequence continues at coordinate 402,972 of JAJGRX010001043.1, read as the reverse complement.
ACAGCAGCTTGGGCCACACAGTACCGCGGGAAAAAAAAAATTCGAAAAAAAAGTGAAAAAAACGCGTATTATTCGTAAAATTCGTTAAATTCGCGTTTTATTCGCGTTTTATTCGCGATTTATTCGGTCAAAGGTTCGGTCAACGAATAATACGCCATTCGGTGCGGAAACCCCCCAAAAACGTTTTATTCGCGAATTAAACGCGAATAAAACGCGAGTATTGTTACTATGGTCTGTGGGACCCATCTGTCCGTGACTAATGAGTTATAGGAGTTGAGTCAGAAAGGTTGAAATAGAGAAACTCTCATGCAAAAGGTAATGATATCAATTGTCTTTTCCAAAATAAAAAAATTGAAAAATTACTAAATGGGAATAATGCATCGTATTATGAGTCGGAGTTGATGGAAATTAACTTATGACACTTGAATCAAAAATTGAATTAGAATTATAATGTGAATAAAGGGATAAAATGTCATGGAGTTTTAGAACAATTTAATTTCACTCCAATTTTAATAACGATAAAAAGTTTTGTGATCAATAAACTCTATACAGAATTCGTTTTTTGTTGTTGAACTTTATTTCTCTAATTTTAATTAAATAACTTTTTATTTTTGTCAAAATTTGGTCACTTTCTTCAAATGTTATATGAATTATATGAGTGAACAGTGCATTTAATGTGACAAGAAAAATATAGCACGGTACATAGTTGTCTCTATTTTTTTTTCCTTACTTCTTAATTCCTAGTAACTATATCATGAACTATATATCATGATTTTCTAAAATGAAGTTAGGGACGCCACCTGTGTAGGAAAGTATTTTTATCATAATATAAACATTCTTTGATCAGAAATTTTACATATTGAGAAAAGGAATGGAGATATGTATCTCTCGTAATTTTTCAACCATATATAGTTATATACAAACACGAAGAAAGATCAATTAACCCATAATTTATTATTCTCACTTTTGCAATACAGAATGACAGCAATAGTTGATATATTAACTTGATATACAAGATAGCTAGAGCCTAATAAAATTACAAATTCATAATTTATACTAATCTATTGGCTTCAAATTTATATATTCAACATATACAAGATAACTATCTTAACAATTTTTATTTTATTTAGTATTTTATTTAATTTTGTGCTAAAAAATTATACTTGCCTACTTGGTTAGTGTTCAAAAGCTAAATTGATGATTTTATTTAATTTTGTGGTGTGCGTATGTGGGGTACATATAGCGTTGAAAACTATTGCTATCTTGCAATAGGTTCTAGATATTCCTACATCACCTTCTATAATTGTTGCTACTTTTTTCAATGCTCTATTAGTTCCGACATTTTTATTAATACCCACAGTCCAATAAAAATTATTAAAATTACCCACGGTCTCAAATCTTTATTAAAAATACCCATACCGGCCAATTATTGGCCGGTACCGATTAAAATCCCAAACCGGCCAATTATTGGCCGGTACCCATTAAAATCCCAAACCGGTCAATTATTGGCCGGCCCCGTGCTATAATACGATTTCACTGTTTTAGCCCCTATATTAACCCCATTGGCTTCTCTCTCCAACCACAACTGAAGAGGCAGAGGCAGCAGCGCAGAACAGGTAAATTTTTTTTTTAATTATTTTAATTATTTTAATTATTTTTAAATGTTTGTAATTAATTGTAATTAAGGTTAATTAATTTAATTAAAATTAATGTTAATTAGTTTTAAATAGTTTAAATTATTTTAGATTAAGTTCAATTAATTTGAATTAATTTTAGTTAGTTTTAATTTTTTTTAATTTAATTAAATTAATTGTTGTTGAGTTTAGTTAAGTGTAATTAATTTTACTTATTTTGAAGTAATTTTAGTTTAGTTTAATTAAGTTTTATTAGTGTAAGTTAGTTTAAATATTTATTTAATTAAATTTTAGTTAAGTTAAGTTAAGTTTAATTAATTTTATATTTTTTTAATTAATGTTAGTTCAGTTTAATTAGTTTAATTAATTGTCATTAATTTTAATTAATTTTAATGAATTAATTTCAATTAATTTGAAATAATTAATTTCAATTAATTTCAATTAATTTTAATTAATTGTAATTTATTAATTTTAATTAATTAATTTTACTTACTTGTAATTATTTAATTTTACTTAATTTTAATAAATTTTAATAAATTAATTTAAATTTAATTCATTTTAAGTAATGAATTAAAAAAATTTAATTTTAATTCATTGAAATTAATTACTTTTAATTAATTTTAATTAATTGTAGTTAATTTTATTATTTAATTTTAATTAATGGAAATTATTTTTAATTAATAACAATTAATTGAAATTAACTAAAATTAGTTAAAACTAATTGAACTTAATTTAAACTAATTTTCTTTATTATTCAGTCACTGTGTAAATTAGTAACCTGACAAATGATTATCACTTTCAAAATGTAGTTCGATCACAATGCCATTGATTTCTATACACTGTGGTGGTAAGCTTGAACATAATGCAGACGGACCTTATTACAACAGAGAACCAATTGCTTCGGTTATGGTTGACGATAATATATCTCTGTTGGACTTGAAAGTCACAATTTTCGATTACACCCGTTTTAATCCAGAAATATGCAACCTTAAATTGGGGACCCGAGTGTGTAATGGAAACACCGGGAAATATTCACTTGCGAGAATAACAGATGAAAATACCTGGAGAGGGTTGTGTGGGTATTTTAAGGCCAACGGAGATTTTGTAATAGAGATCTATGTTAGAAGAGTTCCGAGAGAGGCAGGGGCTGGTAGTTCTAGTCAATGCTCAGTTGCAATGGAGACTCCCGTCGTGCCCCCAACAGAACGAGAAAGCAACTATCCACCTATTTACCCAGAAACGAACTATCACCCTACTTACCCAGAAACGAACTATCACCCTACTTACCCAGAAACGAACTATCCCCCTACTTACCAAGAAACCATCTATCTACCTACTCACCAAGAAACATACTATCCAACTACTAACCCAGAAAACTACTATCTAACTCCGCCGCAACCACGACCTCAACCAATACTCCGAATTTGTTCCCCACCTAGACCCGTGCATGAGGAGCCTTTACCATTCCCAGGCCCAGTACACGATGAAGTTGGGTCAGATTTTGAAAATATCAATGATATTCCGGATGAACGCTTGCAAAGTGGGGATGAGTATGATGGACATGACTGGGACTCTGATCACATAGATGGATGTGGTGAAGACGGTCCAGTTGACACAGCTGAAGGGCCCATTCGGAGCAGCTCTTGCTCAGCACCGCTTAGCGGGCGGAGTGATACGCACCCGTTCCCAGACTTCAATGATGTATCTCGGTTCAGAGAAGCAGATACTGGTTCCTATGGGCCACGAATCGAGCGCACGGGTGAGCTGGCCGCAAACCAATATTTTAAAAGCAATGATGAATTAATGAAGAAGATTAGGGAGCACCATGTCCACAAGAATCAGGAGATAAGAATGAGTAGGAGTGACACCCGCCGGATTCATGTGGTGTGCAAAGACCGGCGTTGTGGTTACGAACTCAGGGGAAAAGCATCGGGATATGGAGATGCGTGGGTTATAACGATGCAAGACAAGCCTCACACATGCAGGACTGAGTATACAAGGATCGACAATGAATGTTTAACGGCATCAATCATTGCCGATGTCATTGGGAACAACATTAAGACTGACCCCTGTATGAGCATCCAGTCGGTGGCAAACTGTGTTATGGCTGTGTATGACAAAGTCGCCCCGAAATACAACTGACTGTGGAGGGGTCGTGAGCTTGCAATAGCCCGAGAATTTGGGGATTGGGAGGATTCGTACGGCTTGCTGAGACCACTATTGATGGCAATTTGCGTCAAGAATCCCGGATCAAAGTACCATTTTCTGACCAGTCCGATACGAGACAAAGACACATGAGTAATAAAGGAATGGCAAGTTCAGTTCAGGACCGTTGCCTGGGCTTTTGGTCCATGCATTGCAGCGTTCCGGTTCTTAAGACCGGTGATCAGCATAGATGCGTGCTTCTTGTCAGGGCGGTACGAGGGGAGGCTCTTGATAGCTTGTGCCTATGATGCCGAGAACCAACTGCTGCCTCTAGCATTTGCAATCGTGCACAAGGAAAACGCCGAGAATTGGGGTTTCTTCCTGCAATGGTTGAGGAATGAAGTGCTCGGATATAACCAATTCGTCTGTGTTATATCAGACCAGCACAAGGGGATCAAAGCTGCACTGACAGAAGAATACGGATGGCCTCCAGAGCTCTTTGTGCACAGGTTTTGCATGCAGCATGTTGCTGACAACCTGGTACAGAACTGTGGAAAAGAAAGGTGGTACGGCCAAAGGTTCAGGGAAGGAGCAAAGAAGAAGAAGCCAAGAAAGCTGAAAAGGATGTTCGAAGAGTTTGCTAAGGTATTTGTAATGTACCACATTTCATTTAATTTTTTGTAGCCCATACTTTGAAATTGAAATAACATATGTTCGTTTTGTATAGCTAAATCCAAGGTGTAATGCATATTTGCGGAAGGTTGGCAAAGTTCGTCCGAATGATCCGACAGAGTCGTCTAATTATGAGAAGATTTTCCAAACCTGTGATGGAGGATTCCGGTTTGGTATAATGACAACAAACGGCTCTGAGTGCCTGAACAATGTTTTCCGGGATAGCCGTAGAATGCCCGTTGCTGCCATAGTGGAGGATACATTCTACAAGTGCAACAAATGGTTTGTTGCACGGCGACAGCGAGCCATGGAATTGAAAGACAACAAACAGAAGTTTTCCACCCGGGTTTCGGAGAAGTTGGGGAGAAAGTGGGAGAAAGCTGCAACAATGCGTTTGGTGCCTTACACACACGGCCAAGGGCAGTACCAAGTTTCAGTTCCAAATGAGTATATTCCTTGCCGTCGCAACGACCTGGGAGTTATGGAGTTGACACGCAGAGAGTGCATGTACATTGTGAAATACGGTCCCGACAACCAAATGGAATGTGAGTGCAGAGGTATCCAGCTGACGTCAATTCTGTGCGCTCATGTGTTAGCGGTTTGTCGGAACCGAAACTGGTGCGAGAAAAGATTTGTTGCAAACTGGTACAATGTGGACTACCTTCTGAGTACTTGGAACGGAATGTTTGCTCCTATTGGCAATATGGAAAGTTGGCCTCCTAATACTGAGCCAACAATACTCCCCGCGCAAGGATGGATTAGGAAGGGGCGGCGAAAACACATCCGTCATGTAATGACAATGGATGAACTGGAAGGTAGACGACGGGGGCATCAACCGCGACGTTCCACCGTTGATAGGCAACGAAGAGGTACGTAACATTTATCAGAAATTATATTTACTTTCAATTTGCAGGAACTTACTAAATAACATATACAAATGCAGATGCAAGAAACGCGACCAATGAGTACGCGAATGACCCAGCTAGGGCAAGGGCAAGTGTGTCCGGAGGGCCACGACATTCCCCCGCTACAAGCCATTTAGATGCGTCTGTTATGTTTGCAGAAGCAATGGGGGATACCCTTAACTTAGGAGGTGAGGCGATTGAACTGCAAAGAAATCCATCGAGAAGGTCAACTAGTAGGCGTACGACAAGGGCATCTGGAAGCCAAGCAGGGTCGTCTGAGACCCAAGCGGACCCATCTAGCAGGCCATCTTTCGGAACCGGTTTATTTAGGGGTTTTAGTTTTAGGCGTAGTAGTAGTAGTAGAAGGTGATTTATCTCTATTATGACTTTTTTTATTTATATGTTGTGAACTTTTTTTTTTATTCCAAGTTGTGAAGTAGTAGAAGGTGTTTTATCTCTATTATGACTTTTTTTATTGATATGTTGTGAATTTTTTTTTATTCCAAGTTGTGTGGAGTATGTTGAATTGAATGATACGTTTGCAAAATGGATTGTGACTCCTAATAGTAAAACAGCAAACATAAAACAAGAACAACAAAACATAGAACAACGAAACATATAACAATAAGATAAAGGAACACCACACATAGCACAATAAAATAGTAAAACACCAAACATAAAAAAAGAACAACAATATAACCATAAAAAATACATAAATCAGCGCCGCCACGGAGAAGGAGACCATCGCTCAGGTGGAACACCGGCATTTGCCCGATGGGGCCACACTCTATCTCTCGGTGTCTCCGTACGAGCATCGGCCTCTCTGTACATCATATCGGCAGTATCCCAGATAGACTCATGCGTAGAGACCGGTGGAGGTGTACCGAATATAGATGCAGCGAGATCAGTCCCAAAGTCAGGCTGATGCTGAGCCCCGCTACCACTGGCCTCTCCATCGTGGGCCATCGGCGGCATCCCATAGTCAAAGATCCCGAGCTCGTCCAGACTTACACCGAACGCTGGATCTATCTCATCTGGATCTATCTCAGGAATCTGTGGCTCCGGTGGCATCTCGGACTGACCCTGCAATCACTCACATAATCTACTGAATTAGAACAGAACGAAGAAATTTGCACTAATTCATACAGCAAAAATAATAAAACATACCGGAGGCTGAAACGGACGACTGTCGTCAGTGTAGAATGCGTGCCATCCCCTCGTGGACAACACCCAGCGATGGTGGTCCCACTCTGGAACCGTCTCGGGGGGGATGGCATGTCTCGCGCCAGAACCAGACTCTCATCGGGCTCGGACGGATCTATCTGACGCCAATCGATGTTTTCTCTGGCATCCCGCAGCATGCCGACGAGCTGCCCACCGTGCCCGGAATCCTCCATGAAAGTGGCACCCTTCTCAATGTAGCCGTAGCCAAACCGTCTCCAGTTGTTCTTTCCAAGCATCTTGATCCCATGCGCTACGGTCTTGATCGCTGCCAACAGCTGAAAGAGTAATTTGTTAGATCAAACAATGCTGAAGTAATCAGTTAAAGGAAAAAAACATTGTTATTTTCAAGTGAATTACCTGGCGAGCCCATTTTCTACCGTTGGGTGTGTAACCGTCGTCGTTCTTATAAGAAACACGTTAAGTGGCAACACAAGAGATACGATAAGTGGCTCATCCTGTAAAAAACACGTTAGTTGCAACACAAATAAATCAAGCAATATATGATAGTACAAAAGAGATACGACTTACTTGTGCAGGTCTACGATAGTGGACCTCAACAAAGATGGCTCTGCGGGAATGAACGGCGGATGTCCAAACTGGCGGAGTACGCGATCCGGGTAGTGGTGCTCCACTACCCAGAAATGTACGAGCGGCCCCATATAATACCACATATGTCACACCCCGCAGCCACGGGTCGCAACAGTTCCCTGCCATAAACATACAACGCCGTGTATGTTTACAAGGCAATTAACCGTTCAATCAGAAAATGTACAATTAATGAATATCAAACACGTCCCTATGTATATATATAGAAATCCATATATAAGGTTATACAGTCTGGTCAAATATCATACAACAAAAGTATCACGTACAGATACTAACCATCAGGCCTAACCCTAACTATACAATAAAAGGGTAGATTAGGCCACACAGAGGCAACTACCAAGGGCCTATAGCTCGCGTGCCTCTCCGGAACCCGACGCCCCAGATCCTGTAAAATAACCCAAGAGTGGGGGTGAGAATAAATTCCCAGTGCGAAATTGGCCACAGTTTAGATTATTGGACTTGCAATTAAAATTTATATTCAGAAATGAAACCATACAAAAGCAATTCGTACAGATGCATATTCGTAAATAAAACAAGTGCATATGATCGACAACAATTTACCAAATGAAACACAAATTACGGAATTTCCAAGATGAATCTCAAACACACATGTTTCTGGCTTAACTCATTTTATTACAGCTGGTAGCGCCTACGGATGTCCCACCGAGCTGGACCCTTTATCCAACCCACATCTGTAGGGTTACTGACACCTACAGATGGCCCACCAGCTGGACCCTTTATCTGACACCCATCCGCAGTGCTTTGGCTTAACCATTAACTAAGGTCTGGTTCATAGTCAGATAAAAATTCGTATGCATTAAACTCAGAATCGTTCATTCGCAAAGCGTCAAACCAAACTGTCATTCCTGTCCCAGACTGGATATGACCTCATTTCATCGTTTCCTCACAGTCACCCAAAGTCTCCGTCACGATCAGTCATTGCCCAGCATTGACTGATCTTAATCAATCACCGCCCAGCAGTGATTAATTATACTCATATGCGCACATGGTTTTGAGTCATCGCCCAGCGTTGATTTCGAAACATTACCGACCATCCTAGATAGTCATAAATTGTTGGGGACTTTCGACCGTAGTTCCAAAACAAAAACACACAAACAAACGATATACCATTCAACATGCAAATATAACTGTGATATTCATTATGGACCAAAATGGGGTTATTGCGGCTCACAACTTAGTTACCAGACAATTTCCAGCTTCTGTTGGCATTTTTCAGGCTCTCATTGCAGCCCGCAACAAAGTAACTCATTTTCATCCAGAGAGTATTTCATTCCGCTACGTTCATTGCGGCCCGCAATGAATTTATTTCAGCCCGCAACAAAGTAGTCAGAGAGTTAGTCGGTCTGTATTTTGAGCTACGCTGTTGATTGCGGCCCGTAATAGGATTTGTTGCGGCCCGCAATAAGGCGATTTCAGTACATATCAGTTCTAAATTTAATTCGGTTATGCATATGATTCAAACAATTCGATTATGCAATCAATCAAGCAGTTCAACATGACAATTGGAAGCAGTTTAATTCACGAATCTAAATTATCAAACAAGTCCAAGAATCCCGCACCTGCTGGCAATAGGCGTACCGCGTGACTATCGATCAGGCGCCTCGGAATGCCTCGCAAACCTTTGCTCAACCGAGCCTACACCTACATCACGTATACCATCTCAATTTAGGTCTCATCCCTGTACTGGTTCGCTATTCTGGTTTACGCATCAATTCGATTGGCCGGTTGGTGTAACCCTAATTTGGTCGAAACCTCAATTTAACCATTACACGTTCTAACCTTTCCCGATCAAGCGGTAACCCTACCGAGGACAAGTCTAGTCGGTCGGATTAACCTAATCAATCAATGCCGCGTTTCAATTCGGGATTGGGTATCAAAACCCTAGAATTGGGAAATCCAAATTGGGAGACAAAATCACAGGGAAAATCGGTAAACGAGAGATGGGAAGCTCAAAGGAGTTAGGGTTCGATCAATTCTAACATTAATCTCGGGTTTAAAACGAACAACCCGCGGATTCGAGAAATCTCGGATTTTCAAACGAAGAAGGAAAAAGAACAATTACCGACGGGATGGCTAGGAGAGATCTACGGCTGCCTTCTCGGTTTCAACCTCGGTTTCCCGGACGGTGGCGCAATCCGACGGGATTTCGGAGCTCTCTCTCTCTTTTCTTCTCTCTCTCTCTCTTTCTCTTTCTTTCTCTTTCTTTCTCGTTGGCAGGCCACACACAAGGGAGAAGGGAGAGGGGAAAAGGGTTTTATCAAGAGGGTGCTTCGCGATTCGTGCTAGGATGGATCAATGGTCCGAATAATTCTAAAATTCAATATAAACCCATTTAACGTGTTTTATTTTCCCATTTCGCACTCGTCGATCAAATTTCAATTCCGTTTTAACCATTCTAAATTAACAAATTAAGAAAATTTTATTATAAAATTTTCTTAACGTGACAACATATCCATAGACTGAAAACATCTCAACGGCAGCCTACCATCATCGTACAGTGTGGCGTACGGGGTCCACTCAACCTGCTCCGCCATCAAATTCTGCAGTTGTGACCGGACTGGCCTGATACCCAATGTATAACCGTGGCCCTGATCCTGGTAGCTGTGAACACCGTGCCACTTCTTGCCGTAAGCCGGGCAGCGGATATCGTCGGGCTCTCCCCAAGCCGGCACCGCATTCGGTATGGGCCTACCAACCGGTAGCCGTGACCACGACCAGTGCTGAAGCAACAGTACTGGCCCGTACATCTGTTTCGTATCTGGCTGCATTTGTAATAATTTCATATGTCAGGTGCAACTTTTTCATTTATTATGTAAAATAGTAAGATAATAGCTAGGGACTTACCATAGAAGCACGGCAGAGGTGTGAGTACAGATGGGCTAGGATGGCCGCACCCCAGTTGTACTTCGACGGGTCATCCAGGTTTGCCAGCAGCGGGAGATACATCATCGGCATGCAGTCACCGGAAGAATCAGCAAACATGACGGAACCAAATAGGTCCATCACGTAGCCCCGTGTATATCTGCAGTAACAAACATGTAATATAAGATCAGCAACAAACGAGAATTCAATAAAAAAAAATACGGGAAATTTGAAGTTTGTACCTCTGAATCTCCACATCGGTGGAGTCTGCTGTCAGACCCGCGCTGAAATGCTGGCGCAACCTCTTCATCCTCAAGTGGAATTTTGATGTTCCACTCTTCTCAATGAGGGAGCGAGGATCAGCCCCCAATAGCTCTTCAAGCACCAAACGTCGTGCTGTCAGATACACCACTAACGGGGGTGCCACTGATAGCCAACCCCCACAAAGAACTCACGTCCTGGAGAGTCACTGTCATCTCTCCGAACGGCATGTGAAACGTGTGCGTCTCGGGACGCCATCTCTCAACCAATCCCGCGATGAGAGACGCGTTGATGACGCCACTCCCAGTCCGCAAGATGTCTACCATCTGGTAGAGGCCTAGATTGACAAGATACCGGTCCATCAACCGGTAGTATGGCAAGTGAACGCACCGCAGCTTCACATCTAAAATAGACTTGTCCTACATTGACAAATTTAATCCACATGGGGTTAACACATCAACACTTAAATTCAAAGAAATTTGAAAATGTGAAAAAAAAACATACCTCACGAGAAGCCAGTGAGACCCGGTGATCGCGGTGGAGCACCCACAGAAGAGAACTGAAATGATCTGTGCTGCTAGTCGCAATCGGCTCGTCAACTATGGGTGACAGTGGACAAAGGCTAGGCCGTCCTCTAACCATCCTAATTTCATTAATAAGATTCTTTTAACCGACGCTATGTGAACCGTAAATCATAATTGCCGTAAGCAATGTAAAAAAACGGCTAAAATAAGCTTAAACACGCTAAAAAGGGATAAAGTATGATTAATTACTCTAAAATCGGTTAAAATAGGCTTAATAACGGTGAAAACCGCTAAAATAGGCTCAACTACGCTAAAAACGGCTAAAATATGCTTTGTAACGGAACAGAGCTAAAATAGCCTTAATTACGCTTCAACAGGGATAAAGTATGATTAATTACGCAAAAACGGTTAAAATAGGCTTAATAACGGTAAAAACCGCTAAAATAGGCTTGCCTACGCTAAAAACGGCTAAAATATGCTTCATAACGGTAAAAATAGTTAAAATAGGCTTAATTACGCTAAAAAGGGATAAACTACAATTAATAACTCTAAACATGTCTAAAATAGACTCAATAACGGTAAAAACGGCTAAAATATGATTCATAACGGTAAAAATAGTTAAAATAGGCTTAATTACGCTAAAAAGGGATAAAGTACAATTAATAACGCTGAAAACGTTTAAAATAGACTCAATAACGGTAAAAACCGCTAAAATATGCTTAATAACGGTAAAAATATTTAAAATAGGCTTAATTACGCTAAAAAGGGATAAAGTATAATTAATAACGATAAAAACGTTTAAAAAATACTCAATAACGGAAAAAACCGCTAAAATATGCTTCATAACGGTAAAAATAGTTAAAATAGGCTTAATTACGCTAAAAATTGATAAAGTACAATTAATAACGCTAAAAACGTTTAAAATAGACTCAATAACTGTAAAAACGGCTAAAATATGTTTCATAACGGTAAAAAATGTTAAAATAGGCTTAATTACGCTAAAAAGGGATAAAATATAATTAATAACGCTAAAAACGTTTAAAAAATAATCAATAACGGTAAAAACCGCTAAAATAGGCTCAACTACGCTAAAAACGGCTAAAATATGCTTTACAACGGTCACAACATCTAAAATAAGATTAATTACGCTTAAAACGGAAATAATAGGCTTACTTACGGTAAAAACTGATAAAATAGGCTTACTTACGGTAAAATCTGATCAAATAGGCTTCACGATGGTACAATCTGCCAAAATGTGTTTGATTTTGGTACAATAGGCTTAATTACGTAAAACTATAATTACGTACGCTTAAATATCCTAAATGTACCAACATAGGCTTAATATACCTAATTATGCTAAATTTTCATATATCGGGCTTAATTTTTTTTAATCATGTTAAAACATTCTAAATTTCGTAAAAATATAGTCAACAATGCTAATTATACTTAATTAAAAATATATTGACCTAAATCATAAACCGTATACCCTAAATTTGACTAATTACTCTAATTACTATCTAATTTCAACTATTTCTACTAATTATACAAATTCTGGTAATTACTAACAATTTCTAACATTTTACAACTATTTTACTCTAAAAAATAAATTACAACAAAGAATAGGGACTTACTTGCAAATCTGGGAGGAGAAGGAGAAATCCGGGAGAAACTGCTCAATCGAGGAGAGAGAGTGTGAAATTTGACGAAATGATTTGTGAGAGAGAAGAGGGAGTGTGCATGCCAATTTATAGAACCGAATTAACCTCGGAACCGGCCAATTATTGGCCGGTTGGGATTTTTAATGGGATCCGGCCAATTATTGGCCGGTTGGGCTATTTAATCGGATCCGGCCAATAATTGGCCGGTATGGGTATTTTTAATAAAGATTTGGGCCGGTGGTTATTTTTAATAATTTTTTTTGTACGTTGGGTATTAATAAAAATGTCGGCTCTTAGTTTGTACCTATTATTTTCACGATATAAAACAAGTTAATTTCTTTGGCTTGGGAATCTATCCGAAGCCATTTGGACAGAAGTGCTGTCCAAAGCCTTTCCTAACCGCTGGATCAAATTTTATCAAGATTTGTGTAGTTAATGCTAACAGACGTTCACTCTTCTCCGTTAAGGCAAAAAAATGATCCCGTTAAGCAAAAAAAGGAAACAACCCTCCCTCTTCTCTCTATTCTGATTTGGAATCAAATCTAGAGCAACAATGCATGAAGTTTCTCCTTTCTCTAATTTGCGATGCCAATTTCATCCTTCTCTCTCTAACTTTTATCTTGTGTTGTTCAATCATTCTCACCAAGAGCCAAAATATCATCTCATACTTTATGGAGACTCATGTTTTCAACCCGACCTTCCTCAAATCTCGAAACACAATTTGGCGTACAATCTCAAGTCGCGGCCAAGCACTTCCTTCTTCTCCTGTAATAGAGAAAAGCCAACCTCAAACAGATGCTATTAGCGTTGATCCTGACGAAGAAGTGTCTATTGAAGCTCTAACAACAACTCATACTCCGACCAACCAACTATCAAACTTGGCGCTTGCCACGACATTTCAGCAACTACACATGGAACTTCCCTCCGACTCTAACATTGGAAATGAAATCACCATTCTCCATCCACAAGGTGAATTCTTCAACTTTTATTAATTATGAAACAAATTTTCATGATGTATAAAAGGTGTTTGTAGTAATGCCTAAACCAATTTGCATAGCATTACTGTTAGTTCTTATCTAGTGTAGATTGGACCAATTATGTTTTGATAATAAATTGTTTAAATTATTTCTAAATCTGGTTATAGATATCATGATAATCTTTGAGTTGAATGTCTCATTGCCCTTTTTTTTGTTTTGCTATGCATATTGATTCATAAAATTTTGGTTTTTGTTTAGAAAATGAATCAACCCAAGATGTTAATCAAGAGAGCACACAAAAACTGGAGTTTGAAGAACCAAAGATTGGTATGGAATTTCCAAATGAGGATGCAGCTTACAAGTTTTACAATATCTATGCATATCATGTTGGTTTTAGTATTCGAAGAAACCTTATTCGCAAGAATTCATCAGGTGTACTTACCATGAGAACTTTTACTTGTAGCAAAGAGGGTTATTATAGAGAAAAATCCAATCAGGAACAACCAAAGAAAGAGCACTTAGCTGTCCGTACGGGTTGTAATGCACACATGAGAATAAATCTAGCTGAAAATGGTTTTTATAAAGTGAAATCTTTTGATCCTGAGCATAACCATTGTACAACGACTCCCTCAAAAAGAAAGCTTCTGAGGTCTCAAAGAGAGATGAGCGAAGCAGAAAAGGCTAATGCAGATGTAGCTAATTCAGCAGGATTGAAACCAAAGCAAACGTATGATCTTTTGGCAAAGCAAGCTGGGGGGAGGAAACATCTTTGTTTTTTACCAACTGACTACAAGAATTACTTAAGGTCAAAGCGAATGCATGATATGGCACTTGGAGATGCTGGAGCGCTAATGCAATATCTTCAAAAGCGGGTTAAGGAAGACCCTGCTTTTTATTATGCTGTGCAACTTGATGAAGATGATCAAATTACAAACATTTTCTGGGCTGATGGAAGGTCGTTATTAGATTACGATTGCTTTGGAGATGTTGTGTGCTTTGATACTACTTATAAGACTAATGGATATGGTCGACCGTTTGCTCCTTTTTTTGGTGTTAATCACCACAAGCAAACAGTAGTATTTGCTGGAGCATTATTATATGATGAGAAGGTGGAATCCTTTGAATGGTTATTCCAAACTTTTACACATGCTGTCGGGGGAAAAGCTCCTAAAGTAATATTAATGGATCAGGATGCTGCAATGAGTAAAGCTATTGAAATTGTATGGCCAAGTACCACTCATCGGTTGTGTGTTTGGCATATGTATCAGAATGCGGCAAAACATCTTAGTCAGGTATTCAATGGCTCGAAATTATTTGAAAAGGATTTTAGTTATTGTGTTTATGATTGTGAGGATGAGAAAGAATTTTTAGGAGCTTGGGATGATATGCTTAAAAAACATAAGCTTTATGAAAATACTTGGTTGAAAGCACTATTTGAAAACTGTACTAAATGGGCTTTAGTGTACGGACGTCAAGTTTTTTGTGCTGATATGAAGAGCACACAACGAAGTGAGAGCATGAACAGTGTAATTAAGCGGTACTTGGATCCTAAACAACGGTTGCTGGATTTTTTTAATCACTATGAAAGACTTTTGGAAGAGCGTCGCCATGCTGAGTTGATATCTGATTTTTATGCTAATCAGGGCACTCCAAGAGTAGAATTTTCGGATATGCTAAAGCAAGCTGCTAGCATACTCACACCAAAAGTCTACAAAGTTTTTCGAGCAGAATATGGATGCTTCTTAAATTGTGCAATATACGATTGCGGTACAAATGGGACACTGCACACGTACATTGTTACCAGTGGGGATAATGAGAAGAAAAAGAGAGAGCGTACTGTACGGTGTGATCTTTCCAATGACATTGTTACATGTTCTTGTTTAAAATTTGAATTTGTCGGTGTACAGTGTTGCCATGTCATAAAGGTTCTGGATTCCATGAACATCAAGCAACTTCCTGAAAAGTACTATTTGAAAAGATGGCGAAAAGATGCCAAAGCTGGTAGGGAGGTTCCAGTAGAAAGATTAAATGAACTCACTCCTGAGTTGGATATGGCTAATCGGTACAGTTCTTTAATAAGAACATATAACTCCCTTCTTTCTAGGGCATCACAAAGCCATAGGGCGTACAAGTACGTTCTTGAGCTTGAAGCAATTTTGCTAGAAGATGGTGCTGAGCAAATTTTAAATACTGGTACAAGTGTTGAAGAGAAAGGGCAATGTGAGAAAATTTTGCCTCACACTGCGAAATCAAAGGCGTCATTGAAAGCACCAAAAGGTATTATAAAAATAAATGTAGGTCGAGGACGCAAAAGATTCAAAGGTGGATTAGAAAAAAACAACAATAAAAGTAAGAATATAAAACTAAAAATAATTTATGTTTGTATAATTTTTCATATTAAGAATTAATCAAGCTAATATTAAACATTTTTGTCAACTTTTTTCAGAGAAAAATAGAATTGTTGAGCATACTTTACAAGAACATATGTCACTGGAGTCTCGAAATAACAAAGGCCTCAACATGGAGTCGAGTGGAAGTCCAATAGTGACACCCCCTTTTTATTTTACAGTAAGTATATGGCTTATTACTTTTTCTTTAATGAGTGTTCTTAAATTGAGTGTGTATTGACTTACTATAAAATTGATGTAGGCACCATCCACTTATGGATCGGCATTTGAACTGGGGATCCATGACAAATGAAATGACTTCAAGGACTCCAATATATTTTTAGCACATATATTTGATTCAGTAATAATGTTAGGGTTTATTGTGTTTGTATTAATTCATAGCTCATTGGTTGTATTAATTTTAAAATGTTGTTTGATTTCTATCTTGTGATATATGGTCGCAAACCCAGATCCTATTATGTAATTGCTTGTGTGAGTCAAGATGATGCAATTGATACTCTTTAATTTAAAGTTTGTATTAAACTTTCTCTGTACTTTTGAATGTGTTGGTACCAGTTTGTATCATTGGTTCTTTGTATACTGATAAATTGTTATGGCTCTAAAAACTACTCTGTAAAATTTTCTAAGTATAGAGATTCATTATGTAAATTTCTATGCTGATGTTCAATTGCCCTTGACAGGTATTTAATTATATATGCAGTTTTCGAAAATGCCCCTCGCACCAGTTTAGTCACAGTTCAGTCATAGCTTATAAATTATGAATATACAATAATTTTGCTTTTCTAAAATAGATTTAGTACTTGGTGATTGAGAGCTTTACTATCTACTTGTTCTCTTTCTAGTGAGCTTTACTATCTATTTTTTTAATGCAATAGCAAAAGGTTTTAACATAGCATTTTTTTTTCTCTTTTATCATTATACCATGATGAGTTTGTCCACAAACGCCAAATGCCCTCATAATTTAACACTTTAACTACTAAAAGGATAGTAGTACCCGAGGTTAATTTTTTCAACAAATTACTGGTAAACGGCACTACATGAATTCAGCACAGGCCTATTTGCGAACATAACCATTACCATACCAGTACATTATTTAGTGCTTTTTTTTAAATTATGCAAAGATATTCAAATCAAGTGGTGATTTTGATTTACCATAATCTATCTATAAGCCTTTTCCTATTGTTAACCAGTGATATGCGGTTCTACTCTGATGAATGCCAAACAGAGAGGATGAGAACTAATGTTGTAAAGTTTGAGATCATGTACGCAAGGGAGAAGTCTTCAATTTCTTTTTTCATGATGCTCCACGTCATTAGCAAGGTCCTGCCACTTCTATCAAATGAAAATTTGATCCATTGCAAAAATTTTGAAGCGATTTGATTTTAATTCAGTCAGGCAGAGAAAGATAGTTTCCTTTCTTGACCTACGGAGAGAAAAAAGAAAGGAGGATTGTTTCCTTTTGTTTCTTAACACCTTAACGGAGAAGAGTAAACGTCTGTTAGCATTAATTGCACAAATCTTAAAAAAAATTGATCCAGCGGTCTGGAAAAGCTTTGGACAGCAGTCTGTCCAAATGGCTTCGGATAGATTACCAAGCCAATTTCTTTATAAAGCATATGCAATAGTATATTTTTTCATGATATTATCACAGGTGCTTATTTTTATTATATTTACATATCTGATAACGGTAAAAATAAAAAAATAAAGTGATATTACAATTTGTGAAATTGGTAAAACTATTGGTTTTTATGCAAAAAGGTTAAACAATAATAATAACGGAAGAAATTCTGATATTATTTTGTACCATTTTCTCAGCGTGCAGAATTAAAAAAAAAAAACCGTACCATTTTGTACCATTTTTCATTTGGTTGTTTTTTATTTCATTGTCGTCATTACAAATGTTAATTGAGGTTTGAATCTGTATGATATTGATGGTCAACTAATTAGAAGTAGATTAATTATGAAGTTAATATTACTTCTCATTCCCAAGTTAATATTTCTTAAGCTGCTATTGCATTCTCTATTTTGTATCATTGATGTAGGTCTCAAGTATGGATGGAAGTACAAATTACCATTCAACTGTGATTTTAAGTAATTAATTAAAAACATGAATTACCAAAAAAAATGAAACTCACGGAGCAAAAGAAAGAGGTCAACAAAAAACAAAAGAGATCACTGATGTGGCGGTCAAAATTAAATTAAATCTAATTTCATGAGTGTAGTGTCCGTGAAATCAAAATAATTGAAATTGCAAATATCTTATGACAGATTGTTTGCAATTGCAAAGCCTTTTACCAATAGAGATGTTCTTAGAAGATAATTTGGTAATATCTTTGGGAATTGCTTTGTTTTTACCAAATTTATGCAAATATATAGTTTGGCAAAATATATATGGTCAAGCATCCTAAATAAATAAATAAAATATACAATTTGCTCGTATTCTTAATTATGTTAAACACAATTTGCTGTTGGTCCAATGGGCTTACTGCGTCCGTGTTCCTTTCAATTTTATTATTAGTCGCAGACGGCTGGGTCTACAAATAGTTCTAAAATAGTTAAGAACCCACTCATATAGTAACTTCGGGAAAGTTATCAGAGAAGAAGCAAACATAAACCAGTGTGCAGTGTTACTTGGAATTCTGGTACTTGAGAGTACGCTTGCCGAATTTTTTATTTATATCCAAAAAATAAATGAAATTTCAAAAAATACCCAGGGTTAACATGAAATTCGAAAAATACCCATTCCGGAAATTTTTTTTCCGGATTGAGCCTCTAACTCCGGAAAATTTTTTTTCCGGTAATAGAAATCCAAATCCGGAATAATTTTTGCCGGACTTAGAGGCCAACTGCAGAATTTTTTTTTCCGGTTTTGGGGGGCTAATTACGGAAAAAAAATTTCCGGTTTCGGAGCCTATATAACCCCCGCAGCTGTCGCTCTCTCTCTTCGTCTCCTCTCTCCCAGCAAGCAGCAGCTCACGCCTCACGGGTATGGTAATATTTTTTTTTTTTTTTTTTATTTTTAATATTTAATTATTTATTTTTAAATAGTTTAGAATTTGTAGAATAGTCCACAATAATTTAGAATTTATAGAATGGTCCAGAACAGTTTAGAAAATACCAGAATAGTCCATAATAATTTAGAAAATACCAGAATGGTCCAGAGTAATTTAGAAAATACCAGAATAGTCCAGTATTATTTAGAAAATAGCAGAATGGTCCAGAATAATTTAGCAAATACCAGAATGGTCCAGAATAATCTAAAATGATTTAGAATTTTTTTAGGAACCTCTTTTTTTCTCGGATCCCTTTCGGAGCTCTGACTGTCTGATCACTCGGCTCTTCGATTTGAGGTTTTTTTAACTTTTTTAATTTTAATTTTAATTTATAATACAATTAATTAGTTTATTTTAAATGATTTAGAATATTGTCCGAATAATTTAGAATTTGTTAGAAAATACCAGAATAGTCCAGAATAATTTAGAAAATACCAGAATGGTCCAGAGTAATTTAGAAAATACCAGAATTGTCCAGTATTATTTAGAAAATAGCAGAATGGTCCAGAATAATTTAGAAAATACCAGAATGGTCCAGAATAATCTAAAATGATTTAGAATTTTTTTAGGAACCTCTTTTTTTCTCGGATCCCTTTCGGAGCTCTGACTGTCTGATCACTCGGCTCTTCGATTTGAGGTTTTTTTAACTTTTTTAATTTTAATTTTAATTTATAATACAATTAATTAGTTTATTTTAAATGATTTAGAATATTGTCCGAATAATTTAGAATTTGTTAGAAAATACCAGAATAGTCCAGAATAATTTAGAAAATACCAGAATGGTCCAGAGTAATTTAGAAAATACCAGAATTGTCCAGAGTAATTTAGAAAATACCAGAATGGTCCAGTATTATTTAGAAAATAGCAGAATGGTCCAGAATAATATAAAATGATTTAGAATTTTTTCAGGAACCTTTTTTTTCTTGGATCCCTTTCGGAGCTCTGACTGTCTGATCACTCGGCTCTTCGATTGGGGGTTTTTTTAACTTTTTTAATTTTAATTTTAATTTATAATACAATTAATTAGTTTATTTTAAATGATTTAGAATATTGTCCGAATAATTTAGAATTTGTTAGAAAATACCAGAATAGTCCAGAGTAATTTAGAAAATACCAGAATGGTCCAGAGTAATTTAGAAAATACCAGAATTGTCCAGAGTAATTTAGAAAATACCAGAATGGTCCAGTATTATTTAGAAAATAGCAGAATGGTCCAGAATAATTTAGAAAAATTCAAGATAATTTAGAATATTGTTCGAATTTTGTAGTATGGCAGACTTAGTACTGAAGCATACATTTAGCCCCTTGTTGTGGATAGCTCACGGCAATCATAGGGTATCTCAGGCGTCGAAGGAGGTAAGCATTTACTTAATTCGTTTTTCATAACTCGGTCAGTAATCAAATTATATTGTAATTGATTTTTTTCCCTAATTTAGAGTAAATATATTTTAACGGTGAGACACTATCGACACAAATGCGAGTATCACAAGGACTATGCACCGTTATTAATTCGAACGGCCCTCATTCATGCACTTGTCGAGCGGTGGCGTCCGGAGACGCACACCTTTCATCTTCCTTTCGGAGAGATGACAGGTATTAACTAATTCAAATAAATTTGTTTTTTAGTTTCTTACTGACATGCAAAAATAAATTACAGTAATGTTGGAGGATGTGAGTTGTTTGTGGGGTTTGCCTATTTTGGGAGATCCTGTAACGGGAACTACAGACACGGCGAGTATTCATGGCCGACTGTATGAGCTGCTAGGCATCAAAGATAATGAAATCAAGGGGTTCATGAAAAAGTTGGGAAAGGATGAGAGAACAGCCTCCGGACAGCCAATTTCAAAGTCTTGTAACATCTCCTGCAACCTCCTAGGTTTGCATTTGTTCACTCCAGCTATGAACCTGTCGCTAACCTCTCTCTTACGCCCCACGTGCTTGAAGAGGTTTTCGGCAACATGTTGAGAACAATACCGATGCACACATTAATCGGTAGACTCATCCCATCCGAGAAGCGGATCCTGGAAAACGGCTTTAATTCCCAAATGTCTATCCGATATGACACAAAAAAAACAATTATCTCCAATTACTTCCAACCTCAACCATCTCATAAAAAAACCCCAGTTGTCAGCGCTTTCTTTCTCCACAATTGCAAAAGCCAATGGAAGGAATTGGTTTTCGGCATCGTACATACATGCCATTAACAACCTACCTTGGTACCGTCCCGACATGAAACATGCATCGATACTAATCACTGGTCTCAGGAACGGTATCGCTGCAATACACGCTCCATATGCCCATGCCGCTCTATGGAAATGTCTCTCAGTTTCTTTGTCAGTCGGGGTCGAGGTCACACAATACTTAGTTCCTGGATTGTTTCTTTGGATGGCTTCCAATGGTGGAATAAGCAGGTTGTATGAGCTCTACCAACTCCCAAACAGATTTGCAATAGCAAGCTCACGGCCTCTCCATAATTTGTTGTACTTGGGAGTTACCTTATCATATCTCTGCATGACGAGATCTCGGATATGATTTATAAAAGAGCACACATCCCTTCTAATGGTCTTATCAATCGCAAGGGCAACCATCTCTGCCGTAAGCTGACAATGATCAGTACGTGTTGCCGATACTGTGCACGTATGAGGAAGTGCTTGTTTGGTAATAATCCAAGATTCTGAAAGACCGTTCTGCTTCGCGCATACCTTAAATTTACAAAACTTATCTCTGCAAACCACCTTGTAACGTCTAGGTTCACTTCTAAGAACCTTGCACTCACAATTATTATCGAGATGGAACTCATTGATTGCTATCCTTAGAGCCGTTTTCGACTGATAAACTACACCCTTAGCCAATGGATTATCGAATGTTTTTTTTGACCTGTCGAAAAAATCGACATCCGCAGGCCGTAAACCGGATATGTCATTGAAACTATCAACCGGATGTGTCATATTTTCCCGACCAGTTATCGGGTACTGTGCTTCACGGGACCGTGATTGTGGCTGGCTGAGCGATTCAATATCATCGTCGGAACCCGATGACTCACCTGAGAGCCTCTCATCTCCACTCTCCAAACTGTCAGAATCAATTGCATCCACAGGGGCATGCGAATAATCACGTAGCTGTCTACGGGCCCGACTGGTACTGGGTCGGGATGTGCTTGGTAGATCCACAGAGTTCCGACCGGTACTGGGTAAAGGTCTAATTGGTAGATCCACAGAGTTGCTACCGATACTGAGTCGGGGTCTCTGTACATCCATAGAGTGCCGACCGGTACTAAGTCGGGATCTAACTGGAATTGGGTCGGGATCCACATGATTATGGCTGGTACTGGGTCGGGATCGAGGTTCAGGAATCTGACTGGTATAGTTCGGTTCCAATTCTACCTACAACTTCAGAACCGGTAACCTTTGTGCAAAAGACGACACAATTTCTAAAACCATTTCGAACGATTGTTGGTCCATTACCGGTACTAATTGATGGTCACGTCCCCCATCGGTAGACATATTAAACCTGGCTTGGATTTCCAGATTTGCTTGACTAGCATTATACCCAACAAATTTATAAATCTCATTCCGAAGATAATCAAAGCTGTGGTTCACGGTTAGCGGTAATGAGTATTTAGCTCGGGTACTGTAAAAGACCCCGTCATTATTGTATTTGATTTCTCCTCCACTAAAAATCTTCACATAAATAGTTGTCATTTTCAGTTTCGATTGGTCTGGCAATTTAAAAAATAACAACATATAAGTAATTAAAAATTGTCCGGACCTCTAAAAATTATTCTATAACCATTTTATAATTTTCTAAATTATTCAAGACCATTTCCGATATTCCTAAATTATTCTACATCATTTTGTAATTTTTTAAATTAATAGGGCAATATTCTAAACTATTTTGGAATATTCTAAAAAATTCTAAATTATTTGGACAATTTTCTAAAAAATAAAAATTTATTTGGAATGAACTAATTAATTATAATATAAATTAAAATTAAAAAAAAATAACCTGAATCGAAGATCGGATCAATCAGACAGTCAGAGCTCCGGAAGGGATCCAAAAATGAAAGAGGTTCCTAAAACAATTCTAAATCATTTTAAAATTTTCTAGACCATTTTGATAATTTCTAAATTATTCTACACCATTTTGAATTTTTTTAAATTAATTTAGCAATATTCTAAACAATTTTGGAATTTTATAAATTATTCTGAACCATTTTGAAATATTCTAAAAAATTCTAAATTATTTGGACAATATTCTAAAAAATAAAAAATTATTTGGAATGAACTAATTAATTATAATACAAATTAAAATTAAAATAAAAAAATAACCTGAATCGAAGATCGGATCAATCAGACAGTCAGAGCTCCGGAAGGGATCCAAAAATGAAAGAGGTTCCTAAAACAATTCGAAATCATTTAAAAATTTTCTAAATTTTTCTATACCATTTTGATAATTTCTAAATTATTCTACACTATTTTGAAAATTTCTAAATTAATTTAAATAATTAATAAAAAAAATAATATAAATTTTAAATTATTTAAAATAATTTAAATAACTTACTGTGAGAAAGAGCGAGAGACTGAAGCAGAAGTTTTTATAATCGAATTGAAAGCGAGAGCTCTGCAGTTTTTATAATTGAATTGGGTGCGATCACGGAAATTTTTTTTTCCGGAAATAACCTCTAAAACCGGAAAAAAAAATTCCGGAAATAGAGACCGGAAATTTTTTTCCGTTAATTTTATTTGAATTTCCGGAAATTTTTTTTCCGGAATTAGAGGTTAAATCCGGAAATTTTTTTCCGGTTTGGGTATATTTCGAATTTCCAAGGCAACATGGGTATTTTTTGAAATTTCATTTATTTTTTGGATATAAATAAAAAATTCGGGTACGCTTGATTTGAAAGAATAATTAATTAACCTTTTAGGAAACAGACGAAATGAAATCTTTTAGTTAATTAGGAAAAAACCAAGAAGATTTGTTCTTAAAATCGATTTCAAGTCACATAATTAAATGTAATCTTGTTCTTTTTTCTTTGGAAAGTTTACTGCATATTTTGGGAGAAAGTTCAAAATCAGAAAAATTTAGCTTAATTAGTTAATTTAAGAAAAATCAGTTGCAATTTCTTCATTTTAAAAGGGATATGTATATATTGCTCTGAATCCAACAAAGTGATTTGAGATTTATCTCTTTCCTCATTCCACTCTCGCTAAAACGCATTGAGTTAATATTCAATAAAAACATGATAGGATAACTGTGTCAGTTAAAAAAAAATTAGAAAATGTAACCAACAACAACAGGTTTTGTTTTTTTTAAAAGAGACATGATGATCATAAGCTTCAATTTGTAGGAGGGTTCAAATGCCTCTATTTTTGTGCCTCGATTATGTCTCTGGTTTTTAATTTCTAAAAACAAAAATTCAAAAAATTTATATGTCAAAATAAAATCATTAGATGGTGATATATATTTTTTCATACACATAAAAAAATTATCACTTTTTAATTTTGGCTTTATATGAATCAATAGGTTAAAAGTCAACATCCAACTTTGATTTTATCCGCATCAGTGTACTTTAGTTTTATAAGCTCTTGATACTGATTAAAATAAAATCAAAATGTTACGATCTTATACATGTGTATAGAGAAAATTATATAGATCATATATAACGGTTTTATTTAGATATTTAAGTTTTAAATTTAAAATTATTTTAGTTCTAAAAATAAAAGTATAATAACCAAAAAAAAATTATTTTTACCATCTTCCAAGAAAAAAAAAACAAATAACCAAAATTTCTAGATTTACCCTGGTCGCCAGTACTTTGTCGTTACTTGTAGTTTCCTTATCACTTAAGAAAGTTGAACACAATTGGATGTACATAAAAGGGAAAAGCAAATTAACAACTCGTTCCAGAAAAGAAATAGTATTAAAAAAAGCAGAGGCACCCCAAGGCAGATGTTTTGCCTCCAAATATACATGGACTAATGTCATCAAATAAATGCAACGAAATGAAGTTGTACTCTGGCAAAAGAGGCTTGTACACAAAACAAGCTAGATACGGATACCAAAAAAAATTGTCATTGATCAAGTATACTCATAAGAATTGATCTTAGCCGATAATTGGAAAAATAACAAAGGTCGCCATTTGAAATGGAGATCCAATAACTGCCGAAATTTTTTTTCTTACCATCCTCAAAAATCCGAATTAAATCAATACCACCCGTTTATTCAGAATTCAGATTCCACCACGTACGCGTACTGCATCTGTGCACGGATCCCCAAGTCGTACGCGTAGTGGGTATGCGGACCGATCCGCTCGCACAGTGGATATGCGCACGGATCCGTGCGCATAGTGGGTCGGCGCACTGACCCGTTCGCGTAGCCAATCCGCGTTCCAAGATCCTGGATAAAAGTTCATTTATTTAATCCGCGTTTCTCAGGCAAGATGGTAGTTTTGAATTAATTAATTTGCAGCATCGATAGCAGAGAAATATAGCCTTTTTGATTTACACGCCAGATAGGGAAGATCTTGGAAAGTAGCGAGACAGAAAGTAATGGGACCCATTACGCTAAATTTCTCTGCTAAATTTAAAAAAGGCTATATTTCTCTGCATTAAATAAATGAACTTTTATCCAAATAGGGAAGATCTTGGAACGCGGATTGGCTACGCGAACGGGTCAGTGCGCCGACCCATTATGCGCACGGATCCGTGCGCATATTCACTGTGCGAGCGGATCGGTCCGCATACCCACTACGCGTACGGGTTGGGGATCCGTGCGCAGATCCAGTACGCGTACGTGGTGGAATCTGAATTCTGAATAAACGGGTGGTATTGATTTAATTCGGATTTTTGAGGGTGGTAAGAAAAAAAATTTCGGCAATAACTGATTGACCAGAGTAAATCTCGAATTTTGATCTAAAACTGGTTATTTTATTTATATTTATTTTAGAGATGGCAAAAATAAGAATTTCGGGTATAATAAATGCCTAAAATATATATATATATATATATATATATATATAATTTGAACTCTACTCAATTTGCAATATAGCAGGCGGTATTACCAATACAGAATTATTTTGTGACTAAACAAAATTATGCGTTTCCTTCTTTTATGACAAACTGGAAAAAAAAAAAAAGGTAAAATCATTATTTGCGCCATGCTATATAAAACATCTACGGTTCTACTTTCTTTGTAATCTAACAAATGTCTTTTAGTCGTCATAATTGTTGAATAAAAATATGATTGTTAATAGAAGATGGTTCAAATGTCACGTGCCTTTTATGTCTTAATCGTGCCTCACATTATTATTCTCATTTTCAAAGTTCAAACAGTCTACTCAAACTGCTCAACTTGATCTCCATATTAAAATGTGCTTGAAGACCAAATTTTATATTTTTTAAATGAATAATTACTATTTTCTTAGATAAATACAAAATCATTGTATTTCAGATTGATTATGTACCGAAAAAAATATATAATTTAGTCTCCAAGCAAATTTAATATGGAGATCATGTTGAGCGGTTCAGATTGATATTGTTTGAACTTTGAAACCGAAAATAAAGATGTGAGTCACAATTAAGACATAAAAGACATGAGGCATTTAATTAGAACCCTTCTTCTTTTATTACATGTCTTTAGTATTTTGAAAAGGATATATATTTTATTTAAAAAAAAAAACTTCTTTCAATAAATTTTTTGGAGTGAACTCTACATAACAACTGTAATGAATATAATATATAACCTTTAATTTAACATGCATAAGAAATTAACTATGTGGTGTGATTATCTCCTAAGACAATTAGTTTTGGGCACTGTTTTTCGTTAAAAATGCTTGGAAAGAAATCCGTCGTTGCTTGAAGTTTATAACGAAAATATATATATATATATATATATATATATATATTTCTGTTATAACTCGTTACAATCTTAATTTGCTTTAGAAAATTAATGTATTTACAATTTTACCTTTATTTAGTATTTCAGATGTTTAAGTACAAATTGATAAATTAATTTGTATTTATATATACATCTTAAATTGTGTAAAGCGATAATAAATAAATTGTTGACTAGTAAATATAATATATTTAATTTGGGATTGTGTCTATTTAATTTATATATCCGTCACAAAGCGTTGAAAACTATTTGAAAATGTTTAGCAAGAAGTCAATTTGTAAATCGAATTTTTTTTTAATATCTTTCGGAAAAATGTTAATCACGCAGCTTCATAATTTTATAGTTGTTAGGATTCGAAAAACACATGATATCTAATTTCAACTCAAAGAATATATGCTGCTTGGATTCTGAAACCAATAATATATATACCTTTTTTTTTCAAGAAAAAAAATGCGCCCATCTTCTATTTCCAATATCACCAATGTATTGGTTTGTTTACTAATTTCATGTTGAATTTTAATTCGGTATATATATATTTTTTTTCAAAATTCATACCAAATCAAAAATAATTCAAATTCGTTGTTTTTCGAATCGGATTGATCGGGTTAATTGGATTTGATGAATTGTTTGTAGATACCTAACAAACATCAATTAATCCGTTCGAACTTTCAAAATCTTGCTTTTCAGTGTATACAACATGTACATTTTGATGGTGCAGAGAAACAGCCTTTGCATTTTTCTGTGATTCAGTTTATGCACCCATTTATGGCAAGTTGTAGTTAATATTTTTAAACTAATCTACAATTAATTGGCATTTAACAATTCTACTATCTCGTTGCTATTTGTTTCTCCAATCCCTCACCCCCTCATAGTTTCTAATTGTTTCTAATTGTTCTTGGTTGACCAATAAAAGAGAGCGAACGTACAGCTAACAACAAAAATCAAATACTATTAGAAATAATCAAGTCCAACTTAGTATTTGATTGCTGGTACAGAATTGTACCAAGGGTTCAGGACAATGCATTGAGCCATGGTACCAATTAATTGGTACCAGTGAGAAATAAATCAAAAGGGTCAGTCAAGATTGTACCAAACAGCAAGACAAATCAAATAAATCAATCAATCAGAAATCAGAAATGCTAGTAAATAATTTTTGTAGCCATTGATTGCCTTAATAGTTTACTTCCTTCACATAACAATTAAGACATGTCAACTACACAACAAACATATCTAATTTGTCTTACAATTACAACTGATTAGTTTTCACACCTAATACACAAAAGCACGTATTACCAGCGCATTTATATAACACATGAGCTAGTGTTGCCAAAACATATACTTATTAGCGTTGAGGCCTTTGCAAATTACACCCCAATCTGTTACCTTCAGAAGTAATTAACAAGCAATAATTTAATTGCAAAGAAAAGCAGGGTGTGGTGTACTTTGCAAACAAAATGAAACCTCTATACATATGTCTTAGCTACTCACCCGATTTAAATGAACTACCATGGTTAGAATTTCTCCTCTTGCTTGCTTTCTTAGTTCAAAAAGGCAAAGATCCCCTTGCTTCAGTCCATTTCTGCATACAAATTTGTGCCATCCTTGACCTATGCATTTGCATTTTTTATTCTTAAAGTATTTTGCAGTACATGCCTTGCTTATCTTATCTAAATCGGCAGGTAACAAAGTAATCTTCTTCGCCTCGCTTTCAAGAACTTTGTGCGCAAAACCAACTGGTAACCTCTGGTAACATAGTAGTAACATAGTACAATAAGATAGTAAGATTGATGCATAGTACAAGTAAGACAGTTAGCTTGATTGCATATGTGGTTGATATTTATATCTTTCTTTATGTAATATGTTTAGTTTCCCATCAATGCAATTTTAAGTAACGGTGACAATATAAAAAATGCTTACGTACCAGTACACAATTCGCCCTTGGAGGAATTTCGGATGGAGTCAAGATTTTGACAAACAAGTCACTGCCCTTTTGAGTTTTTCGGGCCATCCTGTTAGCAATCTCCTCTTGAGCTTTTGTCAAATGGGTCTTGTGGGGTACGACATATAAACTGGAAGCTTTCTTAGTTCTATTCTCCTTTGTTTTTCTTATTCTAACAGTTCTCTGCTCTCCTTCTTCACTCTCGCTTGATTCTTGTACAAATTGTACAAATTCTGTAACCATACAATTTCAGAATAGGGGAAAAAAAGAGAGCAATTATAGGATCAGAATCACATTCCTTGACAAAATAATATCCTTGATGCATAAAAATTAAAAAGTTAAAAAATAACGAATATGAACAAAATATACCAACCTCTTCGTTTCCCCTTACAAGAAACCCTTTCTTTAATCGTGCGTGCTCGAGTGGCACGTGATGAAATATCACATGAAGATTCATCATTGTCACTACTACCAGAGGATAAAGATATGATCTCTTTCTTAACCTCACTGTGAAATGCAGCATTTTCTCGAATCAAGCTGTCTTTCGACTCCTCTGACTGTGTCTCTGACTCTGTCTCCATCTCCATCTTTTTTGCGAAGAAAGGAGCAGCCTTTTCACATCCACTCCGATCAAAGATCGCAACTTTAAAAGAGGAATTACCGTTGTATGTAAATACTAAAACATCATTCTTATGTATTCGATTAGCAATAACAAATTCTTTCCAACCAGATCGCATAGCAAATGTGTTGTTAGACGACCTAATCATTTTCACATGCCAAGTAATTTCGCTTGGACCTTCAAGTTCAACAATTTCTCTCATGGACCCGTTCAAGATTTTGCCAAACTTCTTTGGAATATTCTGCAACATGCAATGCAAGGAGATATAAAATTTCTTTGTCATTGTTACTTTATTTTATTTTTTTTCAGTAATAGTGGGTAATCCCACCGATTTCATTCAGAAATCAGCAAAAAGTGTTAATTGTACCAATACAAAAAAGTAATTTTACAAGCAAACGAACGAACTGCTGACTGCAAGAAAAGTATTTAGAGAAAAGGTCCCTATATATCTTTGCATGCATTAAGAAAAAAAAGTAGAAATTTTGAAGAATATGTATAAACTTGCCATTGTATGCATTGAGGCAGCATCCATCTCTACATAAAATTTACTCATGGTCTCTCTCTCTTCCCCTTGGTCTCTTTAGTCTTTACCTCCGAGAAAATCTCCGAATCTAACTACATATACATTGAAACACAATAAAGCTTTCATCAATTTACTCTTTTATGTTTACGCAACGTACCAACTGCTCCATTTCTTCTCTACAATCAAATCAAGTCGAGCGTTGACAGAATGACAGCTCTCTGAGGTACCCCTGCTTTTAGGAAGATGAAAAAGAAAGAAAGCTTTTATCCTCTGTTGCATATCCTCTGATTATTTTCCTGAAGCGAGCTATTGTATGAAGTGGGCTTCGTAACAGGAGTCGGGTCAAAAAAGCTGGAACAGAGAAATATTGCTCCTGTCCAGTTTAGGAAATATTAATGTTCAACAGATTATCTCCAGTGAAAAGATAATGACATTTATTGACAGAATAGATTTTACTTTATGCAGCGCTCATACAATATAGTCAAAACAGTTTCCAAATGACCAGTGTGCTGTATGAAGAAAACTCTACGCCTTCAATATCTTGACCCTTCGTTCCCCTTTGCATCAGTTGATGGCCAGGCTATTAATTGTCATTCATTTCCAAATAAATTAAGAAACTACTAATCGAATGGAGACAAATGTATATAAGAGCCTAGCTCATTAAATGGTAGCCTCTACCATAATTAAAAAAAAAAAGAGAGCCTAGTTGGTATAATTTAATTTACCACTTTGAATCAAAAAAAAAAGAAATTTATGATGTGATTAATGAGATAAAATATTATGAAGTTAGAACACTTTTGGCTTTAACATAAATGAAAGTAAATTATTATTATTATTTTTTGACAAAAGTGGGTATCCCCACCTGTTTCATATTGAAACAAGAACAGTTTATACAAAATACAATGGAATATAGAATTCCATTGTGCAAAATACCTAAGCAGCTAGGAAAATAACAAGGCCTCAAGGTACAGTATCATATGACAAAATATAGCTAAAGACCGAAGAAGTAAGTCCAGAAAATAACAAAAGTATGAAACGAGTAATACTAATAGTCACTAGAACCAGTAAAGTCAGCCATGTAAGAACCATCAGAAGAGGGAGATCCAGGAGTAGAAGAAGTTGAAGTGGAGTCAGAGGGTAAACTAGAGGCAGAGTCAACCCTGTCTCGCAGGTAATTCGAAAGATCCGACCCCCCGTATCCAAGTTCTGCTACTTCTATATCCTGGGAGCTTGCCTCTTCTAGGGTAGAGGAATCTGACAGAGGTATCAGACTGCCTACCTGGGTCAAAGGAAAAACATCCATAGGCAAAATTAAAGTTAGTTTAAAATAAGTTTCATCATTCCTAATCTTACACCAATAAGAGGAAAGAGAAATTATAGCTGAGCCAACACTGGCCAAAGTTGGAATGGGTGCATTAGTAAAACAAATCTTATTCCTAGTTAGCCATAAGACCCAAAGAGTAGCAGCCCTAAGTAATTCTACTAATAGAGTATCTTTAAGAGGAATGCATGTATCAATGTACCATAAATCCTCAACAGTCTCACAATCAAAAGAAAAACCGTTATGACTGGCAATCCATGACCATATTGCATTAATAAAGGGGCATGTAACAAACAGGTGGTTAATTGTTTCAAAAGAACCACAAAATGGGCAAGTAGTATCTCCATGCCAACCTCTTTTCAATAAATTGGATTTAGTAAGAATTTTGTCTTGTCGTAAGAGCCATAAGAAAACTTTAATTTTTAAGGGTATTTTAGCTTTCCAAATTGAAGTAAATTGGACATTTTTAATACCCCCATACTCTAACCATAAATAAAGAGAGTGAACTGTAAAGATGCCAGTGGAGGTCCATCTCCAAGTGATTAGGCCAGGTGTATCTAAAATGGGAAGATAAGAGATAGAATGTTGCAGGTTATTCCATTCAGCAAGTAACACACCAGTAAGTTGCCTAGTAAAGGTTAAGAGTAATTGAGAAGATGAAGAAAAAGCATTAGCAACTGAAATAGTTGGGTCAGAAGCTACTTGAAACAGATTAGGATAAAGGCAATATAAGCTACATTCCCCATGCCATCTATCAAGCCAAAAGGATGTGGCAGTACCATCCTTAACAATTCTATTAATACCTAAGTCAAAAATTGTTCTAAAAGTAAGGATACCATTCCAAAAATGAGAAAGTCTAGAAGTATTTAATCCTGTAGGACCATATTTATCTGCAAGGATATCTTTCCATTTACCTTTAATTGTAGGATCTTTGAAACGAAACCACCATTTGACTAAAAGAGAGGTATTGACCCTATACTCTTTCTGGACCTATCAGCTGACCCGGGATTGTTCAAGGGAGAAAAAGGAAACAAACAGGTCAGTGGAGATTTTAGTAGGCCCACAAATATCTGATGATTGATTTATTGTTGTCTACATGTTGTCCTATGCACTGATCGTACTTAGTTTGTTCTCTGTTTCTTGTACATAGTGTGAGACATACTGGGCAATGAAAAAGGTCACAAAGGATTGCTGGGGTGGAAGGTAAATTTCTTTTTACCTCCTACAAATGAACGTAAATATAATTGAAAAAGTGTTATGTTACATAAATTGTGTTCGGGTCCTGGGTTGTGTTACTTGATTTTCATGTGACTATTTTGGCATTATTTCCATGCGTTATTGATTTGGGTTTACTAGTTAAATAATTTCAACAAGGCATATACATTTCCCTTTATTTTATAGATCTTCAAATGCTCCATCCAACCTATAATTTCTTGGTACTGAATACTTCTGTAGTAAATAATTTACCGTCAGTATATTCCTGTTTATGGACTGCCCTCTTTTAGCACTGTTGAAATGTATTAGCTTTTGCCTTAAAAACATCAATTTTTTTTCTAACTTTTCGTCTGTGCTGCAGTTTTCCAAAGACAAATGTTCTATGGTTGATCTATCTTGTAGACATTTTATTGCTCAAGAAACCCTTTGTAAGTCGCAGTTCTCTTTCTTTTGTTTTCTCCTCTATCTCTCTCAAACTTTCTGAATACTTAAAGAAGTCTTAAAAAAGAATGAAGTTTTATGTGATGACATTTGGATTGATGTGATACTGAAAAGGATATTCGAAATTAGCCTATATTGGGTAAACCTGTCCAGTTATTGCAGAATTGGAGGTTAATTTAAAAAAAATTAAATTTGTACCTAATTATTTTTAAATTAAGTAGGCCCAAAGTCCACTGTGGTAAAAAAATACTAATAAAACTTCAAATTAATTAAAATATAACATTATTTTTTTTGTCAACATATTTTACAGAAAAGAACTGTAAAGGATGAAAGAGATCTTCGATCTTTGAAAAAACAGATGAGCTTGTACCAGTCAGCCAGAGAGTGCCTCATGGATTCGTTCTTTAGTGGCCTATTAGCTGCAGCATAATGTAATTACTACTCGGACATTTACGTATTTCTTGCTCTGCCTAAAAGTGGCATGTGTGTGTGTGTGTGTGTGTTGGTTTCTTTTCCTGGTCAAAGCAAAAGACAGCCTAGAGGGTAGTGGCGGTGCTGATATCTCTGATATCAGGATTCACGAGAGTACAATACGATATGGTAAAATTTGGTAAAAGTGATTGAACATTGTCTGCATTGAACATTGTCATTGAATTGTCATTGAAAGTCATTGAACAATATTGAACAATTGTGGTAAAATTTGGTAAAAGGTCATGGTAAAAGTCATTTCATTGTCTAGTCATTGAACATTGTGACATTGTCTGTCAATTTTCATTGAACATTGTGACATTGCATTAATTAAGTACAAGACATTGTATTAATTAAGTAAAATTTGGTCTCCAAGCACATTTTAATATAGATTGAACATCTAACGTTTTGGATTTGTTGTTTGAACTTTGAAAATTGGAGAACCGAATCGTTTCCATGGCCATGGAAAAAACATTTTGAACTTAGCCATTCTCTCTCTCTCTCTCTCTCTCTCTCTCTCTCTCTCTCTAAATATATATATATATATAGTAGAACTAGGGTGTTCCTAAGCTCGCCAAGCCCTTCGTGAGCTCGACTCTAAAACCTATCGAATTGACTTCAAACGACATTTTCAAACCGTTAGATGTTCAATCTATATTAAAATGTGCTTGAAGACCAAATTTTAAATATTTATTAATTTTTTTAATTAATTTATTAATTTTTTTAATTAATTTTAAATATTTAATTAATTTTAGATGTTCATTTTTTTAATTAATTTTTAATTAATTTTTAATATTTTTTAATTAATTAATTTTTAATTAATTTTTAATCTTTAATTAATTAATTAAAATTAATTAACTATAAATAATTAATTTTAATTTTAATTAACTATAATAAATTAATTATAATTATATTAATTTTAATTAATTAATTATAATTAATTATAATTAATTTATTATAGTTAATTAATTTTAATTTATTTATTATAGTTAATTAATTATAATTATTTAATTAAAATTATAATTAATTTTTTTTTCGGAACCGAATTGTTATTTCGGTCTGAACCGTTTTCACAGATTTTGAAAAAAAAATGATGTATAAAACTTGTGAAAACACCTCTGTTCTTGTGATTTTTGTAAAAACTTAAGCAATTAAGTTGGTTTGATAAAATCTTTTTTTCTATTTATTTATGGTTTCTAAAAAGAATTCCTCAATCTGGGGAATGTTACTTAATAAAATTAATGGCCGGTATCTTATTGTAACTTCTGATTTAATCTTGCCAAAATTTTCTTTATAGGTTCATGAAATGTAGTTTATTATAGTTTCATTTTTGGAAGCTTTCTATTTTGGTTCACGAGCCTTTATTCGAATAAATTAACTAAACAGAGTCGTATTAATATCCGAAGTTAATCTGGAATTTTCTTTATAGGCTCCGTGATTTTTATTAATATCCAAAGTTAATTACAAATTAATAAATATATTCAACAACTCTGGGAATTTATAAAACTATCTATACTGACTATTTTCTGGTCGATTTAATTGTTTTCGGTACCAGTCAGAAAATGGCAGGTACTAATTTTTTTTTTAGACACAGATAGCAACAATGCTGAAATCTAACACTAAAAATTTAAATTTTTTTAAATATTTGTTAGATTACTTTTTTTTATATATAATTAGCATATTTATACTAAAATACGGTAAATTACTTGAAATTATGTTACATTACGCTGAATTACACTAAATTACGCTAAATTACAATAATTATGTTAAATTATGCTAAAATACGTACATAAAACAATTAAAACCGGCCAGAAAATGATCGGTATGGATAGTTTTATAAATTCCCAAAGTTGTTGGTTATATTTATTAATAGGCTGTAGGCTGATTACGGTGGGTATGATGTCATTTTCTGTATTTTGCTATTAATCAACACTATAATTGATAGCCTGAATAACACTACATACTCCAATTTTACTTAATTATACAAAATAAAAAAAATATATATAAATATATGGGAAAATAAAACGAGAACAAAATATATATATATATATATATAGAGGAGGGATCCAATTACACCTTTTTTGGTGACACATCATGACACCGTTTTTTATATAGGTCAATTTTGCGATTTCAAAATCCAAACAGTCGATCCGAACCGTTCAACATGATCACCATATTAAAATGTACTTGGAGATCAAATTTTACATTTTTTTGAATTTTTTTACTATTTATTAAGATGGTTCAAAATCGCTGTTTTTCAATGGTCTGAAAACAACGATTTTTGTAACCATCTTAATAAATAGCAAAAAAATTCAAAAAAATGTAAAATTTGATCTCCAAGTACATTTTAATATATCCATCATGTTAAACAGTTTGAATCGACTATTTGGACTTTGAAAATGGTAGGTGTCAAAGTGTGTCACCAAAAAAGGTGTAATCGGATCCCTCCTCATATATATATATACTAGTTAAGTGTCCGTGCGTTGCAACGGAATTGAAATATTGTTTTGATCACTTTCTTTAAATGTGATTAATTTTTATTTGATTTATTTATTATGTATTAGTTAATAATGAGAGCAAACGATAATCTTAGAACTTGATAAAATGAATGTATATGCAATTATTTGAAAGTACTACATTATTACAATTTGATGAAATGAATCTATATGTTATTATTTGAATTTTTTTTAGTCAATTCTACAAGCTTTGTTTTTAGCAAGATACGTATGTAATCAATTCTGCAGCAGTTGTTGAATTACACGATCCAGAGATATTTTATTAAAAAAAACATATTGAAAAAAGAGTGAATAGCAGATATATCCCTTGAAACAAGCATTCAAGCATCAATTTGGAAAACAAACAAGTATCCTTGAGAAGCGTGCAGACAAAATGTCAAAATATATGTATACTGAAAAGCGATAATATCATATTTATGGGACAATCTAACAACTTCTCCTTCCCTTCACAAAAATTTCTCCATATATAGTAAGCACAAAAACACACATACATTAATTACATGCTTTAGTAGAAGATGGTTGCACAAAAAGAATATTCAATACGAAATAGAATAAGACCAAACCCTTACCTCGTCGTGACATGGATTATTGAGAATGGAAATCTCCTGTAAATATTTAATAATTTGATAGTAATTTTGATTTCTGGTAATGATCACCAATACAACTGCTATATTCATATAATATATCTTCTAATTTTATTTTTTTTACTTATTTTGTAAAGATCAAAGCATAGAACTTTACAAATAAATTCAAGGAAGCAAGCAATCATGACCGAATTTTTTATTTATATCCAAAAAATAATGGAAATTTCAAAAAATACTCATGTTATCTTGAAAATTCGAAAAATACCCAAATCGGAAATTTTTTTTCCGGATTTGGCCTCTAAATCCGGAAATTTTTTTTCTGGAAATTGAACTCCAAATCCGGAAAAAAAATTTCCGGATTTAACATTTTTTTTTTTTTTTTTTTAGAGTTTCCGGAAATTTTTTTTCCGGATTTAACATTTTTTTTTTTTTTTATAGAGATTCCGGATAAAAAAATTTAACTTAACAAATTGTTTTTTTTTTTTTATTTTTTAGAGATTCCGGAAAATTTTTTCCGAACTAAATAAATTTTTTTTTTTAAGAGAAAAATAGCTAAAATACTGAAATCTAACGCTAAAAAATCGAATTGTTTTTTTAAATATTTATTTCATTAATTTAAAAAATTTCAAAATGGTGTAGAATAATTTAGAAATTATCAAAATAGCTAAAATACTGAAATCTAACACTAAAAAATCGAATTGTTTTTTTAAATATTTGCTAGATTACATTTTTTATATATAATTAGCATATTTATACTAAAACAAGCCAAATTACTTGATTTATGCTGAATTACACTAAATTACAATAATTATGTAGAATTATGCTAGAATACGGTAAAGTACGCTAAATTACGTACGAATAGGGATAATATCTTCACTGAGAAGGCGAAAAACGACGACGAAACTTCAAACGGCCATAAAACGGCGCTCGAGTGTCCGATTTCAGCAAATGACCACTTTTCGGAAAGCTTGCGAAAATGCGCATGCGTCCGGACTTGCTTTGCTAATTTTCCAAATTTAGAATCGCCAAAAAACAAATAGAAGAGCCTCAAAACTTCAGTTGAAGTTTCCGATTAAGATTTTCATTTCTATTATTCAATCTACGTAGCTCAGTAAATTAGTTATGTAATAAACTTTTAGAACACCAAATTTTATTATTTTTGGAATTTTTTTTATTATTTTTTATGATTTATGAAAGATGCCACAAAATAAGCCCCATTTATACGTAATTTAGCGTAATTTATCGTATTTTAGTAAATTTACCGTATTTTAGCACAAAATCGGCCCTATTCGTAGTAAAAAAACAATTCGATTTTTTAGTGTTAGATTTCAGTATTTTAGCTATTTTGATAATTTCTAAATTATTCTACACCATTTTGAAATCTTTTAAATTAATGAAACAAATATTTTAAAAAACAATTCGATTTTTTAGCGTTAGATTTCAGTATTTTAGCTATTTTTCTCTTAAAAAAAAAAATTTTATTTAGTTCGGAAAAAAATTTCCGGAATCTCTAAAAAAAAAAAAAAAAATTTGTTAAGTTAAATTTTTTTATCCGGAATCTCTAAAAAAAAAAAAAAAAAAAAAGTTAAATCCGGAAAAAAATTTTCCGGAAACTCTAAAAAAAAAAAAAAAAAAAAGTTAAATCCGGAAAATTTTTTTCTGGAAACTCTAAAAAAAAAAAAAAAAAAAAAAATTTGTTAAGTCCGGAAATTTTTTTTCCGGATTTGGAGTTCAATTTCCGGAAATTTTTTTTCCGGATTTAGAGGCCAAATCCGTAAATTTTTTTTCCAGTTTGGGTATTTTTCGAATTTTCAAGATAACATGGGTAGTTTTTGAAATTTCCATTATTTTTTGGATATAAATAAAAAATTCGGAATCATGAATATGACAAGCATGGCGGATGCCGACTAAACATTTCTTCTCTTGCGCTCTTGGATGACCTTGTTATCAACTATATCGATACTTGTGAGAATATAGTGGAATTTATTGAGGAGCAAAAAATAAACGTAGATCGTATGAACTATAAGGTTATTGTGCCAACTTGGTTTTCATTTTGACAATAAGGTTTTGTAAGAACTAAAAAAAATTCATCAGATGATGTAGACATCATTTTTAGGAAACAAAAATAGTATGTTAATGTTAACTACAATTATTTTTATTTTTTGCAATTAACAGATAAAAATATATTCTAAAATCTGAACATTTATGGTAGTATAGGTTTTTACATTATTTTATGTTGAAAATAGCACCTGTAATGAAAATAAGAAAAGTTCAATATAGATAATTTTTAAAACACACTACTATAAAAACGTTAGCCATACACTACATATCATACACAGATGCGAAAAAATAACACATTAACAATGTGTAATGGGAGGAGGCGCTTGCGCGAAAAAAAGCTCATACATACCCACATGCTCATTTGAAACCCAACCGTGTAAATTAATTCACCAATTTTTGTACGCGGTTTATTATTAAAAAAAAAGCTCTATATTCTATTCATAACGAAACAAATAACTTATGTAGTGTAACAAGGCAAAGGCGCCCTTCAAATATTAAGCAATTATTATTCAACAGAATGTACTGTCATGACTAAAGATCCCGACATTTTTATTAATACCCTAAAAAAAAAAAAATATCAAATCTACCCCTACTTTGAAATTTTTTTTAAATATGCCCTAACCGCCCCATTGTAGGGCGGTTCACTACTGCTAGAAAACCGCCCCTTTGCTGGGCGGTCCAGTGCCTCTAGCCAACCGCCCAGAATTGGGGCGGTTCTCTATTTTTTTTTTTTTTTTTTCAAATTTTATATATTTTTAAGATATATGTTTGCAAATAAAGTATATATTTTTATAAGGAAATTAGCGTTGATATATATATATATTTTTTTAAGATGTACATATTGTTAATATATATTTTTCTTTTTTAAGACATATATAATATATATTTATAGGTAAATGTATATATTGTTAAGATATATTTTTATTTTTTAAGATATATATATTTGTAAGGAAATATATATTGGTATATATTTTTTTAAGATGTATATATTGTTTAAGATATATTTTGGTTTATTAAGATATATATTTTGTTAAGATGTATATATTGTTTAAGATATAATGTTTATTTATTTTTTATGTTGTCAATTTGTGTATATTTAATTGCGCTATGAAAATAACAAAAATGAAGCATACAAAAATAGTTACAAACTAGAATTAAATCAGTTCACAAACTCATCGACGACGACCGAACAAATTTAGAAATCGACGAGTTCTGGATCTGCTTCCAGTCTGTTGTGCGACACTACTACCGCTACCGGATGCCTCTGCATGACTACTACCGCTACCGGTTGCCTCCGCAACAACTCTAGCATTTTCTCTTTCGTTGACTTCGTTGATGGCATCTGCATTCCAGTTCACCAAAAATGGTATGTTATTGAAATCGTAAAATATAAAATGAATTATAAAATATAAAATGAAATGTACCTGCTCGCTGCCTGTCACAAGTTGAACGGCGAGCCTGGTGTCCTATTCGCCTACCCTGCATCTGATCCATTGTCATTACAGCTCGCTTGTGGGGCCTTCTCCCTTTTCTGATATAAAAAGAAGTTAAATAACTATATTAAAAAGATGTATGGTCAGTGCATATACAAAGTATTCTCCCTAACCTGATCTTCTTGGGTGGGTTGAGTTCATCCCCAACATAGGCCGGCCATGCATGCTGGTTGGGATAAGAATGGAATGATGCACCCCAAGTACTCGCAAGGTAAGTGGTACGGTACATGTCGGCGACAAAATCATCCTCACGGAAGTTTCTCATTCGGCACACCGCCATAACATGAGAACAAGGTAGGTGAGCTAGTTGGATTCCTTGGCATGTGCATGTTACAGTATTGTTATCTCCGATAATGACAACATACTTGTAAGGCCTTTTAATAAACTCCATAGTCCCATCTGCTCTACGGCTAGTTGGAGCGTACTCATTCGGAGAGTGAACTTTGAATTCCAAGGTGCGATCCCCATACGAGACAACGGTCATAACTGAACCTTTCTCCCTATGTTTGCGTAATTTGCGTACAGAAGGAAATCTGGCTTGGATTACGGGTTGAATAGGAGGCAGCGGCGGTGGTGGTGGTAGGTCGGTGGTATAATCAGTGGTGTAATCAGTGGTATTGTCACACCCCGGAACAGGGGGTCGCGCAGTTCTCGCCGTGAATATACAGTTGCCCGTATATTCACAAGGCATGTACGATATAATCTACTCAACCAAACACTTTAAAATTTATACACATATCATATGATTTGATTTAAAACAAATTTGGTTCAAATCCGATTCAATTCGGCCCATTTATACTCAAAACAGTGAATTCAGAACACCCATTGCGGCCCGCAACCTCCACTCGAATTTCCTTCTGCTTTTCTTTCTAGTTTCTGACTCAAGTTGTTGCGGCCCGCAACCACCCCTCTTACGGCCCGCAATAATTCCTCTGACTCAAAACCCCACTGTCGTTGCGGCCCGCAAGGAAATGGTTGCGGCCCGCAATCCATATACGAATTTCTCAGCTGGGTTTTAAGTTCTGTCTCCTCTCATTGCGGCCCGCAATCAATTAATTGCGGCCCGTAATGGTATACACAGATTTATCCAGAGCCATTTTCCGGCTCTGTCTCCTTTATTGCGGCCCGCAATAAGCCTACTAAGTTCATTCCTTTGCCCATTTCATGCCATTTCAACCCCGTTTTCAAACCCGATCAATCCCCTTATTATGTAAACAATCTAACCCCATTTCACTAGCAATTTAAACACCACCTCACATGTATTTAAGACATTTAAACCATGCAAATCAAAAATCGAAATAAACAGAAACGATCAAACAACGTATTCATAAATATTTCGCAGAAACAACATGTCTTATCAAATTTACAAATAACAAGGCCTGTTTAATTTGGTTACACCACAAAATACCGGGATGGTTAAATCTACAGGGCATACCCTATCTATGCGGCTTAGGCCTCACTTGTCGCGCCCGAGTGCCCTTTTTCACTCGCGTTTACCTGCACACATTTATTTAAAAAGAAGAAAAATTCCCCGAGGGGATGGGGGTGAGAAAACTTGTCATCCGTTTTCTCAGTGCGGAATTTATAGGGCTACTGGATTTGTAAGAAATTCATTACTAGAACTAAACAATTACCGCATCTAATTATTCAGTTAATCAATCAGTCATGATAACATGCATATGCTCACACACCGATTCAAACGAATTCCAACTATTATTTCATTCAAAAGTAATCAAAGGATTTCCAGAATTCTTGGGGCTTGACTAGTAACTTTGCACAGTCCGGTTAACAACGATAGATATCAACAATCTATCCCATCTGGCTTAACAATTCTCTTACCTGGTTTCAAGTTATACATTCACATCACAAAATCAATTCGAATAATCACTAGCATATCTCGCGACTATGCAACAGAATATCACTTTGTTAAACGAGAACAAATAAACCTTTCACTGAACCACTTAAACCACTGAACCACTGAACCACAGTTTCACTACCTGCAATCACAATACACTTATCCCTTACCCAACCGGTACTGGGTTCACTAGGGCCATTCACCAGATGCGCATAAGGGTCCTGGAGTAAAGTCTAGTAGCTAATTAGACTTTACAATTCACTGTTCACTTCAATCATTCAATTCAATTCAGCACTGTGGTTCCATTCACTTATCCAACACGATAGAACAGAAATCGATAAACCATACCAACATGAGAATCATCACAGATATAACAATTCAATTATATTAATATGCAATTCATGCAGATGCGACAACTAATGCTTTCAATCAGAGATTCAACATGATGATATGCAACGTATATTCAATCAAGCCATCAATATATAAGTTATATGCACCGTTATTTAGTTCTACGAAATAAATCCCAAAACAGATCCCGTGAACCCCCGCACCTGATTATGTAGGGCACTTAGAGGGTCTGCGATCTTGCGACTCAATAAGCTCGTCTATTCCACTACGCTTGCTCGTGCGGATCTATTCACAGGTCAATTCACTCAAATTCAGACACTTTTGCGGATTAAACCCTTAACTTTACGTATTCACTAATTCTAGGGTTTAAGGCATAAATAGTCACAATTCGGTTTGGTTATCGATTAACTTAGTCATTAGGGCACCGACTCACTCACAAACACGATTCGGGTCAGGTTTGATTCAATTCAAGAGGACGGTACCAAAACTCAAATCGATTTCGGGGAAATCCATAAATCGGAAATTTGGTTACAAATTGGAACACGAAATCGACAAATAAACACTTTAGAAACAACAAAGGCATAGTACAATCAATTTGGTGCAATTCTACGGGTTTTCACCGAAACCCTAGAAATACGAAAACTCGAAATGAGAGAGAAATAGAGAGGGAATTTACCAACCAATCGGGTGAGGATGCGAGATTCAAGCTCCTCTCTCGGAATCTCGATTTTTGGGCGAAATGGTCACCGGGGGTCTCTCTCTCACTCTCTCTCACTCTCTCGTTCTTTCTCTCGTTGGCGGAACCAGGAAAAGAAAGGGAGAAGGAAGGCAGGAAAGAAAGAAAGAAAAGAGAAGGAGAAAGGAGAAAATGACAAAGGGCCCCACTTGTAAGTTTACAATTTTGTAAATAAAACCTCACACTTGTCCCATATTCAATATAATTGAATTCTTATACATTTTACTCTTCTCTCTTAACACAATTTATCGTATAATTATTGTTCCCCATCCACGTCACTAAATTCGTATATACGTATATATATTATTCGATGTACCACTTATCATTTTAATTAAATCTGAATTTTAAAAGTTCACGGTGTTACAGGTATACTCAGTGGTGTAATCAGCGGTGTAATCAGTATGAACGGGTGGTGCATGACCGAAGTTTCTGTCACCCGAGTTGTCATAACCCGAGTATTGAAAACCCGAGTGCTGCTGCACCGGGCTATCATGACCTGTATTGTCCGTAGAAGGTCCAACCCCGGAGACGCGGGACCTTTCTGGAATATAACTCCATTATCGGGGTACCCGCAGATTGAAAACTATTATAAAC
This sequence comes from Carex kokanica, assembly GCA_025461125.1. Taxonomy (NCBI): domain Eukaryota; kingdom Viridiplantae; phylum Streptophyta; class Magnoliopsida; order Poales; family Cyperaceae; genus Carex; species Carex kokanica. The sequence goes on along the minus strand of JAJGRX010001043.1, from coordinate 359,416 downwards.
ACATCTCCAACCATCCTCATTTGTTATTGGATACTTTACATAGTAAGGTCTATCCCTCCCTGTGTCAACCCGAGTAACTAAATCTATGTCATACCGGTTGTTGTTTACACCAATCCTTTCGAATACCTTTTGCTTAAGTTCCATAAATGAGGTGTTTTCGTTAACCTCAAAGCCGTGAATTGGATCTTTCGTGTAATATACTCCCTCCACACCCACCACGAACTTCCCGCCCATATGCAGTGTAACCAACATTTTGATAGCTACATTAATAAACAATTTTTTTATCACTTACAAAATAATAATACACAATTAAATTATTAGTAAACAACAACAATTAAAATTATATTAAAATAAAAAAAATTACAAAAAATAATAATAAATAATAAACAGTAATAATGAACGATAATAATGAACAGTAATCTGCATTAATCTACAGTAATCTACAGTATCTACAGTAATCAACAGTAATCTACAGTAATCTACAGTAATCTACAGTAATCAACAGTAATCTACAGTAATCTACAGTAATCAACAGTAACCTACAGTAATCTACAGTATCTACAGTAACCTACAGTAACCTACAGTAATACACATTAACTAAATAATAATAAAAATAATAATAAAATAAAAATATAAAAAAAATACCTTCGGAGCACAGTAAAGAGCGAGAGGCGGGGCGAGAGCGAAAATGAAATGTGAGGGAGAGAGTGCGCAGTGCGCAGGGTTTTTATAGTATGTAAAGTGGACCGCCCCATAGGGGGGCGGTTTTCTTGGCCAACAGAACCGCCCAACCATAGGGCGGTTTGGCGGGTATGGTGAACCGCCCCTTCATGGGGCGGTTAGGGCATTTTTAAATTTTTTTTCAAATTGAGGGTAGATTTGATATTTTTTTTTTTTTTTAGGGTATTAATAACAATGTCGGCTAAAGATCCCCTAGTTTTCTTGATTGAAATATTGAAGCAATACATTGATACAAGTGGCACTCATGGCTTGCCTAACAATGTGCACTTCGAAACAAATCCACAATATTGTCTAAATAAGAGAAATATGTTTAAATATGTCTTAAATTTGTTTGCAAAATATCCTTACAGCGAAACAGAAAAATATGTTTTCTTCAGAAAAAAAATAAAATGACAGAAAAATATGCATGAATATCCTTATTGTTCAAAGTGGGCAGCTCTTTGTCTACAAATGGGACACACAACTTGCTCCTCCATCCACTTGCCAATACAAGAGAAGTGGTACTCGATCGTGACCGCACTTCAGTTGTCCCTTTATTTCAGCATCAACATATTGCTCCTGTCAAAAATTTAAATCTTTAATTAGATTTATGAGGTATAATTCTGCTCTTGACTCCGCATTTTGCCCATTAATTCAAGACCCATATATGGAATTGACTTTTATTATTGAATTAATTACAAGTTGAACCACTTAAATTAAATTCATTCTATAAACCAAACACAGTCAAAAGCTTATGCATCAATTACGATTCTAGTTGTACCAATTTTGCTAACAATGGTGTTTAACATACAAATATAGAGAGAAAGAGAATCATGATACCAGGCAGATGACACATCGCTCTGCCTCGTCCTGCTCCCCACAACAGATTACATTAATTTTTCACAAATTTGGAGAGCTCGGATGGTTTGACCCCAGTGTTGACTTTCCCAATCCTTTCTTCCAAGGCAAGCAGTTCCTATAATAAAAAACCAATATCAATAAAGACCTCATAGCTCATGCGGTTGACATCCGTACGCATATCATCACTGTGCCATGGAAGAATCTGAGGGTTCTGAAATTCACACAAGGAAACCATGCTGAAAACATTGATCCAAGGAACATTGTTTAATGCTAATACTTCTCTATTTTTTGTACATTTTTTTTTTCCTTGCAAAGGATGGGTTAGATTTCTCAAAAATGAAGCTGGAGTACTCGTTTAGGTAGTGTTGTGTACATTTAAATTTTTTGTTAATTAGAGGAAGGATAAGAGAATGTTAAATAATTTTTTCTTCAGTCTCTCACATGTTAATTCATAGTATGTTCTGATATATTGGAAGCCACAATATTAGTACTAAAACTTCAAAACGAAAGTCTAGACTACTTGTGTAAAACCCTAATGGTACAAAAAGGGTAATGAAGCTAAGACTGCCCATAGCAATGGAAAACTGTAATTTCAAACTTAAATCCTGTTCCAGTTATATTGTACAGACAACATCTATCGCCATCCCATTTACTACTAGGGAAAAATAATGTTATTGATGGGAGAAAAAGAAGTACCTGATATGGCAAATCGTAAACTGAACCAAGGAATGGAGGTGCTACGGATGGAAGATTTACCACTGTGTAGCTTATTCCGGGGATCCAACGTGGAGGCACAGGAGGAAAAAGGCCCCGTAAAGCTGGTATACGATCTACGATATATGGGACCGTAGACGGAACCAATGGATCAGAGGCAGGTGGTGGTACCTCTGAGGACAAAGAAATACCCATTTCATCTGGAGCAGATATATGGCTCAGATGTTGTGCAGACACAAGAGGGGCTATCAATCCATCAAAATGGCTCTGATGTTCTGAGGAGTCAGAATTGCTCTCACCGGGAACTGATGTAGGGCTCTGTTGATCGGCATGCCAATTTGGGGCCACAGGCTGAACCCCTTGCTGAAAGCCATGAGGCTGCTCCAACGAAACAACCGTCTGAGACTCGTCTACTGGAGACGTACTTGGAAGAGAAACACTCCTCTCTTCCGAAGCAGGTATGTTGCTCCTAAGATTTGAGGCTGTAAATGGAACCAATGGATCAGAGGCAGGTGGTGGTGCCTCTGAAGATAAAGAATTACCTCTTTCATCTAGACCTGATACAAGGGCCCCACATTGTGCACACATACGAGGGGATGTAGATTCAGCCAATGCCTGAAGGCCTTGTGGTGTACCTGAGGAGCTATTAATGTTCTCACCAGAAATTGATGTAGGGCTCTCATGATCGGCATGCAGATTTGGGGCCATAGATGCATTAAAGGGATTGCGGCTCCTAACATTTCTCTGAGGCTCATCTACTGAAGATGTACTTGGTAGTTGTCGTTTCATGTCAGAGCTTCTGTTTTCCCTGTTAAAGATAAAAATTTATAGTATTGATGTTAAATTCATAATGGAAACCAAAATATTGTGCTATATATTTATTTTAAGATGAGATTTCAAATACCTCAATTTCTTTGTACTTGTAATTTTTAAACCCTCAATAACAGAAATTTAGAAATTCAAATAACAAAATAAAACTATTTGAATAATTCAATTGTCAAATTAATCCTCAATTTTCTTGCTACAAATCGTATCACAACTGCCAAAAAAGCCTAGTTAGCAGACGCCAACTACTGAACGAAAGAAAGAAAGAAATGCCTTGTGTTTCTCAACATCTGAAACAAATCCAAGTCAATATGTTTTCGTATCTGCTGCACAAGTGTAGCTATATATACCCGAGTTCCTCCAGCTCTCTAGAGCATTCTTTAATTTGCTAGCACATAAGGAATGTCTATCCATCATCTTTTTTTGTTCCGAATTTTCTTGGTACAACAAAGTCAGGAGAAAAAAAGCAAAGAGGAGGTAGAGCTAAATGAATCTCATACTTTCAGAAAGATCATGTCAACTATTATCCTAATTATAGGTGCACGTCAAGGGACTTATCCTATTGTAAATTATTTTTAATCATTAAACATTATATAAAATTCGTTTTCTTATTGAACATCAATTGATCTGATCTAGTTTTGATTAATTAATTTATTTTGTCTAAATTTAATCATTTTTTAAATGCAATATGAATTACTTTGATTGTTTCAGGTGTTGGTTTCTGCTACCACCTGTTGGAAGCGAACGGTACGATGAGCATGCATCAGATTAAACTAATTTTAATGTGAATCAAACTAAATTTGATTCGATGTCTATCGGTCCGTCTCCGATTCCTGCGTATTAATCAGAGAAAATATTAATTAGCATCAAGATTAACGAGATAAGTATAAATGAATTTTTTGCAAAGCTAATTTTAATTGAATTAACGAGGATTGTAAATAATGTTGTAGATATGCCTACTGAGTTTTTGGACGAAAATGCCTCTTAATATTGAATTTCGCATCTCTATCAAGCTAAAAATAATTAATTATAAATCCATAAAAGAGTAAAATTTCGTAACTTATTAAACATAACACATATACATCCTCACTTCTATAAAAATTAATTTTTCTATTCTTATTATTCATATGGAATGACTTATTTGTTCACACGTTTTTCTCTTAATTTATTTAAAAATAAACCATTGATATGGCATCTAATCAAATTTTTAAAGTGATACAATTTTTGATTGTTGGTATTAATTATCTTAAAAAATGTTCTGACGACTTATCATGTGAGTCTTTAGTATTTTGAAAAAAAAAAAAAATTTAAATTTTATCTTTCTTTAATATATTTTTTCGAGTGAAGTGTACAGAAGAAAAACTTTAGTAAATATAATTTAGCATGCATTAAAAATAGTTGGTGTGAGATTCACTCCTAAGTCGTAAGCCAATTTGTTTTTCGGGCAATGTTTTCACTAAAATGCTTGGAACTCCGTATTCCTTTGGAGTTTATAACCAAAAAAATAATATATGTATCATCATTAAAAAAAATAAACATACTATGTTACGACACCTTACAATCTTGCTTTAGAAACTGTATCCACGATTTTACCTTATTTAGTATTTCATTGTTTAAGTATAAATCGATAAATTAATTTGTATTTATACATACATACTAAATTGTAGAAAGCAATGATTAGCAAAAAAAAGAAAAAAAAAGCAAAAGAAAATTAAAGCTGGAGGACATGCAATGCGAAACCTGGTGATTGATTTAATCCAAAAATATGATGAATCTATCAGCCATAAATGAATAAACTTAAGGGGCTGAATTTATAGAAATGTCCGAAGAAATTGATATAATTGAAATTCTTATCCCAGAAAAAGTCTATGTAAAGAGATTTAATTTGCAAAACATAAGTTTCCAATAACAGTGTATTTCCATCAAAGATATGAAAATATGTGATAAAAAAATGAATTTCTGTATATATTTCCAAGAATTTATAATTATAAAATTGAAAAATTAAATATTTGTATTTGATTGAATCCAAAATTTATTCATGCACGTACCTCTGCACATACAATGGTAAAATATATTCTAGTTAGTGTTTCAATACAAAATATGGATCAAAACCCTATTTTTTTTTTTTCATTTTGGCGTATGGGGTACCATTCTTAGCAAGTAGACTTTCGTCATGTTCCCCCTTTAAAGTTTGAACCTTTGAATGACTATGGATGAAAAATTGAGAACTAAATGTGTGATTATATTAAGGAAAAAAGAAAATTAAAATAAATTTGCTAGTTTTCGTACACAATTAATGTGCGAATGTAAAGTGAGCATAAATACGTGTGTTCTTACATATTTTTTGTATGATTTGTTGGGTTGAACTTCATATTAATTACATGACTTATTGGTTTAAAAGTATAGCAGAGTTTTTGAAGAGACAACATACTTTTAACTTTGTTTTTCAAGTAGTCGTTATATTAATTAAGAAATATTAAAAAAAGTTTATCTTATTCGTTTTACTTTTTGTTATGAAATATTCAACAACTTTACGGAGATAATTACATACGTCTTTCTGTCAAAAAAAAAAAAAATGAAGAAGAAGAGGAGATAATCATATATAAGTTATTGAAGAAAACCTATGTTATATATCAGGAAAATATACAATGTTCTAAAATTTTGACAAATTTCAAATATGTATTGTTTGTTTATCTTAGAATATCATTCAAATAATTTGTTATTTATCTTTAATACTTTGTTTTCAACATTGTTTGACTAATAATTTACAAAAGAAATTAATACTATTACCAACTTTTTTGTGGATATGATTTTTAATACCAAAAGTAAACTTAATTTCTATGATTTAAATGCATATCAACATACAACACTGATCATTATAAAAAAAAAAAAAAAAAGAGTTCTTGTTTCGGATTTTAATGTAAGAGCATATTGCATAATATTATCCACAAATTTCAATTTGTAAATATTTCCTGACATCATTATATTCAAAACAAGGGAATCGAGGGGTTGCTAGAAGTTGGGCTAAAAAAGAAACTCTGGGCTGAAGGAAAAAATGAGACCGGTCTGAAGAGAAAAAAAACGGGCCAGCGGAAAAAAGAGAAGGAAGTGGGGCCGAGTAAAGGATAGGCTGAAACGGAATGCATTCAATTTAATCTCTAACTGCCGGAAGTGAAAGGGAAGCCCAAGCCCCAAGGTACTTCTGGGTGTTGACTTGGTCAACCAAGCAACAGAAGGTGCAAAGGGTTAACTGTGAAGTGAGACCAAATACGACAATCAGAAGAGTCTGTTTGTTTGAATTCTCAATTGGACCTGAAATAATACCAACCAATTGACTTGAACGTACACGAAATGACAGTCAGCCAGGCCTAAACTGAGTCGGAGTATTCAATTGGAGTAAACACGTGGACAAGGCATAAATATGATATGATCAATTTGGATTGATGGAATTAAAGCTTTGGAATATACAGAAATGAAATGGAACATACAGTATAAACTTGAAATATGTACCGGCAGAATTTAGTAATGCACCGAGTTGATCGATGTTGCAAGTTTAAAGCCGGGGGCCCGGCGCCAATGCCAGTACATTGCTAATGGAACAACGAATGGTGAAGCAATCGTCTCTGACAGAATGTACGGGTTACGAACAACTTGAAACCTGACTCTCTTCCAACTTGAAAACCCTCCATTTATTTTTCCAAAAACAAAGAGGTTCAAGTATTTTATGAAGAAAAGGTGATCGATATCTTTTCATAACATGGCAAACACGGGCTTTCATTCAATTGGCATATAGCAGGCTACATATAAAGGATTTGTTAATACAAATTTGAACAACGTAACACTGATATGACTACCAATAACTGTTACTAAAATTAAACATTAACTATATATATATCATTATATGATTCAATTAATTCTCAAGCACCGAAAGGTATTGAAGGTAATATATATATATATATATATATATATATATATATATATATTGTTTTCCCAAAAGCCCTTCTGTCTTATTATTATTTTTTTTTTATCTATTAGGGCCAAGATATAGTCTAAAATTTAATTTTAGGACTCCAGAGACAAATACTAAAAGTGATTGTGTAAATCAAAATAAATACAAAACGTGATTTAAGAACAATTAGCAAGCTTCTTTGTTAATTGTTTTTGACACCAAAAATTTGTCATGCACAATTAATATTTGTAATAAGAACAAAACAGTAATATTTTTCTTTGTCAAATTCATTTCTTAGTTAATTGATACACTCACAATGTGTACTTGTTTGTCAAATATATTGTTGCACTAATGAATTGATACACTTACTAATGGGTATCAAAATCAAATTTACTAAATACTTGTACCATATCTTTTCTTATTGGTAGCATATCTTAATTTCTCCATATATACGCCAGCGACAAGGGCTAGAAACACATAAATTTTTCTTCAAAGAACCAGAAGAACACAAATATTCAGCGAATTCGACAATGGAAGGAATCAAGGAAGCTGTCACTTATAGCAACAAAGACGACGGTAAGTGGAGATTTTGTATACTAATCTTTGCTTTCTTTGGTTAATTTCTCACCTCACCTGTCCTTCTTTGGTTCCCATCCATCACCACCTCAAAAATAAATATGAATTAATAGTGAAGCGCTGAAAGGAGGAGAAAATTTGTTGTTAGCTAGTTTCAATTTTGGTGAACAACTGCAAAATTACAATAAGTAAGATTTTCACATTTTTACCAAAACATTTGAGGTAGTTTTAACTTTTAAGCCATCTGGATTATATTACAAATGGGTTTTTGAGTTTTTCTATTATGTAGTTTTCACTGAAAAAGATAACACTACAAGTAACAAGTTTCATGCTTCACAAATTTTACATAAATTTTTTCTATTATGTAGCACTCCCTGCTGTAACTGCCCCTCCAGACAGGCCCCACGCACGTTCCCCATTCGACCAATCAGTTGAATCTGAACACCATGGAGAAGAACAAATGTGGGAGTGGGACAAGGATCACCTCTTGCCTCTTACCCACATAATTAACACTATGCGAAGAGTCCTCCCTGCTGATGCGGGTGTGCCTAGTGATGCGGCAGCTATCATACAACAGGCCACATCTGACTTCATTCTCCTTGTCACCAGCCAAGCTAGAGAGCAGTACAACCGGAAGAGCAACAAGAAAATAAAAGGAGATGATATTATCTGGGCGCTCAATAAACTTGGCTTCACCGATTATGTCCGCCCGCTTGAACTCTATCTTTGCCGTTATCGGGAGCATTTAAAGGGTACAACTCAATCTGGGCCATCACAGTTGCAGCTGGAGCAGTTGTCAGAAGCAAGCACATCCCATGGTTCCCAGAAGTAATAGGAGTGAATTCATAAGGAGCTGCTTTAAGGTTTTTTTTTTTTAAGTAATTAGACAGATTTGTTATCTGCATGAAGTTTTCTTTCTTTATGAAAGTAGATCTATTTCAATTTGTGCCAGGCTTTCAAAAAAAAGATCATATTTCAATTTGAATTTAATCTGTGTACCCATTGTGGGTTTTTGGTGGAAGAGCAATGTTCATTTTCTGTGGAGTTGGAACCTAATTAGTTTGGTTTTTTAATAATTGACCCAAAAAATTACATATTTACAGCAAATTACGTTCTAGCTAAGTCTCCTCTTTTGCGCACAAATGTCAAAATTTTCATTTTATTCAAGGAAAGTTTGCTACTGATAGGGTCATGTTCCACAGGCCCTTTTACCTAATTTAAAACTGGGCCATGAACGACTGGGATTCGGACCTTTCTAAGAGGCCAACCCGAAGTCATATGAAAGGCCCAAAGATCCACTAAGTCGGGGCCCAATACAGCGGCCCCAATATGCCTTGAGGGGTTTGTGTTAACCGACGTGCGGGATGATAGTGGAAACGGCTAACTTAATGCCTCCCATCCCAGTAACGGCTGACATAACTACCGACGTCCTCCATAACTGCCCGAGATAGCAGTTATGGACGGACTATATAAGGCAGTGATTCCCATGAAGCGCGGACACTTTTTTCCAACCACGAGAGATCATACAGGATAGAGTCAGAATCTCTCACAATCCACCCCGAGTTCACAACTCCCTTCACATATCGGCCTGCCATCTTTTGGCAGGACGAATCCTACTCAGCCCACTTCCCATACGGCCTCATCTCCCGAGATAGGACGTATCAACCACCGTGGGGCCACGCCTTTGCTCACACAGATTTAGATGGCTCAACAAAACACATCAGTTCCACTCCCACCAGGAGTCACAGTCCCGTTAGGTGCAACGATCACACCACCTCCTCTCGTGACCCCGCTTACAGGGAATCCTTCCCACAGTCGGCCTCAGGCGGCGAGGTCTAACAATCCGATAATACGACCTTCTGGTCCTCAACTGACACAATCTCGCCACACAGGCCCCGACATTGCTACTCAACCTTTGTTCACCGAAGGGTATGCGAGTAGACCATTTTATACTGAGCACACACCGTTACTTAGTACTTATCACCCACCATACATACCGCACTACACACAACAGACGCCACTTTACCCTTATGGCGCAACCACCTACACGCCGTATACCCCGATGTACCCCCAATACCCTTATGCGACACCACCTGCACAATGGGGTCCAGGAGGTGCTCAAGGAGTATATCCTATGACAGGTCCAACACCACAATCCCAACAAGTACCATTGCGACCTGTAATCCAGAACGTGCCATTGACTGTGCCGGCTTCCCGACCTCTATCAGCAAACCGTGTTCTAAGTCGGCCAGTAAAAATTCCTCCTAGAAATCTGAACTCTCAGTTCATAGATGTTCGAACTGGTAGTGAAACAGATACGCCCATCCTGCCAGACCAACAGGTCCAATCCAAACGCCAGGACCAAAACATTCCACTAACAGGAGCTCAACAAACCGAAAGAAGACAGCAGGAAGGGCAAGGCGAAAGTAGGGAACCTGATCCCGAAAGACAGCCCCATGTTGAACAACCCGAAGTTCGTCACAACAACGAGCGCGAATCAGCTAATCATGGCGGAGGGTCCAGACCCTCACGCCGAGAACAGTCGCGCTCCCGTAGGGAACGCGAACGAAGCCCACCCCGAGGCCGGGATAGAACTCGCCGAGATGATCGAAGAAGAAACAGGCGATCACCTACCCCGGTCCGAGGTGTAAATATGGCTCAAATAGAAGAATTGATCCAGACAAGGCTTGCGGCTAAATTGGCCGAGATGGAATCCCAGAAGACAGGTGCCACCTCTCGGCCTATGGGGATCAACGATGGCCCACTCTCCAGAGACATCTACCGCCATTCAATGACGGATTTCAAGTATCCAACAACTCTTTCCAGCTTCCGGGGCAGCGGCGATACTCAGGATCCGCATAACTTCGTGTACGGATTCCTTGAGCGACTTCGCCTCCTTGGAGCCACTGACGCCATCATGTGCCGCGTCTTCACCACTTGCTTAACCGGCGAAGCATGGGATTGGTACATGACGCTACCCCGGAGGTCCATCAACAAGTTTGAAGACTTCGCAAAACTGTTCCTGGAAAGATACACGATTATCAAGCCGCCGCAAGCTACATGCGAGATGCTCCTCGACATTGTCCAAGGACAGCGTGAAAGAACAGGTGCGTTCGTTAATCGGTTTATACAAGCATCTCGGCGAATTCAGAATCTTAACGAGGAATTTGCCTTGGCTGCCATCAAGAAAGGACTTCGCAAAGGGGGTCCGGGTACTTTGCGTTACGAGGCACATATGAAGAAAATGACTACTTTGAGGGAATTTGTAGCCTTTGCTGAGGGTTACATCCGTGCTGAGGACGACAATGGAAGTCCCACGAGGTTCCGATCCCGATCTCCCCGTCCAACAAACAAACAGCAGACTCAAGATAGGTCTCGCAATCAAAGAGAACCTCGGCAAAACCAACCAACCGAGCACAATTCCGGTACCAAAGGGTACCGACAGCATTTTGTGCGATATGCTCCTCTCACTAAGAAGCGGCATGAGATGTACAACATTATAGAGGGCATGTTCGATCTCCCTCCGCCGCTGCCAGAGAGCATTTTTTCAGTGATTGACAACTCAAAAAAGTGCGAATACCACGGTTTCAACGGGCACTCCACCGCAGAATGCCTCCAATTGAAGGACATCCTGGAGAGACTAGCCCGAGAGGGTAAACTAGTCGAATTCATCAACCCTGACTTCTTCAAAAAGTTTTTCAAGAAATACAATGGTCAAGGTAAAGTTTTTAAGAAACCCATCCCATATAGACAAGATTACACGGGACCTCGGGTTGGTGAGGTCAATCCCCAAACCCGGGATGGTCCCGAGACACGGCGCCCAGAGCGGCAGGGCAGCCCTGTCATAAATGTGATTAGTGGAGGCCATCGCGGTACTGCCCGACAAATCATACCACGCGACAATCGAAAACCATATCCCACTGTCCTACCGGTCGAAACCATGAATGATAAAAAACGGCCCCGACCTGAGGAAGTGATATCTTTTTCCGAGAAAGACCTCGGTGTAATTTCGGGCCCGCATGATGATCCCATAGTGCTTAACCTCAAGATCAACACTCACCGAGTTAAAAGAGTATTAGTTGATACTGGCAGCTCGGCCGACATCCTGTATTTACCAGCCTTTACGCAAATGGGCATCGACACTCGCGCCCTCCAACAACACATATCACCCTTGATAGGCTTCACGGGAGACGCCCTTCAACCTCGGGGAATGATGCCACTCAAAGTGACATTCGGTACATCCCCTCGGACAGTGGAAGTCATGGTGGACTTCCTCATTGTGAATGCTCCTTCTGCGTACAATGCGATCTTGGGAAGAGCGACCTTGAATAAAATCGGTGCTATCATTTCTCATTCTCACCTCAAAATCAAGTTCCACACCGAACATTGGATAGGAGAAGAATGTGGCCAACAGCAGGTAGCTCGTGAATGCTACATGACAACCATTCAAGGTCACGGAGGTTCTGTTCATCAAGTTGATCAGCCTGATGCAAATACCAATCCACAGCGGTTGCGTTCTAGTACTGACTTTTTACCTCCAAACACTGACCTCGCATTGGACCCGGTGGATAAAGCTGAGGCGAAAGCTCCCCTTGAGCCCGTTGATGAAGTCGAGCAAATTGAATTAGGTGATGGTAAAACACTTAATGTAGGAAAGGCGATCCAAGGGTCGGCACGGGCCGAGTTAATCACATTCCTCCAAGAAAACCAATCTGTTTTCGCTTGGACTGCAGCCGACATGCCGGGAATTCCTAGGTCAATTGCCGAGCACCGATTGCACATTAAACCAGGCTCAAAACCAGTCAGACAGAGGAAGCGTAATATGGGGGACGAACGACAGCAAGCCGTCAAACGCGAGGTACAGAAATTACTTGACGCTGGCTTTATAAGAAATGTCGAATGCCCGGAATGGACAGCCAATCCCGTGCTTGTCAAGAAATCCAATGGCGACTGGCGTATGTGTATCGATTATACCGATCTCAACAAAGCATGTCCTATGGATCCTTTCCCTTTGCCCAAAATCGATCAATTGGTCGATTCAACCTCGGGACATGCTTATCTCAGTTTCATGGATGCCTTCTCCGGGTACAATCAAATCCGGATGAGCCAAGCCGACGAGGAGAAAACTGCTTTTACTACTAACTCGGGACTCTACTGTTACCGGGTCATGCCTTTCGGATTGCGCAACGCTGGCGCCACATTCCAAAGAATGGTTAACACGGTATTCCAAGGTCAGATTGGACGAAATGTAGAGGCATACGTAGATGATCTACTTGTCAAAAGCATGTCTGACCTCGACCATGTCCGCGATCTCCGTAAAACCTTCGCGACTTTAAATTCCGCCAACATGAAACTCAACCTGAAGAAAAGTTTCTTCGGTCTAACTGGCGGTAAATTCCTTGGCTTCATGGTTTCTATGCGAGGTATTGAGATTCATCCCTCCAAATCACAAGCCATCCTCGACATGCAACCACCTCGAAATCTCAAAGAGCTGCAATCTCTCACAGGTAAATTGGCCGCTCTTAACAGGTTTATTGCGAGATCTGGGGATGTGTGTTTTCCTTTCTTTAAGGCTATGCGCAAGTCGGCCAAATTTGAATGGACAGATGAATGTGCGATAGCCTTTGAGAAGGTCAAAGCCTACCTCGCCAATCCACCGTGTCTCAGCAGGCCAACCACAAGTGACACCTTGGTGTTATATTTGGCAACAACAGGGCATGCAGTAAGCGCCGCCCTTGTTCGAGAAGAGGGTCGTGATCAGAAACCGGTTTATTTCGTTTCACATGTACTTCGGGACGCCGAAACCAGATACTCTCAAATTGAAAAGGCAGCATATGCTCTAGTCATAGCTGCACGGAAGCTGAGGCCTTACTTTCAATCACATCCCATAAAGGTTTATACCGGGATTCCACTTAAGAAGGCCTTCGCAAATTTTGATTCATCCGGGCGATTGCTAGCTTGGGCGCTCGAGTTATCCGAGTTTGATGTCTTTTTCCACCCCCAGAATGCCTTGAAGTCTCAGATCTTCGCCGACTTTATCGTTGAATATTCTGGAATTCCTCCCGAATCTGAGGGGCGTTGGGTAATTCACGTTGATGGTGCCTCTTCGCTACAAGGAGCTGGGGCCGGGGTATCCCTCACTGGTCCACAGGGGGAAACCCTGAATTATGCTCTTCACTTTCAATTCCCGGTAACAAACAATACCGCGGAATACGAAGCCATGATAGCGGGCTTAAAGTTGGCTAAAGAGTTAGGAGCCCGCGAGGTTCACCTCCGTAGCGATTCCGAATTAGCAGTCAAGCAAATCAATGATGAATGTCGAGTTATGGATGACAACTTACGCAAATATCGACAGCAGTTCCACCAGCTCAAGAGTCACTTCGACGAGGTCAACATTCAACATGTTTCTCGCAACAAAAATTGCCAAGCTGACGCTTTATCCAAACTCGGTGCTTCGGGCAACCTTGACAAAGAACGGCCCGTGATTGTTATGGATGTTCCCGAATCCAGCATTCACACTGATACCACAGCTGTTCTCGCCATCAATGAACCCGGTGAGTCCTGGTTCACCCCAATGTGGAATTTCCTTAACACGGGGGTCCTACCCACAGACCCATTGGAAGCCCGACGTCTGAAAAGGATCGCGCCCATGTATTATATTTTCAACAATCATCTCTATAAACGAGGATACGTGCGACCTTGGCTTAAGTGTCTAAATGAAGAGATGGCTTCAAAAATGTTATCAGAAGTACATGAGGGCATTTGTGGGAGCCATCAAGGGGCGAAAACTCTTGCAAAACGCATTCTCCGAGCTGGTTTTTACTGGCCAACCATGCAACATGATGCAGCAACTTTGGTCCGAAAATGCGAACGGTGCCAATACCATAGCAAGTTGAGTAACATTCCGGCATACGACCAGATATCCATCTCGGGGGCCTGGCCTTTTGACTTATGGGGAATAGACATAGTCGGGCCATTTCCCACAGCTGTTCGACAGCGCCGTTGGATAATCGTTGCAGTGGAATATTTCACCAAATGGGTTGAAGCCGAAGCACTAGCAACAATTACAGCCGCAGCAGCAGAGAAGTTCATTTGGAGGAACATCATTTGTCGTTTTGGCATACCACATGCACTTATCTCGGACAATGGAACTCAATTCAATGCAGCTCGCACCATCGCATTTCTTTCCAACTTGGGTATCCAAAACAATTTCACCTCGGTCAGCCACCCGGCTAGCAATGGATTAGCCGAAGTCACCAACCGTACAATCTTAGATGGTCTGAAAAAGAAAGTTGCGGAGAACAGGAAAGACTGGCCCGATATCCTTGATGGCATCTTGTGGGCTTATCGCACAACACCCCGAGAGGCTACACAGCAAACACCATATTCTCTGGTATTCGGGATGGAAGCAGTCACCCCAATCGAATTGATGGAACCATCTCTCCGCACTTTGGCATATTCCACTGAAGCGAACCGCGACGCGCGTGCTGCTGACCTCGACCTCATCACCGAAGGTCGGGAGAAAGCTCGCATACGCACCATGGAATATCAACGTCGAGTTAAACGTGCATTCGACAAACATGTGGTACCTCGGGCATTTCAACCTGGTGATTTGGTTCTTAAAACTGTGGAAGCTACTGGCAAACATGTCAGTAAACTCGCTCCTCAATGGGAAGGTCCCTTCAAAGTCATCCGACCCCGAGGAAAAGGCGCATACGAGTTGGAAGATCCGAGTGGTTTCATCCTTACTCGACCATGGAACGCTTGCCACCTTCGGAAATTCTACACTTAATGTATGATTTTACTTTAACATTGTTTTTCCTATATTCCATGTAAAGTTATGGGCGAGATAAGCCTTTTCTGTTACATCTCATGTATTTTACCTAGACCGAGATACAAGTTTTTGTATGGTCCTAGGATGTTCTCAATATATATATGATATTTGATTGTGTTCTTATTATTTGGGTACGAGATATATGAACGAAAGCCTTTTTGGCAACGAAATAAGTCTTGGTTAATATTCCCGAGATACACAACAAATAAATGTAGTCTTACGAGACGACTGTTAAACCAGTATTATGATTTTTATGTTCGCGACATTAATCGAAAACCCCTAGGGGTAACGTATATGTTTCTCGCGACCTCCCTTTTCCCCGATGTCGATAAATAAAAAAAAAAGGGCAAGAAGGATATATACAAAGCATGAAACGAGATAAAAATCGAAAGAAACATCTCGGAAAAATCAAGATAAGTTCAGAACTTAGAAATGATAATAGTTCAAGGATTACAAAGATTACTGTTAAACTCCTACATCTCAGGGGCGTACAATATCACATTACAACATTTCTGTTAAAACCCCCACATCTCGGGGGTATGAATAAATTAATACATCACATTTATGTTGAACCCCCACATCTCGGGGGTATAAAATCATTCACTCCTAAACAAAACAAAATTTCTTGCTTCCTCGCCTCGATATGATCCTGCATATAAAAAAGAAAGGACGTAGTGAGCATAGGCCAGAATACAACATCTCGAGGAATAAGATATATAAATTTACACTTACAAATAGATGGGTCCGCTTCTTTGGGACTTTCACGAGGTGAGATGCGAGCATCTAAGGTCGCCTCATCTTCTTGCCCACCCGATTGGACGATATCACCTTCTTCAGTTGCTATCATCTCGCGATCTACACTGTTACCTTCAGACTCTGAAGGCAAACCGTCCAGCTCTTCAGATGGGGCATCTGGCAGGTCGAGATGCTTGGGCCATTTATCCTTAGGCCAGGGATGGACGATACCGGAAGCTGGATGATTTTCAAGCACAAGTTCTCCATTAATCGGCGTACCATCCGGGCTCAATAATGAATCACTTTCTTCATCCCAGCGGTAACCCGAAAGATTTTTTGTCCTAATCTTTTCGGGGACCACCTCGGTAAACCCTACCTGCTCTGGTCTAAACGGGTAATGGCCTGCTAGTGCATTCAGATAGCCATGGACAGTTGCTGTCATCATGTCAACACATGCATAAGGGACAGCTTGTGTGAAAGCCCTGCTGCCCAGAAATTTGCTAAGTGTTGTCTTTGGCAACTCATGCATCTCGGCCCGAAGTCGGGCGTTCTCTGCCTTCACGTCCTCCAACTCTTTAGTTTGAGCCTCGAGGTCGGTCTTAAGACGTGCCGACTTGCCCTTATAGTCTTCGGCTTTGCGTTTCTGTCGCTTCAGTTTTTCCTCGGCCTCTTTGCGTGCAGTATCGGCTTGCACGCCCATGTGCTTTACCAACTCGAATTTGGCCTTAAACACAGCAGCTTGCCCATTCGCTATCCTCATTTCCTTGTCTTTTTTCGAGGCCATTTGCAAAAAGTAGTTCCTCTCTAGGATAGCCCTGTTCAGCGCCTCTTGGTCAGTATGAATGACGAGGGAGTCCCTTTTGTCAATCGAGTCCTTCAGAAACCCGAAGTACACCCCGGCATCATGCAGTAGGCTCAATACATGACCAACAACTTGGTTGGGGTGCTCCTCAGCCCATTTCCTTTGGTACTGAGTGGTGGTTAACCTGAAGGTTTCCCGAGAAAAGGCTGCATGAACCTCGGGATGTTCTACCTCGTCCTGCATAAGCGAATATCCGGGGAGATGGGCCAAAATACTATCCGGGAAACCCCGAGAAATGTTTGTACCCCACACAAAACCAGTCTGTCGCCCTTGGTCAGAAACTCGCGACTTCAGGAACTCCCTATGTTCCTCTGAGGGGTCCGACACGTTGTCGGCTGCGTCGTCAATAATTTTGTCTAGTCCCCTTGAGCAGCGTCGACTTGAGCTTGGGAGGGTTCCTCTACAACCTCCTGTGATCTACCCAAAACAATCTCGGGTTGAATTTTTTGCTTTTTGGCCTCGGGGTGCCCAGAAGCCGTACCTTTTCCCTTTTCCTCCCTTGTCAAACGTGGGGGAACGTCTGCCGACACTTCCTTCCTCTTCTGAGACCCCCCGAGTTTGGAAGAACCGGAGGTGCTGTCCTTGATAATTTTCCCGGTATGAGCCGATCTCGGCTGACGAATTACGGGAGTAGTAGAGGCTGACTTCGGAGTTTTCTGAACTATAGCCGACTTCGGCTTGGGAGGGTTCTTAACCCCTTTCTTTTGAACAACCCCGCCCTCCGGGTTAGCTGCGACTGGGAAGGAACTAGCGGCCTTCCAAGGCAATGCCATATAACCGTGCCCTGCGACACAAAGGGTATGCGAAAGTTAGTACATTATTCATGTTATTACGAGTAAGATAAATAAATATGATACACAGGTATACCGGTGTAAATTAAAAGCAAAAAAGACTAACTTGTGAAATAATTATCAAGAATTTCTTTAGCCTCTAAGTCAACTGAAGTCAGGGGATCAGGTGAGGTCGGCATCAGTTTTTTCTTTTCTAGAGGGCGCCATTCCTTTCGTATATTTGTTAAGCACTTCAATTCCTCCGGGTTCTCGAGATATACCCACCCGTGGTTCCACTCGTCCGCTTTGGATAGTTGCTCAAAAAGCGCCAAACCATTAGGGCGCTTCCGTATTGCGAGATAACTTTCACTGTTATATAACACGGTGAAATAATGAAAGAATAACCCGACACTCGGGAAATAATTCTTCAACTCGGGCAAGTAATCGAATACGAACTTGAAGCTCATGATGTAACACCACGCGGGTGCGGTCAACTGTGCAGGAGCCACTTCGAGATGTCGCAATATCTCGCGTGCGAACTTTGATAACCTTATCTTGAACCCGCACTTTGGCATTTTCCAATATATGAACATGCCGCGCTCTGAGTCGTGAGCTCGGTCATTTGGACCCGGGGCTACCATCCGAACTACCTCCCAAGGATACTCTTCTCTGTTAGCCTCCATCACAAGTTCGTCGTAGAAGGCATTAACATACGCTTCACATTGAACGACCAGCTTAGGTGAGATACCGGCAGATGTCGGGAAGACCGTGTCATTCGCATGACCATCTCGGGGTACTACTACTTTCTTGGCCTTTTGGTTTTTAGGTTTTGAAGGCCCCTGAGATGTTCCCACTGGGGTGTCAACCAGTTCACCCCGAGATGGACTCTCGTGCTCATCTCCTTCAATATATTTTTCCTCCTCGTCATCTCCCGACATTGTGTCAGAATGTGTGGGAGGCATCCCATATAAACTCTTGCCCCTACCAGGGCGGGGGGGGTGAAAAGGATAGAGGGGACACCTCCTCATAGATATGGGGGGATTGGTCCCGAGATCCACCTTGTTCTTCGGCCATTTCTAAATTTACGAATAAACAGGATTGGCTTAAGTCACCGAGCTTACTATTACAATGTCAGTTTCTAAAAGCATTTATGCTACTGATGCACATTAGATGTCAAAGTTATGGTAGGCAAATAGACTCCTACAACATTACCATACTTATGCTATTCATTACTTTACTCCCTAACCTCGGTAAATAAACATTACAACATGCTGGATTTGTCAATTCAAGGCCAGTTACCGAGGTGATAAAGGTTTACCTTTTTGAAGATTTGAGTGCTCGACTTTAGTCCGACGTCCACTTCCGAGATTGGCAGCTCCTGAATTCCGAGATTGCTTTTGCTCTTTCGCTCCGATATCAAATGGCTCAAGTAAACGATACTGAATAAGTGGGGGGGGCCGAAATATATAGAGGTCTTCCTTTTTCCCGCTCAATACTTGCGTAGTTTTCGAAACGACGCCACGAAACGTCGCGTTGTCTCCTTTCATCATGGCGACGCTTCGATTCCCGCGCTCATTCACCGGCCGCGAGTTCTCACCGAATTAACGCGTGCCACGTGTCAAGCGCGGATTGCGCCATCACCTCGTTTCCCTGACAGATCTGATGGGTGATTTGATGGCTGACGGCGGGTTAACGGAAGACGAGGCGTCAGGCATTTAATGCCGGAATATAATATATATTTCCTCCGTCTCACTTTAACGATTCATCAACCATACATTTCTTCTTCTCACTCGCGTTCTCACGAGATGACTGATCACGTGAACGACGAGGTTGCTCTTAAAAAAGATGATATTCTGCCACCTCGTACACTTCCCCCACATCCATGTCCCGAGGTTACCAACCATAAGCCCAATGAAGACGACGACCCACTAGCTTGGGACCGATGTGCCATTTGCAAATTGAGGGGATACTCTCCGCAAATGTTTCACTGTGACAGCTGTGAAGAAGCCTTTCATCCCGGGTGTTCGGCTCGAAGATCACCTCGGAACCATAGTGATCTTCGCTTCACATCCTTCACTTGCAGCCAATGCCGTGACCATGCACGTCGGCTTCATAAGATTTCCCACGACGTTGTTTAACCCAATGGTGTGGTCTTCACGCTCAACAGTAAAGGAGGCTGCATTTGATCCAATGGTGTGGTCTTCACGCTCAACAGTAAAGGAGGCTGCATTAACTATCTTTGTGTCCATCTTTTACGAGATCCGATGTTCTTTAGTATAAATAGGCTTTTTTATTATATCAGTTTGAGTTAGATTTTGTATGAGTTTGAAATATCAATGAACATTTAATCTATTTTTCATCTTTTTGTCCTGCTTACCTCAGGTTTTACCTACAACCATTTAACACGCGCATAACAAAAAAAAAAAAAAAAAAAAAAGAGATGGCGGTTTAAAACTTGCCTATTTTAAAAACCTGCATATTTAATGATATACAGTTGGGCAGATGGCGGTGGGACGACTATAAATAGGGTATTTTTTCCAGGAAAAGGACATACTTTCCCTTGGCTTTTGCTTCTTAGAAAAACATTTCTACCTCGCGTCTATCATGTCTGTTAACCGACATGCTTTAGAGTTCCTAGCGGAACGGGCAAGGCAACGTCGAGCTATTGAACGTCGAGTTATCCCATCTCGCCATGCTGGATCATCCAGCTCCAGCCGAGGTCCCCAGGCCACACAACGACGTGTACTTACAACCGAGGAGAGGGAGGACTTGATCCAAGACTTTCCCAACGACTTGGATTGGATGCTGGATAACGAGTCCGTCACCATCCGAGACTTTTTAAATTACAAGTTGACGGTATTCAGGGAGGTGGGCGATGAATTTAACATCGTCGAATTCCTCGGACCTCTTCGTGATTGCCTGGCGTGTGGGAAACTCGCCCCAAAAGAAGACATGGTCAAATGTCGGGGTTGTCGCACATGGTGGCATCCCTCTCATTTTTTGATTCATGATCGGTCGGATCCCCGACGTCGATTCTTCAGATGTCAAACTTGCCAAAACCGACATCCCAATGCACCCACACTGGCCACAGCTACTCCGGACCAGATTTGGGAAGACGACCATTTTGAAGATCCTGATAATGAGATGATGGACTTCATCCCTTCACCTCCGGGATTTCATTAAATTACTTATGAGAATAATAGTTAATAGGCTAAGTAGACCCGCTTTTATTTTTGCTTGAATCCTTAGTATAGCTCGAGTTGTAGCCTTTATTTTTGCTTGAATCTTTAGTTTAGCTCGAGTTGTAATGGGTCTTTATCAATAAACGTTCATTTGTATTTGGTATATTCTTTGAACATCGACATCATACATCACACGATGTCACAATCACATCTCGCAATCGAAGATGTTACATCACCGAAGATGTTACATCATGGATATTGATAACCTAAATAAATGTGCTTTCACGAGTTATTCACCCTCAAGTCGAAAGCATCTCGCTGATGCATTCCGACTTCGGGGGCTAATGATAGGGCCATGTTCCACAGGCCCTTTTACCTAATTTAAAACTGGGCCATGAACGAATGGGATTCGGACCTTTCTAAGAGGCCAACCCGAAGTCATATGAAAGGCCCAAAGATCCACTAAGTCGGGGCCCAATACAGCGGCCCCAATATGCCTTGAGGGGTTTGTGTTAACCGACGTGCGGGATGATAGTGGAAACGGCTAACTTAATGCCTCCCATCCCAGTAACGGCTGACATAACTACCGACGTCCTCCATAACTGCCCGAGATAGCAGTTATGGACGGACTATATAAGGCAGTGATTCCCATGAAGCGGGGACACTTTTTTCCAACCACGAGAGATCATACAGGATAGAGTCAGAATCTCTCACAATCCACCCCGAGTTCACAACTCCCTTCACATATCGGCCTGCCATCTTTTGGCAGGACGAATCCTACTCAGCCCACTTCCCATACGGCCTCATCTCCCGAGATAGGACGTATCAGCTACAAATGCCAAAAAGGACAGTAAATCTGTAAAATTGTTGATAAAACAAAAATTTCACCGCAAGATCTCCATACATGTGTATATATAGACGACAGAAGTCTTATAATGAAAACTATCACAACTGACCTCAAAAGTTAATAACAATAAAAAGATTAAACAGTAAATGTGTATATGTTTTCTAATTAAATGTAATACGGTGTTTTAAATGTGGAACAATTTCAGAACCATTTGATGAAATAACGAATTGAGTTAACCATTACCTAAAGATAAATTAGTCAATGAAGTAAGTAGATGAGCAATTTAATCTTTGTTTTCAGGGGGCCGGGGACTATAAATCTCATAGATTTTAGGGGCACATATTATTTCTAAAGCTTCCTTTTGGTACTGTGTTAGGCAACAAGGAAATGATTCTCATTTCAATCTACAACTTGTATTGCCTTGTAATAAATTTATTTTGAAAACAATGGTAGGAGCTACCAAGCAAAAGTGCATTGGCGAATTTGGTGAGAGTTTATCCCACTTTTCCAATGCACCGGTAAAAAACCAAACCTGCTTTGAACTTTTCCGACAAAGACAGGCCAGCAAGATCCGATCCGAAATGCCACGTGAATGAACTTCACCTTGTTGGTCAGGTAATTCAATTAAAGATCGCCACTGATCATATATATAAGATGGATTCGAGATGAGAAATTGATTGGGCAATGGAAATTGAAGAAATCCTCCCCACGCGAAATTAAGATGAAATTACACGGTCCAGAGAGGGAAACATAATTAGTAAATAAGTGTGTCAATTAAATTTAGGATTCCAGCGCAGAGACTTAAATGCATAAGACTTAAATAGATCTATTTATTTGATATATAGTTCATAAATAAATAAGTAAATCTACATGAGTCGCAAAAATTGCAATATGACTTAATTTCTCGAGATGAAATTTCATAGTCAAATTAAAGTAACATGCATGCATGCGTTTCTTATATTAAGTGCCCAACTGCTCACGACGATCGATCTCATACATGCATGATCTCCAAGATCTTCCATATAAAATTTTATACTTGGAAATCAACAAACAATGATATATAGTTCTGGTTTTGATGGCTAGTGGTCTATCATTAATTAATTATATATGGTACGTAGTAGAAAGTGAAAGGGGGAATGGAGATGTACAGATTAGGGGTGGTGGCAGATAGAATGTGGGTTTGCGGCTACAAAAGAAATTAAGCAGCAAACTCTATAAATAGAGTGTAATTAGGGTTCCTACTTGACGCAAATTAAGCAAATTAACCACCATCATATTTTTTTTAGGGTGCATTTGGATTCCAATAGAACAAGACAACATAGAAATTATTAAACTAAATAGAAAAACTTAACTAAGCCAATTAACAAAGATAAACAAAGTATTATTTGTCACCTTTTGCATGTATTGTTTGTATTTCATGCTAGCTTGGTACGTACGTAATTATTGTTTGAAGTCTGCGTTAGATATCAATATTGAATAGCAAGACATCAACCAAATATATATAATTATTTTAGCAAATTAAAGAAGGGTGTCATGAGATATAATTGTGTAATGCAGTGAATTAGACCAGAAAAGCCAATTGCTTATAGTATTTTTATGGAATGGTTCAATAATAATCATTCAGCTTTCCTCTGTAATTGGAAATTAGCCACAGTCCTACTTAACTTCATTGATTTAATTTTTACATGCTTGTGCTAGCTTAATATATATGTCAATGAGATAATAATTACACAAGATATATAACTGTTCGACATGTTTATATATTCATAGCTTACATTAAAAATATTTATATGGATAATTCAATTAAAGTTTTCAAAAGAAATGCGCATAACCTTTTCGCGGCAAAAAAAATTGTATCCTTTTGTTTTCAGAAACCGTGACCTACTTGTACAGAACAAACTGTCAAATATCTATATATATGTCAGAAATGATCAAAATGCAACTACAGTATAACACAAGCAACTCTAGTATTGCAAAAATTCCAAAGTAATGGTAGGTAAACAAGTTAAAACTAATATTTCATTCAAGTGCTTCAAATTCTTCATCTAAAAGAAGAAAAATTATTTCATATTCCAACAGTTTAAGGTAATGTATAAAATTCCTCGGCTCCTTTTGGGGTTTGACGTGCGGCCCAATTAGATCTCGCTGATTTTATTTTTTCTTGTCTTGTTATAAAACTAATATGGGCCGTTCGATATGAATCCAATGCACCACAACGAAAATATGACGACGCTTTGCTTTGCGCCAAATAGAAACCCTAATTACACTATATATATTTATAGAGTTTGAAATGCTGCTTCATTTCTTCTGTAGCTACAAATCCACAATCTATCAGCCGCCACCCCTAATCCCCTTTTCTCTTTCTAGCATATGTAACATACCACTATCATCATAACCAGAACTGTATATCATTATTGTTTGCTGATTTTCAAGTATTATGTGGAAGATCTTGGAGATGTATGAGATCGTCCTGAGCAGTTGGGCACATCGATCCTAATAAGGTAATTCATGCTACTTCGACTATTATATTTCATCTCGATCGATTTTGAAATATTTGCGACCATGTAGATTTATATGAACTATATCAAATAATAGATGAATTGTCCAAGAAAAATGATTAGTTTTTCTATGTATTTTATTTTATCTTTGTCCTATGGAACAAGCTAAAAATTAATGTTGATAGTTTGGAAATGGGACTGGATAACTCCAATACAAGTTTATGAAAAGGAATAAAAGGAGTATATAAATCAAGTCTTCATCATTCCTATATATTTTTTTTTTTTCTGTTGGTTGAGTTTCTAGAGTGATTAATTTCAGTAATCTTGTGAATTATCAGAATAATTAACTGATATATATACATTGTTTGTTGCCACAGTTAATTTTAATAATTGTCAGTATATTCAGTAAGATGATTTAATTAAGAAAATGTTTTGAGGATTGCCAACATTTGCGTGCTTCAATTGTGAGTTGTACACACACATCATAAAATAAAGTCGTTCTAATAGTATTGAATTTTTGTCAAGCTAAGGTAGAAAAAAATCCACATCAGCACAGGGTTTATCATATGAAAGACATGTACAGAAGTATTAGGTGGCAAATTAAATCCACAAAATTATGCTTACATATATAAGAAAATTACATCCACAGACTTACTTCTAATTCTTTAATGGCAATTGTAATCATCTTATGAAAAAAATATATATACACAAATTAAATAACATAGAACAAACAAGCAAACCATATATAGATTAAAAATATATCATAAATATATACAAGCATGAGAATACTAATATGTCCAAAAACAAGCAAAATAACACTAGAAATTAAACAAATTAACATAAATAATTATTAGCATCAGTTTTTCCTTGGAGCATCGGGCTGCGGCGTGGATGAGGTGGTGGATGGAGCCTCGGGCTACGGCGTGGCTCAGACAATGGTGGCCATGGCTAGTTTCTTTTGATTTTGGGAGGAGGTGTGACTGCTTGACTAGAGGTTTCTCCTCTTTTCATCATTTGGTGAAATTTATCTTCGAATCCCGGAGGGAATTCAGGACATTTCACCAATCTCTCATCTGGCAATGTGACCCAAATCTAATTGCTATCGACTGGTTCTTCTTTTGGCATAGTTTGAGACTGCTAATTAATTAGAAACCATTAGAATTGATGACTTGATTTGTTTGTTTTGCTGAGAATTGGAAATATATATATAATGACAAATTGAAAAAGGTTGTAAAATATGAAAATATATCTAAGGAGATAAATACATCTATATAGAAGATGTTTCGTATTCTACTTCTGACATAATTAAATTTGATACAAAATTAAAATACTTTTAAGCAGTAATGATAATAGTAGTAGCCTTATACTAAGAAAAATGAATTTTTATAGTTCATGAATTTATAGTGTTATCTTCTTCTTTAGTATTAATTTGTTTTACCTAGCTTGAGAGATTTGAGCAAATTAAAAAAAAAAAAAAACGAAATTACAAGTTATCTAGATCAACGTAAGTATTGGATATTAATTAATTAATTCTTAACAAGATAGCTAGACAAAGATGTTTCTTTCTTTTGCAAAATGAAAAAAAAGGATTGCAATACAAATCAAATCAAGAACACTAATTATATATATATATAATTTAGGAAAAATCAAGTCACAATTAAGAGAGATTATATATATATTCTATCTAGGATTAAATTAAAGGGCAGAAAAGACATATATATATATAGAGAGAGAGAGGAGGGATTCGATTACACCTTTTTTGGTGACACACTTTGACACCTACCATTTTTAAAGTCCAAATAGTCGATTCAAACCATTCAACATGATGGATATATTAAAATGTGCTTGGAGATCAAATTTTACATTTTTTTGAATTTTTTTGCTATTTATTAAGATGGTTACAAAAATCGTTGTTTTCAGACCATTGAAAAACAGCGATTTTGTAACCATCTTAATAAATAGTAAAAAAATTCAAAAAAATGTAAAATTTGATCTCCAGGCACATTTTAATATGGTGATCATGTTGAACGGTTCGGATCGGCTGTTTGGATTTTGAAATCGCAAAATTGACCTATATAAAAAACGGTGTCATGATGTGTCACCAAAAAAGGTGTAATTGGATCCCTCCTCTATATATATATATATAGAGGAGGGATCCAATTACACCTTTTTTGGTGACACATCATGACACCGTTTTTTATATAGGTCAATTTTGCGATTTCAAAATCCAAACAGCCGATCCGAACCGTTCAACATGATCACCATATTAAAATGTGCCTGGAGATCAAATTTTACATTTTTTTGAATTTTTTTACTATTTATTAAGATGGTTACAAAATCGCTGTTTTTCAATGGTCTGAAAACAACGATTTTTGTAACCATCTTAATAAATAGCAAAAAAATTCAAAAAAATGTAAAATTTGATCTCCAAGCACATTTTAATATATCCATCATGTTGAAATGTTTAAATCGACTATTTGAACTTTAAAAATGGTAGGTGCCAAAGTGTGTCACAAAAAAAAGGTGTAATTGGATCCCTCCTCATATATATATATATATATATATAGAGTACGGCTAACGCGCTTCCTCTAGCATTTCGGCCGAGGTGCTTCCGGGGGCATATCTTGCAATTTGATGTTCAAACAATAAATTCAAACCGTTAGATGTTCAATCTATATTAAAATCTACTTGGAGACCAAATTTTATATTTTTTGGAATTTTTTTACTATTTATTAAGCCACTTTGAAACCGTTGTTTTTATTAAATTTCTGAAGCATTGAAAAACAGCGGTTTTCAAAGTGGCTTAATAAATAGTAAAAAAATTCCAAAAAATGTAAAATTTGGTCTCCAAGTAGATTTTAATATAGATTGAACATCTAACGGTTTGAATTTGTTATTTGAACATCAAATTGCAAGATATGCCCCCGGAAGCACCTCGGCCGAAATGCTAGAGGAAGCGCGTTAGCCGTACTCTATATATATATATATATATATATATATATATATATATATATATATATATATATATATATATATGAATTTTGCTATTGTACTTCGCGAAGTAAAACCAATATTTTACTTCACGCTCATACTCCCATTTCCAAAATCCAAATCGTCGATCCGAACCGTTCAAGTTGTTCTCCACAGTGTTCTAAATAGCGTGCTATAGCGTTTTTGGACCCCAAACGCTACGCTACGACATCAAAATGCGCTATTTGCGCTACGGCCGCTATAGTGGCCGCTACAACGCTATAGCGGTCCGCTACAGCGCTATTTGCGCTATACAATATGAGTTTTTTTTTTTTTTTTTTTTAAGCAATTTATATGGGTTTTAAATTAAGATAAAAAAAATCTCAAACCGAAATTGAATTTGTTGCTACTTGCTACAAATAAATCAATTTGAAATTGGGAATAGAAATTGAAATTTGATTAGAAAAAAAGTCCAAACCGGAATTAAAATTTGAATAGAAAAAAAAAATAGATTATGTCATGAATCATGATACTTAAGATATTTTTAATAGAAAAAATCGATAGTTTATGATATTACTATGGATATTTTGAACAGCAATTTGGACTTTGTACGGGTTCAATATGAATATTATAATTTATTAATTACTTTGGAGTTATTTATTGTTCTATGAGACCTTAGATAATGTTGATATTTAGTACAAATATTGAATATACGAAATGTAAAAAAAAAAAAACGCTATTTGGAATAGCTTCCGCTATAGCGACGCTATTCGCTATAGCTTTTTTTTTAGCTGTAACACCGTGAACTTTTAAAATTCAGATTTAATTAAAATGATAAGTGGTAAATCGAATAATATATATATACGTATATACGAATTTAGTGACGTGGATGGTGAACAATAATTATACGATAATTTGTGTTAAGAGAGAAGAGTAAAATGTGTAAGAATTCAATTATATCGAATATGGGACAAGTGTGAGGTTTTATTTACAAAATTTTAAATTTACAAGTGGGGCCCTTTGTCATTTCCTCCTTTCTCCTTCTCTTTTCTTTCTTTCTTTTCCTGCGTCCCCTCCTTCTCCTTTTCTTTTCCTGGTTCCGCCAAAGAGAGAAAGAACGAGAGAGTGAGAGAGAGTGAGAGAGAGACCCCCCGGTGACCATTTCGCCCAAAAATCGAGATTTCCGAGAGAGAAGCTTGAAACTCGCACCCTCACCCGATTGGTTGGTAAATCCCCTCTCTATTTCTCTCTCATTTCGAGTTTTCGTATTTCTAGGGTTTCGGTGAAAACCCGTAGAATTGCACCAAATTGATTGTACTATGCCTTTGTTGTTTCTAAAGTGTTTATTTGTCGATTTCGTGTTCCAATTTGTAACCAAATTTCCGATTTATGGACTTCCCCGAAATCGATTTGAGTTTTGGTACCGTTCTCTTGAATTGAATCAAACCTGACCCGAATCGTGTTTGTGAGTGAGTCGGTGCCCTAATGACTAAGTTAATCGATAACCAAACCGAATTGTGACTATTTATGCCTTAAACCCTAGAATTAGTGAATACGTAAAGTTAAGGGTTTAATCCGCAAAAGTGTCTGAATTTGAGTGAATTGACCTGTGAATAGATCCGCACGAGCACGCGTAGTGGAATAGACGAGCTTATTGAGTCGCAAGATCGCGGACCCTCTACGTGCCCTACATAACCAGGTGCGGGGGTTCACGGGATCTGTTTTGGGATTTATTTCGTAGAACTAAATAACGGTGCATATAACTTATATATTGATGGCTTGATTGAATATACGTTGCATATCATCATGTTGAATCTCTGATTGAAAGCATTAGTTGTCGCATTTGCATGAATTGCATATTAATATAATTGAATTGTTATATCTGTGATGATTCTCATGTTGGTATGGTTTATCGATTTCTGTTCTATCGTGTTGGATAAGTGAATGGAACCACAGTACTGAATTGAATTGAATGATTGAAGTGAACAGTGAATTGTAAAGTCTAATTAGCTACTAGACTTTACTCCAGGACCCTTATGCGCATCTGGTGAATGGCCCTAGTGAACCCAGTACCGGTTGGGTAAGGGATAAGTGTATTGTGATTGCAGGTAGTGAAACTGTGGTTCAGTGGTTCAAGTGGTTAAGTGAAAAGTTTATTTGTTCTCGTTTAACAAAGTGATACTCTGTTGCATAATCGCGAGATATGCTAGTGATTATTCGAATTGATTTTGTGATGTGAATGTATAACTTGAAACCAGGTAAGAGAATTGTTAAGCCAGATGGGATAGATTGTTGTATCTATCGTTGTTAACCGGACTGTGCAAAGTTACTAGTTAAGCCCCAAGAATTCTGGAAATCCTTTGATTACTTTTGAATGAAATAATAGTTGGAATTCGTTTGAATCGGTGTGTGAGCATATGCATGTTATCATGACTGATTGATTAACTGAATAATTAGATGCGGTAATTGTTTAGTTCTAGTAATGGGTTTCTTACAAATCCAGTAGCCCTATAAATTCCGCACTGAGAAAACGGATGACAAGTTTTCTCACCCCCATCCCCTCGGGGAATTTTTTTTTTCTTTTTAAATAAATGTGTGCAGGTAAACGCGAGTGAAAAAGGGCACTCGGGCGCGACAAGTGAGGCCTAAGCCGCATAGATAGGGTATGCCCTGTAGATTTAACCATCCCGGTATTTTGTGGTGTAACCAAATTAAACAGGCCTTGTTATTTGTAAATTTGATAAGACATGTTGTTTCTGCGAAATATTTATGAATACGTTGCTTGATCGTTTCCGTTTATTTCGATTTTAGATTTGCATGGTTTAAATGTCTTAAATATATGTGAGGTGGTGTTTAAATTGCTAGTGAAATGGGTGTTCTGAATTCACTGTTTTGAGTATAAATGGGCCGAATTGAATCGGATTTGAACCAAATTTGTTTTAAATCAAATCATATGATATGTGTATGAATTTTAAAGTGTTTGGTTGAGTAGATTATATCGTACATGCCTTGTGAATATACGGGCAACTGTATATTCACGGCGAGAACTGCGCGACCCCCTGTTCCGGGGTGTGACATTAGCCTTCCCGCTACGACGCTATAAACGCTATTTAGAACCTTGGTTCTCCATATTGAAATGTGCTTGGAGACCAAATTTTACATTTTTTGGAATTTTTTTATTATTTATTAAGCCACTTTGAAAATCGCTGATCCATTGGTCCAAATTTTTTTACTGTTTTTTACTGTTCAAAATGGATCAGCGATTTTCGAAGTGGCTTAATAAATAGTAAAAAAATTCCAAAAAATGTAAAATTTGGTCTCCAAGCACATTTCAATATGGAGAACAACTTGAACGGTTCGGATCGACAATTTGGATTTTGGAAATGGGAGTATGAGCGTGAAGTAAAACTTCGTTTTACTTCGCGAAGTACAATAGCCCTACTCTCTCTCTATATATATATATATATATATATATATATAACATACCTTGTGCATATAATCTCCAACCGTTGTGAGAACATTCTCCATGGCTAAACAATTTAATTGAAATCTATTGATTCAAGCTATTAATTTTTTCTCTCTGTCTTTGGCTGAAAATTAAAATATGTGGGTATTAATTACTCCTCTGCCTTAAATAAGGTTGGAGGGTTTATAATTTTGAGAAAGTTAGTTAATGAATTATGTCGGTGGGTTTCCCCTCTACATTCAATTTTTACAATCTGATCCATGATAATAATAGTAATTAAAATCAATATGGCCTCAGAGTGTCCAAATTAGAACTGCCTTTGTTTCTAAAAAAAATATTTCCTTTTTGACCTGCTTGATTTCATTAATTTTGGACTGTCATTAATTTCAGATTCAGTGAATAACCCAAGTGTAGTTGAATGCTGGGAATATTGTTTCTTAATTATCTGTGTACTAAATTTATATTACATTAATTAAACAATTATTGGGATACACGGTTCACAAATATGGAAAAATATTAAATAATTAAAAAAAGCAAAGAGATCAGGTTATATATTGGATACGTATTGATTACAAAATATATGACAAACAACACAGTTTATACATGCCTCTTTTTTAATTTAGTTAGCGAATTAAAGAACTATTAGACAGGTAAATGCAGGGACAAGTATCCTCTCCAATACAGTAAAAGATTCCCTTTCTCAAACCGCTTTGAAATTCAGACTAGCGCAGGGGCAGTATTATTGGGCTTTGAGATTCGTGCCAAGTTAAAAAGAACGGTCCAGATCCAATAATTGTAAAAGATTCCCTATTACGGTTTCAGGGAGGATCGGAGAGGATCTGAATTCTAAAAAATAGAAGAGAAAAAATAAGCAAAACTTATATATAGAAGGTCAAAGGACTTCTGGTCATGAGCACTGGGCCCGAATTTTTTATTTATATCCAAAAAATAAATCAAATTACAAAATATAATCAAGTTGGGGGCAAAATTCGAAATATACCTAAACCGGAAAAAAAATTTCCGGATTCAACGTCTAACTCCGGAAAATTTTTTTCCGGAAATTGAACTCCAAATCCGGAAAAAAAATTTCCGGACTTAACAAAATTTTTTTTTCTTTTTTTTTTTTTAGTTTCCGGATAAAATTTTTCCGGATTTAACATTTTTTTTTTTTTTTTTTAGAGATTCCGGATAAAAAAATTTAACTTAACAAAATTTTTTTTTTTTTTCAGAGATTCCGGAAA
Organism: Carex kokanica; assembly: GCA_025461125.1. Lineage (NCBI taxonomy): Eukaryota > Viridiplantae > Streptophyta > Magnoliopsida > Poales > Cyperaceae > Carex > Carex kokanica. Next base: position 327,366 of record JAJGRX010001043.1, on the reverse strand, counting down.
TTTTTTTCCGAACTAAATAAATGTTTTTTTTTAAGAGAAAAATAGTTAAAATACTGAAATCTAACGCTAAAAAATCAAATTGTTTTTTTAAATTATTTGTTTCATTAATTTAAAAAATTTTAAAATAGTGTAGAATAATTTAGAAATTATCAAAATAGCTAAAATACTGAAATCTAACACTTAAAAAAAATCGATTTGTTTTTTTAAATATTTGGTAAATTAATTAGAAAAATTTCAAAATGGTGTAGAATAATTTAGAAATTATCAAAATAGCTAAAATACTGAAATCTAACACTAAAAAATCGAATTGTTTTTTAAATATTTGCTAGATTACATTTTTTTATATATAATTAGCATATTTATACTAAAACAAGCCAAATTACTTGATTTATGCTGAATTACACTAAATTACAATAATTATGTAGAATTATGTTAGAATACGGTAAATTACAATAATTATGCTAGAATACGGTAAATTATGTTATAATACGGTAAATTACAATAATTATGTAGAATTATGCTAGAATTATGCTAGAATTATGCTAGAATTACACTAAATTACAATAATTACACTAAATTACGTACGAATAGGGATAATATCTTCACTGAGAAGGCGAAAAACGACGACGAAACTTCAAACGGCCATAAAACGGCGCTCGAGTGTCCGATTTCAGCAAATGACCACTTTTCGGAAACCTTGCGAAAATGCGCATGCGTCCGGACCAGCTTTGCCAATTTTCTAAATTCAGAATCGCCAAAAAACAAAGGGAAGAGCCTCAAAACTTCAGTTGAAGTTTCCGATTAAGATTTTCATTTATATTATTCAATCTACGTAGCTCAATAAATTAGTTATATAATAAACTTTTAGAATACCAAATTTTATTATTTTTGGAATTTTTTTTACTATTTTTTATGATTTATGAAAGATGCCACAAAATAAGCCCCATTCATACGTAATTTAGCGTAATTTATCGTATTTTAGCATAATTCTACATAATTATTATAGTTTCAGCATTTTAGTAAATTTACCGTATTTTAGCACAAAATCGGCCCTATTCGTAGTAAAAAACAATTCGATTTTTTAGTGTTAGATTTCAGTATTTTAGCTATTTTGATAATTTCTAAATTATTCTACACCATTTTGAAATTTTTTAAATTAATGAAACAAATAATTTAAAAAAACAATTCGATTTTTTAGCGTTAGATTTCAGTATTTTAGCTATTTTTCTCTTTAAAAAAAAAAATTTATTTAGTTCGGAAAAAAATTTCCGGAATCTCTAAAAAAAAAAAAAAAAAAAATGTTAAATCCGGAAAAATTTTATCCGGAAACTCTAAAAAAAAAAATTGTTAAGTCCGGAAATTTTTTTTCCGGATTTGGAGTTCAATTTCCGGAAAATTTTTTTCCGGAGTTAGACGTTGAATCCGGAAAAAAAATTTCCGGTTTGGGTATATTTCAAATTTTCCCTCCAACTTGGTTATGTTTTGTAATTTGATTTATTTTTTGGATATAAATAAAAAATTCGGCACTGGGCACTAGGATAGTTTTATTTTAATATTTCTATTTATTCAAATGAGGATGTTTTTTGAATTGCAACATTAATTTCAGATCCTTAATTATCATTACTAGACTTAATTAAATCATGCAAATTAGTTCATTTGCCATTATAATTATTAAGCCTTAGTTGCAGGACGATGTTATTTTCAAATCTTAATTTATAATTTACAGCATTGAGAAAATGAACTCTCTCTTTGTATCATAGTTTTGTCTTTATTTAATACTTTAAAAAAAAAAAAGTTGAAATAAGCTTATGCATAAATGCATTACATTAAAAGAAAGAATCTAATTTGCTTAATATATGAGTGCTACATTATTTACTTTTATGAAGACCACAACTTAGATATGATATTTTGTTGCATCCACTCATTTAATACCACACAAGCTCAGTATGATCACATCATAATATAGGATAATCTAAACTATCAAAAACAGGCCTAAATACACCATAATATAGCTAGGATCAAAGTAAATTTTCTGAATCAATATTCATCCGTCAATTTTTCTAATGAACTCAAAGGTTATATATAATCTTGTCAGATATATGAACTTTTTAATTTAAACTTCTCAGTATGATCACATCATCATACGACCATATATATCTTCAAATAAAATCATTGCACGACATAAAATAACGAAAAAAAAAACTAAAATCATTGCTACATATGTTAACTGCTACATGCTACCTCTTAAAACTGTACTTGGCAAAAAAGGATTACAATACCCCAATTTCATTTGCTTTCAAACTAACAACCCAAGTTCCAAGTACCATTAGTACCCACTAACAAATTAACATCTTGCTAAATAAATTTATAGGCATGACACCGGATTTGATGCAGGCAGCTTTAAGGCGGTGAAGATTGTACTGCTCGGCCAAGGCATAGGTGGTCTCAACCGTGTCGGCTGAGATTCGCTCGCACAATCTTTCCTCGGCGAAGTGGTAGAGGTCATCCACCAAAAATCGATCAGCCGCTACTAAGAGATGTTGTGTTAGTTTCACCGAATCAGATCTTTCCATGGGTTCACCATCCGCTGCTGTATCTATCTCCGGCACCAAATCCGTATATATAAAATTAAGCAAACCTTTAAAGGCCATGGGTTCCACATCTTTGATTTTTATCGGCTCGATGTCATATGATTTTTCACTCATAGGCCCGAAAAACTGTGCATGGAACACAGGTGATCGAGCTGCAAGCACACACCTGTGTGCACGAAAAATCTTGCCTTTCACTTGAAAGTTTACATCCGCTCCTACTCCACTCTTCAAGAGGTTGCCAAGATGGTGTCGCAAGTTCAAAGCAGGTGCGGGCACCGGCACCTTTGTAGATTCCAGTACTTGGCTAATTGAGCAATGAACGGTGAAACAATCGTCTCTGACATACTGCGTCTCAAGCTGAGAATGTGTTATGAAGAACTTGAAACCTGACTCTATTCCAACAACAACACCGCTCTCCTCAGTACCTTTCTGCCCAATACATTTAAAGAAACCATGTTTGATGATCTTTTCCGATGGCCTGCCTTGCTTATCTAACAAGCTTAATTCGAATCTAACAGCATATGTAATGGCCTCAGCTGGATCGGTCAAAAGCACGAGGAATAATGACACGTAAGGGGGGAAGTTTTGGGAGTGATCATAGTTTACTTCAAAAGTGCGGCATCTGATGGCCCATTCAAGACCTCCGATATAGAAGCTGCTCGACTGTATGTGTTTAGTGAAAGCAGATCTTATAGCCGAGTAACCAACGATCTTGCAATGGTGGGTCCCACTCACCAGCCGATTAACACATACTGATGCTGTGAAATTGTTGCCTTCTTCACAGGATGCCATCTCCTTTACCTCCTGCAAAACAGACTAGGATATTAATTTTTTTAAATGGAAAAGGGATGTGTATGTAGAGTTTGCATATAATATTATATACATACATACATACATACATATGCAAGTTAGAGATTTACAATGTGGAAAAAGAGAAAAAACACAGAAAATTAAGATCTCGTTACCTGCTGGCAATCGTTAATAATTTGTGCAATATTTTTTATTTGCCTTTGGAGCTTTTATAGATATATATCAAGATCTAAATTTGGGTTTCCCAGTTGTGAACAAATTAGAAACCTGATAATAGCACCTTCTTTATTTTTAACATTTTTTAAAACTAGCTTACCGAGAATAGATATTAATATGCGTCTCCCAAAAAAATTTGGGAAGTTATTTGTGAACAAATTAAATCAAATTAGAAACCTCATATTAGCTTCTATTTTTTCTTATTAGATTGAATTACTTGAGTAGATAGTAATTACTAATTCCTCGTATATCATTTCATGGAGGTCCAATTAAGCCTATTAATTCAAGCTAGGTTAAAATATAATTTAAATATTTGGTAGTTTTCAAATATAACTTTCTTTGTTAATTTAGAAATTCATTTTTGTAGTAGTCTGAATTCTGGATTGTTCCTAATCTGTTTATAGATGGTTGTGCAAAGCCGAGAGCTTTTTGCGCTTCCTCCACATCCTTTTAGCAGCCCCAACAATTTGAGCATGTCCTCTCGGGAGCTCTTTTAAGAAAAGGGCATTGTCTATAAAATCTTCTATGTTATAACATCCTTCACCCGATGCTTTTGTCTCTCATTTACAATCTGCTTCATGTCAGCATCCATGCCTATGCTTCAGCTCGGGCAAGGAAAAACGCTGTGGCAAGTATCAGCCGTGAAGGAACCACCTTTACAGACCACAGGGACATTGGCCGTGCGTTCTTTGATCATATGCACGGTATACTGGGGACTGAGGGTCAGGTGCTCCATTTTGACCCAAAAAAGCTCTATCCCCGAACTGAGAACCTTGATGATCTGATTACACCCTTCCATGAGCAAGAAATAGAGGCTGCGGTGCGGCAATTGGCAAAAAATAAGGCATCCGGGCCTGACGGACTACCGAGTGAATTCATTCAAACATTCTGGCCGCTGCTTAAGGATGAAGTAATGGGAATGTTTCTGAACTTTTATCACCATCGGCTAGATTTGGAGTGTATTAACAAGGCCAATATTGTATTTGTGCCGAAAAAAGACAAAGCAGAAGAGGTGGGGGATTTTAGGCCAATAAGCATAATTAACCTTCTCCCTAAACTTATTTCCAAGGTTCTTTCCAATAGGCTAAGGTCGAAACTGGAGAAGATCATCTCATCTCAACAGACGGCCTTTGTCAAGAATAGACATATTGCCGAAACCTTCACCTCTACCAAGGAGTTGTTGCAAGAAATAGAGGGTTCAAAAGCAGAAGCTCTCTTCCTAAAGCTGGATTTCACAAAAGCTTTTGATTCAATTCATTGGTCCTTCCTGTTCAACGTTTTGAGAGCACGAGGTTTCCCTGAACGGTGGGTCGGCTGGATTTCTTTAATTCTGTCCACATCAGCCTCTAGAGTAGTGGTAAATGGGGACTTGTCAGATTTTTTTGCACATAAGAGGGGACTCCGTCAAGGAGACCCCCTCTCGCCTATGCTCTTTATCATCGCGGCGGATGTCCTACAAAGAATGGTGCAAGCGGTAGACACGAGGCTTCAATGGCCAATAGCGACAAGGATCCCGGAATCACTCCTTGCCTTACAATACGCTGACGACACAGCTATAATTGCAAATGCAACCGAGGATTTGGAGACAGTGATGATACTCAAGTTGGTCCTTCGCCTCTTCTCCAAAATTTCGGGGTTGCACATAAACTATAATAAAAGCTGTTTCGTACAGTTTAACCTCTCTCACCAGACCTCGGTTAAGGTAAGCATGATACTTGGTTGCCCACAAACGAATCTGCCGGTCACATATCTCGGGATGCCGCTTACGATCAAGAGGCCACATAAGGCGCAATTCATGCCACTGATCGAAAAATTCGAGAAAAGATTTCAAGGTTGGAAGCGTAAGCTTATTTCAAGAGGAGGTAGACTGCAGCTGGTTAAATCGGTATTATCATCGATACCGGTTTATTTCATGTGCAGTTTCCTCTTACCAGTTTGGGTGATTAAACGGCTGGACCAGATTCGTCGGCAGTTTTTGTGGGGAAAAAATGAGGCACACAAGGTGGGGATATCATTACTGAATTGGGAGGAGGTTTGTCAACCAAAAAAGTTCGGTGGTATGGGGGTCTCGGATTTACGTATACAGAACATAGCGCTGCTTCTAAGATGGTGGTGGCGGCCCTACTCAACACCAGATGCACTTTGGACGGTCACGATAAATAAACTTCGTTGGACAGGCACCTATGCTGAGGGACCGAATTTTTGGTCTGCCCAAGGCTCTTTCTTCTGGAAGCAATTGCTTCGCATAATAACCTTTGTTTCACTGGTCAACCACCTGGAAAATAGGTTCTGGCCAAGGGATCTCCTTCTGGGAAGATGCGTGGGGGGGGCTGCCTTTGGAGAATGAGATGGAGCAGAGACCACCTGGACCATTCATGTCACTGAGAGATGTGGTGCCGGCAATTGAATCCTTTGCGCCGGATTTTGCTGACAAGGTGAGGAGTATCGTTTTCACACAGCAGAGAGACATGATAGTTTGGAGATGGGAGAGGGGGGGGACCTACACGGCAAGATCTATATACAAGACGATGACGGAAGGAGGACTTATTCGTGATAGACATGCGGGAGTTTGGAACATTAAAGCACCTCCAACGGTAAGGATTTTCGGGTTTCTTTTACTACAAAACAGGCTCCTCACACATGACGTGATGAGAAGAAGGAACATTCCTTGTGAAATGTCGTGTGGCATGTGTGAAAACTGTCCGGTCGAATCAGCTTTCCACATTTTCTTCCTTTGCCCTTTTGCGGTCCACGTATGGTTTCTACTAGGAAGGACAGCGGGTTTCACTATAATCCGGCTTGGTCCGGATATTCAAGCTACATGGACACGCTCAATCCTAAATGTAAGGGAAAGGGGGGTGCAATGGAAACAGAAGGGTGCCTCATTGTTACTGTGTGCTCTTTGGACAATTTGGAAGCAGCGAAATGCCAGAATTTTTTCTGGATTGCGAGTGCCCCCACGAATTTTGGTGGACAGGATAGGGGAGGAAACCGAACTCTGGATGCAGAATTGCTAAAGCTGCGATGGGGAATCTAATAATTGGGATGTAATGAGATGTTAATTTTTTTCTTTTGCTTAGTTGGTGATGCGATGCCTTTCTTATAGGGCTTTTCTGCATGTTTGTGTTTTTATTAGCTGTTGCTGTGATGTAAGTTAAGGATGTAATTTCTCATTATTCAATAAATCAACTCCTTGGCAGCCGCTGCCAAGTTTTTCAAAAAAAAAAAGAGAGAAGCATTGGGTGAAGGAGGTCACGACTCAATGTCTCCACTTGCTCGCCAATGCCGTGTATTAGTAGAACCTCCTTAACAACAGCATCCTACAGCTTACCCAAAACCAAATTGACTATTTATTGTTGATTTATTTGCCTGGGCGAGTTATGCAAGGAAAACTGGTAAATTGAAGTTAAATCCAAACAATCGATGAGTTTATTTAGCGATTTTGAACGATTTATCACAAAAGTGACTGATTTTGGCGATATTATGGTAAGAGGTATCTCAATTTTTAGATATGAAAGTAAGGGGTTGTAATATTACACAAGGTTGTTTTTTATGCCGTAGTGATCGATTAAAGAACGAGAGACCACATTCTATGGTCATGTATATACTCACAAATTTTTTTTGAGGGGAGTATTTGCTTTTTTTAAGTGTTACACGGTCCGGGATGAACATACAAGAGACAATTTTGGATGTCTGGAGATCGAATGAGACTGGGTGACTGGGTCAAATGAACATACAACATACACTATTATTGTTTCTTAATACAAAGTTAGTGAACTATCTGCTCACCATCAAAAAAAACTTTGGACATTTGCATTATATAATATTTCGATGTTCAATTGCTTTTCTCTTAAATTTTAAGAAGTCCTCCCTGAAATGGCATAATTTGTGCAATAGCAAACCTTTTAAGATGTCTTTCCTAAAATTGGGAGAATTTACCCACCTTTGTGACCATGATGAATTCACTAAAAATCAGGCAAATTAGACAGCATTCAGGCAAATATTATTTCGTAATTTTAGGCCAAGCCCATCGAATTATGTTTGAGCTAAAGATAAAAATGCAGAGCCTATATTTAGGTTAGATGTATCAACAAAATTTTCTCTTTTTTCTCATTTACTTTTTTTGAACAAGGAACATTAATTATGAAGTATTCTGATTAAATTACCTTTCTCCCAAGCTTTACTTTTCATTTATATATTCTTGATGAAGTCACAATTATTTCGGTCACTTGCAGTGCTTTGCCACATATTGTTAGGAATTTGTATTTATAAGATGACTTAGCCTATGGTATCCCTTTAAATTTTCCCTTGGTTGAATCATGTAATAAAGATAAAAAAATTAGGGCTGTCGAAAAATAATTTTGGTGACTTCAGCATATATGTTTAAAATATTAATGAGAATAAAATATTGCCAAAACCAATTTGATATACCAAGCCTCCAGTTCTCTGATCTCACAAAACCAATTTGATATGGCTGCAAACATAGTTCGATATTTGAAACTATGTAATTCCTGCGCTGTCAAACTGTGATGTCTTTGGACTGCCTGCATCAAATGCCCCTCAAGCTGGGGCCCACCTACAGTGGAGGTTCTGATAAAATCAATACGAAATCCTCACTCTACCAGCAGAGTACATTTTCATGAAACTACATATATGATATAACATACATACAAAAGAAACAAAAATAGTGATCAAGCTTCCATTACTTAGTCCAACCGATCATAGTAAATTCACCTAATTTTAGATCCAGTTAGCATGGCCAAATTCGCACTTCCCAATACCTCCCAATTTAAATTATTTGCATAGTTATATATACTAAATCAAAACTATACTTTAAACTAAATAGTCATACCACCAGAGAGACCTTTCATCCCTTCTTCCCCAAGTCCTCAGGCTCCCTCATGTGCCTCTTAGATTCCTTGATCTTAAGTAGCACATCACTATTGACCCAAGGGAAGCTAAGAAACCTCTTCTTGTCAGTACCTGTGAAGTTGGGGTGGTACACCACATGGTACCAGGCTGATGCCATTTTAGAATACTCGCTTTCATTACAGCTGTTTTTGAACCACTCCTCAGCTTCCTTTTGTAGGCCTTTAAATGCATCTAAAATACGGTCTCTTACTTCACCATATTGCTTGTTGTCTTTCTTCAAGTACAATGACTTGTTCGCCAAGTTGCCTGTAAATCATAAAATTCAAGCTTAAATTTGTCAGAGTCATTGTTCATTTCTACCAACCATGTACATGTAAATTTAGTGCCTAGCATATATATACCATGAGGGTTAAAATGCCTCATGTTTTTCATGCCTCACATCTTTTATCTCCTTTTTTTTAAGTCCAAACAGTCAATCCGAACAACTCAACATGATCTCCATATTAAAATGTGATTGGAGACCAAATTAAATTTTATATTTTTTTTGGATTTTCTATACTATTTTTTCAGATAGGTATAGAATCACCAATTTTGAATGGTCCAGAATCTTCTGAAAAAAAAAAAAGTGATTTTGTACCTATCTAAAAAAAATAATAAAACATTTTCAAAAAATATAAAATTTGGTTTCCAAGCATTTCAATATGGAGATCATGTTTAGTGTTCACATCGACTGTTTGTAATTAGAAAACAGAGATAAGGATGCGAGGCATGATTGGGACACCAAAACAATGGGGCATTTTAACCCCGCTCAACATATATATACCATGAAATATTGCACATACATTTGTAAATACTTTTTAAGTTCTATTGCCAATTGACTTCAAAAGAAATGAAAATGCACCCTATTTTTCCTCTTCAAAGAAAGCAAGTAGTAGTTTGGTAAATTCTTCGAGTAACTAGAAGTAGGTACTCAGTATGCACAATGTTTTATAGGGGCACGGCCCTTACTATTCAGAGGAATATACATCGAGTTTGACACTTTCTCTAGCGGCAAATATGATCCATGTATATGACAAGAAAATGGACAGTACCATTACTAACAGTAAAATACGTATTGTACCCAACTGTATCAAACCCTATTAATTGTTTTTCCATGCTTCATAATAGAGAGTACAAGTATGAAGGCATGCAAGTTTAAGAAAAGGCCAAATAAACGCGAGTGAGGCTATGGTACTATGCATAGCGCAGATTGGTCCATACTAAGGATCAATAACTTCGTTTTGAAGTCCAAACATTCGATCTGAAGTTCTGAACCGTTCAACATGATCTTCGTATGAAAATATATTTGCAAACTAAATTTTATATTTTTTTTAATTTTTTTACTATTTTTTAGATAGGTAGAAAATCACTACTTTTGAATGGTCCAGAATTTTTAGATCAAGTGATTTTCTACCTATCTAAAAAAATAGTAAAAAATTCTAAAAAATGTAAAATTTGATCTACAAGTACAATTTCATATGGAGATTATGTTGAACGGTTCCGATCAACAGTTTGAACTTTGAAATTAGAGATATTGATCCATAGTACAGACCAATATGCGCTATGCATAGTACCATAACCTCACTCAATAAACATAACAAACTGTATGACAAACTAGTACCACTGATACATGTAACCGTACCTGTCACAATCTCTTCCTCCTCTACTGCCTTATAATAGCACATAAGGTTACTAAACTTTTCATGATACATCTCGTAATACTCTTGAGCCTCCTCCAAGTAGTTCACAAATCCCTCCACCTCCAAATCACAGTCGTAACTTGAGTTGCATGAAATTCCACTTGCCACATCTCCACTACCCGTGTAACTCATGAAGCTGCGGTACAGCTTCCCCAGAACCCCAGTAGAGACATAGGTGGGCTTGTCATATCGCTCCATGAAGTCAGGAAATTCTTTCGGTTTGAGGCTTTTGGGCATCTCAGCTGGTGCACCGGTTTTAGCAAAATCGACTGACATGGAATGGAGTTGCGCCAGCTCGATGCAAATTTCGCTTCGGGCTTTTAAAGGATCTCGGTCTGAGTGGACCAGGTGCGCGTTCGAAATTGCACCGAGATTGTCATTCGACATGTAGTCCACAAAGAAGTTTTGAATTTCCTGCATTTTATTAATTCTTAAATTTAATATGATGAATTCTTATAGGATTCGGAAGAAGATTATACAACAAAAACAAAATCTAGAAATTCCATGTATTTTATGCTCATATAAGGTTGCTAGAGCTTATAACTGCAAATATTTCTAAATTATGCTTTATACATAGACAATGGTCAACATAACCAGGAACATGGTCAAAATAGGCCATAAAAAAGTTTCTAAATTACCTTTAAAATGTTTTAATGCAATTTTCAGCACAAGATCAATGCTATTTTACCAAAAACATTCTAGCTCCGCAAGCTCACAAAATATCACAGATATAATAACTAAACCTGACGAAAAAGCCATATCTTCTCCTTTGAAAAGATTGCCAATATAACCCTCCTTTCAATGAAACCCATTTTATTTGAAAGAGAAATTGCAAAGCATGCAATTTTGACCTTTCTATACATATTATGTAGAGGAACCAAAAACTGCGTTCCATACAGAACTTTTAAGCCAATGACCAACATACTCCTAAAAATCATAAACTTCTACTAACAGTTAGTATACTCTGCACTCAAAAAACTTCCCCCATTTAAAATTTTCCGCTTCTCCCCCTGGATATATGAGGTATTTCTCATGCACATTTGCACTATATCATACAAAATGGTCAAATGACCATACTATTACAATGCATAAAATAAACACAAGGGAACAGTGCACAGAGAGAAAAAGTAAGAGAGAGAGAGAGAGAGAGACCTCTAGAGAGACATCATGATCCATGATTCGTGGTCGGGGCCCAGAGTAATCCATTGGGGGATCAGTTTCTGGGGGAATAAGCCGCTCATTCCATGAAACAAAATACAGATCTCCATCCAAATCTCCCCCTGAGCACTCGTTCGGATGTGGCCTATACAAATTATCAAAACTGTTACCAAATATTCAATCTAATCCAGAAACTTCATGAAGGCAAGGATAGGAGCTCACTAAATTATATTCCACTATTATTTTCATTTAAACCTTTTTGCTGGTAGCTTATGTAAACTGAGTGAGGCTATGGTACTATGCATAGCATAAATTGGTCCATACTATGGATTAATATCTTCATTTTCAAATTTCAAAAAAATCGATCTGAACCGTCCAATATGATCTCATATGAAAATGTACTTGTTGAACAAATTTTATATATTTTACTATTTTTTTACTATTTTTTTAGATAGGTAGAAAATCACTACTTTTGAATGGTCTAGAATTTTTCGATCAAGTGATTTTCTACCTATCTAAAAAAATAGTAAAAAAATTATAAAATAATGTAAAATTGATCTCCATGTACATTGTTCATATGGAGATCATGTTGAACGGTTCACGTACATGTTCATAGGGAGATCATGTTGAACGGTTCACGGTTCAGATCGACTGTTTGGACTTTCATAATGGAGATATTGATCCATAGTACGGACCAATCCGTGCTATGCATAGTACCATTGCCACACTCCATGTAAATTTGTTCAATTCAAATTCACTTGTTACTGTAGCAGTATGCAATGGGCCACTAAATGAACAACATAAAGTTAATAACTAACAAACATATATACCTTTTGCCTTTCTTCGGAAATACAAGACAATCAATCAACCCCATATCATCCAGCTCAGCATCATAAATTGCATCAAGCACTCTCACATCCCCCGGGTGCAAACAGGGGTTCTTTGTCACCACCACCTTTCCCACAACAACCCCTGTCACCCCATCAAATTTACGAAAACACCCCTCCTCCCTATCCCACTCCATCAGCTCCTCCTCTGTCAAAGTAACCCTGATATACACCTGCCCGTATTCCAGTCTTCCAGCCTCATCCAAGCAACCAATAGAAACCCTAGCTCTCGGTACAAAGATACGGCACTTGGTACGTATATCCACCAACTGGTACGCTCTCTGTGCCTTCAGTACCATAAAAAGGTATGGTTCTGATGCCGGCTCATACCCCTTCATTAGCATCTTCTTCACCACCGTTTTTAAACCCCTGCCGTGCATCCTTTGCACATATCTCAAAGCAGCTTCACAGCTTGTTAAAATCTTATCCAACAGCATTAGATGATCACTTTGCAACTCGTCAAACACCTCTTCTGGAACACCCAAAGTAGAAAGTAGGGTAATAATTTCTCTATTTAAAAATGCCGCCTGGTACTTGCTCCATCTTGTTATATTAAGCATCGTACTTTGAGATTCAAACTTTTTCATACTACCCCTTAAAGAAAGCTTCTTAAAACTTTTACGGTTAACAGCTACCACACCTTTAAAACCACCATACCTAATTTGGTAAGCTGAGGGGGTGTCATCCAAACCACATGTCTGTGCAACTTGTCTTGCAAAAGAAAGAGAGATTTGGCCAATACCATCAGAGAAACAGTATTTTGTACCAGTGTCAGTACAAATTTCAATATCTGGCAACATTGCTACCTCCCATCCAGGTACATTTATTGTTTGAGTCGAAGAACTGAAGAGTTGACCCATTCTAGCAGCACATTTCGATATAGAACGGATAGATGTAAATTGCCCCATGAATTCTCTGATTGTGGCAGCAGTGACCTCGGAATTGGAGGAAAACATCCAAACCGAATTCCCACGCAATTGACTTGCCGAAAATGCCAAAAACTCAAACTTCTTCGAGCCGATTCGAAAACCATTCTTCAAAACCGAGAGGATTCTGGAGTGGATTCCGGTTTTTAGGGGTTTGCACAAAAAGCCTTGTTCGATTTGGGTAGAGATAGAACTGAATGGCAGCTTCGACCAATCTTCATCTACAAAGGAAACCCTAGCAAAGTCTGTTGCATATTTGGAGAAATGCATGACTACATAGTTTGATTGCTCAACCTCTGGGCCCTGAAATTAGAATTATAAAATTCTTGTAAGCAAGCAATGGTAAAATACAGAGAGGAACTGTAAAGGATTGTTGCATAGGGTTTTCAAATGTTTTCTTCAAATTTTCTAACAATTCATTGCTTCTTATTAGAATTACATTTTAATACAAGATTTGGATACCAGGTTCAGCCAAAAATAGCACTTTACTGGTTACCAATCTAACTGCTACACACTTGACCAAGCTATTATACCTGTAAGTATACTTTAGTGGGTGTAATGAGCATTCTATAGCACCTCATCAATTTCAGATAACCTCTCTGAGAGTTTGACTTTGCACTGTTTCCTCTTACAATTTCAGACAACTGCAATTTCATGAACTGCATTGGGTCATAGCAGGTGGAATCCTGCCTGTGCATCCTCCGAAGGATCTTTGTGCAAATCTCTACCGAGAACCCGTTAAGAGTTTGTAACAGATCTAAATTGACCGCTTTTGGAGGCAGTTTGTGCATATGAACTAGAGAGTTCAGTTGGAATAGAATCTCATAAGGCATTGGTATCTCACTTGGAATCTCCAAAAGAGGATGCAATTCTATACAATCTGAGTTAGGTGGGACCGGATGTATGTGGAGCAGAGTAACATTTCCAATTTCAGCCCACAGAGGGAGAGATTCAAGGGGTAGTGTGTAAGATGAGCCTTCTCGGAGTTTTAAGCAGATGCAACTGGACTTGCCAAAAGACGAGTTCCATGTGAAATCAGGTTGGCGGATCCAAATGCACTGGGAATGGAGACCTCCAGTGCAAGCATGGTACCGTTCTGTCTTGTAATTCCTGTTTTTCTTAGGAATGTCCACCGCACAGTATATTCTCGGTGCATACTTGAGCTGAAATTTAAATACACAGAAAGAAAATCAATAAATGAGAATAAATTAAGCATATTGAAAGGGCAAAATTCAGCTCTGCCCCAAAAAAAACAGACAAAATTCAACAATGCATGAAATACAATTATTTCCATTGAATTTACAGAACTCATTTGATAATTTCTCACACTTGCAACTAAACCCAAACAAGTTTGAGTTAATTTTATATAATGTCTTGCACATTAAATGCAATAATCTTCTTCATAACTTCAAACCTAGTGTAACAAGTGTTTTTTTTTTCCTAAACACAAGTATAAAGAAATCAAGGCCACTGGATTTAAATGCCAGATCCCAAGCTTGTATTAAATAATTACCAAGCAATGATTGTCATTTAGTAGCAGAAAATATCTTCAGAAATTTTTCTACCTCCAGTAGGATAGCATCTGATGAATCCGAAAAACCTTCGGATGATAATTTACACCCACAGCTAGAAATGATATCATGGAAATAGACTTCAAGCTTATACTTATGACCATCATTTTCTAGAAATATGTCAATTCTGGTTCTCTCTGGCATTATCTCGACTCTTACCCCTTTCCATGACTGGATAACCTGCCCAATATAGAAAATACAAAACAAATAAATTAAGAAATCAACGTAATTGGATTTACCCTTGAATGTACAACTAACAAAGAAGATAACACACCAAAAAAGAAAAAACCCTAAGAAATTGTAAGAGCCAAGAAATAGACCTATAAACTGAAATAGCAAATGAAAACAGAAACAAAAAAAACCTCCGCAAAAGTTCGACGTTACTGATTTAGAATTTGCAAAATATAACTAAGTAAATATTTTACTTTTCAAGGGTATAGGTGCTAATTTGACAGTATCAACAATACGCTAAATGTTTTAAAAGCAAAACTAAAAACAAAAAAATAAGGAAAAGTCGCCCAAATTAATGCCAAAAAAAGCAACAAAATTTTGGAGAGAAACTGTTGTAAAAATTCACTAAAAAATTTACAGAACACAAAAGGACTACACAGTACATACTAAATTTTTAAAACAAGAAGTAAGCTTCTGGGGAAAACAAACCAACGCAGGTACCAAAACTGCACAAAAGTTAAAAAAAAAATTAATGTACAGATCACAAAAGTGCCCTTATAAAAGTTGAATTTCAAAAGCAAAAACAAAAAGCAACCTCCATAGTGTTCTCCTCCTGTCGGTTCCCCATTAGCAACTCCGCTTCCTCCAATCGATTGCAGCTGCTACTGGCGCGAGGTATAATATCATCATTCAAACTGGATACCTCCAGTCGGTTCCTGCCAAACGGAGGCAACTTTCCAGAGCGAAACAACTCCACTGCCTTTTCCGATCCCTCAGTCTCCGCAAACTGGACGCGTGCGTAGATTTCGCCGTTAGCAGTAGTGCGGGGCAACCATCCGCGCCGGGCTAGGGGGATTTCAGAGGCGATCGCTTGAAATCCCACTGCGGAGGAGAGAAAGGTGAGAAGGTCTCCGGCGGAGGCGGTTGGAGGTACTCCGACAACGTTCACGGTGGCGCAACTTGTGATCGCCATTCTCTCTCTCTCTCCCTTCCTCTGTCCCCTCGGGTCTGTCGCTTTGAAAGAGGGGTTTAAGGAATTCATGTCATCCAAAGTAACTCAAATTTTGAGTTTAGATCTAGAACGTCAGATCTGTTATAGCCGAATATTAATGAACCCCGGATTCTGATCGTACGGTCTACATCTAAACTCTAAATTTGAGGTACTCCAAAAGATTACGACTAGGGTTTAAGAAGCGCGAAACCAAGACAAGGAAGAAGTAGTAAGGGAAAGGGTTTAGTGAATTTGGCAGTGCTACTTGTAACGGAGTACTTTTACGACTAGTTACTTGAGTTACAGCTGGCAGTCTATTATTGGTGAATAATTTAAACGACAGGAGTATGTGAACCAGAAAATTCCACGACGGCTCGTTCGTAAGATTTGTAATTTCTTCAAGTATGTAAATATCTTTGATATTACCTTAATAAGATTATGTGACTGCATCTTCTAAGATCACGGGGTCTAATAAATGTGTTTGAATATTTAAAAAAGAACTTTATTTTTTATGACAGTTTAACCCGACATTTTTATTAATATCCAACATTAAATTAAAATATTAATTATACTTAGTTTGGCTAGGTTTTTTTATAAAAATGCTCAAATCGGCTGGCCAGTTGAAATTAAAATTAGAAAAATACATTATATATCATATTTACATGCAATTGCTTCATCAAAATAAAATAAGCAACAACAAATTTCTATTTTGCTAGAATTATAAAGAAGAAATGAGCAACATTTTTTTTGTCTTTGTATCCTTATATTTTGCATTTTTTGTATATATTGTCGGTACGGTTCATGCTTTTGTGTTGGTTTTAAATTTACTGATGTATGACTTCAACTGTAAGAACATGCTATTCTAAAAATGTGAAATTAGGTATGTTTTCTTGAGCCATGTTTCAATTTCAAAAACTTATTCAGTATATTTTTTCCAATAAAATAATTAGAATAAATAATTAGTACTCATTCTCAGTCGCCGCTGTACTGGGAGCGTCTTCACTATCGGCTACTAACAACTTGCAATATCCTTCTCATTACTTCTTAATTTTTCCTGAATTCATGATGGAACAGCTTCTGCCAAATATTTTGCTTTTATTAGTTGTTTCATATTTCGACAGGAGGTGGAACGGTCTCATTTCTTGAAATGTCTATATTTTATGTATTCAAATCCTCATCAAATGCCCAAATTAGAGGATGCTTGTTGTTCATCTATGTGAATTATCCCTTTTCCATTGTGTATTGATTTTTTTTTTTGTTGCAGTATCTCAGAATCTTACTTTTCTGACTTATAGATTACTACAAGATTACCAGAAACTAAATTCTCTGATTTTTTTTCCGGAACACTTTTTTTTTTTTTTTTTCCTTTTTTGAAGAGAAAGAAAAGGGAAAGACAGGTGAATAATGGTTTACACTAGAGCATATAATGTTGGCAGAGATTCATCTTCATTTTATATCATCTTATATAGAAAAAATGGTTAACTAATCAGCTCTTATTTTTGCCACATAAATTCTCCATATTAATGAAAAAATAGCTGCTATGATAATACATAATCAGAAACAACGACAATAAAGCAAGTAACATATATATGACAAGCATTAATTTAATTTGATTTATTTGTGATTAATATTTAATCCAAAATTTCATCATTGCCGGTGCTCAAGTTAATATCAATCAAGCTGAAATGGTACATTTTCCCTATGGTAAGACTTAGAAATGGCATATTCTATACAATAAAATCCTTATAAATATCGGAATTACGAATATTTCTAAACATAAATCAAAGAATTCTTCTAACTAAACTGAAACAAACGAATTGATCCCGTCATTATATTGCCTCCCATTAATAAGTGAAAAAACCCTCTCACGAAATCTCAACAAAGGGCATTTCTCTACCAGTTCTGAACCTTCATAACCCTCCTTTAGAAAAACCGTGCTTCTCTCTCCTTTATTAGTGAGATAAAAAATACCGTGATTTTTCAGTAGACAGAGCAACAGCCGACATGGCAGCTGGTATTCGTCATGGAAGGCATCAATTTTATCAGAAGTCAACATTTTCTCCATGGTCAAACTGAGCAACTCATGGAGCACTGCCACGGCCCGCTTGCGGGCTTGTGGTGTTGTGGGCTCCACCTGTCGGGCGTTCAGATAAGGTGAAGGAAATGCCATTTTTTGCCACTTCACCACTACTTCTAGGTAATTCTTATTGGGTCTAAAATCAGGTGGGAATTTGAGCTTGAATGCAAATGGGCCCACCAAGTTCCCGTCTTTTGGGGTGATCTTAGGGTTAATACGAGGGGCCTTTTCCAAATCCAATTTTTCTTCCCTGACTGTGATTGCAACTGAAGAATCCCAACTTTCTAAACAAAGATACTCCCGATTTTTCAATTTTCGAACGGAGAAAAAATCTGGATATTTGGGGATAAGGTCATTTTTGTAATTTTCAGGAAGACCGAGATCAGATTGGATTAAATCAATTTTTTCAAGGGGGATTTGGCAATCCATTGACATCATAAGTAGTTTCTTGAGGTTCTTCACCAGTATGGGCTCCATTAGCTGTCTTGCTTTGGTTTCTTCATTTGATACCTTTTGCAGCAAAAATTTGGATTTAAGCATTTGTAGATATCAAAAAGTTGCACAAAATAATGTCAATGCTATTTTTCACTGTGTCAATGTACCAACAAGTGTATACCGCATTGAGCTTTTTTTGGGGATTTTCTAACTGGATGGATGGTTTTTACTGGGAGTAATTGCAATAATATACCTTATCAGCCTTGTCAGTGAGTCTGACAGAAACGGGCCCACCGTTCAGACCACCAGTGACCTTAAAGACGGTTGGGTGCTTCTCTACAAGACTGAGAAAATTCCACTTCTGAACGAAACCCACCTCCTTCTCTAGGTCCCGGAGCATGATGGACCGGGTCTTGCTGGAGACGATGAGAGAGCGGAGGCGGAGCAAAAGCAAGGGCGCCTTGCGGAGGTCCATGGCCTTGTCTAGACCCGGTTCACGGTGGTACACTTTTTTCTTCGGGCGGCGACCTGTGGACCGCGAGTACGTCGACATGGCCATCGATTGGATCACTGAGAAATGGAGGAAGGGTCTATTTGAGACGCTCATTTCTGTGATTCTGATGGGAAAAAGAGAGAGAGTAAGGTTGGTTCAGACTTCAGACTTGAGAAGTGAGCAGGAGGAGGAGAAATAAAAGCGGGCCGTTCTTTAGGCCCGGTTTTAGTACACAAAACCTTCAGTTTTAGGCCCTTCCATTTGAAAAAGGAGTTCATATCCTATAGGCCAACGGGCCGTGAAATCGCCGAAAACAAAAAAAAAGGTAACCTAAATTCATATGAAATATATGTTCGTGTTTTTGCCAAACAAGCTCGGAATGAAGGAAAGCATAATCATTTTTGCTTCAGTATACAAGCTTCAAGGTAGCAGCCAAAATAAATAAATAAATAAGGAAATGATACGCAGAATGCTGGTGGTTTCCAGCAAGCAGAGATCATTTGCTATAGCATCAATTAATACTTACAGTATGTCTATAATAGGAAAATAAAACAAAAAAGGATGATGAAAATTGAAAAACATTGTAAAAAGGTAAATAAATAAGAGTCTAACAATTTAGGCATTACTCAGTTGGGTAAAAACCGAAAAGGTTACAAATGAATACTGGCGAATATTATGGAGTAGGACTATTGTGTTTCATGAAGTAAGAATCATTTTTTACTTCACGTTAATATCTTTATTTTTAAAGTCTAAACAGTCAATCTAAACCGTTTAACATGATATTCATATTAAAATGTGCTTGAAAACCAAAATTTATATTTTAAAAAATATTTTTTACTATTTTTAGACAAGTAGAAAATCACTATTTTTTATAGTCCAGAATCTTTATATCAATGGATTTTCTCTATAAAAATAGTAAAAATATTCATAATATTTCTGTTTGAATCACGACCGTCCGATCATACCGATCATAATCTGTGCCAATTTGTGCCAATTCGGTCCGAGGTGAAACGCGCAGATCCGCTTTAATTACCGTGCAGATTCTAATTGGACGGTCTAGATCCAAACAAAACTATTCGGTTACCTTAGGTGATACGAATTTGACACTGGCCTATACATGTATGTAATCATGTATGCTGTATGCATCCAGCTAATGAAGTTTGGTTGCCAAGATTTTGTGCTAATGATAAAAATTAAAACTCAGAAAAAAATAGGGCTTGAGCTTGTAAGAATATAGAGTTCCCCTTCAGTCAAATCAGTAACCAACGAGGGAGGGGAGGGGAGAGGAACAGAGAGATTACCAGGTATGGAGAGGCCCTAGGCGGCAGGGGGCGCGATGTGGCTGGACGTGCAACCGGCTCTCCACGCGCGACCTGAAACAGAAGAGCTGAGAGAGGAGAGGTCGGGAGCAGATCCAAGAGAGAGGAGAGGTTGGAAGCAGAGCCAAGAAAGAGCAGAGTGAAAAATCGCAGGAGGAGAGGACCTGGCGGTGAGGCGCCGAGAGAGAGAGAGGAGAGGAACGGAACGAGGAAGGGCTGGGACAAAATCGCGTGAGGGAGCGAGAGAGAGATCGCTAGTTTTTTCCAGTGAATATTTTGGATTGCGACTAAGATTTATCTGCACGATTTTTAAAAGCAGATTCAAGAGACCAAAGTTCATCAAATCAGTGTTGTTAAAAATGGCCGTTTCGGCTAATTAGTAGTCGTTGGTGGCAATCAAACAGTGACAGATTTTTCTGATTAATAAGTCGATTATTTTCAATTATGATTATTATTTTCAAATATCTCCGATTAATCGTTTGACAGTATCATATTTGTTCGGCGAGCTCATTACGTTATTTACAACACTGCATCAAATTGTGCAATTATATAGTTAAGTCCAGTATTTTTTATTGCCCAAAGGGAAAACAAGATTTGCGGCTTCATTCCATCTGTATAACCGATACTTCTCAATTTTTTGTTACAAAAAAATGTTATTTACAACATTGTTGCATTGTTTTATGATGTTTACCATCATTAATTTAGCTTAGTTTATAGTTTTATAGAATTCTAAAATATTGATACATGTACGATATTGTTTAATTTATTATTTGTTTAACATACGTGCTGTTGTATTGTCCATGTATTAGACTCATTTGACTCATTTGAAATGCATGTCTTTATCATTTATTTCTGAAAATTAGAAATTTTTAATTCAAACGCATATGTGAAGAATTATAATAGTTAACTTTCTTTGTTTAAATAGACATGACACGCATATGAAGAGTTTTGTGTGAAGAGTTCATACATAAGTTATGAATTAAGTAGTTAAGTCCATGTACAGAATATTAAAACCATAAATATATGTGTGTTGGCTAGCATTGTCTATTTGGCCAAAATAAATAATTTTTTTTCTAGCAAACAAAAACATAAACTGTGAAATATATACTCCAAGTTTACCTGACTATAAAATATTAGAGGATAATTAATAAAAATTATGAAATTAAAATTGAACTCCTTAAGTATTGGTATTTTTAACATTTTCGATAATATGTTGGTTGTTATGCATATTTTACTATCTTCCTTTGTTTTGCTAACTTTTTATCATGGATTTTTTTGTTTAAATGGATGATTTTTCCTTATCGGATCTATTTATTACTATAACATTCAATCTCAAAATCTGGTTTGATTTACTTTATTTAAATGGTCTTTTATATTTTTGATAAGTTAGGTTAGCAAAATATTAGTTGTTAAATTGTAACTATCTTTCATGAACTGAATAAAAATATTTAAATTATATTATGGTTTTATTCTAAATTGTAGCTCTTATTTTACAATTGTTAAAATACAATATTAATGTTGAAAAAAATTATCTCATTTTGCTGGATTATATTACGATGAATAAAATACATATTCCAATACAAAAACTTCTTAAAAAGATAAAATCACATATACAATACGTGCTTTGTTGGTACATCGTAGTACTTTTCAAACATATATGGTAAAAGAATTCTATTCGATCTTAAAAAAAATGAACGGTTAATCTGAAAAAATATCTATAAAAGCATTTGCCATAAAGTTTTTAATTATGTCTAGTTTGTACAAAGAACAACATAAATAATTTTAATGAGCAACACCAACATCCGTACATGGAGCGAAAGTGTGACAAAAAGATCTGGTTTTTTCTTTTCTTTGGTTCAAAGTAACATTGGGCGGTTAAGAGTAGATTTAGGAGTGCCGATGGATACGGTGCGGATTGAATAAAGACGTTTTCATATCCATTTCTATATAGAATTGGTCTTATTTATACATATTCTTATCTGTTAAATTTTAGCCTTATCTATTAAGGTAACGGGTAATTGAACAAATAATGAATAATCATCGAATAAATTAATATCTTATATAATTTAATCTAAAATATAATAAATAATTACTCTATTAAACATATCATATATATAATATCATAAAATAGAAAAAATATAAATTATTATTCGAATATGACAATATAAAATAAATATTAAATTATATATGATAATTTGTATAACTATAAATTTCTTATTATTATGATTAGATTGATTTATCAACATTTTAAATGATGTTTTTTTAGTAATTTACGATTAAATTATTTTTTCTAACATTTTATATAGTTTTTTTTATTTGTAATTATGACAAAATTAATTTGTACAATATCTTATAGGCAATATAATTTATCTATAGTAACAAGTACACAATAACTCATCCCTATATACTTTTACCATATAAGCTAACAAAGAAAAGGTTTCTTAATTACCCATAGGAGTACATCCTCATACTCGTTAAATAACGAAAATAATTCTTATCCATACTTATTTTATCAACTATAATACAGATCGGCTAAAAGGATTTTGTTGACAGCCCTAGATAGAAAGGTAGTAGTTAAACTGGTCCCACATAAGCTATTTTAAGCAACTTAAAAAATGTCAAAAAAGAAAAGCGAATATACAGATGGACTCATGGACAACACGGCAACACCAAGACTTTAGACTTTGTATATTTGTTGCAAGAGCTAACCGCTCTAATCTAAAACTAAAAGCCTCCTTCGCCAAATTAAAGGCTAACACCAGTCCACCTGAGGGCCCACATAATCGCTAAAACGATACTATAGTTCTGCTATAAGATGAAATTATTTTCTCATTTAGTGTTTAATTCAATTCAAGTATATTTATGTACATTTGATGATAATAAGATCGAGATCAAGTGTGTGTACTCAATAAACTAAGAATTAATAATTATGAAAGATTTAGTAAAATCTTTGGAGAATATTTTCGAGATATATATATGGTTACTTTGCTTTATTTATTTTTTATATATAGTCGCTTTACTTTCTTTATTTGTATGATTCTAATCTAAATATTATGAATTAATATCGAAATAATATTCATAAGATTTAAATATTATTCTGTAAAATTTAGATAGAGTTCTAGCCTACTCTTTCTTCATTGTAATGCATCATTATTTGATTATTTACTATTTAGTGATAAAATTAAAGTTTTGTTTTGATTTAAGAGCCGAGAGCCCATCTTTTTTATATCTTTTATTGTATCTAATTAATTTCTTCTTAAAATATCTGGCACCCCGCTAAAAAATGACTAATAATTGTTCACAAAGAAAAAAAAAAGAAACAGAAGTGAATTCATGTTAATTTGTTTTCAATCAATTGGTAATATTCATGTTGCCTAATCATTTAAATATATAAAGAGGGAAGGTGTCTTGGGATATTTCTCTCGATAGCTGTACTATTAATTTTAGGTTATATACAATAAATTACTAAGAAATTTTTCTGGGATGCGGTTACTGTAAGATCCGGTATCGATCCCTTTCGGTCAATTCGGACGAATTCGTATCGTAATCCCATTTTGTTCATAATGGAATTGTGAAATTGAGGGGATTACGATACGAATTCTCCTAGTTAGCATTTTTGTTCTCATATGTTCTGCTTGCTGGTGTTGATATATATATTCCAAGGTTCTAAATATCTAATTATGGTTCTTATTAAATATATAAAGACTGGAAATCTAAAGACTAAAAGTAAATAAATTGAAGTTTTTGTGCATGTCCGACTAGTAACGAAACAATTTTGATCTCTTAAAATTATGAGTGAAACAGTAGTCAAATAATGGAATTGTGAAATTGAGATCTAAGCAAAGAACGGATTACGAATGGGATTACGATACGAATTAATTATGAGTGAAACAATCCCATTTTGTTCCCATTTGTTACAAGAACGGAGGGGGTGTGAAAAACTATCAGTTTAAGATCTAAGCAAAGCAATCCGAATCAGGATACTGAAATTCAATACAATTAATCACATCTTTGCCAAATGCCAATCATGACAAATTTCCTACCATTTGACAAAAAGCTCACATCATTTTTTGTTTTAACAAGCATTACAAGTTTACAACATGCCATCTTAAAATGCAAATTCACATTAAAGAGGAAAATAAAAGCTATCGCAATTAATCCAAGATGAATTCCTATGCACTTGTTTCAGCATTCACAACTTCTGTTTGCTGAGGAAGAAAACAGTCTACCTTTCGATATCCGACTGCGAGAATTATTACCGAAACAAGATGAGTTATGTTCCCAAAGGGGAACGACAATCGGATCGCAACTTTGTACGAGATCGTCAGAGCAAGTGCCCATGTAAAGGAAATCAAAGCTACCGCCCCCACCATCCCTTTCGGGGGTTCTTCTCCACGCAATTTTAAATCGCGGTATGCAGAAAACAAAAGGATAATGAACAACACAACTGAGGCGGCAGTGAGGAAGGTGAATGCCATTGTGTCATGCATTGCGAGGTAGACCAATAAATTCGGAGCAAGAACGACATAGATATGTTTTAGAGCTTGTCCCAACATGGAAGGGTTCACTTGTTTACCTATGGCCGGTACTGGTGGTGGTGGTGAGTGTTTCTCATTGTATTCATCAATTTGTCTCTCTTCCATTTGTAAACTAATTAAGGTTATGTTTTGTTTTCGATGTTATTGATATATTGCATTCTTTTTGGTGTTAGCGGAGGAGAAGATTAGAATGTTATTTAAACAAAAATTGTGAGGTCAAATATTGAAAGTTAATAAATAGTAGTTTTTGACAATACATTTCATTTTAGTTGATATTTTTTTTAGTTCTTAATTTTCTCGTTGAATAACATTGTATTATCTCACCCATTTGTTGCATATTTATATTTTAATACATTTTAATCTAGAATCGCTATTTGTTTTCTTGTCAAGCTTTGTTAACCAAATTATTTATATAATAGAGCGTGTTTCCCATACCAATCTTTTTACTAGTCCATTATTCTGTGGAAGGTTCCATATGGTCTTAAACCTAACCAACTCCACGGTGGCAGCTCTTTGATCTTTTTTTTTTCTTTTTTTCTTTTTTTTTCCTGGGGATACTCTCTGTAACCATGAACAAAAAAAAACCCACAAAGACTGAGATTTATTTTATATCAATTAATATTCACTATTCAGAAAATACAATTTTATGGGTTATATGCACTGCTCCTTTTTAATGCATAAATCTCGAAAATATGTGCATTTAATTAAAATCAAACCGTCGAAATCAGACCTTAATTCTAAGGAACTTTTCTGTAATTTAATCTGATCTTTTTAATTTTGATTCGAAGTTTACATGTAATTTATGACAGGTTTAGATAATAATTTTTAATTTTATATTGTACCGGAGTACGCAGAGTTATCTTTATTATCCTTTTTAAAATCAGTTGAGTTTTCCATGTTTTATGCACAGGTAGTATGTACTCAACTCAAAAGGTTCCAGATTGCATTGACTTCTCCACAACATATAGTTTAGTATTTTTTTTTTTTTTTGGATTAATATATATAGTTTAGTTTAGTATGACCTATGCTATGCTAAAAAGAAGATACATAAATTATAATCAATCATTCAAGATTAAAGATTTCTCTCTCTTCTAGATGGGTAACAAACAAAATGTAGGAGTAGGACAACTGGAATTATCTGAATTCACCCTCTCAATTTGAAGAAATTCAATGTGGAGCTATGACTGCTTATACAGCTTGTGTGATTTATTTTGCTACTTCGTCTGTATTTGCATAAAGTTTCGTATTTTTTAAAAGAATTATTGTTGTGTTCCCTACTTCCCTCGATATTTATAAAAATTTCTCTCTTAGCAATTAATGAAAGAAATCTAGTAATATCGATCATACATTCTAATTCTAATTTTATAAATGAGTCATTAATTAATTAGTAAAGCGGTCAAGCTAGCTAGTTCTCTCTTTAATTGTGATTGTATCGGCATGGGCTTAAATTAAATAGGAAGGATAATTAATTAATGTGTATCTTTTGTTTCTAATTAGACAACAGGCGTATGTAACTTGCCACATAAAAATGGTGGTGCATCAGTACTCAGTAGAGAGGGTATATAAAAATGTGGCGTTGTCAGTATTGAAGAAAATTGATTGAGATAAAGAATATGTATTCTAAAATTACAGAGGATTCAAAGGGACATGCGCGCGCCTTCTCCGTATTTAAGAAAATTAAATAGAAGAATTACCTCTTTGATATAAACGCCATCAACAATTAAGGTGATATACAATGAACAGATCTAGAAGATAAACCGTCTATAGAACCACTTGTATATATGTATTCTTCATCTTTTCCAAGAAATATTTATTGCTTCTCCATCTTAATTATAAAAGGGAGAAAATTATAAGCAGGACAGTAGAAACCCATAGTATAAAAATTCTACTTGCATTACTCTCCGTTTTATTGTAATATCAAATTCTACTTCCACTTGGTAACATCCAGCAGCAACTCAATCGGCCATCTTTTGGAGAATGGAAATGGAGCGGATGTCACATTTGAAGTGGATGGGCAAACTGTTAGTGCTCACAAGTGCATTCTTTTCGGCACAATTTTTCGGTCTGATGAAGGAAAAATCAGACACAACAATTAAAATTGAAGAAATGAAAGCTCCAGTGTTCAAAACACTGCTTCATTTCATATATAATTAATGATTCATTTCCTGGTTATGAAGAGAAAAAAAAAAAGAGTGACGAGAAACATGACACTAAATTAATGGCTCGATCAGCATCTCTTGGTTGCGGCTGATAGATACGATTTGGAGAGATTAAAAATAATATGCGAGAAGATCTTGTGTGATGGTATCAACACGAGCAATGTGATTACCGTGTTGTCATTAGCTGAGAGGCACAATTGCAATCATCTCAGAGCAACATGTTTAAAATTTATAGCCACTCCTAATATTCTTCAAGGGGTAGCGGCAACTGAACAATTTAAATATTTAAATATTTAATTGGAAGTCGTCCATTACTTTTGAAGAAACCATCAGTGAAACGGCAATATAGTTTCCTGCTCCTTCCAGTTACAGTTATTATTTTCCTTTTTTTCACCAAACAATAATATATGTTCTGCAACATGGATGATATATGCACTGTGCTTTTCATTATAAGAGGTGTGTGTCTATATATATATTGATAGAACCATGTGCCAGTGGTCCTCAACTAGTTTAATCATGACCTGCAAGTAAACTCGGGATTTGGACCCTATTAAGGGCCAACCCGGAGTCAAACGAAATAAGGCCCTCAATAAGCCGATCATGGGCCAAGAACAAACCCGGGATTCAGACCCCCTCCCGAGACCAAAAGATATAGGGCCATGAGCCAGCAGCTAGCCAGCCCGGCAAGGCTCAATAGGGGTAGCACGGAGCAGGCCCAAGAACAACTTGGGGTCCGCACCCACTCCTAGAGCCAGATCGAGACCAAGAGGGACTGGGCCCGCGGCCCAGCAACCAGACGATCCGATGAGGTCCGAACTGGGCCTCATCCAAATCAGCCCAAAACGATCATGCGTGACAAAGCCAGTTTATATCCGATAAGGCCCGATCCGATTTTGGCTTATTGTCACCGACGTTTATACGGGTGTCACTGCTTTTATGCGAACTCCCCTAACCGTTTTGACAACGCGTAAAAACGGTTAGGGGTGACCTATTTAACGCAAACAGATCCTTGAAACAAGGGTCGCAATGTTCCAAAAGCAAGGTATTATAGAGGATAAAGCACTAATACCTTCACAACTCCTCACTTTCTTAATCTCGGCCCATCGACCCGAGACGGAACGAGACCAAATTTCTAAAATACACAAGAGATTGTGTAGTGGATAAGTGATATGGTGCTTATGCAAGAGATTGGAATAACATGAACCAAGTACTTGATATCTAAAATGCGCTAAATTACTTGAAATTATGTTAAATTACGCTGAATTACATTAAATTATGCTAAATTACAATGATTATGTAAAATTATGCTAAAATACGGTAAAATACGGTAAATTACGCTAAATTACATATGAATAGAGCCAATTTTGTGCCATCTTTCATCAATCATAAAAAATAGTATAAAAATTCCAAAAATAATAAAAATTGGTATTCTACAAGTTTATTATATAACTAATTTACTGAGCTACGTAGATTGAACAATAGAAATGAAAATCTTAATCGAAAACTTGAACTGAAGTTTTGAGGCTCTTTCCTTTATTTTTTGGTGATTCTAAATTTTGAAATCTGGCATCGCAAGCACTGATGCATGCGCATTTTCGCAAGCTTTCCGAAAAGTGGTCATTTGCTGAAATCGGACACTCGAGCGCCGTTTTATGGCCGTTTGAAGTTTCGTCGTCGTTTTTAGCGTAATTTAGCGTAATTTCACGTAAATTAACATAATTTCAAGTAATTTATAACTTGTGTCATATTTAAACACTTTTATAATACGGATATGGGTATCATACGGATATGGGTATTGTATCGGATATGATACGGATACAGTGATACGGCAATTTTTAAATATCAAAGGTACGGTACGCCTATTATATATATTATTTTTTATTATTTTAATTATATTAGTAATTCAACATTTGTATATAAATTAAATATAAAAAAATAGATATGATAGTCCAAGACTTGGTGAACTATTATAACTACTAGATTTGGACTCCAAGTATGCATTAAATATTATAACTACTAGATTTTAACAAGGAAGGTGAACTATTGCAGTGGTAAAGGGGATGTTGATTGTGCCAAAGAACCTGAGTTCGATTCACAGCTCTGGAGAGGAATTTTTTTGGCGCTGATGCATGGTTCACGTGGGCACGGTTCACGCGGGCGCGCAGGTCTTGGCGCGGTTCATGTGGGTTAGGCGGGTCTGGGTTGAAAAAAAAAACCGGCCCGTCTCCGGACCGGATCTTGCCTAATCCCGGTCCGAGACGGGTTTGGGGCACGATCCGGGTCCGATCCACGGGTCCATACACTATGTTTGAGGAATATTTTTTTCAGACGATTTTATTATGAAATTACATATAATATATGTAAATTTTATAATTATGAAACAAATCGGAAAGAATTCCTCGTAGGCCTAGGGGTTTCAAATAAAAAACAAATGTTGAGAAGAGTAGGCGCATCCTCAAATAAAAAAATATAATAATACTAATACCAGAGAAAATTAATAGGATTTCAGCATTTTTATATAAAAATAAAGATCAACGCAAGAGGTAATAGTGAAGAAGAAAGAATGTGAGTAATGGTGTTTCTCTCGTATATAAATATATATTTTTTTAGATAAAAAGATGGAGATCTAGTCTAATAACTTCTATTTAATTGTTCATACATAAATTTTATCTGAGTTTGGAACCCACTACTTCCCACACAGAAAATATTGTTATTTGTCACTACACCGAAGATCTATTCTTATAGATATAATTTTTTGATTTGACAAAACAAGATTCAATAATTACATTTTTTTTTTATATTATCAGAGTTTGCGCATAAATTTATTGTCAGTATAAATTATTTTTTTGAACCAACCTAAAACAAGAAAGAATGCGCTCTTGACCATTCTCAAAAAATGTAGGATCTATTAAAAAAAATTATCTTTAAAAAGTGTTTCAATAAATAAAAGTCTCAATTAATTTTTTTTTTTAATTTCACAGAAACTAGGAAGTTGTGAAGAGAAATCAAATTCTTGATCGTCCCTTTGTTAAGTCTTAATTACATTTCCAAATGGAGAAATAATATTTCAAAAAATAGTACTACAGTGATAGGGTGCTTTATTTAAAAAAAAAAAAAAAAAGCACATTCAGTACATCAAATTTTGAGTTCCAATCCGGATTAATGTTTGTGGTCTCTCTTTAATATTTGTAGCAGATCGGACGGTCAGGATCTAAACTCAGAATTTAAATTAACCAAGGGGATATGAAAAAATCATCATATCCAGTAATTTAATAGCAAATAATTCAGTTCATCAATCACATGATTCAGAATCACATTCTCCGCCGGATCTTCTTCCTTTCTTCTTGAGTTACAGTTACAGCTACTTATTATTTCATATCCCATTCTATCCCCTAAACCCTATCCCTAACCCTAACCGTACTCCTCTTCCGAGACTCAGAGAGATTCCGGATTCCACCCTCTCTCTTTGTCCAAACAGGAGACAGCAAAGGGGGTGCCATGGCGAAGGGGAAGACGAGGCGGAGAAAAAAATCAAAAGGAGAGACTTCTAATCCTCCTCAAGAAGAGATTGGACAAGGAAGAAAGATAGTCGTAATCGATACCGACTTACTGGACTGCTCCATTTGCACCTATCCCTTGTGTCCTCCACTTCATCAGGTATTTTCTTTTCTTTTCTTTTCTTTTCTTTTTTCAATATTATTCTCTGGAAATTTATCTCTTATTCATGGAATTTCAGCGCTTTTATAATTTCTCCAAAACTTGTGAACAAATTTGGCTTCAATATTTGAGCGACGTATAATCTCAATTGTGCGGATTATGCCCGAATTTAGGCAAACTACACCAACAATTTCCATCGTTTGCACTTTTGCACAGAACACCTGATATTTTGCAAATTTAACTGGTAAGCAAGTATTAGATTGTAACTACCTTACAGAACACCTGGTAAGCAAATGCTTTACATATAACACCTGATATTTTGCAAATTATATTTGGAAATAATAACTACCTTATAGAATACTTATGAGAGACTCCATTGGGAGTTGCATGTTTTATTAGATGGTAACGCTATTGTTACCAACATATTATAACTTATCTTAATGTACTTACAGATCAAGATTATATTAATCTAATCTGTATTTTTGGTTCTAAGTTTTGATCTACTGATAAAATTACTACTGGGGACACTATTGTTAGTTTGTTACCTTTTCTCCTTAATTTTCTTATTAAGGACTTGTAATATTCAGGAGGCTAAATATTGAAGGATAAATTTAAATAAGAGAGTTGGCTGTGTCTAAGCATGACAAGTGTTGGCACCGCATTATTTCCATCAAAGTTTTTTTTTTTTTTTCATTTTTGTTTCTTAAAAATTAGCAACAAAATGGGCAACAAAGTTCTTTTCATTATTTCTATCGAATTTTGTCAGTTTTGTTATTTCTTAGAAATTAGCAACAAAATGGGCTCATTTTTGAATGATACAAGTACAATTGTTTTCACCTTAATTTGGTGCCTAGTACGTCCCAAGGTCTAGTTTTTATTATTTATCAGAAATTAGCTTCCGTGTGCTGGATTTTGAGTTTGTTTTCACTTGTTAGAAATTAATAAGGTTTGGTAAAAAGATGACAAATATTTCTATTTGTTTCTTCTTTTTCTGTTTGGTGACTTGATTTTTATTTTAAGAACATGGATGTCATTTGCAATTAACTCAAAAGAATGATGAGTGTTTAATCTCCTTTTTACCCTCATCTCTAACATTTGATGATATAAAAAAAACATTAGATATATGTGGTTGAGATTGTAAATCAAGTAAAAAGATGACAAATATTTCTATTTGTTTCTTTGTTTTTTCTGTTTGGTGACTTGATATTATTTTAGGAACATGGATGTCATTTGCAATTAACTCAAAAGAATGATGAGTGTCTACTCTTCTTCTTTTTTTCCCCTCCTTATCTCAAACATTTGATGATAGACACAAACATAAGATATTTGTGGTTGACATTCTTAATTTGCATGTTTAATAGTAAATCCAGTAAAATGCAAGTTTAATTCGCAAGCATGGATTGCGGTTGAAATTTTTAATTCAATTTGGTACAACCTAAAGCATTTTTGTTCTTACCTTATATTGCAAAAGCAAAAACTGAACAAATTCACATATTTTGTCAGTGTACGAATGGTCATGTGGCGTGTCCCTCGTGCTGGTCTAAAGTACAACACAAGTGTCCCGTGTGCACCCTCCCTGTACTATTCCGTAATATTGCACTCGAGAAGGTTTTGGAATCAGTACTTGTCCCTTGCATTTACGACAATTGCCCCAAGTCTGTTTCCTACTCACAGATGCAAGTGCACACTGATACGTGTGAGTTCAACCTGTCTTTATGCCCAATTCCAGGCTGTGGTCACAAGGCTTCTTCAGGTTGTGCACATTTTTGCTGGTCGATACTCTCTTGTCCTAGTATTAGTATAACTAATCAACTAACACGTAAGCAAAACAAGACCATAGGCACAAAAATGTAGGGATTAATAGTGTGGAATGGCAGTGGTACAAAGTATTGGTTGATAGGCGAATCTTGATTTTTCAAATTTTCTGATGAGAAGTTTGTTTGCAAAATCAAATCTTATTTTGGTTCCTTTACTCGTTTATGCACAATTAATGTTGTAGGTGAAAAGCGGGGACATTTTCTGAAAGAACACGGGGACGTGATACAGGAGTTCCTAGAGCAGGAGCAGCAATTGTCACAGTTACAGCAGCAGATGGCACAGCTTCATACCAGCAATGACGGGCTCAGTCAGGAGTTTCGTGATTATGGCAAGGAGTTGCAGGAGATGACGGAGCAGGAGAGGCAGCTCCAAAACATGTCCATTGCCATGCACAGATTCTTGGGAGAGCCTTCTAATCCTCCTCCTCAAGAAGAGATTGGAGGAAGAGAGATAGTCACAATCGATACCGACTTACTGGACTGCTCCAATTGCACCTATCCCTTGTGCCCTCCACTTCATCAGGTATTTTTTCCAATATTATTCTCTGGAAATTTATTTTTTCTCTTCAAGTTTGCGTAAATGCTCCATTGAATTTCAGCGCTTTTATAATGTCTTGAAAACTTGTGAACGAATTCAGCTTCAATATTTGAACGACATAGACCTAAGTGCGTTATTTTTTTTTTAATCTCAATTTTGTGCGTATTATGGTCGAATTTAGGCAGCAAACTACACCAACAATTTCCATCACAAGCAAGTGCTGTGTCATATTTGGAAATGATAACTACCTTATAGAATACTTATGAGAGATTCCTTTGGGAGTTGTATGATCTATTAGATTGTAAGACTATTGGTACTTATTATTAGTTATCTTAACGTACTTACAAATCAAGATTATATTAATCTAATTTGCAATTAACTCAAAAGAATGATGAGTCCTTAGTCTCCTTCTTTTTTCTCCCCTTATCTCTAACATTTGATGATAGACCCAAACATAAGATATCTGTGGTTGAGATTCTTAATTTGTATGTTTAATTGTAAATCCAGTAAAATGCTAGTTTAATTCGCAAGTAAGGATTGCAGTTGCAACTTTTAATTCAATTTGGTAAACTTAAAAGATATTTTGTTTTTACCTTATATTGTAAATGCAAAAAGTGAACAAATTCACATACTTTTGGCAGTGTTCCAATGGTCACGTGGCGTGTCCCTCCTGCTGGTCTAAAGTACAAGACAAGTGCCACATCTGCACCCGTCCTGTATTGTCCCGTAATATTGCACTGGAAAAGGTTTTGGAAGCAGTATATCTCCCTTGCACTTACGCCTATTATGGTTGCGGCAAGCCTGTTCCCTATTCACAGAAGCAAGTGCACACCGATACATGTGAGTTTGGTTTGTCTTTATGCCCAATTCCAGGATGTGCTCACAAGGCCTTTCCAGGTGCACATTTTTTCCTGTCGATACTCTTTTGTCTTAGTATTAGTACAACTAATCCACTAACACGTTAGCAAAACAATCACCATAAGCACAAAAATGCATGGATTAATATTGTGGAATGGCGGTTGGTACTACACAGCTCTATTGTTCTAGATTGAAATTTAAACTGCATATAGAACAGCTTAATAAATCATTTGTCTTATGTGAGCCTTGATAGGAAAATCCTTGATTTCTCAATTTTTCTGACGGAAAGTTCGTTTGCAAAATCAAACCTTATTTTGGTACCTTTATTTGTTTATGCACAATGTTGTAGGAGAATGGCGGGAACATTTTAAGAAAGACCACCGGGACCCCGGCATTTACTACAGTTATGGTTATTCCAGCAATATAAGATTTGATGAAGAGGATCTTTATATTACCTTGTTTGGACCCGGTAAAGATCTGTTTCTGCTTGTTAAGGAACCCATTCCCAATGTTGGGAATGCTCTCTGTTTGTATTACATTGATCTGCCTCATCAGGGCAAATTCGTTTTCCCATATGAATTTGAGGTGGAGGCTTGTGAGACTTGTATTACATGCTCAGTGCGATTGAACTCGCAAGCTGTTTCCATCAAGGAGTGGAAGAGAGGCGAAGTACGTGGTCCTTCCCTTTTGGTACCATTAGGACTTACAGAGCGAAATATGAGGGTACATGTTTTAATACATAAAAAGTTTGAGTGGGATGTATCAGACTGATAAAGATGACTTCCTAGGATGATTATATTTATACAACTCAATGTCTGTAATCTCCTTGTTTTGGAGATATAAATTAGTTATCTGAGTAACCATAGTTGTCTAGTAATTTGCTTCTTGCAATGAATTGTTCTAAATTTGAATTTAAGTATATGAGTGAGGCTATGGTGCTATGCATAGCACGGATGGCTAGTGTACTACGGCTCAATATGGTACTTTTTAAAATCCTAACGGTCGATCCGACCGTTCAATGTGATAACCATATGAATATGTACTTGCAAACTAAATTTTATATTTTTTTCGAATTTTTTTACTATTTTTTCAGATAGGTCTAATTTTGATGGTCCAGAATTTTCAAAAAACACTGATTTTTCTACCTATCTGAAAAAATAGTAAAAAAATTCGAAAAAATATAAAATTTAGTTTGCAAGTACATATTCATATGGATATCACATTGAACGGTCTGATCGACCGTTACGATTTTAAAAAGTACCATATTGAGCCGTAGTACACTAGCCATTGGTGCTATGCATAGCACCATAGCCTCACTCTAAGTATATTAAGGTCTTTAATTTGAAACTTCATCTATCCAAGTGGCAGAGCCAGCAACCAGCTTAAACCCAAGAAACATACAAATTTGTGTGTCAGCCTGTGACCCAACTATTCATGTTGCTTTTAAATGAAGGTTAAGCAATCAAACAAGACTACATATTACCCCTTAATTTTACTCAAACCAAATCACTCTGTTCATAATCTATTGGAGCATGTTCTGAATCAATGTTTAATTGTTTACAATTAAAACGATCTGATTTTAGTTCCATACGGCTTGGGGACATTTATCACTGGATATTTATATTAATGCTCAGGTATTGTTTACAGAAAACTACATGTCTTTTGCCTTGTAGTTAAGTTCTCATGTGTAACAAGTGTTTTCTGACCAAAAATTTCTGTTACATGCCAATGCAGAGATTTGTTATCTCCACTATCACTCAACAATTGTCAATTAAGGTTCCAGTTCAACATGGTTAGTTAATAAACCTGATGTTGGTGGCCTTCTCAAAGGCAGTACGTCTTTGCAATTTTGCATAGCAAGTGGATGTAGTAGGAAAGCACTGGCTGGCACTATTATAGTTTCACTTAAGAAAAAATTTCAATTATGTTCTAAGGAGCTCTCTTTTGTTGTAATATTTACTTATTTAGTAATCTTTAGGTGAATTTACATTTTTTAGAGTCATATGATAACTCACAATTGTGTTATTTTGTAAATTTTCTTTATTGCTATTGGATGAACTAGGTAAGGATTGCTGTACTCAAGCATAGCATAGATTGTCTTTGTAGAACAACAAAATAAGTTGTGTTAAGGGACGCCTTGATCTCTTGGATGCTGATTTGTTTTCACTATACTTCATCATGTAGTTTTGGATATGGTTCAAAGTTCCTATGCGGTATAGAGTTATGTAAAGATGCCGTAATATTAATTTAGATGTAATTGAGTGATGTTAAATAATAATATAATGTTATTTAATTTATATTATATACCAGTATATTTTTTTTGGGTTTCTAAATTGTATTCAATTTATTGTGTTGTAATATAGGTGGGGATTTGTGTCATGATACTATGTAAATCGATCAAACCATGTTTTAAGTAACATTATCTAAAAATAATGAACATTCTAACTTTTTTTAATTTTGAACATTGACTCAATATACATTAATAATGATAATAAATAATAGCATTAAATTTCATTGAACATGCAATATGACAACAGAAACTAATCTAAAAATCTTGTAACCTAAATTCAACATGCAGACTTGCATACTCCACTAAACTTAAATAAAAGAAAGTGTCAAGTAGGAAAACCATCATGATTTTGGCTGAGGTGTATCCAAAATCATATTATGAGAGAGATTATGTTATTAAGCAAATAATAAAAGATACAATATTCAATTCTGATGATATAAATTTATTGATTTTCTCTGTTTTCTATTATTGGAAATTATATATAATCATATATATAATTATTCAAGACAGGATTTATAAGTTTTTTTATTATAAGAGAATACTAGACTAATTTACTAACAATTATTTATATTTTCCTATATAGAACAACAAAATAGCTATTATATACGTAATTCACAAGATATATAAATCAAAAATCAAGTAACATATGTATGACACATCATGCAAAACTTCTCTCCACCACCTCTCTAAAAATGCAATATTATTTTAGATATCAAGTTTTTTATTAAATATTCTTTCAAACCATTATAGTTATTAAACCATTTGATCAGCATCAAAATAGCAAGTTTGTGAAGTCAAAACAGAAATGGGCTTTCGGCCCATAGGCATTAGGAGAATTAAAAGGATAAAACAATAGGCTGAAATGGGAGTATTTTCAAAGCCAAGAGTGTCAAGTGTTCCCCGGTACCGTAATAGAGAATATTTTAGAATTAGTGCATCTGGACCGTTCTTTTTAACTTTGCACGAATCTCAAAGCCAACTAATATTGCCCCTGCGCTAGCCTGAATCTCAAAGCGGTTGAGAGTTAATCTCAAACCGTAAAGTGAGGGGAATCTTTTACGGTACTGGGAGGATACTTTTCCCATTTTTTGAGAATTTTCTGTCTTGTTTGGTTTCACTGAGATATATTATGAAATTTCAAAGTAATATATAAAATTATAAAAATATGTGAGAGGGTGTGATATTGACTTGATAATCTTTTTACTTCATAAAGACTTTTAAGTTTTTTTTTTTGCAAAGATTTTTAATAAAAATCTTGTCTCTCTTTTATTTATTTACATAATTCCTTATTGTGGCTGCTTCTAATGTGCATTTAATATTTTATCAATTGAGTAGACATTGATGTATTTCCTCAACGTATTTGGTAAAATTACTTCTTAAGGTTTCCAACGAGATTCACAGAACAATTTATAATATTAATTTTAACATGAATAATTACGCGAATCAAACAGCTTAAACCGAACATTGAATCAAAATCAGATATTCCAGCGCATGCAGGGGTGGATAAGGATAAGCGCAATTACTGAGTGATCATCCAATTAAAACCTAAAGGGACCGCATTTCATTTTTCTCTTTTAACTAAAGTTTTCTTTTAGAAGGAAAGGTACAACATATGTTGGAGTCAATTTTTTTTATTCTAAATCTAAACACTTTCTAACGATTTGCTTTGTTATATTTTATTAACACTTCCAACACTGTTAGATAAAATTTTATAACACCCCCAATATTCTTGGAATTTCGCAGGATTTAAAACATAATGGTTTTAATGTCACAAATTTCGAATTTCAAGAGAAATGAATCCACTTATATTTCTATTTTTCAAAATTTGTATATACTAAATTAAGTGTTAAAAAATAAACAGTCAATTAATCTATTATGGGTAATTATATTCATTCATTTTTAACAACTTGGTATACTTTAAAATAAATTCAAAATGGTCATAAAATTGTATGTACACACGTCTCTAATGAAAATGAACAACATCAATATTTCATAAATAAAATGTCATCATAACCTCATTTTTTTTATTTGTATTTCAAAATTTGAAATCTAAATGTTCAATCCGAACCACTGATCAAGTAATCAGAAAAAAAATTCATTGAAATTAATCTATCATAGTTTTTAACTAGATCCTATCATTTTTCTTATCCGTTATCTAGTATAAAATTAACTTCAAGAATCATAAAATGAACAATAATTTTGATTCTACATTTGGTTTATAAATTTAAAATAAAAATAAAATTATAACATTTTGTGGCAACAAGAACTTATGAATTGACTTGTAAATTCTGTTTACTATTTTGTTATTATCGAAGAATGACTAGGAAGTTGCTTGATTCTTCTTAAAATTAAAAAATATATATAAAAACAGTGATAAAGACGATATAGGATAAGAGATGAAAGCGAAAGCATGCTAATCCCTTTATTAGCAAGTCTAACAAGCAATTACACCTCTAAGCATTTGCTGTCTCCATAATCCATCCATTATTAAAGGTGCAAATCTAGGTGATTTATTAGCACCACAAACATAGCTGTCTCCATGAGCATGAATTGACTAATTTTATTGGCCAGAGCTGACTCATGTCCCCTTCATACCCCAATTTGAAATTTTAACATTATTACCTGATATTAAATTCTTAAAACAACACCAAAAAATCTTTAACCCCACATACATTAAAAGAGTAACTAATGCTATAGCAAGGAGGAAGCCAGAAATTGAGATTTGAAAGGCTGGATAATTTAGTGTAGTGTAATTTTATTTTATGACGGACTAA
The DNA here is from genome assembly GCA_025461125.1 of Carex kokanica. Lineage (NCBI taxonomy): Eukaryota > Viridiplantae > Streptophyta > Magnoliopsida > Poales > Cyperaceae > Carex > Carex kokanica. The sequence goes on along the minus strand of JAJGRX010001043.1, from coordinate 288,479 downwards.
AAAATATTGATGCATACAAAAATTATAAATTTTAGTTGCCAAAATTACAAATTTTCAATTTATAGGAAGGATTTTATCCTCTTTTTCTAAATTTGTGATAATAGATTTACTTGAGAAAAAATGGTGACTTCTTTTTTTCTACTGTTTAGAGTGAAAGATTATAAATAAGTTTAATTGATCAACATAATACAATTAAGAGATAATTTGACTCGTAAAAAAAAAAATCGTCTCCGGTGTGAGAGGCGATAAAATTGCACCGGATCCACAACATGCCTAAAAGCCTAACCATATTACAAAATTTTATTTTATATATAATTAATATTTAATTTTGTATAGAACTTAGTTCACCCAACAACAGTTACAAGCCTCAAAAATTAATCTGAACACCTTACATGAAAGAAATAAGGTAAAATCCTCAAACATTAAGATGGGTTTTTTCACTTTTTGTGTAATTATTCGCCTTGCATTTGAAAATTATATTGAAATTTAAGTGAATACGGTGGGAATTAAGTCCATACCACCACAATAACACTAAAAACTATATTACACAGCCATAGATTACAAACCATATGAATTCAAATAAATGCAAGGTTTGTGCTCTGCTAAAAAATACATAGGTTTGCAATTAATAATACTATTTCACTTCACATGTTGTATTTATAATTTTGATCCACTTGCAATTAATTATCTACTCCAGCTTTGTACGGTTTGACTAAATATATTCATTGAAAATAAATCACAAAATGGAATATCATCATAGATTCGCACATTTGATTGTGATGTGCAATCATAGACAAATAATAAAAACAAATTACATGAAAACTTCACCAATCACATCAACTAACACAAAATTAAAAAATATCACATCACATAATTCCAACCAAAGATAGATAACATTTCATGAATCGAAATAACATAATGACATCGAAACAAAAACATGGTTCTTCAATAATCACTAGTCATGGCAGACACAGCATGCCACACAGAGCGCTTATTCAATCATAACTGAAATCTGAATTCATGAAAAACAAAAACAAAACTTAAAACATAACATAAACCTTAGCTAGCTGCTTCCACAATCAAAAGCTTAGACCTTGTAAATAATCTTTTTGCTTTCTATTTCTTCATCTTCTTCATCCCAGGAAGAGAAAAACGACCTTGGCGAAGTCGGGAAACCACTTGCAGCAACAAAGCTCTGGTAAATAAGCAACCCACCACCCGGCAATTCCTGTTTCAACATATCACCATCATTATAACCATTCACATTTGCCCCTTTACCCCATGACCCATCCAACCCACATCCACCAAAAACAGTAACAGCAACAGAGAACTCAGTGGGGCCGAAGCAACTCAAGACCCTGGAAACCAAATCGCTGTAGTCCAACTTGCCAGGATCAAATCCCATAGCCTCGTAACTCGCATAGCTAAAACCCTCTTCGGGGGTTACGTGAATGGTAGAGAGCGATTTCTCATAGATGCCATTCATGGAATAGCCGCATGGTTCGAATTCATAGTCGCATATTTCCATTTCTGGAATAATTTCCGATATACCCGCATTCTTCGTCATATTCCCATCCCCATTCACCTCATTCTTAAAGAAAATTGCAGCCTTTTTAGGGTTTAAACCTGTCATGCACATTTCAAGTGTTACCATAGGCTGCTCGGGGCGATCAGTCGCGTAGTAGACATGCCACTTTTTGTTGGGCTGCAATGCATCTCCAACAACATACGCACCAGAAGAGTTGAGGTGGCCAAAGAATTGGTTGAGTGCCGTGACTTCCTCCCCAAAGGAGCGATGTGGGGCCGGCTGGGGCCCAGGGAAGATGAAAGAGCCACGAGAGTACTTCACCGACTGAACCGGGAGCTTCAATTCCTCAGCAAGTTCAAGGATTCTGGGGATGGATAGCAATAGCTTGGTGGTCCCACAAGTCTTCAGAATAATCTTGTAGTTGTAGATAAAAAGGCTCGACTCAGAGAGCACATAGGAGTCAAACAACTTGTTTGAGAGATTGGAGACAATAGTGCAATATGCAAGGTCGAGAATAGAGTCAATTTGGGGACGTGAAAGGTTTCTGAGACCAAGGCCTTGAGGGTCGAGAAAAGTGGGGCCCGGAGAGACAGTGATCTCGAGGCGCTTCTCGTAGCCCTCGAAACCAATAGCAGACACCGCCATTTGATCAAGGTTTGTAGAGAGAGAGAGAAGGGAGAATGTCTCAAGAGAAAGAAGGGAGTGAGAAGAGAATTCGGCTGAGAATGCAGAGCAGCTAGCAAAAGGTTTTCAAAATCAAAGTAAGAGAAAATCGGAAATTTCCTAATCTACGAAGAATTGCATGTAGGTCGTATCAGGATGGTTTGCGCACGCACTGTAAAAAATAAAAAAATAAACAAGAAATTAGTGAAATAATCAAATTTGAGATTTAGGAAGTCACTAATCTGGTTCTTTCTGTCTTATTTTGAGACCAGAATTAAGGAATTCTCCTTTCCGAGTTAAAAATGTTATTTAATACTTTTCCAGTGGCTGGACCAATCTGCTATTTACAGCAGTCATTTTGGGTTTGATTTAAAATGACTGAAAAATTCAGATAACAAAATTATGGTTTGATTAGAAGCAGAAAATTAATAAAATTCACACTTTCCCATCCAAACCCGGTATCATCCTGCACAAAACCTTACTGGTACCATCTCACAATCATTCTTGTACCGAGCATGTAAAATCCAATGACGAGGCTTGTTATCATGTTCATACCAACAACAGTGCCAGGATGTAACTGGTACCAATACCATAAATAATCAGAAATAAGATATAGAACTTACGTTGGAGTATGCAGCAGATTGGAATTTCTTGATACCGCCGGCAGGTCGAACGTCTTCAATGCTGTATCCGAGAGGTGCTTCGTATTGTTTAGAGCCACTACTACTACTAGACTTCTTTTTTCCACCTTTCGACTCCATTAAAACATCAATTCTCTAATCTGCCATACACAAAACAAATGAAATATATTTCCATTGTTAGCAATTTATTTAATATGGTGTGTGCCTTTTAATTGGCATATGAAGTACAACTTGAAAGAAATTGCAATTTCTTTTGGAATAATCTTTTTAATTCAAATTCTTTTAGGTTAGAAGAAGATCCATATGATTTTGTTAGAGCAAATGTAGATTTTATTTCAGAATAAATTAAACAATAATTTGAATTTTCCAAGGGGACATCTAACAATTCAAATTTAATAGATTGCGACAATAGCTAATTCAAAATATTTAACAAATTAAAAGGGCATATTTTACATCTGGAACCCTAGGCTGTGAGAAAATTTCAACCATGGGTAAGCAAACTACAATTTTATTTCAGATCTATCCAGGTTATTACAAAAAAAAAAATCACAAAAAAGACCCATAAACACCTTCGTAATCCATAACAAACCATAGCATTTTCGCCTAAATATTTTAAATGCTAAACAAAACAGATAAATGTTAGATTAATCGAACGAAACCGAGAGAGAACTTACAAATTTTGAATTGGGTAATAAGAAAGCTCTTATTGGGATCTATTCAGACTATTCTCTCTTCTTTCTTTCTGGAGATTTTGATTTGGTTCTTGAAAAGGCGAGAGGAGAGGAGAGGAGAGGAGAATAGTTTAGAATGGGGATTTTTGGTGAATAGATGAGATGATATGAGAGGAGGTGGTATTTATAGCCCCAGAATGCCCCTAGGGTTTGTTTGACACGCACGCTTTGCTATTTTTCTACTATTTTTTAGGAACTCGACGCGGCGCAGACGGAAATCTCCTCTGTTATTACACAAATTTCATATTCCTAAAATTAAATCCTATTTTAAGTGCTCTTTTGCTAATTTTGTGAGGCTATTTTGACTACTATGGATTTTTATTTTTATTTTTAAAATTTAAATAGTTAATTCGTATATTTGAAAGTCAAATATTATATTTTTAAAAAATTATTATTTTTTAAATAGATAGAAAATCACTTAATTTAAAAATTCTAAACCATTCGGAAATAGTGATTTACTAATTATCTAACAAAATAGTAAAAAAAATGAAATTTTTTAACTTTCCAGTACATTTGAATATGGAGATCATGTTCAACGGTTCATCATACTGACTGTTGTACGCTATACATAGTTTATTATTGTTTGTGTGTTTGTGGAATTGGTAATAAGAGAGGCCTTAAAACTGGGAAACTTGTGGAAAAGTATTAGAAATGGGTTGGACTTGACTAGTCAGCCAGTGTATTATTGGCATTTTTATTTTTAGAAAAAATAAATATTTTTTAAATAACTAGAAATATGATGAAAAAATTTATGAAATGAAAGAAACCGCATCTAATGTGGTTCTTTAGATAATTCTAAAAGAACCGCATAGTTGATATTACGAAAAATTTCATCATCTTTTGAGTTCTTTATTAAATATTTGTTTTCTAAAAATAAAATAAATTGTATTAATGTTGGTATGTTTTTGTTTTAAAAATATATATGTGCTGGTATTATTAGCTATTCGTTAATAATAAATAATTTCTATTATTATAAGAATACTCCTATTTATAGCATTGTTAGAAAATTATTGTGCACTTAGATTCATTTTACATAGTTTTATGTGCTGTATACTAATCTAAAATTTGATAGACATTTTTTCATGAAATGGTAATTTTAGTAAGTTACTATGTTAGTCACACACAGGGGCGGAACCAAGGCAGGGGCCAGCCTAGGCCCTGGCCCCAGAAAACATATAAAGGCCCTTTAATAAAAAAAAAATTAGTTGGAGATTACGATTGATTTCTGGTTTCTGGCCCCTCCTTACCGATTATTCCTGGTTCCTGAGCCCTTGGGCCCCCCCTACCGATCATTTCTGGTTCCGCCACTGGTCACACACAAAGAAGCATTTCAAATTTTACTATTTACTATATTTCTAATATTATATTATCAAATTTAGGATTTTTTTTCATAAAATATAAAGCAAAACTGACAACTATGAAAAAAATTAAAAAAAGGCACAAGGAAAAGTTAACATTAATTATCTTACTCGTTTAGAAAATTCGACTTGCTATATTTACAAATATTTACAAAATTAAGGTTCAGCTGTTACCTTCCTATTTGTATAACTGAAAAAAAATTGAACCGGGACCATTCAATGCTTCCTTTTTCCTTTGTTAAAAACAAGCAACAAATTAACATATTTGCTTGATATTGTTCATTGTTTATCATAATAATTTGCATAGAATTAGAACCAAATTTCCAATAGCACCATTGGTCTTAAAAAGTTTCTTATATAGAAGAATAAATTACTAAATATGCTCTTCAACAAATAATCTAACTAATATTGTTTTTCGAACTTCGCCTCCGGAAACATAAATATTTGTAGAGAAAAACTAATTTTTAAAATTTATACAATATTCACTAAATAATTTTATGTGTAGAACACATCATTTATCTTTCTTGTAAAACTTTGCTGTTACTTCACCTATAAGTTATGTTTTGGCAAGTGTATTGTTGAATTTCCCCAACATTTAATGCAGTAATTTCGTAATTAAGTTTTTTTTTTTTTTTGGTGGTACTTCATTTGTAGGTATTACACCAAAGCAATATCCTGCATTTATCTATTATTTTTTATTTTGTAATGGGCTCCAGTAAATATAATTACAAAATAAATCCAAGTATAAATTCAAAGATATTGGTCAAAAAGATAGGTCAAAAGAAGGAAAACTTATTCCATGTATGACAAATTATATTCCTTTCCCATTAAATAACTTTAATTAGAAAAATAAGTAGGCAGATTCTCTTCCATTTACCAGCATTTTTTTTTGAGAAATTTATATATATACCCATTTAACTTCATGATTTAAATATTTTTTCATCAAAAATTTTAAATTAGCTATTTTTCATATGTACTCACTCATCTTATTAATATCTCCATTTCTTAATTTAATCACTTAAAAATATCGCTTACACCTTACTTTAAAATATTGCTGTCGTTAATCCCTATCCTTCTTACGAGGAAAATCATGTTAGCTAATCCAGTTTCTTATATGAATCAGATTACAAGTGCATAATCCTATCGAGCAGTATAATTGAGCATCGATCCACATGAAATATTGTTTAGAGTCTTGAATAATCAGATCTCAACTTTTTAAAAAGTTAGACAAAATCTGAAAATTGAGAGTTGTTGGTTTGATCTTTGAATTTGGCGAAAATTAAAGGTAAATAAAATAAATAAGATAATGATGTGAATTTCTAGAATTTTGACTTACTATTGCTACTTAATCTATTTTAATAAGGTCTCATTCGATGTTTGGTTTTCATATATTCTTTGAAGGTTTTTGATCCAATTTAGCAACTAGGTTTTTCGCCCTACTTTCTAGTTTATTGGGTGTCCTCATAGTGATGCAAGAGCAAGACAATGCGACATTTGTCTGCAAATGCCGAAACTCCCATGTATATTTTTGTTGGTCCAACTAATGGTATCTCCGGCTAAGGTCTCCATTAGAGTGTTAAAAACGTGTCGTGTCGTGTCGTGCCGTGACGTGACTAACACGCCATGATTTTGATCTTGTGCCATGTCGTGCTGTGACTAAGTTAATTTTCACGTGCCGTGCCGTGTCGTGACCAAAATGTCAAGGGGTGGTCATGGCATGCGAATGGTCACGCCACGTGAGTCACGCCGTGCCTAAACTTACCGTGACCATTTAATCATAATTTAAGTTAGTTTATTCAATATTCACCATTAAATCAATATCTAATGGTCCTAATTACACATGACTCGCGTGACTATGTGCTGTGACTAAATCTTTCACGTGCCGTGCCATGTCGTGCCAAAGTTTCAAAAGATGGACACGGCACGCAAATAGTCATTGCACAGGACACGCGAGTCACAGCACGTAACCAACACGAGTGTTGTGCCGTTCTGTGCTGTAACCATGCCGTTCCGTGACGGAGCCAGCTCCGGCATGTCATTTTTTTCACTCTAGTCTCCACCATTAATCTAGTTTTTATTCTCTTTATTCTAACTCGGTTAGCCCAATGGTGTCTATATTTCCAAGTGTGGTCATCATCATGGCGGACTAGACTAACAAACGAAATCAAGCAAGAATGAACATAAAACGCAAAAACAATCGAACAACAAAAGACTAAACAAAGACCAAATAAAATCTATCAAAACATCATCAGTAACAAGGTTTATTGCCAAGCTCTAAGAATTTAAACTTAGCCGCAGAACATTATGTTTACAATAGAGAGATAAGAGAAAAATTCAACCATACAAGATAACACCCTCATACTTAGTCTCTATACACTCCACTTTTCTCACTTAAGAAAATAAATCTAGATTTAACATATAACCCAAAAGGCTGCAAAGATATATTCTCCTTCTGTCCAGGAGTCTTTTATAGGAGTCTAAGGGCATCTGGAGATGATTGGAGGCCAAGCAATATGATCTGGATACAAATGTCACGAAATCCAACGAAATGATGCCTCTAATACGGACCGTACCGGCTGATATGGACCGTATTTCTCCTTTGTAGAAGTTGGACGCTCCAGGAGTTAATGCGTATTTCTTTCTGCTTGGTTTGTATTGGGCTCCTGGTCCGAACTGGCAGGTACAGACCGTAACAGAGAGTTCCAGTTGGTCTTGTGCTATTCTGATTGACCCGATTCTTGCTACATTTGATGTAAATAGTCCCAAAACATGATTCATGCTTTAAATCATAAAAAGAGCAACAATAACCGATTTATCGCAATAATTAAAGATAAAGGTGAGATAATTAGACAAAACATAAATCAAAATCCTACGTAAATCAGGGTCGTTTTTACCATGATCAAGTCCCTTTCAAAATTGATACATTGATAGAAAATTATTTAAATTATAAAATAAGCAATTGACATCTATGTGGGTTTCATAATTGCATAAACAAAATGTGATATTTTTTGTAGTGCACAATCTAAGGTGCCAAATGTGCTATCTAGCCAGGTTCTACTGTTCTAGTGGAAGAAGGTACCAAGAAAGGTGAAAAAAGATTTTTTTTTTTTTTTTTTTTTTAATATGGCAGGCTGGAAGCCGCCCGAACTACTAGTGGCTAGTGCAAACAAAACTAGGGTTCTTCATAGCCTTAAAAAAAAATTATTATTTTAAAAAATGTGTCTCTAGTTTAGTCAGTGGCCAAGTTGAATTACTTGGATCTTTGAATTATCTTCTTGATTTTCATTTTATTTGATGTTTTATTATTTTGTTACATTTTGAATGACAATTCATTGTTACAAATTTACAATCAAATCAATTAGCTTATATAACGGATGCGTTTGACTTTGACTTGATCAATTTTTGGATTGAAGAGGTACAAGTGGGATTGGGTGGGCCTTGTCAGGGAGGCATGGCATGACAGGTGGGGTCTGAGAGACAGAAACAGAATTGATTAAATATGCAGCCCAGATATTAATAATATAGTGCCAAATTTTCTTTTATTTATTTAATTAATATGTTTGTTTATAACTTTTTTTTTTAACTTTGTTACTTATTTTCATTTGTCACGTACACCACAATTTAAGATAGATGAGATTTATCTCAAAGTAATATAAATGCCGAGAAACTATTGAATTATTATAGATGCAGAGAAAATGTAAATTCACAATTTGTATGTGTGTAAATGCATGAAGAGAAAGATTTATAAAAAATATGAATTTCATGATTCTTTTGTGAATCCAGTAGTTTTGAACGATTTTGAATGGTCCCTTCATTGAATTAAAAATGTATTGCTATTTCAAATTTAAAAATGTGTTGGCGTGGTTATATTTCTTAGAAATTGATATATTATATATTTTCAGAAATCCATGCAAAATTATGCTAGAGAGCGAAACTTTTCAATGGAATATGCATATTAATTTGAAATCCTTATCATATGCAAACTATATATTCGTTGGGTTTTTTTGTATAAAATCTGACTCAAACATTATGAAATTGTTGGGTAATCTGTACGCTAGATTTTGTTCGGATTAGTTGAACAAAATTTGATCAAGACAATAATTGAATTGCAGCTAAGTTTATTATGGCCAAAAGTGATTTAAAATTTCAAATAATTAGATTTCAGTGAGTTTATGATATGATATCTGAGACAATCAACCTCAAACAACTAGTTTAAGACCAAACCTCATGTTCAATTGTATATCAAATGAATAAAATGAATAAATAATTACTAGTACCGTGACCGTGCGTTGCAACGGAATATATGATAAGATAACAAAAATAAATTATCATACAAAATGACAAAATTTCATAAAAAAACAAAATTAAAAATATATTGTAATATGTATAGAAATAAGGAAGTAGATAAATAAGAAAGTGAACAAAAAATTGATTTGCATTGTAATCTGCCGTATAGAAAATATTAATTGGAGAGAGAAATAAGGAAACAAATAAATAAGGAAACGAAGAATTATATCGCTAAATTTAAAATCTGTTTAATTTTAATTGTAACGCATCGTGTAGCGGTATGTATGGCGAGTACATTTGTAACTAAATTTAAACTTCTACACATAAAACAGATGCATTTAATCAAAAGAAGATAGATTATGTGATTTGAGAGCTGAGATTAAATCTAAAAATTAATCTTTCAATCGTTACCGTTGGCGGATCGGACACTCAACGTGTTTAATAATGGAATGGAGATAAAACTAAATTCAACTATATATAATAGTTCGAGTGAGAGTACACTTTTGGCATATGAAATTAATATTCAAAAATCTAAAGAGACTTAAAAAGACTACAACCCAACCTAAATTGGTTTAAATCAAACTTCATTCCGTCTAACATAACAACAATGAGCTACTACTAAATCTGAACACACACAAAACAAACAGAGAGAAAAATAATTTTACTCATTTTTGGGGAATAAATTTTTTTCATCTTATCTCCCATACACAATGTTTTCAAACCTACATTCTCTCACACAAAAGATAATATTTGAACTACTAAACAAAACATGATTTCCCAAAATAAATTCAACTGTTATTTCACCAATCTAACTTTTCATATCTTACTGATCTGTTGCCAGAAAAAAAAAAAAAAAAAAAACAATCCAACAGCAATAACTCGAGAGATGTTTGAATTCGAACACGCCGAAACACACTACTACAAAAATGGTAATTCTACACTGCACATTGTACACGGTTTTCCCTATCTTATATAAAAACCGTGTACCAAATATGAATTTTTGAAAGCCCAAAAAATCTGCGAGAATTATACACGGACATTTAGTTAAGAATCAGTGTAGAATTGTTTGAGAGAGCTACACGATTTATTAGGGGTCAAAAATCCGTGTGCAAAGAAGACCGTGTGGAAAAAATTGAGAGAGCTACACGGATTTTTGTTAAATATCCGTGTAGGAATATATACACGGATTTTTGATAATATATCCGTGTAGAAATGGTAGAAATGTACACGGATTTTATTATAAATAGCCGTGTATGATTATTTGGAGAGCTACACGGATTAATAAGTATAAATCCGTGTATAAAAGGCTGTGTAGGGTTTTAATTAGTATAAAAGGCCTTCTCCTTCCAGCGCCGTTTTGATCAAGTTTTTTATACTGTCTCTCTCTTGCTCTCTCTGTATTGAATGTTGATCTGATTTCTGCAAAGGCTAGCAACTGGGATCAGAGATCTTTGAAGTTTTTATTTTCTCCTCTCTATATTTCTAAGGTTAGTATATATATATATATATATATATATATATATATATATATATATTTATTTTCTCTTCTCTATATTTCTAAGGTTAGTTTTTATTTTCTCCTCTCTATATTTCTGCCACGTTTGAAAAAAAATTGAATTTAAAGGAGAATTTTTATTCTCTATTATGCATGCATGCACATATATGTTGATAAAAATGTATTTTTTATTGGAGATGCAATATGTTGGAGACCTTTAACAAAGAGGCATCATGTCATGGATCACATGTGCTTTCTTCTTTTTGATATGTTGGATCTAATACGCCTTAGTTTGTATGAAATTCTTGTCCAAACTAGATCATAACCAAGCGTTTTGGCAACATGAGCCCAACTTGGCGAAATTGGGCCAAACCTCCATCACATGGTTACTAGGTGGTAAGAACATAACTTGATCTACAAACATTGTATTGGATCTTGAGGAGTATATGTTATATGTGGATCACATGGGATTGTATATGTACAAAAAGCAATGTCTATATATGTTGATGTTTTTATCCTTTCATTTGTTATATATGTTGATGCTTTCATGCTTTATGTTTTTTTGTTATATATGTTGATATTAGAATTTTATGCTTTTATGGTTTCGGTTAGAATTTTGTAATGATAAATATGGATTTGTGTAATTTTGTATAATTTTGTAGTGCTAAATATGAATTTGTATAATTTTGTATAATTTTGTATAATTTTGTAGTGCTAAATATGAATTTGTATAATTTTGTATAATTTTGTATAATTTCATGTACATGAATTTTAAATTGCTATCTGAAAAATTTAAATACTGGCTAGCAAAACAGGAGGCTAGCCAAAAAAAACAAAAAACAAAAAAAAAAATTATAAGACAATCCTACACGGATATTTAACAAAAATCCGTGTAAGAAGAGTAATTTCAAAAATAATCGCGCGCGAATACAAAAAAAAATTTAGTTAATTCTACACGGATATTTAACTAAAGTCCGTGTATGATAGTTCAAAGAGCTACACGGATATTTAGTTAAAAATCCGTGTAGAAAGAGGAGAGCTACACGGATATTTAGTTAAATGTCCGTGTAGAAAGAGGAGAGCTACACGGATATTTAGTTAAATGTCCGTGTATAAAAAGAATTGTACACGGTTATTTAGGTAATATCCGTGTAGCTCGGTAACATGGAGAGCGACACAGGCAGGTCTTTGTACACGGCTGTTTATAAAGTAATCCGTGTAGAAATCGTTATAATTGCACACGGGCAAATGTCCGTGTGTAGTTATTGACCTATTCGTACACCCTCGATTTAAACACGGTAGGAAATCCGTGTAGCTCTTCCATTTATGTCCGTGTGCAATCTCTTTTTTTGTAGTAGTGACAAGTCCTACTTTAGCCATCAAATTAACACCTCTTGTTTCCACCAAATCAGACTAATGAACACTCTCATAAAATCTTAATATCCGACCCACTAATTTACAATTGCTAGATCCAATCCACCGAAAAGTTAGCCAAAATTCGGAAAGAAGAAATCTGACAAAGGCAATTAGATTAAATTTAGCAAGTTAAATTGTCTTTTAGTCAAAAGTCAGATTGTTTACCCATCAAATTTAACTGTCTCCGCACATAACTTCCATAACTAATATGGGGGGACCGTCTCCGCACAATTTTCTTATATAATATGTATCGTCTCCACACAATTTCTAAAGTATTAATAACTATGAACGAAAGTATCTATACCTATGCACGGAAACATTTATATCTATGCACGAAAGTATTTTAACGTAAATAATTGTCTACCCAACCAAATCTCTCAAACTATCTTTGCACCATAAATACATGTGAGGACGACTCAAACTAAATGGGGGGATCAAAGGGCCATACACGTTTCTAAAAATATAAATATTGCCATAACTATATGGGGGACTGCAATACATAATCTTTTTTTTTTTACATATGGCGCTGGATGACGTCTGAAAGTATTAATATCAAGTATTGAAAGTATTTATATCTATGCACTAAAGTTTTTATATGTATATATATTGTACAAAGTTTAATCTTCAGACGTTTAATCATATTAAGTTACACATTAAAGTATTAATATCTTATTTTGCAAGATACCTATGCTGAAGTATTTATACTTATGAGATCAACTATTTTTGTTATTAAAAAGTTGATGTGAGGATACGAGGTCCCCACTACTTCATTAGAGGAAGGTTGACGCGGAGACTATTAGAGGACTGGAAGGGGATCATCATATCAAGTTACACATGCAAGTATTAATATCTTACTTTGCAAGTATTAATCTGTTATTTTCCAAGTATTTATACATATGAATGTTGACGCAGAGACAAGTACAAGGACTGAGAAAGAGAGACCATATAATTAGTGGGGACCATAGTACAACCTTCCTCTACTGTAGCTGCGGGGACAGAGAGGGGACAAGTGCTGGGATAGATAAAATTATTCTTTTTTTCTTTAAAGAAGAAAGAAAAAATTAACATAATTTAAAAATATGCATATTTTTTGTATATAGTAAAGAAGTAACATTAATTTTGACAGTACTGATTATGAAAAAGCAAAAGATGTCATTACCAACTTAAAAAAGTAGATAAGTAAATAAATCAGTCTATTAATATAAACCATTACTAATTAAAAATTAATTCTATTTACAAAATTATTTTACAACTAGAACAAAATCTAGTAATTCCATTTTGTTTAATTAAAAAAATCTAATTAATGTAGTAGCAGTCTAAACAAAAACACCTTGTAGTGGAACCTTCTAAGGAATGATTTAAGAAAAAAATTGTTATATGTTTCTCGTTATTCAATATCAGTTGATTCATTCTAAATTGAATCTCGTGAATTGAGAAAATATGTAACAAATAATAAAAAAAAATGAATACAAAAATAAAAAGATACAACTAAAATATAACGCAACCATTTAGTACATTCTATCAGCGCTATTAGAAGAAAGCAAACCATCTTCTTTAATATTGTATTAGGATTTGTGATTATTTGTACCTCTAGTTTTCTCCTAACAAAAAAAAAAAAAAAGGAAACAAACTTAACATAACAAGCAACGATGACTTTCATTTATGGGTTAATTCATAATTCCATATCATGAGACTCATCAACAACCATACTAATTTTAATAAACTCCAACTATATATTTTAATATGCATTGTTGATTAGTAATGATATACTAGATACCCTTCCTATTATGTGTCCAAATATATAATGATGGATGAATATTGATAAATAAGTACCCTTCTTATCGTATGTTTGGGGCAATTGTGTGTGTGTGTGTGTCACAGAGAATGATTGACATACCGATATCTCGATATTATTTGCTGACGACTCTCTTAGTCGTGAGCCTGTAGCCTCTTTAATATATTATTAAGTGTCTATAAAATTGTTATTATCTTATATCAGATGTTAATAACATAGTTCAGAATTTTCTTTTTAACTTTGTTATTATTCTCAATTGTCACACACACTACAATTTATTATTCTTATTTGCATTCCTTCAATCAATGATATTGTATTATGTGTTGTATTTGAAGATGCTTTAGTTTTTCAGAAATAAAAATAAATAAATGGCAATTTATATTTGAGAGAAGACTTGAAGAATATATTTGATTAAGATATTTGGATGAGAGCTATCTCGAATTAATATAAAAATGCAGAGAAACTATTGAATTATTAATTTATTATAGATGCAGAGAGGATGTGGGTTCACAATTTGTATGTGTTACCAAAAGAGAAAAGGTGTGACTAAGAAAATGCACTAAGAGAAAGAATTATATACCAGGTGCATGTTAAATAAATTGATTTCATGATACATTTTGATATGGAGATTATGTAAACGGTTCATTATGTGAATTTAAAAAATGAAAATATGAATTCAAAGTACATACCGTTTTGTAATATTCATATTATCACTCCATTATATATTTTCAAATGAAAGTTTGTCTATCCGAACGTATCATAATTTTTTTTATCTTAGTTAGCCTTAAATTAAATTCGTTTTTATACAATTTTGACATCCGATCAGGGACCATATAAATACTTTTTGTTGATACATACGGTAAAGAGATGGATCAATCTTTTTTTTATTGAGAAGAGATGGATCAATCAATAATGCATGAAAAAAACATTTTTTTTTATATACCATAATTAATTTTTTCTTTTTTACGAAACCAACATGATTATTATTTTTTACAAAAACCATAAGAACCGAAATGCTATTTTGGTCCGTTTTTTTTTTATTCCGGGCATTTCGGTCCCGTCCCCTTTTTGAATTTTTTGTGATGCTAGTTTCATAAGTTTTCATATGAGCCGCTACAGAAAATCTAAAAATGAGACCGGACCGAAATGGTATTTCAGTCCAGAATAAAAAAAAGCAACGGACCGAAATGACATTTCGGTTCTTATTACTTTTGTAAAAAAAAAATATATATATATATTGGTTTTGTAAAAATATGTTTTATAAGAAAAATTCTTGAAAAAACCCCCCAAACACTAAAAAGGCTCGTAAAATTTTACACATGTACCAAAAAAGCAGATGATCACGTGTGATTGCGCCTGTAAAAGAAGTAATAAAGTACGAAAGCAGTATTATTGCATTTGTGATGGGAAATGCAGAATCCGATTCTATCTGCTGTTTGTTCATGTCGGATGTGTGATAGTGTGATGTGTGATTGTGTGTCTGTGACCTTTTCTTCTTTTGTCTTCTTGACCTTTCCTTGATCATGGGCCGGATTCTCTACAGTCGCTTACAGCATGCGCAATTGCGCAGTGCGCTGGGAAATTTTTTAAATATAAAAATTATTAAATTTAGTAGTAGAAAAATAGAAAGATTGTTTCGTTTTTAATAAATATAAAAAAATGGATTAATTGAGTCCAATCCAATATTATAGATATGACTTAACAGTTCCTATTCAATTCTAACACGATCAAATATAACAGCCACATTGAATCTTATCCAAAAAAAATGTAAAAATGTAATTTTGCTGTCACATTTGATTATGTCAGAATTGGATATGAATTTTTTTATTTATATTCATAATATTGACGACTCAATGAATCTGGTCTTTCTATATTTGTTAGAAATGAAGCACCTTTTCTATTTCTGTACTTGTGAATTTAATAATTTCTATAGATAAAAATTCTCAGTGCGCTGCTTTCGATGGTTTCAACGATTGATATGAAATTTTATTCTCTCTTATTTAAAAAATTTATGCCAGAATTTTCTTCATGTCAAGGTCTCTATCGCTGATATGCAAATATTCAATTGTATGAATTTTAGAAAGTCCAAATTAAATGTAATTTTATTTTAATATTAAATTGATTAAAACAGACATGTCAAAGTGCATATATGTGGTCGGGTTTGATCTAAACATATATTGAATAGTTCAATTAAGTCAAACTTTATTTTAATAAAAGGAAATCATTCTATTGATCGGTTGCTTACACATGTATTTTAACTATTTGAGAAGAGTTATTTGAAAGTAATTTTTATTTATAATGTTTTTCTATATTTCTGTTAGGTCAATTGATCAACCCACTTGGAAATATTCAAATGTTTCATCAATGATTGGGAATTTGTTACATGATCCATTACAAATTTAGACTACACATTTTAAATGGAACTAACCAGGTATAAAATTTAAAATTTATCATATTGGATAGTTATTTATTCACAAGCAACCAAACCAACTTGCTTAAATTAAAAGTCTGAATCCACCAAAAACCAATATTGATACAACAAGAACTAATGAGGTGAAACTTTTGTGTTATATTTAGATCAACTTATTGCAAAATATTGATATATGAAGAATTTTGAGGGATTGAGAAAGGATAAAAAAAAAAAAAAAAAAACTTGTTATATAAAGTATCATCCTCAAATTGTCGAAAGTTCTTATTTGGTTCTACTCATGAAAAAAAATATATATATATATATATATATATAGATGAATTGAATTCTTTCAGAATTTAGATCCTCTAAGGTAACTAAAAAAATAAATTTAAATTCAGACCTGTTTTCGGAGTACCTTAGATGGGGAGGCTAACAGGGTTTTAATTTCAAATCTCTCAAATTTGACTTGCAATTCAGTACAATTTCCAAACTTTCCTTCAATCTAGATCCAGAGAGAGCCACGTTTTAGTGGGGCCCACATCTATTAGACATCCAATGAACGTGCATTGTTTAATCACCAATCAAAAAAATGCTATTTAGTACTTTGACTAATAACACAAAAATGTGTCAATTACATTTTTTAGTTAGACAAATTGTCTTTTTTTGTTGTTGTTTTTTTTCCTAAAAAGATAATCACATTAGATACCATGCATAAAATTGAAATTGTCTAATTAAATTGTTAATTATTCCACCTTGAGATAACAAAAAAGAACACCTTTTGAGTAATGCATTTAATGATTTTATCAAACTCTAGATGTCTCATGACTCATGTATGGTGTTGTCCAATCGGATAAATCCAAAATTTAATGCTTGAAAATGAAAAAGGCATCACGGGTGTAGCTTCTTAATTTTATATATTGTGCATGGTACGGTGGTACCTAGGCACATGATATAGATGTATATTAAATTAAATTAATCATTGATTCCAAGGACATAAGAGGTGGAGAACTAGCGGTTCTCCTTGATGCTGACTAGGATCACCAGAACCACATAATTGATTCAGATCTCAAAATATTTTTTTATTCATGCCACGGTGGAATAAAGGAATTGTTTAATTTCATTGGTTTTGGATTGATCTTGTGAAAGCTTCAATCTAATTCTTTAATTATCACATTTTGTTCTTCTTTTTAATAAAAATGAGGAAAACATCTATCCGTTTAATTAAAAAAAATTAAAATTAATTTCAATGCATTCATTTTTTTCATTATTTAACTTTATACTAAATAAATAAAAATTACACATTTTACATGTAAATCCATCATTCGTAGGCAGATCAATTCAAAAAATTTGCATTCACTGATTAAAGCACATTTGATAGATTTTAGAGACCGTTGACATTTAGGTTGAAATGCATAGTAGTCAGACTCTTGCTTGACAATATTAGCCACAACTGTTATTTACTTGACAACAAATATAATTACCTCTACTTAAATTTAAATGCAGGATAAAAAAGAGAGGCCAAGTATATCATTTTGATAGTTAAATTAAAATTAAAATGCATACAGTATAACACAACCTATGACAACACAACACAACACAGAGCCTTCTTATCTAGAAAATCCTTTGGTTCAACAACCTCAACAGAAATGATGATGCTCTTGGTCTATACTCTATACAGCTCACTTCATTCTCAGCCACACATTCTCCTACCGACTACTGTTCTATTGACCACTCATTTTTTCAACCGTAGTTAAGCATGGCAACCATAGTTAGATTCCCTACAGAAAAACATAAATGAAATAGATACAATTACTTTCTGGCTTGCATACAAATATATGGGCCATTTTGGGCTTTGAACAAAAGAAGTTACCCACATTGAGTGTTAATAAATTTAATTTTGTGATGATATGCCAAAAATTATTTATTGCCACGATTTTCAAATTATAATATATACCTTGTTCCATTGTTGCCAAAAATCTGAATCTATGAAAATAATTAGTTGTCGAGCTCAAATAATTTGAATTGAAATTGCGATACACCATGTGGTAGGAGCTGTTTTCTTTTACCAGATTTATTGTGGCGATGCCAGCTGCAATAAGATTTGTGTTCACTTGTGTAAAGTTCAAACTTCAAACCACTTGAAATTTTACCCAAAAGCAACGAAAGATCAGAGTCGCTTTGAGTTCTTCACAATTATCAGTCCAATCAGTATCAGACGGCTGAGACAAGTTTAAGAGTATACGAGTTTAAAATCATCTCAAATTGATTTGGTGAAGTTTGAGTCGTTTTGACTTCTAAAAATTATCGGGTCGGATGTAATTCAGATTCGAGACGGATAAGAATTTGTCATCTATGTACAGCTCTACGCATATATGACTTTTTACATGAGAGCGAAGAGAAGGGAAAGCTAGAGATTTCTTTATTTAGAATGAGGATAAACAGGTAACTAAATTGGAGAGCTTTTATATTTTACAAGGATAAATATGATATTTCAAATATGGTGGCAAGTATGTAATTTTCATGTTTCAGAAGGATAAATATGAGAATTTTTGTATCTTAGAAGGATAAATAGAAGAGGAAACTTTTTAAAAGTTAAAAGGATTAATGTGAATTTTTTTTGTTTTGAGAGGGAAAATGTAATTTCAATGTTTTACAAATATATGCATGAAATTCATAAAAATGAAATTTTGCTGATCATTCGTTTCATGTGAAAAGTCATGCCATGTATTAGGCATCATATATAATTTATGCATTATTATACATATTTCACATATACTATATATAAAAGATTGTTATAAGATATTCCTTAGATCAATAGCTTTTTTCTCATATCTTTAATTTAATTCCTGAGCTTATAGAAAGAGGTAAAATAGTAAGTTCTACGCAATATGATATGCTGAACAAATTATGAAGTTTCAAATTTATTAAAAAAATGCATGATAGAGGAGGAAATTGATAATAAAATATCTACTGATGTTTTTAAAAATTATGTCAAAATTAATATAATTAGAAGACTCGAGAAGAAAATTAGGCCAAATATCATATATTTTGTCATTAATATAAACCGCAATTTTTTTTTTCTACATTTGCATTTTATTAGAATATTTGTAATTAATAAGTTATCTAAATAAATTTTATAAATTATTATACTTATAATATTTATACAGTTGATAAGTGACATTTTGAAAACATTATTAAATTTTCTGACATAGGATAATTGTAGACATATTTGAGATAAAATAATAAAATTAGTTTATTATGCTTTTATCAGTGTTCTAAATAGCGCGCTATAGCGTTTTTGGACCCTAAACATTAAGCTATGACATCAAAATGCGCTATTTGCACTACGGCCGCTATAGCGGTGATAGCGGTCCGCTATAACGCTATAGCTGTCTGCTATTTGCGCTACGGCCACTATACAATATGGACTTTTTTAAGCAATTTATATGGCGGTGATAGCAATTGTGCTCGGCTCGGCCTCCATTTATTATGACTCTCCTAGAAAAAAAAAAACGAATCTCAAACTAATAGCCATTAGTTTCAAACGGTTATAAATTTTTTAGTCGTAATTAAATTAATATGTTTAAACATATTTACCATTCCACTAGTATAGTATACAAAGCTAGGAATTATGACATTTGTTTATGACATTTCGCTAGGAATTACGATAATAAGCTCGGAATATTTGGTGAAGTCTAAAGTTTGTGACTTAAATTTTAATACGAGCATAATTGGAAGTAATATTTCTTTATAATGCACCGAATGTAATATATTGAAATATTGGAGCATGTAGAAAGACAACAAAAAATAATATTAAAATTTTGTGAACAATTCGATTGTTAGTCACAATTAAAACTCATGAATAATTATGATATAATACGAGTATTATTTATAAAATTAGCCAACATCTGTTTAATTTCGTTCATTCCTTTGGAAAGACGTTAAAAGAAAAAAAATATATGTAAAATACATATTACAAATTCATTAACTTTTTTATTACTGTATTGATAGATGATCACAACTTCAAAAATTAGGGTGTGATGTGTTTACCAAGAGGATTTGGTGAGCACAACTCCAAAAAACTATTGGATTGGCTTTAAATGACAAATCTAAACGTTGAAATCCATCTACTTCATGAGTGATACGTAAAATTGAATACATAAAAAAACTTATAAAAAGTTCATTTTTTTTACCGCTTGACTTTGTACTAAATGAATTCAAAACTTTTCATGTATTACCCATGAAGTAGATAGATTTTAACAGTTTGAATTCGTTATTTGAAGCCAATCCGACAAACTTTTGAAGTTGTGCTCATCAAACTCTCTTAGTAAGCACATCACACTCTACCTTTGCTCCACCACTTATTGGCTTCTATGCAGTATTATTTGTTGACCTGCTTGTTATGAGCTAGCTATATGTTTTTTTCAATACTAATTGTGTGATTTGAATTGGGCTGTTTCTGGAAGAGTGAATTTGAATGTATTTGAGTTTTGTTCGGCACCTTTAGGCTTTTAACACAAGACAAGAATTCCGATGTTTGAACCTATTGCTACTAGAATACCAAACCCAAATATTTGGGCCATTTTGGGCATTGAAGCAAAGAAATTAATAACAAATCAAGTTCAATTGAGTCTTGATAAATTTAATTTTGTGATGATATGCCAATCGATACGCTTATTTATTACCACAATTTTCAAATTACAATATAAAATTTGTTCCATTGTTGTCAAAAATTCTAAATCTACGAAAACAATTAGTTGTCGAGGTCAAATAATTTGTTTTGAAATTACGATACACCAAAGAGGAGGTAGTACAGTTAGTTAGAAAAAAAGTTCTAAAATTGTTGGTTACTCAAAGGTCGAGAGTTTGATTCTCTCTCATGATGACTTCGCAGCTTCTGTGAAACTTTTTCAAAAAACTGCACGGATATTCGTTTTTTTGTTTCCGTCTTTTGGACTTTCCGTATTTGATTGTTTTCCCAAATTTCAATTTTCTACTTCCGACTTCTCTTTTTTTTTTTTGCACAACCTTTGAAGACTTGAACAAAACTGCACGGATACAAACAAAATCCTTCAAGACTTGAACGCAGGGAGCAAAATCGCCATCAAATTGTACGATTTCTTTCATTTACCGTTCCGCTTTTTTTTTGTGTGTGTGGCAAAGATATGATTTTCTCCGCATTTCCAAAAATATCTCTTTAATTTTGATTTTAATCTTTTCTTTGCATTTCGGTCGCAGGAGATTACCAATCGAACCTGTCATTCAATTTTTTGACTTTAATCGGATAGCAGAGCAGTGTGCTTAAATTGATGATTTAAATTTAACTCTGACATGCCATCAATCAAGAAAAACTTTTATACGTGTCCATCATAACTTTATGATTTAGATATTTTTTTTTTTTTTTTTCAATTCTTTGTACGCATATTTTACAGTAGTTTTTTATTTTAGAATTATATATGTTTAGAGAGCATCTTTTGTGTTGGTATATTTTGATTAATGTTATGGTTATGGTGGTGAATTTTAGTTAATTAGATTTAGTGGGTGAATTATTGTTATGGTTATATATTTGTAATTGTTGTAGTTAATTAGATTTTAGTTAATCATCTCAAGTTGGGTGGTAAAGTTTGAGTCATTTTGACTTCTAAAAATTATCGGGTCGGATGTAATTAAGATCCGAGTCAGATAAGACAGGTTATGTTAAGTTGGATCGAAATTTGTCATCAATGTACATCTATCTACACATACCTAGAATTTATACATGAGAGCAAAGTGAAGGTAAAGCAAGAGATTTCTTTATTTAGAATTAAGATAAAAAAGTAATTAAATTGGATAGTTTTAATATTTTAGAAGGATAAATATGATATTTCAAATTTGGTGGGAAGTACGTAGTTTTAATGTTTCAAAAAGATAAATATGAGAGTTTTTGTATTTTAGAAGGATAAATATATAAAATGTAATATGAGAGGAGGAAATTTATAATTTTAGAAGTTAGAAGGATTAATGTGAATTTTATTTGTATTATAGAGGGAAAATGTAATTTCAATGTTTGATAAATATATGCATGAAATTCATAAAAAAATAACTGTTATTGATCATTCGTTTTATGTGAAAAATCATGCTATTCATTAGGCATCATAATTTTTTCATTATTAATACATATTTCACGGATACTATAAAATATTGTTATGACATATTCCTTAGATCTATAGCCTTTTTTTTTTTTTCTCATATCTTAAATTTAATTCATTACGTTATAGAAAGAGATAAAAAAGTACGTTCTACACAATATGAAATTACGATCAAATTATGATGTTTCAAATTTGTTAAAAAAATGTATGATAAGGAGGAAATTGATAATAAAATATATATTAATGTTTTTAAAACTATGTCAAAAGTAACATAATTATTAGACTAGAATTTTAATTTTATCATATATTTTTTCGTTTTTAGGGAATAACAAGAGTTATGGTTATATTTTTAGTAATATCAGTTGTTTACATATTATTTCTATGGTTTTAAATGATAACTTAATTATTCTGTACAATAATTAGAGAGGAAAAAAAATATAATAAACAAAGGATAAATAAGAAAGAAGAACTAAAGCTTGATATTGAGATTCGAGTAGAACTAGGGTGTGTTGTGCTCACCAAAGGGTTTGGTGAGCATAACATCTAAATCTATCGGATTGACTTCAAACGAGACAAATCCAAACCGTTAAAACCGATCTACTTCACGAGTGATGCATGCACATACAAAATTTTGAAATTTTCGAATTCATTTAGTCCAAAGTCAAGAGGTCAAAATTGATAAAAAAATGAATGCACCAAAATGAAGATTTATGAGTTATTTTCATGCATTCTTTTTCATCAATTTTGCCTGCTTGACTCTGGACTAAATGAATTCGAAAATTTTAAAATTTTACATGTACACACATTACTCGTGAAGTAGATCGGTTTCAATGGTTTGAATTCGTCTCGTTTGAAGTCAATCCGATAAATTTAGGAGTTATGCTCACCAAACCCTTTGGTGAGCACAACACACCCTAGTTCTACTCTTGAGATTCCGTCTATAGATTGGGTCCGACTCTGCTGCTTTTCTAGCAGAAAAGGAGGACCCTCCTCTTCTAAATCCAACGATTCAAAATTTTCATTCACGTATCTCGATAAAAAACTTGTTTCATTCACAAATCTCAACAAATTTTGAATTGTTGGATTTAGAAGAGGAGGGTGCTGCTTTTCTTATGTAAAAGCAGCGGAGTCCGTTCCCTATAGATTGATATTTCTATTCATACATGAATATCTCCATTGTGTTTTTATTTCTTTCATCTGTTAATTTTACGATTTACAATATTATCTGAAAATTTTAGATTCTTTCTCTAAATTATGACTAAGAAATTAAGAGAAGTTACATAACTTTTTTTGTGTTGTTTTATCTGCCAATTTAGTATTAAGTCAACATGATGACCTAATTAACAACCCTTCTTCCGGTGAAAAAATTGAATTGTTAATATCTCATCATTTACTATTCGCGTAAAGCGGCAATAATTAAAGATTGCACTGATGTTTTTTTTTTTATTGTTACTGCATATATAACATATGCTCACTAAGTTGAGATCGACCTCTTTTGTTTAATATTTTTGTTGTTAAGATTTTGTTTAACAATAGTAGCCATATAAAAACTTTGTTAACATTTCTGTTATACTTATAATATTTATATAGTGGGTAGGTCAAAATTTGAAAACAATATAAAATTTTCTCAGGTAAAATAATTGTAGGCATATATTGTGTCTTTATTTCTCAGAGTTAGTTTATGATCATCTTATAAATTATTAAGTTTATTTTTGTAACGAGATGTAAAATAAAGAAGAAAAAAAAACGGTTAAAAAGTTAATACTTTTGAAAACAAGTAACGG
Organism: Carex kokanica; assembly: GCA_025461125.1. NCBI lineage: Eukaryota > Viridiplantae > Streptophyta > Magnoliopsida > Poales > Cyperaceae > Carex > Carex kokanica. Next base: position 264,243 of record JAJGRX010001043.1, on the reverse strand, counting down.
ATAATAATAAAATTCGTTTAGAGATATACAAACTCTAAATTATTTTTTAAGCTTATAACAAACTGAGTTAAATTAAATGATTTGATACTTGGCTCGCTTGAACTTGTGAGAGATGTAGTCTTACATGTCATGCTTAAGAGTTGTTCCTGGTTCTGCTTATGACCCTCTAGTTTAAGAAAAGAAACGGATTTCATATTAATAGCCATTAGTTTCAAAAGGTGACAATACATTTGTCATTCCACCCAGGGGTGGATGAAGGTTATACGAGAGTTCGAATCTGCTGTAATTCCGTGAGGAATTACAGGATTCTGAAATCCCAATATCAACTGTTCAAACTTTTCCATGCGCGGATCTCGAAAACATTATCAGAAAAGTAAGTTTTCATGCACGCACTTCGAGAAAGACCAACGGTTGAGATCGGGATAATTCCCCGAGAATTACAGCAGATTTATTTTCGTAATGTGAATAGGGTCAATCGACTCACAATTTTCTTTTTGAATTTTTTTGTCTTTTTGTATAATTTATAGTAAAATGTCATGGATATTAAAAATAGACTCTATTCTTAACATAAATTTTTTATATAATTGATTCTCATTACGTGTTTGATCTCCATAATTCAAAAATCTGCCAACGTCCCTTATTCCAACGGTATAGTATACAATGCTAACTCCGTCAATGTACTTTGGAAGACCAACATGGCAACATCTGTTTATGGCATTTGCTAGTAATTATGGTAATAAGCCTGAAATTCTAGAATATTCGATGAAGTCTAAAGTTTTGCTGACTTAAATTTTTATACGAGTATAGTAATATTTCTTTGCAATACGCACAATTTAATATATCGAAATGTGGAAACTTTTGTTTAATTAGTTGATTCCTTTGGAAAGGCCTCAAAAGAAAAAAAATATAAAATATATGTTACAATTTCATGAACCTTATTACTATATTACCCCACTTAATGGTTTTCTGTGTCATATTATTTGTTGACCTGCTTTTAGTGTAGCTCGCTGGGTGTGTATGAGCTAGCTATATTTTTTTCAATACAAATTGTTTTGTTTGATTTGGAATTGGGCGGTTTCTGTGAAAGTGAATTTGAGTTTTGTCTGGCATCTTTAGTGATTCAAGTTTTAACACAAGAACAAAAATTTTAATGTTTGGGCCTATTACTACTTACTAAACAAAAATATTTTCAAGTGCTGCGTACGAACATTTGGGCCATTTTGGGCTTTGAACCGAAGAAACCAAACCACAAATCAAGTTCAACCGATTGTTGATAAATTTTATTTTCAGATGATATGCCATGCCAAGCGGAACCATGCGATGGGCTTATTTATCACAACATTTTTAAAACTTGGTTCAATTAAATAATAAAAAACTTGTCAAAAATTCTAAATCTATGAAAATAATTTGTTGTCAAGCCCAAATAATTTGAAGATTTTAAATTGAAATTGCTAATTTTTATTCCCATAATGCCCCGCTCGAACGCTGTCAAGTGGTACAAGGACCACTACGCAACGGGACAATGTTTGACCTTTATTGAACAGTAAAAAAAGATTTCAATTCTAGATAAAACCAAATCAAAGATCATGAAAAGAGTTTCCTGTCCTAACTAAATCAACAAAAAAATTTGCCTAGAGAACCCTCTTTTTTTACATTTCTCAACTCAAACGAAAAAATAATGCAAAAAAAAAAAGAACCAAACCACCAACCACAAAGTGGTGATAGAAGAAAAAAAAATAAACAACAATGAAAATAATACAAAACAAGCTAATATATAACATTTTTACTGACTATAAACTCCTATATATTAAAGAAAAATTCTAAACATTCTCTTCTCTCTACCTTGGACCGGACAACTCCATTTCTTCTACCAAATCAACAGACAACACGTCGTCACTGCTAGTGCCACCGCCGCACTCGTCTTGGACACAGAAAAACCCTTTGGACTCGACGGCGTGATACGGCATTAGATTATCATGTGGTGAATAAGGCTGAGGTGTCGACAGCCTATTGGTCGCCTCCCATTTGTCGACAAGTCCATCGCCTTCTAGCATGCGCACCACGTCAGACATCTTGGGCCGGTGAGACGGGAGGAACTGGGTGCATAGGAGCGCCACCTGGACCATTTCGGCAACTTCTATTATGTCGTAGTTCGGGCCTAGGTCAGGGTCTACTAGGAGATCAAGCCTTTTCTCTTGATGTGCTTTTCTCACCTAAAGAAAAAAAAAAACAAGAAGAAATACTTGTGAAATATTTGTCTGGAATAAGAAATCTCTTTCAGATAATTAATATCCTGGAATTCCAATCTAAATACTTTATTCTCCACTCATAAATACTTCATTCCAATCTGAATAAGCCACTTGATATATAAACATAAATGAGAAAGGCTTAAAAGGTGGAGATAAAATAATCTCTTTTAAATTCATATACAATGCACTGTTCTTAAACAAGAATTGTTTTATTGGGGAAAACAAATGAAAATCCACTCTATAACACTGAACCAGATCATAATAAAAAGTATTCTCCTAAAAAAAAAAAAAAAGTTGTAAAAGAAGAAAGAAAATAGTAAAATGAATTACCCAATCAAGCATGAATCCCTTGTGATGTCCGTTCCCGCTCTGCCCGGCATCATCTCCCTTACCGACCTGGATGGCCCTCTGCCCGGTAACAAGTTCAAGCAAAAGAATCCCAAACCCAAACACATCAGTCTTGTCAGATGATTGGCCCGTGGAGAGGTACTCGGGAGCAATGTGGCCCACAGTGCCTCTGACGGCAGTGGTGACGTGGGAGTCTCCATGGTCAAGCAGCTTGGCCAGCCCGAAATCTCCTACAACTGCCTCGCATTGCGCGTCTAGGAGCACATTTGCTGCCTTTACATCCCGGTGGATTATCTTGGGATCGCATTGCTCATGTAGGTATTGTAGACCCCGCGCCGTCCCCACCGCTATCCTCTTTCGCGCATTCCAATCAAGCGGCGGCTTTGCTGTTGTATGATTGATCACTTACAAGTTAATTAATTGTTCTTCCTCAAATGTTGGCATTAATTGGAGACAAATGAAAGAAATAATAGAAAAGTAAATTCTAGAGTATTGAAAGGATTATCCTAACTAATTTATAAACATTCTTTTGTTGTTCAACTTAAACAAAACATGGTGCAATTAGAATTTGAAAAAGAAAATGGATAGTCCAGTTTTGTTTGGATGAGAGCAAGGGGGGGTACACTGTTACAGTACACAACACAACGTCACAAACTAAGTACCTGGTCAGTGGTCACCGGTTGGAGTGGGTACAGAAAATCAGAAGAACAGACAAAATAATAACTGGAATTTTTGAACAGTAAAAAAGAAGCTTTTAAGTGGGTCCCACAACGACGGTCAAATCATAGTCAGAGACCCCCCACTACCAAGTACCAACCCCCCTAGCTCAAGGGAGAGTCTGAGGAGATATATCATCATATCATGAGCATGAGATGAGAACGACTGGATAAAACCATGACTGTACGGACTGGAGACACCTCTGACTTATTAATTACGCTCTGGAAGTTAGCATCACGTAACAAGACCAAAACCACGCATAAATGGACGAGGCGTGGTGGGCCCCACTTGACAGACAAGTACAGGCCACGCGCTGCCTTGATGCCAGGGTGTGGTGGCCTACTACTATGTACCCTAATATGGCCTAGTTGGATCTGGATGGATCCGTATCCTCTGCATTAACTTAAAAGGGAATCTTTTGAGTTAATGAATTTTAACCGTCTGATTTTAAACGGAGCCAATCCGGCTCGTGCCTATAACATAGGGGCCCTTTAATATTAGTGCAGATTTAGTTTGCACGAATCTTAAAACAGATTGGATGGTTGAGATGCATTAACTCAAAAGATTCTCTTTTGAGTTAATGCAGAGGATACGAATTCGATCTGGATGGGTGTACAAGTTGAAACTACAATTATATGGAATGGCCCTTTTGATTTGCCACATTAGGCCTTTCTATTTTGTACTATTAATAACCTTCATAACTTTTGAAATTGAAATGTTGTTGCATTAAGAGTTAAGGAAGTGACATAATAAATTTGCAATTTTGGACTCAAATAAGTTTAAAAAGCGTTCGAAAACTATGTTGTGCAGTTATTGCATGCTCCACTATTTTATTTTAGAAATTCACAAAGAAACTCGTTAGCTGTTGACAGAGAACTGAGCATAAAAATTTTCAACATGTTCAAATTTTAAATTTCATGATAGGGGAATATCGGTCTTAATCCTTGAACATAAAACTTTTTATAAAATAAATATTAATGTGTCCTTGATTAGCAATACTAACTGAGATTGATAATACTAAGAAATAGAATGAATTCTTAAACCCTTATATAATCACCAAAATAGGATTTGCAAATAACAAGTTAATTAAGATAAACGTACCACGCAGACGCGATAGAACGCTGCCATTCGGCATGTATGGGTAGACGAGCAACTGCTCCCCACCAGAGGCGCAAAACCCGATGAGCCTGAGCAAATTCCGGTGCACGGCGAGGCTAATAATCTCCACCTCAGTCTTAAACTGCGCCTCTCCCGATGCACCGGCATCCTTTAGCCGCTTTACCGCCACCACCGAGCCGTCTGACAATCTCCCCTTGTACACGTTGCCGAAACCGCCTTTCCCGAGGATGTTTTTCGGGTTGAAATTGTCGGTGGCTGTTTGCAGTTGTCGCAAGGTGAAGTGGCGTAGGTTGCCTAGGCGGATTGCTGTTTGTGTTATCTCCTCCTCTTCCCTTTCTGTAAAATTAAATTTTAATAATGTAAAATGAATTAACAGTCATATTTATTTTTTTAAATTGTTGTACGATTACAGTTGACTTGACAGCTTCTTAAATTTAAAAGTGAATATGAATGAGGAAATTTCAAAGGCTTAATTAAAGCTTATTCTTCATAAAATCACTCTTAAAATCAATTTGACTAAATTAGTGAAAAATGAAACCAGAAATTTTTTTATGAAAATAACAATGAATTACGTACCACTGATGCCAAGGATTGATTGGTGTCTTTGCTTTTTCCTCCTCCATAAAATCAGTGCCAAGGAAAACAGTAAAAGTGAGCAAGAACCGAGACTTGTACCCAAAGCAATCGCCAATTTCTCAGTTTTCGTCCTCTCTATAAACAAAAAACAATCAAAATCCCAAATTATACAGAAATAGTAAATATGTGTAGTGTAGCGCTGTTTACTTACTCTGAGAAGAATCCAAGAGAAATGGAAGTGAAATTGGGGTCGGAATTGTCAAGCATTGCTCCTTCTTACTATTATTCCCACAGATTAAAGGATTTCCCACAATGCTGAAAAAAAAAAATACATAGAAGCATACGATAAAGTATAGTATAAGCAGGAATAATTTCTTGAAAAATGGGAATAGGAATAATAATACGAACTTGAAAGTCCGAGCGGGGAACAGAGGCACAGGACCACTGAGATTGTTGAAAGACAAGTCCCTGGGGAACAGAGAAATAAATAAATCCTCTTAAATAGAAACAAAACGAGGAATAAAGTTATTCTCATCGGAATACGGGAACAATAAATAAACGGTAAACTTAAAATCCTTACAGGAATGAGAGCTGCGGGAGCTTCGATAGCGGCGCGGGGAATTGACCGGATAGGCTGTTGTTGTTTAGCCTCCTGCAATAGCGAAAAACGAGAATAAGATGGGAATAAGGTGTCTTTGTCAGGGAATGGGAATAAGAAAGAGATACGCACATGTAACGGAGGGAAGAGAGGCCACCGAGCGTTTCAGGGACTTGGCCTGAGAAGCGGTTACTGGAGAGGTCCAGTGTTTGCAACCTTGGTAGAGATCCAAGCTCCGGTGGTAGCTCTCCAGTTATGTTATTGTTTTGTAACAACACTTGTTGTAGATTGGTGAGGTTACTGATTCGACTGGAGAGAGTGCCTGATAGACTCTGGCTTGGCGCACCTCTGATTTAGAAAGATAGAAACAAAGAAAGTTAACAAATGAAGTAATAACAGAGGATTCAAAGGAAAAAAAAAAGAAGAGGAAAGAAATGTGTTCTTACAATCCGATAACTAGATTTTGAGAAGAACAAGTAATCATAGCCCAGCTACAGGGATCAACATAGTCTCCATCCCAGTTGTTTAATACCCCATGTGGGTCGTTTAATTCTCTCTTTATAGCAATCAATGCCTCCACTAAACCATTAACAAATAAGGAAAGCTTAGCTAATCACACAAAAAAAAGAAACAGTAAATGCTTATAGAAAGTATACCTTCGGGATTGAGTGGCTTGGAGGAGAAGGAAAGATGTGGAAAGAAGAGCAGTAAGAATCCAAGTAAACAGAGTGAAACCTCGCAATCCATTGGGAGGTTTTAGAGAGAGAAATGGAGGTACAGAGTTGTTGGTCTAATTGTTATACCGAGAGAGAGAAGATGAAGCGCATGGAGAGAATGATTATGGGGAAATGAGAGGAGAGATGATGAGATAGATGGACGGCTGGGATGAGGCGAGAGAGATGGGGTCCATGATGTGGCATGGCATGGAGAAAAAGGGAACAAAGGAGGGAAGGCATGTATCATGTATGATGGATGGAAAGAGAAGAGAGGAGACAGGAGAGAGAATTCGAAATCAGAGAGAGAGAGAGAGAGAGAGAGAGAGAGAGAGAGAGGCTGATTCGCGTGTCAGACCTCGAACAGAGCTAAGAATTTGAGAGGAGAGAGGAGATGCTGGGTAATATTTCAATGAACTCGGTGTACTAAACTGTGCTAGATATTCTGTTTGTGGGACCCATATATCGGCGAAGTAGTATTTATTTGAACAAATAGTCCGGTATCATTTGTGAATTTGCATTATACGGAACGGAGTCCTGAATCGGTCTCACCGTTGCAGCGTGCCCCAGAAAATCCTGATTCCTCTCCATTTATTTTTTCTGTCTTTCTTTATTTACTTTACTTGTGACAATTTATTTTCTATGATTTTTCCTTCACACAGTTCTAAATTTTTTTTCTTTTTCTTCCCGCCAATAATTTGTTTGTTCTAATATTTATTATTTTTTACAATGTACGTAAGTTCAAGCGTGCATAATTTATTTTTTGCAAAAGACAATTCTAACCCATAACCATGTTTTCTCTTAAATAAAAATGTCACTATGCTTTTCATAAGCACGTTCACATTTTAGGAATTGAGAACCAAACTTGTGAAACCGGATGATCTGGTAAAAAAGAAGAGGAGATAAAAAGGAAAGAGGGAGGGATGTTTGAGAAAAAGAAAAGGACATGGCAGGAAAAAGAGAGGAGGCTTCTTTTGCTTTGCTTTGATTTACTTTTTCATTCTCTTTTTGTAAAGTTGGGCTGGAATCTGGATGGATAGAAGGAAATGGGTTGATTGGGCTTGATTGAGGAAGCAATTGCTCTTAAAAGTTTTCATTATGGATTCACACTTCAATCCTTCCTAGTTCTAATTGGTTGGTTCTGTACTCCATATTGATATTAAATAAAAAAATTAATATAATTTTAATATTTTAAATTGAATCATATCATATGATTGAAATGAATGGATGAAATTCATATTACAAGATTCTAAAATTCTACCCTTTGTTTTAATTTAATTGAGTTTCTTACACAATTAGATGTACAAAATGTGGGTGAAAAAATGAATCAACATTGTGTTTTGTGCATTGCCAGAATTGGTACAGTTCTAATTTGAGCAATGCTCTGTCTTGAGTTGTACCAGATCCATCCTTGCCTACTATTTAGCCACTACCAATTTATTTTCAACTTTTTTTTTTATCAGTATAATATAACCTTTGCTATGTAGTGGTTTAAATTAACCTTTACTATGTAGTGCTATGTATTTTTGTTCAAACTGGCAGGCTTTGTTTAAAATAAAGTCCACAGTTAAAAGTTGATTTATCTGAAACCAGAATCCAACCTTGGCAGAACACCTCGACCTTTTAAATTCGACTTGATCAGATAAAATAATTAAACTTTACTTCTTATGTAATTATAACCGAAACAACCCGAATCTTGAACACATTTGATCTAATACACAAATCTGCGCAACCCGAAACCCAAAAGATCCGACTTTATTTGGATCCAAACTCAAAATAATACGTTGTCAGAAAATTACTGAAATATGAAATAACTTGAACTTGAAAAGATGCAATTTGAACCGAGACTAACTTTTATGATTGCAACCTCTGTCAGAAAAATAGGGCAAACTACTGCTACTTGATTGCTAAATTCTTTATACTTGGTACCAAAAAAATTTCTACATAGAAAATTGGGGGCAAAATTAAGAACAGTTACAGAGGGGGCATTTTGTAATCAATTATAGCACTTCTCCTCTCATGCAATTAGCCTGGAGAACATATAAACAGACTACATCATGCCCAAAACAGTGAAAACATCTTATGCCATGCCAGATTAAACAGGATGCAATCTATACAAATAAAGGTTATATAGTCTGAAACAAAACATAGGAGAGAAAAAAGGCAAAAAGGATTAAAGGCATGGTATCTCTGCCAAGCAACTTTGCCACTACTAAATGTTAAAGTGACTTCAAGAATTCCTATCCTCTGAGCTAATTCAAATTTTGAGTTAAGATCAGGACCATCCGATTTAAATCCACACGAATATTAATGAGCCCCGTGTTTTTGCTACAGGCGTGGACCGAATTGGTCCTCTGAATTAACTAAAACGGTGCGTTAATGCAGAGGATGCAGATTCGTGACTTGAAAGGGCTTTTGTACTGATGCGATGCTAAACATGTGACAATCACCATTGAGATATTGTGACAGAGAAAATGGAGCTTTTGTAACATGCTAAATTAGGGTAGCATGAAATTCATGCCTAGTGCTCTCATGAAATTGCTTAAAAAAAAAAAAATTAATACCAGTGGTTTTTTTTGGGTAAATTCAAAATTTATACTTCATCATCATTTTTTGATTGCTTGAATTCATATTATGTAATTCAAAAATTTAAATATTTTTATGTAAACGCATTACTCGTGAAGTAGATCGGTTTCAATAGTTTGTATTTATTATCTAAAGCCAATTTAATAGGCTTTTGAGTAAGTAAGAATACCCTAATTCTACACAATATAATTAACTCTTAGTATGAGTTGATGTTAATTCTCAGTCCGTACTTTTCTTGAATTGCATGGCAATTATATGTATAGTAATTAATCGATTCTATTATTTGATTGAATCTATTTTATAACTCGTTGTATACACAGGCCTCTTCATTCATAACAACTTTTATAACAGTTTCATATGTATTTTACAGTTGAGGATGGAGTTATTTTGACAATTTTTAATTTTATAATATACTTTATAAAAAACAAATTAAAAGTAAAAGTAAAAAGTAAATTTATAAAGAGGAGGGTTCAAATGCCTCAATTTTTCATGCCTCCACCATGCCTCCACTTTTAAAAAGTTTAATAACTAAAAATTTAAAACTTAAAAGTCAAAATAAAACTGTTGGATATGATCTACATCATTTTATCTATGTGCTCATAAAAAATTATCACATTTTGATTTTATTTTTATGTGAATCAATAAGTTGAAAAATCAACGCCTAGAAATTATCCACATTAGTACATTTTTTACAAGCTCTTGATGACAACCAAAACAAAATTGAAATATCATAATTTTTTACACGTGCATAGATAAAATGATGTAGATCATATCCAACGGTTTTATTTTGACTTTTAAGTTTTAAATTTTGAGTTATTAAACTTTTTAAAAGTGGAGGCATGGTAGAGGCATGAAAAATGGAGGCATTTGAACCCTCCTCATTTATAAATATGTTATTTGACGAATAGATATTTTAACAATTATCAAAGACCGTTAATTTTGGAAAGTTGAGATTTAAGTAATTTAATTACAGTGAAACATATACTAATTGTCAACATTTTAAAGTATAGTTTTGATTTTGTATATATAACAATGCAAAATAATTTAAATTGAGAGGTATTGGGAAGTGCCAATGTAGCCGTACAAACTGGATTTTAAATTAGGTGAATTTACTATGTATGTTATATCATATATATATGTAGTTTTATGGGATCCAAATCTGTTATCCTCGTGCATGAACAGTAACTCTGCTATTCCTGTTTTTTCAAATCTAACCGTTCAACTATTTTAAGATGCGTGCACAGAACAGTTCTTGAAAAACATTGTTTCGAGATTCGTTCTTGAAAAAAGTTGGACGGTTAGATTTGAAAAAGCAGTGATAGCAGGGTTACTGTTCACGGAAAGGGAATTGCAGCAGATTTGAATCCAGTTTTATGAAATGTACTATGCTGGTGGAGTTAGGATTTCGTATTGATTTTGTCAGCGCCTCCACTGTGGGTGGGACCCAGCTTGAGAGGCATTACAGGTATTCGCAATGTGGAACCTAGATTTAAACAAATCTTTGAAATAAACCTTTAACAGCACAACTTTTAACAAAAATAAAGAGAGTACCGGCTGATACAAGTCAAGAAATAAGTTTGCCAATTACCACACAACTATATATATATATACACTTTCAAACCATCTTTCATGCAAGTTTAGGAAACTATACTTTTGTCAGAAAATAAATATTATATTTAGTCCGAGCAAAAAGAGCTATTATATAATTGATGCAATGTGATGCTTTGGACATAGGTCCTGTAATTAATGGGCTTATTTGGACCTCCATGCATAATGGATGATATATAAGGAATTACTATCTGCTCAGTAAACCAATCTAACAAAAAAAAAAAGCCTAAGTGCTAATATGAGGTTTCTAATTTGATTCTGTTCACAAAATAACTTTCCAAATTTATTGGGGAGACGCATATTAATATCTATTCTCGGTAAGCCAATTTTAAAAAATGTTAAAAATAAAGAAAGTGCTATTGTCAGGTTTCTAATTTGTTACTACGTACGTACTGGAAAACCCAAATTTGGATCTTGATCTCTATATATAAAATCTCCAAAGGCGCGCAAACCAAAAATCTTGCACACATTATTAACGATTGCCAGCAGGTAACGTGATCTTAATTTTCTTTGTTTTTTTCTCTTTTTCCACATTGTAAATCTCTAACTTGCATATGTATGTATGTATAATATACATGCAAATTGTATACATTCCTTTTCCATTTTAAAAAATAAATAATATCCTAGTCTGTTTTGCAGAAGACCAGTAAATTAAGGAGATGGAATCCTGTGAAGGAAACAACAATTTCACAACATCAGTATGTGTTAATCGGCTGGTGAGTGGGACCCACCATTGCAAGATCGTTGGTTACTCGGCTATAAGAGATGCTTTCACTAAACGCGTAGAGTCGAGCAATTTCCGCATTGGAGGTCTTGAATGGGCTATCAGATGCCGCACTTTTGCAGTTAACTATGACCACTCCCAAGACTTCTCCCCTTATGTGTCATTATTCCTCGTGCTTTTGACCGATCCAGCTGAGGCCATTACATATGCGGTTAGATATGAATTAAGTTTGTTAGATAGGCAAGGCAGGCCGTCAGAAAATCACATCAAACATGGTTTATTTCAATGTATTGGGCAGAGAGGTACCGGGCAGAGCGGTGTTGTTGTTGGAATAGAGTCAGGTTTCAAGTTCTTCATAACACATTCTCAACTTGAGACACAGTATGTCAGAGACGATTGCTTCACCGTTCATTGCTCAATTAGCAATGTACAGGAATCTACTAAGGTGCCGGTGCCCGCACCGGCTTTGAACTTGCGACACCATCTCGGCAACCTCTTGGAGAGTGGAGTAGGAGCGGATGTAAACTTTCAAGTGAAAGGTGAGATCTTTCATGCACACAGGTGTGTGCTTGCTGCGCGATCACCTGTGTTCCATGCACAGTTTTTCGGGCTGATGAGTGACAAATCATATGACATCGAGCCGATAAAGATCGAAGATGTGGAACCCATGGTCTTTAAAGGTTTGCTGAATTTTATATATACGGATTCGGTACCGGAGATAGATACAGCCGATGGTGAACCCATGGAAAGATCTGATTCAGTGAAACTAACACAACATCTCTTAGTAGCGGCTGATCGATTTTTGGTGGATGACCTCTACAACTTCGCCGAGGAAAGATTGTGCGAGCGAATCTCAGTCGATACGGTTGAGACCACCTTTGCCTTGGCCGAGCAGTACAATCTTCACCGCCTCAAAGCTGCCTGCATCAAATCCGGTGTCATGCCTATAAATTTATTTAGCAAGATGTTAATTTGTTAGTGGGTACTAATCCTACTTGGAATTTGAACTTGGGTTGTTAGTTTGAAAGCAAATGAAATTGGTGTTTATTGTAATAGTCCTTTTTTGCCAAGTGCAGTTATAAGAGGTGGTATGTAGCAGTTAACATATGTAGCAATGATTTTAGTTTTTATCATTATATTTATGTCGTGCAATGATTTTTATTTAAAGATATATATGGTCGTATAATGATGTGATCATACTGACAAGTTTACATTAAAATGTTTATATCTGACAAGATTATAACCTTTGAGTTCATTAGAAAAATTGACGGATGAAATATTGATTCAGAAAATTTACTTTGGGTATTGCAATTTATAATTTACCGATTACTTGATAAGTAATGGTATTAAACGAGTGGATGCAACAAAATATGATATAATGTAGCACTTATATATTAACCAAATTAGATTCTTTCCTTTAATGTAATGCATAAGCTTATTTCAACTTAAAAAAAGAAGTATTAAATCAGGACAACCTTCAAGAACTACGGTAGTTCTTCAAGAAATGGGCCTCACTGCTCCTGTCCACGCTATCCTGATGGAGATCTCACTACTCGTATAGAAAAACACTTCGCCATTAGTTTAAATCTAAATTCGTTATCTGTTTCCAAACCGATGGCTATCGCTCCGATAGTGAAAGTGTTCACTTTTGTCATCCGCTTGGATCCGATGGCATTGCACACCTATGCTATGGGGTAAAGTAACAAACTGATGGCGTTTCTAAAATAACGGTGTTACAAACTAGCGTCGCTGCGAATTCAATAGCATCCCTTGTGTTTTTTTAAGCGATAACAAAGGTTCTTAACACAATGACATTTGAATCTGTTTGCTGATGGAAAAAATCACATATACCATCGTTTTTGTTTATGTTGGCGTTTGTTATCTTAGCTTTGCCATCTGTTTTTAATTTGAGCAGTTGGTGATTTATATATGTATTTATAATTACACTTCTTTTAGAATCTAGCTTGCATATATTTACTAACCATTTTTTAAACCCAGCAAGACAACAATTAATATTAAACATACATTCAACTATTCAATTTTGAACCAACTATATATATATATATATATAGACGACATGCATTCAGCTACTCATATTTGAACAAACAATATATATAAAGACATGCATGTACCCAACAACAACATATATATAACATAGACAACATTATAAACCAACAAGCTCTAGCAATATAACATAGACAACATGTAATTCATTATACCAGCACAAATATATATCTCTTTTCCCAACATGCATTAATTGAAAGTCTATCATCACATACTATACCTCCAAAGTTTTTGAACCAGACCAATTAGTTTCTTTTCACTGGTACCACCAAAATTATACATCCACCCAAAACCAATAAAGCTTTAAAAAATTATACCCACTGGTTGTACCACCAAATTGTCCCACCACCAAGTACTTGTATAATATAACTAATTAGAATTCACAAATTTTATAATTGTTGTTCCCAACCACAAAAATGTACATTATATGTACCAAAAACTATTCAAGATTCAATTTAAACCCCCTTAATTAGCTAAGATAAAACATTTTCCAAGAAGTACTTGCACCATTTGTTATGGAGCTCATGTAGATCTCTTTCCTTGTACGAGCTTTTGGTCATACAACACTGTATGAATGAACTACGAACATATTAATAACATATATAAGAAATTAATCTGAAAACCCAACGCGGTCCACAAGAGATTTCGGCGGAGGCTTAATCGGGGTTCACTAGAAACAAAATTACGCTTGGCGACGCGGTGCACACACGGCTCACCAAGCAGCGACGTGATTTGGGATGCGCTCTGATCGCTAGCTCACGTGACAAGCTGAAACCCTTCAATGGCAGCAGCGGAAACATAAGCCCTGAAATCACTGATCAAATCTGCCGGTGGCGAAAGTAGCTCTGATACCAATTTGTTAGGATTTCGAGAATTTGAGAAGAAAAATAAAGCAAAAGACAAAGAGACAACTCAAATTGATTTGTATTTCACTTGATATCTCTCTCATGCAAGGGTTATTACATATGGTATAAATTAAGGATACAAAGTCCCCCCAACACGCAGCAGCAAAGAAGACATTCCATGTTTGTTTAGCCAAGCCCCGACCCACAGCTGCAGCCCGTGATTTTTCAAAGGTCTGACGAACTGTCTGATTCGTATGCACTATACGCACTCCCATCATGCCATTAATTGCTGCCCACACTCTTCTTGCATGTGTACAATTGAAGAACAAATGCATGGCTGATTCAACGACTCGACAGTCACACATAGTGCATATTGGTTCACAATTAAATTCCCTTCGATGCATCATCTCAGGTAGTGTTAGCAATCTATTCTTTAACAATAAGTATAAGAATATTTTTACAGTTGGCGGAACCTTAAAGCTCCAAGTGTAATTGAACCTCCAGCGTATCATCCCTCCACACGTGAGTACTTCATAAGCAGATTTAGCCGAGTAGAGGCCATTTCCTTCCCATCTCCAGACTATCCGATCTTCCACCGGCACAGTCGGTGTTTGCGAGCCCCCCATTACATTCCCCATGTAATTAGTGACATCTGCCAATGATAGGTGTAAATATGGCTGTTCAATTGAGGGGTTTGCAGTGGCAATGGGTGGCCCATTCCAAGCATCCATCCAGTAGGAGATAGATATGCCCGATCCAACTTGCCAAGTTGTACACCATGAGAAAAGTGGCCGAAAATGCTGCAAAGATTTCCAGAAAAAAGAGCCAGATCCGAACCAATTTGTTTTAGATTGATTATAACCTCTGTCCAGAGTGCAGAGGGTTGATTGTATAGACGCCACCACCATCTTAACAATAGAGACAAGTTCCTCAACCGGAGATTTGCCACCCCCATGCCACCCCATCTTTTTCGGTACACACACAAATTTCTTTCTATTAATTCCTTAAAAAGAACTCGGTTTTTATCAGTAGCTACGTCTCATATGTACTCTATACTTATATATATATGAGCAGGGTTAAAATGCATCATTGGTTTTGTACGCCAATCATGCTCTACATTTTTATTTTCATTTTCAAAGCCCAAACAGTCAATCCGAACTGTTCACCATGATCTTTGTATTAAAATGTGCTTGGATACCAAATTTTATATTTTTTGGAATATTTTTACTAATTTTTAGATAGGTACAAAATCACTATACAGCTTTTGCAACTTGCATAATTTGAGATTGAATTAGGTTAAATTAAGAATCAAATTAAACAATCAAGCATACATACAACAACCTTCTACATAAATTGCAACTTAAACAACAGTACAACATGCATAAATTGCAACTCAAACATCTAATTTTCAGCAGGGTTCAGCTTGGCCAAGGTTCAGCAGGGTTCCAGTGGAAATTCAAAATTCTGTCTCTGCGTTTTATCTCAAAAAATATTCATGACATTGCAATCTAACATTTTAACAAAGATTTTATAAAAGGTATAGTTTGGTTATATAATTATCAGTACCTATGACCAACATGTGGAAAGAATAGACCAGTCATTCTTCCCAACCTAAATAAACAAAAATATTAACAACCTGATTACAACTGTGACTCAAATAGTGACATGTAAATAAAATAATTGCAGTTAAAGTGGATAATTGCCAAGATAAATAAATTTAACGACTTTATCATGATCCAAGATGTTAAAGAACCCATCTCAAGAGCACTAGCAAATACAGATGCTTTGTCCGGACACCGCTATATTAAATTAAAAAAAAAATGCTAAAACTTTAAGACAAAAAAGAATCTGAGTTTTACATCTTCATTGCTACAATTATAAACGAGATTTTGTGTCATTTGCAAATAACATATAAAAATATTAAAAAAAATGTTAACAAGAGGGATTCAATTCCCTGATTTTTCATTGTAGATGGCTCGACCAAATGGTAACCACCGAAGAGAGAGAGATAGGAGATTGGCACGAACCTTAAAGCGAGAGGGGGTCTGAAGCCCTGGATGGTTGGGGCGGAGAGGAAGCGGGAGTCAATATGGACTGTTCATTGGAAAGCGAGATGGGGCCTGAAGCTCTAGATGGACGGGGCAGAGAGGGAGCTGGGATCCGGCGTTGGGGAATTGGAGGAGGTGGGGGGAGAGCAAAACGAAGAAGTGGTGGTGGGGAGTTGAGTTTGCGTCCTTCACTGGAGAGGACAGAGAACGGAAAATGAATGGAGAGCGTCCGAAAAGGAAATAAATTTTTTTTTTTTTTTTTTTTTATAGTGGAGGCACTCTGAATCGTACATCTTATTTAAGATGTTCGGCTGATGATCGGGAGCAATTGGGAGTAGATATGACTTTCTACATAGTTTAGATTAAAATGTTGTTGCTACTGTAAAATTGATCCCTATATCTAATATGAGATTAATTATTTAAAATTTTCATATTCCCTCTTCTCCGCCTAGCTACTCCCCTCTTCTCCATGTCCTACTCCCTCTTCTAACTCTATCTTCTTTTCACAACCACAGCTATGGACACCCCATACCCATACGCAATGTGGGCAGGCCCAAACTCCTTTGTCTATTTCCCCACCACTAAGCATAGCTTCCTCCTATCCCAGGATGCAATGCACACTCTAAAGGTCAGATTTCACCACTTAGCACAAAATAATGATCCCAATATCATTCAAAGCGAGTTAGCGAGAGTCTATGGAGGTCGAATGGAGGACTATCCGGTGCAGAGATTTTCACACGGCACCTACCTGATTCGACTGCCTGAGTTCCTAGACAGAGGAGCTGTTATCGATGAGTTATTCATGTGGGCGGTGGAGCATCGCGTCTACCTGACCGGCTGGACACCGCATTTCAACCACGGATGGAAGCAGGGGCCAATTTCATATAGGGTATACTTTCGAGTGCACAACTTCCCAACCAATTTCTGGCATCACTACTATTTCTGGCTATTCACTTCTGGGTTTGGGGATCTCCTGTATGTAGATGATGAAAACATCAGGGGTCCAGACAGATCAACCCTCCGAATGACAGTCAGGTGTTTCGACCCAGGGCTAATTCCTCCGTTATTGATTGTGCACAACGAACTAGAATGGACAAAGAGCTGGATCTCAATCATCGGGTGGGAAATGAGTGAACCGCCGCAGAATGGCCCGTATAACGGACCGACGTCAGGAGGGTCTATGTCGACGGTGGATGGAGCTCGTGAGCCAACAACCCATACACAGAATATGGATAGCGAGGTCCGGCAATCACTGACAAGAGCTCACAATACACTGGGATACATTACATCAGCAGCAGCTGCGAACCCTCAGGCGGATCAGGGGTGGCAATGGGCTTTTCCGGTCTGGTGCACAGGAGAAACCAAAACACCAAGTCCAGTCAACAATCCACACTCTGGAACTATGGAAAAATCGCAGACTGCGGTTCTGGAGAATTCAGAGCCTGGTGATCTGGCCTCATCCTCACCAACACGGAAAACTCTGTTGCCAACCATGTGTCAACCACATACACATTTCACTACACTAACCAAAAGCCAACCACACCCAAAATTCCACCAACTCCACAGGAGTGTGCGCATGAGTAGATCGCATATAATCAGCCAACAAATGAAAAAATGCCATATTCCCAACTTCTACAGCTCAGACTACCTCACATCCAAACAAACCTCTGACCCCCTGGCCTGCAAACTCAGACTGCCTAATAGCAGAGAGCCTGCACCCCCAGCCTACCACAGCAAGACCAAAGGAAACTTCCACCCTGACACCACTCATAAAAAAACGCCAAACAAAGGCCCAAAAATCCAGCCCAGCAACCCAAAAAACAACTCTGAAAAGACAAAAAAAAATACCCTACAGCCGTCTATTCTAGGCCCTCACCCCTCTACCCTCAACAACATCACAGCCGTAAAATCACCATACACTCACATTTTTCAAACCCACCACTCCTCTCCCGCAATTTCCAAAAGAAACCACCCCGCCATGGATGTCACTGATGAAGAATTGATTCGAAAGTTCGCCGGATTGCAAACCGAAGGTAGCTCAAGCCAAGTCTCTGTTGTAATCCCGACAGCCGCGACAATAACAAAAAACTGGGAGCTGTGCGCAATAGTGAAGGTTTGTACTGATCGTTTGGTTTTCCATGATCAGTTCGAAAAGCAAATGAGAAGGGTTTGGGGCATCAAACCAGAGGCTATCTTCAAACAGATAGAGAAGGGCGTATATCAAGTGGAGCTCACAAACAGAACTGACTACCAAAAGATCCTGGATGAAGGGCCGTGGTTCTACCGCCAGGACCTAGTGGCAACAGCTCCGTGCAACTCCCTCCAAGCTGCAATAAATCCGGAGATCCTCACAGGTGAGCTTTGGGTTCAGTACCATAACATCCCTCTAGACTCGCTAACAGAGGAGGGAGTGGCAATAGTAACTCGGCCTGTGGGAACAGCAATCTCAGACCCAGTACCGGGCTACATTGCCGGGAGACAATTCTTCAAAGTTAAAATGGAGATTGAACTCGGCCACCCTCTCAAAGACACAGTAAAAGCACGGCACCCATCTCTGGGTGAAGTCAAAGTCTATACTGTGTATGAGGGAGTGGGAAGGGCGTGCACCTTCTGTGCAAGACTTGGCCACGAAATAGGCACATGTAAGGACAGGAACCGGTTGGCCAGGATCAGAAACAAACAGGAAAATAGAAACAGGCCAGAACTAGAAAACATCCTCAATCCCTCTATCGGATCTTGGATCCTCAATCCGATGCTCATACCTTTCCATGATAGTGAGACCCCCCAACCTCAACAAAAACCACCACCTGGAACCAAAAGTACAAGGCCAAAACGTTCTTTCAATGAGTCAACTGAGGGCCAGCATGTACGACAACTGGCTATCGCGGAGGCTACGGCAGAGGGAATGGATAGAGAGGATGGAGAAATGTCAGAGGGTGAGCCATCTGATAAGGCCCTAAACAGAAAACCAAAAGCGGCGAGACATACTTCGCCGCCAGCCCCAATATGAGCATACTCTCATGGAATTGTCGGGGCAGCGGAGGGCTCTCGACAATTCCAATCATGCGACGCTACCTCCGCAGCACGATGGCCGATATTGCTTTTGTTTCAGAGACGAAGTGTTCAACAGATAAAGCTCTGAGACGAATTGCAAATCTGCCTTTACAGAATTCTGAGATTGTTCCCTCCCGAGGAAGGGGAGGGGGCCTCTGGCTATTATGGTCAGACCACGTCTCAATTGAGATCATTGAGACTTCTCTTTTCTTTATAGTAGCTCGAGTTCAGCTCACAGTTTCGAGCAAGCCATGGATCCTTTTTGCGGTCTATGGAGACTGTGATGATCAGGTCAATGTGTACATATGGGACATGATACACCACTATGCAACTACCACAAACACTCCTCTCTGTTCTATTGGTGACTTCAATTGCATCTCAAACCAGCAAGAGAAGCAAGGGGGTCAGGCCAATTTGGGAGGGAAACACAGGAGATTTAGAGAATTTTTGCAGCGAACGGGTCTGTTAGACTTGGGTCACAACGGGCCTGCTTTCACTTGGGCTAATAACCAAAAAGGCAGGCACTTGATTTTGGAAAGGCTAGACAGGGGAATAGCCACGGCGGACTGGGTCAATATGTTCCCGAGTTCAAAGGTTTTTCATTTGCCAAACTATAGTAGCGATCACCTCCCAATTTTGCTCAGAACCGAAACCAAACATAGAAGAAGGGAAAAAACCTTTAGAGTGGAGCAATGGTGGATGCTGCACAATGATTTCAAAGAGGTTTGTGCAAAAGCGGCGGGTGAGGGGCAGAAGAGCTGGGAAGAAACGTACCAAGCTCTCAAAAAGGAAATCAGAAGCTGGCAAATGGGCATAAAGGACCCAAATTGGGAGTTGAAAAAGATAGAGCGGGAACTAGCGGATCTGCTGCAACAAGCACAAACCGATCTGATAAGGCAAAGAGTCCAAGAGCTGCAGCATGAATATCAAACTTTCATCGCAGCACAGGAGCTCT
The DNA here is from genome assembly GCA_025461125.1 of Carex kokanica. Classification (NCBI taxonomy): domain Eukaryota; kingdom Viridiplantae; phylum Streptophyta; class Magnoliopsida; order Poales; family Cyperaceae; genus Carex; species Carex kokanica. The sequence continues at coordinate 244,039 of JAJGRX010001043.1, read as the reverse complement.
ATTGGTTGCAGCGGTCACGGCTGAAATATAATCTTGAGGGGGATCAGAATACGCATTTCTTTCATCTGTCGACTCAAATCAGACGGAGAAGGAACAGAGTAACAGCGGTATTGAAGGAGAATGGAGAATGGGCGGTCCTAGAAGGAGAAATTAGATCGGAGTTTGTTAAGTACTTCAAGGGGATCTTCAGCCTACCACAAAGTAGTGCGCCAAACGGGCCCCCAGTTATACCAACAGACTATACGGCAGGGGTAAATAAAATACCTACAGAGGCCCATGAAGAGCTCCAAAAGGACCCAACTGAGATAGAAATTAAAAAGGCACTTTTTGCGCTAGGCCCGACAAAGGCGCCGGGCCCGGATGGAATCACGGCCTCCCTAATTCAGCAGCATTGGGACATTCTAGGCCCGGCTATTGTAAAGGAGGTTCAGCTCTTCTTCTCCACCGAAGTCATGAAGGACTCAGTGGCAAAATCCATTCTGATTTTGATCCCAAAAATGGAGGCACCAACGAAGGTCTCACACTACCGGCCGATAAGCGTCTGCAACCTAACATATAAAGTCATCTCCAAGGTCATAGCAACTCGCATGAGGCCTTGGATGACTTCCATCATATCTCAGGCTCAGACGGCTTTTATTCCGGGACGGGAGATTTCCGAAAACATCATCCTACTAAGAGAAATCCTACACGGGTTCCGCAAAAGAACCGGTGAAGAGCAATTTGTACTAAAAGCAGATCTCGCGAAGGCCTTCGACAAGGTCCGATGGGATTACCTCTTCAACCTATTACCAAGGTATGGTTTTCCTAACCGTTTTTGTAGGTGGATTGAAGCTTGTGTCAAGTCCGCCAAATTCACAATCCTGTTCAATGGCAGTGGGGACGGCTTCTTATCCCCTAGCAGAGGCCTTCGTCAAGGATGCGCGATGTCCCCATATTTATTCATCCTAGCGATGGACCCTTTGGCGCGGGTTCTAGAGCTAAGTCTTTCAAGGAGACAACTGACGGGTCTAAAGGTGGCGGCCTCGGCAAAACCGATGGCATGTAGCATGTTTGCAGATGACTTGCTACTTATGGGCAAGGTGGATAATACTGAGGTGTCAAACTTTCTCTCTACCCTTCAGCAATTTTCTATGATCTCGGGTCTGGAAATAAATGAGGACAAATCAAAGGTGTGGTTTAGCAAAAGCACCACTGACTTGGCAAAAGCAAGGTTCTTAAGCATGGTTAATGTCGATCAGGCACAAAGGGAAGAGAGGTACCTGGGATGTCCAGTGTCCATCAACACCCTTGCTGATTTTGACTATCTGGTGGAAAAATTCGAACTGAGACTTAATCAATGGAAAGCCAAGTCACTGAACCATGCGGGGTGACTGGTGCTAATTCAATCTGTACTCCAAAGCTTGCCAATCTATGCAATGGGCACAGTGACTATCCCAAAAAAGGTTCTCACCAAATTAACTGCAATATCCAGAAACTTCTTCTGGGGAGGATCAAATGATAGGAAAGCCATGGCCTATGTTGCATGGAAGGAGATAACTAAACCAAAGGGCATGGGGGGGGGGGGGGGGGGTCTGGGAATAAGAGACCTGAATGACATCAACAGGTCTCTTATACTAAAAAACGTATGGCACATGGTGGCGCACCCAGAGAAGCCGTGGGTCCAGGCTATGCAAGCCAAGTACTTCCCAAGAGGGGCTTTTTTGGCAACTCAAAGAAAATATGCATGCTCTAAACTCTGGAAGGACCTGGTTAACCTAAAACCAATGCTACAAGATCAGATCCTTTGGAAGATTGGCAGAGGGGAACAAATTCTGGCGTTCTCCCAACCATGGTTCCCCAATTGGAGCCAATTTGTAGCCGGAAACAGCTACCAAAGGAACCAATTGGTCTCATCGCTTATACAACCGGGTACAAACCGGTGGGATTTCCCCTCTTTGCAGCAAGCATTCGGTTTCACGCAGGCACTGTTAATAGTGACCGATGATACCATAAAACCAGCTACAGGACCTAGGCCTGACAAGCTCCTGTTCACAGCGGCAAAGAATGGAAACTTCTCAGTCAAAAAGATGTATCAGGTGGTCAAGGGCGATGTCGGGAACGTGCAAGATAAAGCACTATGGGACGGTATATGGTTAAACCGGGGTCTCACACCTAAGTTGAAAATCTTTCTATGGCGATGCATTAGGAATGCCTTACCGGCAAGTGCCATCATAGCGGCCAGAATCCAAACAGTATCCCCAACTTGCAAATTGTGCTCAAGAGGGGATGAAACAATCGACCACGTCATCTTCAAGTGTGATACGGCAAGAGCGATGTGGATCCAATCTCCTCTCGGGTTGCGATCTGGTGAGCTAAGAGGCACAGTGCGAGAAATCATACAGGAAATGATGCGCAACCTCGATCAGCAACAGGTATGTATTTTTGTGTGCACGATGTGGGCGTGTTGGAGGGGAAGAAATGATGTAGTAATGGGGGTAAAGAAATACTCTCTTCAGGCATGTCTGCAATACTACCAAAAGGAATTTCAAAGCTGCAACACACGGCTGCTTGTCAATCAGGGAGGAATGAGAGGGAGAAGGAGACAAAGCAACTCTATCGAAGGGGCACAGCAACAGGAGAGTCACCACGCCACAAAATGCTGTGTAGATGGATCGTGGATGGAAGGAGGTAATGCTGGCATTGGGATGGTCCTCTTTAAAGATGGCACCATCGTTAAGTGGGCTTCCAAGTACATCCAGGCAAACTCTCCGGCAAAGGCAGAGGCAGTAGCTGTCCTGGAGGGACTTAAGCTGCTTGGAAACTATGGGGAAGGAGAAGGAGTGGTACTATCAGACTCACTGGAAACAGTGCAGGCACTGGATTCTGACAAGCCGGAGATAAATGACTGGAGGTCTTACGAGCAGATCTGGGAAGCATGGTTCTTACTGGCACAAGCTAAAGGAAAGATAAAAGTGGAATACCGTAATAGGGGACAACATGAAATGGCCTTGCCCCATGTATTAGCAAACCAAGGGAGACTACAAATGTGGGAGAAAAGCGGCAGGAACGAGCCGGACTTATCCTGACAATAGAGTCCTTTTTACTCTGGTTCTATAAGTGTTTGGTATGTGGTTTTAGGGGTTGAAGTCAGAAGCTTATTTTTCCTTTTCTTTTTTCTCATCTTTCCTCTAGTGCTGGGAAATGTAAGCGAGAGTTTAGTTGAATGGCTATATTGAGGCTGACCTACGGGTCCTGTAAGAAACCAAAAAAAAAAAAAAAAAATTGGGAGTAGATAAATTTGAGTGTATTGGAACCCTCCTCTTATTAGTGATAGATGTAAGAAAGTAAAATAGCAAGTTAATTTGATATAATAAAATAAAATTTTCTCTCAACTCTTTTTAATCTCCATAATCGAATTATTTCTTTGAAACCCTATTATAAAAAGCATAAGAAAGTATACATTTCCTTTTCATGGTTATGCCTTATTGATTCATTAAATAGTTAGGTTTACTAATTAAGTTAACACGCCAAGTACAGTTGCAGTTCTTAATTAATATATAAGAAAATTTTCTTATCTTGCACAATACTACCTTTTATATATTTTTTAATTTGCATTGTAATTATTGGCGAAGCATCAATAGTCAAATTTGTATAAAATCATGAGTTGTTTAGATTTCCAAATTACTTGTTGTGGAACATGTAATTAATATTTTTGTTTGAATTATTTATGAAAGCTGGACCGTTGGAATATCAAATAATTTCATAGTTAAAAGTAAATTAGTGCTTGAATTAGTATTGTCCTTTTGTAAGAATTGTCCTCTTATATTGAGTTGTTATAATTGAACACCAATTTTAAAGCTTATAAAAAAAAATCTTGTTTTAATAATTGGGTGTTTCATTTGCATTTAGTATGTTGTTCGTTCTAATTAATTGACTTCTATAACAATTTGAAAGTATAAAAAAATCGGTTTCCTTAGCTAGATTTCATATATGATAGTATTCTCTAATTCTTTTATTGTTTTTTGGGCAATTGACTTTGACTGATTTTTATTTAATATATTTTCGTCTTCTTAATTTAAAGTAGACTAATTCTTACAAAATACTAATTGTTACTATTATATCTCCATTTCATTATTAAGCACGTTGGGTGTCCGATTCGTCAACGGTTATGATTGAAAGATAAAATTTTGGATTTAATCTCAACCCTGCAATTACATAATTTGTTTTCTTTTGATTAAATGCATCTCTTTTATGTGTAGAAGTTTAAATTTAGTTAAAATAAGACTCGCCACATGTATAGCCACACTAAATGTTACAATTAAATTTAAGCCGACTCAATCTTTTAGAAAAAAATTTCTGCATGAAATATGTTTCCTTATTTCTCCTACACCAAATTGTGCAGACAATAAAGATATATTTCCTTATTCTCCTTATTCAATTGAGCATAATGGAAATCGATAATTTTTTTTTTAAATGGAGATATCTCCTTGTTTGTTTCTATACAAATTCGTAGAATGAAAAAAATTTCACTCCCCAACAGTTGTTGGTTTGCTCTCTCTCTCTTCCCCTCCTCTCCTCCCTGTTCCCGTGATCCTCCCCTCCTCTGCGAAATTGTGATGTATAATGTCCAAAAGATATTTGTGAAATTTAGATGCAGTTACCTTTTGAACAGTGCATTTTCTGATTCATTTGGATTTGGACTTCGAAGAAAATCCCTAAGGTTTGATAAATAAATTTCATCTTTTTCGATTGCTACCAATTTCCTTATTACGTTATAAGTTTTGATAAATAAAATCTCTAAGGTTTGATAAATAAATTTCATCTTTTAAATTTATTTTTATGACTTTACATTATAAGTTAGAAGCAATTTTTTGTTCTCTTATAATACGTCCCCGTTGCAACGCATGGGCACGATACTAGTATTTTATTATGTACCACTAAAAACCATGTTATATCAATAAACCATGTCATATCGAGGGAAATAAATCTGCTGCGATTCTAAAAGAATCGCAGGATCCTGTGAATCACAAATGGCTTTGATTCTAAATCTATTCCTTTATTTTTTAGAATGCACTAATCTCAAAAACACTTATTTTTTATGCACCAACACCCACTCAAATGTACAACAAGCTGAATCTCGAACACCCACTCAAATGTACAACAAGCTGACAACACTATAGAGTGCAATAAAAGAATGGGCTGCAATAGGCAACATCGGCAGGCAGATCACAGTCTGTAGAAATTACTTAGGATGGATTGACAGGGTCAAGGAGAGCAAATCAACTACCGATGGTGAAAAGCTTATCGCGTGCCTTTTAAAAGGTACACTGACTTGGCTATATTGCAGGATGATATATAGAGACAACACGCAAATGCAAATTGGGAATTAGACGGAGATAGAGAAACAAAGTGCAACTTGACGACCAGATGTACTCTGATCACAGGACAAAGGCCAAAGTCTTCTTTGATTTCTTTGTGGGCCTAATGGGGACAGAATTACAACCAACACTAATGATAGCCTGGGCAAATCTATACCCTGATCAGAACCACCTGAGTCAGTTAACAGTGCCCTTCTCAGTGGCAGAGATTGAAACCACAATTGCAAGTTTACCGAATGGCAAAAGCCCGGGGCCGAACGGTTACACGGCAGAATTTTACAAAAAGTTTGGCAAGCTGCTTCTTCCAGACCTAATCAACATCTTCAATTCTGTCACTGCCGGAGAAATACCCCTGGCGCCTCTAAACACATCGTACATAACTCTCATACCGAAGATGGAGGCGCTATCCAGACCTGAGGACTTTAGACCAATTAGTTTGATACATGAAATACAAAATATATTCTCCAAAATTCTTGCTAATAGGCTGCAACAAAGGATACAAGATATCATCGATTAACTCCCAAACAGGATTCCTTAAAAATAGACAGATAATTGAGAGCTTCATCTATGCTCAACAGACTCTACATCGAGCTAAAAAGGAGAGAGAGTACCAATGGCACTATACAAAGCTAACATTTAAAAGGCCTTTGAAACAATTAGTTGGGCCTTGATGTTTCAAACAATGAGACATCTAGGCTTTCGGGCTACATAGATAACATGGATCCAAATGGGCTGTGTTCTGGATTTGAAGAGAGAAAAAGAAATTAAATTTCGGTGAAATGGGCTGTGTTCTTAATCTTTTGCTGTTGTTGAAGAGCACGGATTGGTGTTGTTTTTTGTGCCCCATATATGTCTCAATTGAACCTTATTCACAAATTCTGATAGCACAAAAAAGAAGCATTTGTCATCAGGGACACAGATCTACACTATGCCCAGGGGTACTAAGCCACCTCATAATTTTGAAATTTTTAATCACGTATGTTGAAATTTAATTAATTTTTTATTTCTTTAAAGTTTTTATATAGTTCAGCCCCCCTCATAAGAAATGAGTATCACCTCATTTTATATAGTTTAGTACCCTCTCTATTTTGTTCTTGGGAGGTCTTGAGTTCAAGTCCCACTAATTTCAAATTAATATTTGTGCATTTTAAGTTTCATCCCCCTCTATCTAAATTTTCTAGTTCTACCCCTGTTTGTCATTCAACTATAGTTGATTAGACTAATTGAGTTTAATCAACTATATTAGAATGACAAATGACTGTTGTTTTTACTCATTGATAAATGACAAATGACCGTTGATGACAAATGATTAGACTAATTGAGTAAACCTATTTGCTAATAGCACGTACACAGTCATTTGTCATTCTTCAAATTTCCCACCACTTCCTCTCTGAAAATAATGAAGCCCGCTTTGTGGCTTAATTAGTGCATGAAGGAACACCCGGCTCTAAACCATATTTACTCAATTAGTCAAATCTAGAATTAGTCGAGAAGTTTTTTTATTTAATGAAGGAAATCACTATGTTTTAATACAACAAAGAAGAGAGGATGCTTTGAAATAGAATGGTATATTTGTCAATAAAAATTTTAAAATAATTAAATAAAATGTTAAATAAATAATAGGGTATATTGGATAAAAAGTTAAGTTTATGCGGAGATATTTGATATTATGGCGATTTCATTGGTAAATTGGCTATTACTAGTTCACTACAAAAATCTGCCACTATCCGCGAGGGTAAAAAGTGACTATTGCTGAGAATAATTACAAATTCTTATATAGTGTATTTTAAAAATTTATATGGATAAATCAGAAATTCTTCTTTTTTTTTTTTTTTTTTCTCTTGGCATCTGCTAATGAAGTAAAACTTTCAATATTTTATTGCAGTATATATAATATTCTTCGTCTAGTTACCATCATTTATTAGAGAGAGATGTAAGAAAGTAAAATAGCAGGTTTGATATAATAAATTAAAAAAATTTCTCAGCTCTCCATAATCTCCATAATCGAATTCTTGCTTTGAATATAGCATACCCTCTTATAAAAAGCTTAAGAAAGTATAAAATTTGCCTTTTAGATCATTAAAAAGTTAGGTTTATTTAATTAACACGCCAAGCCCACATGCAATTCTTAATTAATATATTAGAACATTTGTTTATCTTGCGCAATCCTACCTTTTATATATATTTTTTCATTTGAATTGTAATTATTGGTGAAGCATCAATAGTCAAATTTAATATTAGTTTTTGAGATTTCCAAATTACTTGTTGTGATTCATGTAAGACTTTTATTTGTTTGAATTATTTTAGAAAACTGGACCATTGGAATATCAAATAATTTCATAGTTATAAATAAATATAGTAGTGCTTGAAATAGACTTGTACACTTCATTGAAAATTAAAACCTTAAAATTTGTAAGTAAATTTTGTAGGAGGAAATTAAAGGTTCGTAAACTGATTTTGTGAGTAAGAATTGTCCTCCTATATTGAGTTGTTATAATTGAACACCAATTTGAAAGCTTATATAAAAAAAATAAAAAATTCTTGTTTCAATTTTTAGGTGTTATCATTTGCATTTTTTAGAGTAGAACTAGGGTGCTCCTAAGCTCACCAAGCCCTTCCGTGAGCACGACTCTAAAACCTATCGAATTGACTTCAAACGATATTTTCAAACCGTTAGATGTTCAATCTATATTAAAATGTGCTTGGAGACCAAATTTTACATTTTTTGGAATTTTTTTACTATTTATTAAGATGGTTTGAAAATCGCTGTTTTCCAATGGTGCAGAATTTTAATAAAAACATCGATTTTCAAACCATCTTAATAAATAGTAAAAAATTTCCAAAAAATATAAAATTTGGTCTCCAAGCACATTTTAATATAGATTGAACATCTAACGGTTTGGAAATGTCGTTTGAAGTCAATTCAATAGGTTTTAGAGTTGCGCTCACGAAGGACTTGGTGAGCTTAGGAGCACCCTAGTTCTACTCCATTTTTTATGTTCTACTTTCTAACTTGTATAAACAATTTGAAGAATATACAAAAATCGTTTTCCCTTGGCTAGATTTCTTATATATATGATAGAATTCTCTAATTCTTTTATTTTTTGGCATTTGACTATGACTGATATATTTTTATTCAGTATATTTTCGTCTTAATTATTACTTTAAAATAGACTAATTCTAACAAAATACTAGCTAATAGTTACTAGTGTATATATTTTGTTTTATTATTTATCACTAAACCATGCATATCGAGAGCACATGCAATTGGGGGAAAAATGGTGTATAACTAATTTTTTTAAATAAAATAATTGGTAGACTTTGAAATAGATAAATATGCCTTTGACTGTTCAGTACAGATGGAAGGGTACAAAAAGAATGTGTATTTGTACACAATATTGATCCATTAAAACTTGAAAAGTCAGCTTGCATAAAAAATATGCAATTGATTTTATGTTCAAACATAGTATAATTTTTCAAGAATGTGTATTTGTATTTGTAAAAAGTACAATATATTTTCTAATTTTCTCTTATATACATTCTTTAGAGTACAACTAAGGTGTTTTTAAGCTCATCAAGTCCCTTTGTGAGCTTAACTCAAAAATCTATCGGATTGACTTCAAACGACACATCCAACCCGTTGAAATCGTTCTACTTCACGAGTGATGCATTTACATGTCAAATTTATAATTTTTCGAACTAGTTTAGTATAAAGTCAAGCGGTAAAAAAATGATATAAAATATAGTTAATTATAAATCATTTTTTTACCTCTTGACTTCATACTAAATTAGTTCAAAAATTTAAAAATTTGACATGTAAACGAATCACTCATGAAGTATATCGGTTTCAACGGTTTGGATGCATCGTTTGAAATGAATCCGATAGGTTTTTGAGTTAAGCTCATAAGGGGCTTGATGAGCCTAAGAACACCTTAGTTCTACTCCATTCTTTAACCTAAACATGCATGATAATCTCATATTTTCTTTTCTACATAAAAAATACATCCCAACTACGAAATAGGAAATAGATCATTCTATATATAAGCTTCAAAATCTCTCTCGTCGTTATATAAATGCATATGGCAGCGTTATATACGGAAGGAAGGACGCCGAGGAGAGTTTAGAAATGCTGATTTTATGCATATAAATGCATGATATTTTTCATTTCGAATAAACGTATGAATATCTTATATCATCTATTTTGGAAATTTTGACTATTTAAATTCTTGTTATTGTGAATTCTTTTTTCACGATTCCACATGCATGGTAGTTGAAATTTGAAATCAAAAGATGTTTCGCAGGATATACATTGAAAATTAATATTAATTAGGAACGCTGAAATCAGACACTCAAGCGATAAGTTACGTCCGTTTGAAGTTTTTTCATCTCTAATCACCTTCTCGGTAAAGATATCACCTCCCTTGTCTTACCTCACCCTAGCCTCACCTATTTAGAACATATGCATCAGAGAAATAAATGTACAAAGAAGAGATACTTTAGAAATGAGAGAAATGTCTTAGAAAAAGTAGATAGATGCATTAAAACAGGAAAACACAGATCGATGATGTGAAATTTTTTGTATTTCTTTTTTCACACACGGATTATACAATAGAATAGTGTACAATTTTTGGAGCATCATATACGGTTTTTTAATAAAGAACTATATACAATTGGGTCCAATTGTACAAGGTTTAAATGTTAATAATGAACCGTGTATGAATGTTAGAGTACATTTATACATGAGTTTTTTTTATTAAAAACCATGTATAAATGTTGGAGCTCTTTTTTCAGAAGCGCGATTTCTTGCTTTGGACAAGGATTTAATGAATATTTGGAGAAATATGATTAGTGTTTTTGTTGTAGTGTACGATGTATATCTTTCTTTAAAAATAAAATAATTCGTAGACTTCTGAAATAGGTAAATATTTTTTTAAGTATTCAGTAAAGATGGAAGATGGAAGGGTACAAACAGAAAATAATAGATAATTATTTCGTCGGTTCTAATTTGACGTCTTACTAACCGCTATTGTTTTATTTTGATTAATGCAAAGTGCCAAAAAAAAGAAGAAAACTTTTGGTTTACGAATTCAAGCATAAAAAATATTGGAATGTTGTCGTTGTTGATTAAAATTATGTTATTACCTACTAAGATTAAATACTGATTAAAATATGTTTACTTGATCAACGATCGATGAACCCAAGAACTGAATTGTGCGTCATAGGAAAATCTTGCACGCTAGCCAAACCTTTTTTCACAAGCGATAAACTGGAACAACAAATTCTGTAAAACAAATATCTCGGATTCATATCAAACGAACACACAAAGGGCGTAAGAGCATCTCTATTCCAGCAAATGTTTAGCAATTAATTTAGGTCATGTCACTGAGTTTAGCAATTAAAGGGATTCATAATTTCTAAATCACTCCATCCCAAAAATTTAGAGTTGCTTTTAAAGCAAACTTGCTAATTTAAAAACTGTGGTACATCCCAGCAATTATATTAGCAATTAACACATCAGATTAGCAATTTAAAAGAAATCACCGTTGTAGATGCTCTAAGATTAAATTTAATTAAACATGTTTTGTGTCATCGTTCATAAGATATAATTAGTATCGTGCCCGTTGCAAAACATATTATAAGAGAAGAGAAAAATCCCATACAAAATAGCATATTTTCATAAAACAAAATTAGACTAAATAACAAATAACATTCCTTAAATGACTTATTGAATGATATCTACAAGTACATAATATTTCTTAAAGTACATATTAAATAATATATTAAATGACATATATTTTTTATCTTTTGACATACTTTCATACAAAAATCTCATAGAAAATGACATTTTAAATGACAAATAATATTTTTAAATGATATAAAAAATTAGAAATAAATAAAGATATGATCAATCAATTATCAATCAATTCAAAAGTTCTTTAAATGACATATAAAAAATAGAAAGAAATCATGATCAATTCGAAAGATGATACATTTTGCATGTAGCGAACACATTTCTAAATAAATTTGGACTTCTACACATAAAATTACATAAAAAATATGCATAGAATCAAATTATTTGAACAAATGATTTATATTCAATCTGAAATTTCATCTTTTAATTCAAATCGTTGGTGGATTATGACATCTATGTGCTTAATATAATATAAGAATGGAGATAAGAAAATGAATAATAAATTGAGCTGACGCTTAAAAATACAACAATAATCAGATTATGTGCTACATATGTAATTAATCCTCATTAACATTTAAATTGATATGTTTAGATTTTCTATTTTAAATTTTACGGTCTAGATCAGGATACAATCATAAATGATTTGAGATTAGTCATTTTTTGAGTAAAGGATGGGGTCAAGCCACCCAACTATTTAATATCCACAATGAATTTTTTTATCCGGGTTTTGAATGTACGACCTCTCACATAGACAGGACATACCTACATTGGATTTTGAGTTTTTATGGAGATTTATACCCCTGTTGTTTCTCTTCTATTGGTTTTGTATTATTCTATTAGCTTCTCACCTAGCAAACTTTAGCTGCTTTATATACCAGTTTGTGTTCCAGGCTTGTCTGATGTCTGAGGTATTTGTAAGAACTGGCTTATTTTACTGGTATGTAATGAAACCGGTAGGTTATACAACTATTATTGTATAACTGAATATGAATATTAGTTTCGTAATGAAACTGGTGGGTTTTACTTCACTTTTGTCCAAAAAAAAAAAATTGCCCCCCTCTGAATCGCTTTTAAGCTGATAATCACCTGACAAGGACGACTGACAAGGACTATAAAAATAAAATGAAGTATAATTCAAGCTTTGTAATAATTGATTATCACGATTTGCATAATAATTGAGCTCTGTTACCTCTGCGATATAATCTTGGACAATATTGCCTGTAATAAAACTGTAAAAACCATATGAGAAACTTTTAACTTTTTGCAGTTAAGCCCGACATTTCATTGTTGTTTGAAATATCCAATATTTATAAGATCTGCAAAGTTTTGTGGAAAGATTGAGTTCAAGTGATGAATAACCATTCTCATGGGTTCCGCTGATAAAATCCGCTTATATAAGTCCGCATATGCGATATGCAGTGATTTTATGCATCCATGAACAAAACTGTATTTTAAAACATAGGATGAAGTTCTAGCCGATCATAAAACTTATTGACATAGGGTGCAAAGTCCATTTTTGATAGATAGGCCAGGAATATTTAAATGCTATACATATAAATGGTACAGTTAATTATCACTCCTTTATTAAAAAAAAAAAATTAATTAATAATCAAACAAAAGCAGGAGATCGATGCATGTGCTATATGTATAAGAGTACCTGCAATGTGTTTTGCCCAAGGAAAAAAAAGGGTTAAGGATCCATCGTTACAATCCTTGGACTAATTAATTATAAAATAAACAAATTCTCTTGATCTAGCTAGGTGGAAAGATGAGTAATGAAGCACAGAAAACATGTCCCGCTGTTTGCAACAGTGAGAAGCAGGAGAGTTTTGCTCGCAGGTTTGTTAACTATGAGCCGACTGCGTGGAGTGCTGACACTTTCATCACTCACACAGCCCCTATTCAGGTATACCGCCATACATTAATCTCTATATTTTCCCATGAAAATCAACTCCTAAGTTCTAGTTTACCTTGTATATACTGGACGTTTCATAATAAACAGAGAGCAGTTCTACTTCGCTGAAAACAAAAGATAATTAACTTCTGTAAAACATCTTTATTATCAATAACTGATGTAAATTTCAAAAGTAATTAAAGAGTGATTAAATTCTATTTAAAATATTGAAGAACGGAGTAGGTCTGATGGACATCATACCTACTTTTGGGTCTAATGTGCTCCAGAACCGTCTGATCTGTTTTAAGAACTGTGCGCACAAAAATTCCTTCTTTTTCAAGACTGCGATGGAGCCCATCGAACCTAAAGTAGGTCCGATGGGCATCGGACATACTCCATAATCTATATATAGTTGGCCAACAATTAAAGACAGTTTTAGATTTTCCACGCTAGTTTTATTTCCTGTTTACAATTGGAACAGTAATAACCTTGAAAGCATAAGAATACTTAAACCCTCAGTTAATTAGTTGAACCCTTTTTCATAAAAATTAGTATATAAAAATTACCCAAGGCAAACTTCTTGAATATTTTTCACAAAGCTCTTATTTGTACCAAATATAATACAAGACGAGTGTAATTAATACAGCACATTCGGTCTTGCAGAAGCCCAAAGAGTGGATCGAAGCAAGGATAAGGGAGCTAAAAGAGGAAGTTAGAGCGATACTAGGGTCCACCATTGACAGTGTGGAGATGGTGAACTTAATTGATACAATCGAACACTTTGGCATAGGTTACCATTTCAAGAGGGACATTCATGATGCATTAAGCCATCTTCATGATGCTAAACTAGTTAATTGGGATCTTCATCATGTGGCAACTCGCTTCCGGCTACTCAGGCAACACGGGTTTAACACGTCTTCAGGTAATATACAATTAATTTCATCGGAAGTCATCTTTCGTATCAACTTTTGTTTCATATCAACTTTTTAAGAAAACAACTTATCTTAAATAAAAGAACTCCTGAATCTATTGTCACGATCCCGCCGCCGGGCCAGGGACGCGACAAGAGAGGCACCCTCGCATCCATCTGTCATCCCGCAACCTACGTCGCAAACAAAAACACAAACAGAAACAATACGGAGTCAGCTACAAAGCTCAGTAACCGGTTATTTAACAACACATTTATTTATAATTGACTTAATTAAATAACTATTCAAATAGACTAGATTAATCCACACAAATTCAAATCAAATTATGCCTGCATATTTAACCAGCGGTAACACCATGGTCTGGATTATTTGTAAATCAAGTCACACCATATCCATATCATTTCGTTTCACACAATCATATCATTTCACAGATTCTCATAATACACAATCATATCATTTCACAAATTAAATTCGAATCTCAGACCCGCTATCATGTTAAATATGTTGCATAATCCAATACCCAATTCAACCGCGCGCACAAATCAAAAGTACATATTATAGAGAAGTTCGATTACCTGATAGTGATCAATACAGAAATCCAAATCAGATTTCATCGACTGTACAAAATCAACGCGATGTAATCGGAATTTCAATCGGACAGATTATTAATATCATAATTTTGTATCAAAATATTTGTTCTATTTTTATCAAAACTTCTCTCTTTCTTTTAGTTGGATTTTTGCCTATTTTTCATCCTAATCCGATTGAGAGAGAGACTCATATGTAAGTGAGTTTCAACGGTGGTAAAAACAGAAGACAACATATGCATAGGCCACATGGCCATAGTTCCACGTCTCTCTTTTTTTTTTTTAGGAATAAGATGGAATTTTTATATTGTAAACCTTCATATTTTTCATAATTATACTGAAGTAAAAAAAAAAAGTTCATAAGAATTTATAAAAATTAGGGATGTTACATCTATTTTCTTAAAATCATGTTTTAATTTTTATATAATATCATGTGGCTCCGCCTCTATCTCCAGACATTTAATTAATCGCTTTAGATGACTATTTCCTGTCTTCAAACATTTACAGATGTATTTCTCAACTTCAAAGATGATCAAGGAAACTTTGACGAGAATATAAGCAAGGATCCGAAAGGATTGCTAAGCTTGTATAACGCAGGGTATCTTGCGACTCCTGGTGAGGAAATACTTGATGATGCAATTTCTTTTGCTAGGGGCCATCTCTCATTAATGCTTGATGAATTGAAATCCCCACTAAAGAAACAAATATTGCGCGCACTCAAGGTGCCCTTGCATAAGATGTTGACGAGAGTGGAGGCAAGGTTTTATATTGAAGAATATGATGAGGAGGAAAGCCGAAATGAAAGATTACTTGAGCTTGCAAAATTGGACTTTAATACATGCCAAACTCTTCATTTAGAAGAGATGAAGACTCTTTCTCTGTGAGTTCAATAATATATATATATAGAGTTGGGCTATCATGCTTTGAGAAGTAAAGTATCAGTATTACTTTCTGCTCATATCTTTCTTTTTAAAGTTCAAACATTCGATCCGAAAAGTTCAACATATTCTTCATATTGAAATGTGCTTGGAGACCAAATTTTACATTTTTTTTGAAAATTATTTGCTATTTTCTTAGAATTTTTTAAAATCCTTTTTTTATAGGATTAAAAAAATAGTAAAAAATTATTGAAAACAACGATTTAAAAAAATTCTAAATAGAGTAGCCAACCTCTATATATATAAGTCCATAGTCTCTTTGCAATGTAAACCTACCTAATAAGCTTTGATACAACCAAATATTTACACACACACACACACACACTACTTTCTTAGTAAAATATATAGTGTTTCATTTCATTATTACTAAACGGCTTCCCGAAAAGTTTCAATACATATTAGTGAACATAGATTATTAATACAGATTTGGTTATACACATGTTGCAGATGGTGGAAGAACCTAAATATTGGCGAGAATCTAAAATATGCACGGGAGCGTTTATTAGAGGTCTATATCGTTTGGAGTTTGGGAAAATATTTTGAGGCCGATCAGTATAGCCGTGCACGGAAAATGATTGCCAAGTTTTATGCATTGCTAGCACCTATGGATGACACTTTTGATGTGTACGGCACATATGAAGAATGCAAGCTTCTAAATGATGCAATACAGAGGCAAGTTGTATATATATTTTACCTGTGATATGTTTTATTCGTTAGTTAAAATTAAAGAAATATAATCTGAGTACTATATATATTGCAAAATTTTCTTGTAAAAGGATCTTTCAGACCTAAACAAAAGTTAGAACTTGAAAAGGTCAGATTTAAATCGGGATGATGAAGATGAGAATCACGTCTATCATCCGTATGAAAAGTTGCGGTTATATATTGGAACTAACAAACAGTGGGATATGTATGAAAGAGATGCTAGTCCTTCCTTTTACTCAAATACAAAAAAAGATTCAAGCAAGAACATCCACCCCCTCAACTTTTTTGTAAAGCAAGAAAAAGAAAAACGAGCTATATTTCAAATTGCACAGTTTCATTATGATGAAAAATGACTAAGAATAATATCCCCTATTGTTATATATTTATTGCTAAGTAGCATGTGCTGGAAGAAAAATTTGATACCGCAAAATGAAAAGGTGAAAAAAGTTAGTTTTTATTGATATAGCAATAAATCTTCAAAGTACTTTTGTGAAAAAGGAGAAAAAGAATCCAATGTCTATTTTTCCATT
Organism: Carex kokanica; assembly: GCA_025461125.1. Lineage (NCBI taxonomy): Eukaryota > Viridiplantae > Streptophyta > Magnoliopsida > Poales > Cyperaceae > Carex > Carex kokanica. Next base: position 227,407 of record JAJGRX010001043.1, on the reverse strand, counting down.
AAGTAAAAAAAAATATATATGTTTTACTTTATAAATATAAAATAACATTATATATATTCAAGATAAGCTTGGACATTTGTCATGACAAGTTTTTGTTATTTAGTGAAACTAATGGTCTGAGAGGTGTCATCACAAGTTTTTTTTGGAGATGCTTTATAATTAAGTTTCGGAATTATTAATTAACAGAAAATTATCTTATGTCTGTACTGGGATCAATTGCTTGCAGGTGGGATGAAAATGCAGTGGATTTACTACCGATGTACTTGAGGAACTTATGTCATCAATACATTAAAACAGTTAATAGTTTTGAGGATGAATTAGAGCCTAGTGAGAAGTACCGCATGCCATACATTATCAAGTCGGTATGATACCATGTTTTTCTCATCATGGCGAACTCTGCATATTTATATTATTTATTTATATGGATTATTAATATAAGTAACATATCAAGTTTAAGATTTTTAAGTGTGCAGAATCCAGAGGTGTTAATTTGTTTAAACTGCAGACCTCCTCATTCATATATATACTTCCTGTTTGAAAATTATTTTCATCCTGGCTTTTTGAATATCTTATTTTCTGGAATTCAAAGTTGTAATGCGTTTTCCATTTATATAAATAGGCTCAGACACTTATTGACGGTTACATGCAAGAAGTGGAGTGGCGTGTGGGTGGGTATGTACCATCCTTCCATGAGCGCAAAAAACCCGCATTAGATGGACATATTAGCTCCTACGCGGTTGGTTCTCCTTTTATAGGAACTCCAGGGGAAGTCATCACCAAAGAGACCTTTCAGTGGCTCTATACTTTACCAGATATCACCGTGGACTGCATGAGAATTGTTAGATACATCGACGAAATATTAGGTCATGAGGTACCAAAATGACCTAATTATATTAAAGATGATTTAGTAATTGATTTGGTGTGCTATAAATTGAAAATTCATTTGGCATACGACGAGCAGCTGGGCAAGAGAAGGAAATATATTTTCATTTTGTTGTTTGGTTATGTATTGCCTTTAGTATTTCAGACTCAATTGCTCTAGTCGAATTAGACATAAATATATATAGTCTCGTGGGAACCAACTGATCATCTACCTCAGATCAAATATTTAAGCATCCAGAAAAGGGATTCATGATTTATGGTAAGAACAAAAATCATGTCAAGCTATTGGAAAAGTGCAACTTCAATTCAAACTGGAAAATTGAAACATGCATTGATTAAAAAAAATAAAGTTTTTACTAAGTAATAGTTCTAGCTTCACAATTTGTTTTCATTTGATGCTTGCAGCGTGAGATCAAGTCCGGGCAAGGGCCAACAACATTTGAGTGCTACAAAATCGAACATAAATTAACAAATGAAGAAACAACTGCGAAGTTCCAGTCGTTTTGCGAGGATGCATGGAAGAGACTAAACCAGGCATGCCTTCACCCAGCTGGTTGTCCCATGACAGTACTTGAGGTACTTGTTAATGCGTGCAGAGAAATGGAGACCTTTTATGTATACTTCAATGATGCGTTCAACAAAACCAGCAATCTGAAAAAAATAAGTTCTCTGCTTCTACTGGAACCCTTCGCTCTTTAAAATAAGTCAACCGCATGCTATTACTAGTCAGGATGGCTCTCCTGCATAGAATGAAATAAATGTGATGAATAAATTATTAATATCGATGTTCATGCATGACTTTCAATATTCATTTCTCTACTACCCCACTACTATTGGAATTCATGCATATCCCACAACTATTGTAATTCATTTTCTCATTTATTATTGTAATTAATTTAAATGACTTTTCATTCACAATTTGTGGTATATAAATAGATCTTTTGTAATCTTGTTTTATACACATGAGAAATGTATGAATATAAAGATTGTCATATTTTATATATGTGTTCTCTATCTTGTTTATTATTCTGTCTTTATTTTATAACACGTTATCAGCACGAGAGCTCTACTAGTTGAAGATTTGAGCTAAATTTGATATCTTATATTTCAATTCCATTTAAATAAATAATGCTTCTAGTAAGTAATTGCTAAATGGAATAATTAAGTTATTAATTAGGTAAATTTATTTTAAGATGTTTAATATTGTTCATATAATTTTATATGAAGTGCTTAATCTTCCAGAAGAAGATTAATATGATGTACAAGATTAATATAAGAATATTTCAAAAAAAATTCTTCGTGAAGAAGATTTATATGATATACAAATTTTATATTGACAAGATTTCAATAAATCTTCTTGAAGAAGATTTCAACAAGGTTTATATGAGGTGCAATTTTTTTTTAATTATTTAATCTTCCTAATGAAGATTTCAAGAATTTTTTCTGAAGAAAATTTCAAGAAAATTTATATGATGCACAAAAAAAAAATATTTATATGTTACCTTTTACATTACATTATGTTAATGAAATGGCTTGAAGCCATATGAATAGTGTGTGTCTAAGTTAATGTTATATTTATTTTATATTAATATCAAATAGTTTAAAGCTATTTGTTAAACATAATTTTTTTCTCCATATTGTGCAATTTTAGATCTGATTAGATTTCTTAAATTTAGATCTATTCAATATTAATTTTAGATCATACTCATATATATATTTTTTATATAATACACAATTTCAATGGGTTATAAAGATCTGTATTATAATATCGTTTTAATTCATATAACATGTATAAATAAAAGAATATCTCATAACTCATGAGATGTGAATGGGGAGATGCGTTTTGTTGTAATTAGACACTGCCTTATTAATCTGAACAGTAATGGTAATAAATGAAATTCAATTCAACGATCAGATTATCAAATACAACGTATGTTTACTAGTATGTTTCTTTGATTTCTTGACTAAGTATTTTATTAATTGACGTTGGCTAACTACAGTCTATTTATAGTGGTGAATAGAAATTTCACATTTAGGTCTTGTTTAATTTGGTGAAAACAGTTCACATAGGTTTTGTTTTGTTGGGTATTTTAACTTTTTTAGTATCTTTACCTTTGAACCGTTCTGTAACTTGATTATAAAGCTCATTCTCAAAACCTCAAAGATTTTATTCCTATCTACTTCTTTGTTGTTTGTGGAGAAAATAAAATCTACTCCAAGCTCCCTTTTTTTTTTCCCAAAAGCTGGAGCTCACGACTTTTCATTTTTTTTATATTTTTTTCTCTCAAAATCCGGTTTAATTGCAATAGCACAACAAATGGTTTATATGATTTTTTTTTCTTCAAAGTGCAGCAAATCATATAACTATTTCTTTTTATTTTCTTTTTTCAAATTTTTGTTTAATCACCACCACTAATCATTAATTATACCTATATAAAATTTATTCGGACTACTAAACTTTACTAAACAAGTACAATTAAACAAACACAATTTAATAATATAATAAAACAAATACAATTTAAACAAGCCCAAAGATTAAAATTAATTAAACAAACACAACTTCATAACACAAGAAATTAATTAACAAGCATAATTAAACTAGCAACGTTTAATTTTAATAGATTAAGCTAATTTTAAGTTAAGTTCCTATTCTGACGTCTAGCAGTGTATAGTCAATTTGTTAATTTAATTTTTTTGAGAATCTGATATATACAATTATATTGATCATAATCAGTGATTAATATCAATACACTTAATATAGTTTAATTTTAGTATTTACATCTTCTATAAAAAGAAAAAAAAATCAACATCCTAACAAATTTTTCATGCATTTCTATAGACACAACACGCAAAGGCAAATTGGGAATTAGACGGAGATAGAGAAACAAAGTGCAACTCGACGACCAGATGTACTCAGATCACAAGACAAAGGCCAAAGTCTTCTTTGATTTCTTTGTGGACCTAATGGGGACAGGCTTACAGCCAACACCAATGATAGCCTGGGCAAATCTATACCCTGATCAGAACCACCTGAGTCAGTTAATAGTGTCCTTCTCAGTTTACCTAATGGCAAAAGCCTGAGGCCGGACGGTTACACGGCAGAATATTATAAAAAGTTCGGCAAGCTGCTTCTTCCAGACCTAATGAACATCTTCAATTCTGTCGCTGCCGGAGGAATACCCCTGACGCCTCTAAACACATTGTACATAACCTTAATACCGAAGACGGAGGCGCTATCCAGACCTAAGGACTTTAGACCAATTAGTTTGATACATGGAATACAAAATATATTCTCCAAAATCCTTGCTAATAGGCTGCAACAATGGATACAAGATATCATCGATAACTCCCAAACAGGGTTCCTTAAAAATAGGCAGATAATTGAGAGCTTCATCTATGCTCAACAGACTCTACATCGAGCTAATTAGAAAGGAGAGAGAGTACCAATGGCACTATACAAAGCTAACATTTAAAAGACCTTTGACAAAATTAGCTGGGCCTTCATGTTTCAAACAATGAGACATCTAGGCTTTCCAGCTACATAGATAACATGAATCCAAATGGGATGTGTTCTGGATTTGGAGAGAAGAAGAAATTAATTTTCGGTGAAATGGGCTGTGTTCTTAATCTTTTGCTGTTGTTGAAGAGCAAGGATTGGTGTTGTTTTTTGTGCCCCATATATGTCTCAATTGCACCTTATTCACAAATTCTGATAGCACAAAAAAAGAAGAAGCATTTGTAATTCAACTATAGTGGATTAGACTAATTGAGTCTAATCAACTACATCAGAACGACAAATGACTGTTGTTTTTACTCATTGATAAATGACAAATGATTAGACTAATTGAGTAAACCTATTTGCTAATAGCACACAGTCATTTGTCATTCTTCAAATTTCCCACGGCTTCCTCTCTGAAAATAATGAAGCCCGCTTTGAGGCTTAATTACTTAGTGCATGAAGGAACACCCGGCTCTAAACCATATTTACTCAATTAGTCAAATCTAGAATTAGTCAAGAAGTTTTTTTATTTAATGAAGGAAATCACTATGTTTTAATACAACAAAGAAGAGAGGATGCTTTGAAATAGAATGGTATATTTGTCAATTAAAATTTTCAAATAATTAAATAATATGTTAAATAAATAATAGGGTATATTGGATAAAAAGTTAAGTTTATGTGGAGATATTTCATATTATGGCAATTTCATTGGTAAATTGGCTATTACTAGTTCACTACAAAAATCTGCCACTATCCGCAAGGGTACAAAGTGACTATTGTTGAGAATAATTACAAATTCTTATATAGTGTATTTTAAAAATTTATATGGATATATAAACCAGAAATTCTTCTCTTTTTTTTTTTTTTTTCTCTTGGCATCTGCTAATGACGTAAAACTTTCAATATTTTATTGCAGTATATATATTTCGTCTAGTTACCATCATTTATTAGAGAGAGATGTAAGAAAGTAAAATAGCAAGTTTGATATAATAAATTAAAAAAAATTCTCAGCTCTCCATGATCTCCATAATCGAATTCTTGCTTTGAATATAGCATACCCCCCTTATAAAAAGCTTAAGAAAGTATAAATTTTGCTTTTTAGATTCATTAAAAAGTTAGGTTTATTTAATTAACACGCCAAGCCTACTTGCAATTCTTAATTAATATATAAGAGCATTTGTTTATCTTGCGCAATCCTGACTTTTATATATATTTTTTCATTTGCATTGTAATTATTGGTGAAGCATCAATAGTCAACTTTAATATCAGTTTTTTGGATTTCCAAATTACTTGTTGTTGTTCATGTAAGACTTTTATTTGTTTGAATTATTTTAGAAACTGGACCATTGGAATATCAAATAATTTCATAGTTATAAATAAATTAGTGCTTCAAATAGACTTGTACACTTCATTGAAAATTAAAAACCTTAAAATTTGTAAGTAAATTTTGTAGGAGGAAATTAAAGGTTCGTAAACTGATTTTGTGAGTAAGAATTGTTCTCCTATATTGAGTTGTTATAATTGAACACCAATTTGAAAGCTTATATTAAAAAAATAGAAAATTCTTGTTTCAATTTTTAGGTGTTATCATTTGCATTTTTTATGTTCTACTTTCTAACTTGTATAAACAATTTGAAAGTATATACAAAAATCGTTTTCTCTTAGCTAGATTTCTTATATATATATATATATATATGATAGAATTCTCTAATTCTTTTATTGTTTTTTGGGCATTTGACTATGACTGATATATTTTTATTTAGTATATTTTCGTCTTATTACTTTAAAGTAGACTAATTCTAACATAATACTAGCTAAAGTGTTTATGTATATCTTTAATGTAGACTAATTCTAACATAGTATAATTTTTCAAGAATGTGTATATGTATTTGTAAAAAGTACAATATATTTCATAATTTTATAATTTTCTCTTATATACATTCTTTAGAGTAGAACTAAGGTGTTCTTAAGCTCACCAAGCCCCTTTGTGAGCTTAACCCAAAAACCTATCGGATTGACTTCAAACGACACATCCAAACCGTTGAAATCGTTCTACTTCACGAGTGATGCATTTACATGTCAAATTTTTAATTTTTCGAACTAGTTTAGTATCAAGTCAAGCAATCAAAAAATGATAAAAAATGAACTCATTAAAATATACTTATAAATCATTTTTTTTTACCGCTTGACTTCATACTAAATTAGTTCAAACATTTAAAAATTTGACATGTAAACGCATCACTCATGAAGTAGATCGGTTTCAACGGTTTGGATGCGTCGTTTGAAGTGAATCTAATAGGTTTTTGAGTTAAGCTCACAATGGGGCTTGATGCGCTTAAGAACACCTTAGTTCTACTCCATTCTTTAACCTAAACATGCATGATAATCTCATATTTTCTTTTCTACATAAAAAATACATCCCAACTACGAAATAGGAAATAGATCATTCTATATATACTCTTCAAAATCTCTCTCGTCGTTATATATATAAATGCATATGGCAGCGTTATATACGGAAGGAAGGAAGCCGAGGAGAGTTTAGAAATGCTGATTTTATGCATATAAATGCATAATACTTTTCATTTCGAATAAATGTATCATTATCTTATATCATCTATTTTGGAAATTTTGACTATTTAAATTCTTTCTATTGTGAATTTTTTTTTTTCGCGATTCAACATGCATGGTAGTTGAAATTTGAAATCAAAAGATGTTTAGCAGGATATACATTGAAAATTAATATCAATTAAGAACGCTGAAATCAGACACTCAAGCGATAAGTTACGTCCGTTTCAAGTTATTCCGTCTCTGATCACCTTCCCGGTAAAGATATCACCTCCCTTGTCTTACCTCACCCTAGCCTCCCTCGCCTATTTAGAACATATGCATCAGAGAAATAAATGTACAGATAAGAGATACTTTAGAAATGAGAGAAATGTCTTAGAAAAAATAGATAGATGCATTAAAACAGGAAGACATAGATCGATGATGTGAAATTATTTATATTTCTTTTATCACACACGGATTATACAATAAAACCGTGTACAATTTTTTGAGCATCATATACGGTTTTTAATAAAGAACTATATACAATTGGGTCCAATTGTACATGGTTTAATTGTTAATAATGAACCATGTATGAATGTTAGAGTACATTTATACATGAGTTTTTTTTATTAGAAACCATGTATAAATGTTGGAGCTCTTTTGAAAGAAGCGCGATTTCTTGCTTTGGACAAGGATTTAATGAATATTTGGAGAAATATGATTAGTGTTTTTGTAGTAGTGTACGATGTATATCTTTCTTTAAAAATAAAATAATTGGTAGACTTCTGAAATAAGTAAATATTTTTTTAACTATTCAGTAAAGATGGAAGGGTATAAACAGAAAATAATAGATAATTATTTCGTCGGTTCTAATTTGACGTGTTACTGAACGTTATTGTTTTATTTTGATTAATGCAAAGTGCAAAAAAAGAAAAAGAAGATAATTTTTTGTTTACGAATTCAAGCATAAAAAATATTTGAATGTTGTCGTTGTTGATTAAAATTATGTTATTACGTACTAAGATTAAAAACTGATTAAAATATGTTTACTTGATCAACGATCGATGAACCCAATAACTGAATTGTGCATCATAGGAAAATCTTGCACGCTAGCCAAACCTTTTTTCACAAGCGATAAACTCGAACAACAAATTCTGTAAAACAAATATCTCGGATTCATATCAAACGAACACGCAAAGGGCGTAAGATTAAATTTAATTAAACATGCTTTGTGTCATCGTTCATAAGATATAATTAGTATGGTGCCCGTTGTAACGGGACATATTATAAGAGAAAAGAAAACTCTCATACAAAATAGTACATTTTCATAAATAAAAAAATTAGACCAAATGACAAATAATATTTCCTTAAATGACATACCAAAATAATATCTACAAGTACATAGCATTTCTTAAATTACATATTAAATAACATATTAAATGACATATATTTTTTTGGGACCGACTAACTATCCCCCGACTCTCATCCCCCATTCATCCCCCGATCAATAACTGCCTTTGTTGACCGCTAATTAAGAGGGGACCACAAATTTCAGCGGTAAAAGACAAAACAAAACGCGTCATTATCGCGGCTAGTGCAAGTATTTATATATAATATATCAAGTATTCGTATATAATACATCAAGTATTCGTATATAATACATCAAGTATTCATATCTAAGATATCAAGTATTTAAAAAAAAACTGGACACATCACTCACCCATCTTTTACACGTTTTTAGAGGTGATTTTTTCTTCTCCGTTCACTCTAACCAATATTTCTGACAATCTGGTAGGAATTTTGCAAATCTAAAACCACGAACGTCTTCTACACAATTTTCTCTTTCAAATGAGATCCGTGATGACATACTTTCGAATTGTCCGTTGCACAAGTATTCATACCTTATCATTTAAGTATTCATACCTCATCGAGCAAGTATTCTTACCTCATCAGTATTTCACAAATAAAAAACTGGACACATCATTCACTCATTTTTTACCGATTGAAATTTCATTACCACTCAATAACTGGAAGTGTCAAATACACTCTATCTTAGGTATGAATACTTGTTCGATGATGTATGAATACTTGCTCGACGTGATATGAATACTTGCATGACGAGATATAAATAGTTTTACGAGGTATGAATACTTGCGCGACGGATAACTCAAAAGTACTTCATCATGGATCTCATTTGAAAGAGAAAATTGCGTAGAAGACGTTTGTGATTTTAGATTCGCAAAATTCTTCACAGATTGTCAGAAATATTGGTTAGAGTGAACGGAGAAAAAAAACCACCTCTAAAAACGTGTAAAAGATGGGTGGGTGATGTGTCCATTTTTTTTATACTTGATATCTTAGATATGAATACTTAGTGTATTATATATGAATACTTGATGTATTATATATGAATACTTGTGCGCGTCAGTTGTAAAAAATTTCAAATATAAGCGGTCCCCCCAGTTAATTAGCGGTCCCCCACGTAATTAATAATTGATACACGTTTTCTTTTGTCTTTTTGTGCTTGAAGTTGTGGTCCCCTAGATAATTAATGATTGGGGGATGAATGAGGGATAGGAGCCGGAGGAAAAAAATCTTTATCCTATTTTTTTTATCTTTTGACATACTTTCATACAAAAATCTCATACAAAATGACATATTAAATGACAAATAATATTTCTTAAATGATATAAAAAATTAGAAATAAATAAAAATATGATCAATCAATTATTAATCAATTCAAAAGTTCTTTAAATGACATATAAAAAATAGAAAGAAATCATGATCAATTCGAAAGATGATACATTTTGCATGTAGCGAGCACTTTTCTAAATAAATTTGGACTTCTACATATAAAATTACATAAAAAATATTCATAAAATCAAAATATTTGATCAAATGATTTATATTCAATTTGAAATTTCATCTTTTAATTTAAGTCGTTGGTGGATTAGGACATCTATGTGCTTAATATAAGAATGAAGATAAGAAAATGAATAATAAATTGAGCCGACGCTTAAAAAGAGATCAATAATCAGATTATGTGCTACATATGTAATTAATTCTCGATAACATTTAATTAAATTGATATATTTAAATTTTCTATTTTAAATTTTACGGTCTAGATCAGGATACGATCATAAATGATTTGAGATTAGTCATTTTTTGAGTAAAGGATGGGGTCGAGCCACCCAACTATTTAATCCACGATGAATTTTTTTATCCGGGTTTCGAATTTATGACCTCTTGCATAGAAAGAATGGACCTACATTGGATTTTGAGTTTTTATGGAGATTTATACCCCTGTTGTTTCTCTTCTATTGGTTTTGTATTATTCTATTAGCTTCTCACCTAGCAAACTTTAGCTGCTTTATATACCAGTTTGTGTTCCAGGCTTGTCTGATGTCTGAGGTATTTGTAAGAACTTGCTTATTTTACTGGTATGTAATGAAACCGGTAGGTTATACAACTATTATTGTATAACTGAATATAACTGGTGGGTTTTACTTCACTTTTGTCCAAAAAAAAAAAAATTGCCCCCCACTGAATCGCTTTTAATTAAGCTGATAATCACCTGACAAGGACTATAAAAATAAAATGAAGTATATTTCAAGCTTTGTAAAATCAACTAAAGTATGAGACCGGTACCAAGTTGAACAAACTAGAACCAAGAACCGACAAAGACTATTATAAAAAATTATCCCTAAAAATTTAATAAATTCAAGAAACTCTTCATCAAAATCAATATGATTTGAACCTCTTGGAGCAGGAATACAGGGGCTAGGAGAGTCCATATCAAATTGATTATCACGATTTGCATAATAATTGAGCTCTGTCACCTCTGCGATATAATCTTGGACAATATTGCCTGTAATAAAATTGTAAAAACCATATGAGAAACTTTTAACTTTTTCCAGTTAAGCCCGACATTTCATTGTTGTTTGAAATATCCAATATTTATAAGATCTGCAAAGTTTTGTGGAAAGATTGAGTTAAGTGATGAATAACCATTCTCATGGGTTCCGCTGATACATCATTAAATCGACAAATAAGTGATGAATAACCTTATTTGAGTAACTGAGAAAACCAAAAGAAAAATAAAATGTTGCAAATGCTGATTCATTCACAGAATTACTCCTCTGAAACATTAAATCGACAAATCTAATTCTAGTCTAAGTAATCTAAAAATACATAAATTACCCCTTAATTAATCCTCATTGCATCTAAGTTTCATGAAACACCAACTAAGATGTAAAATTCTAATCTCAATTAAACAATGTAAAGTTCTCTATGGTGTTTAAGATATGGTGGTTGTTGCTACAAACTCGGAAATAGTCTCAGCACAGTTACTGGTACCACAAACACAAATGCTGATGAGCACTGAACATGGTCTAGGTCATATCATCAGAAATTGTTAATTTTCTCGAGTTGCACGCAGTAACGTGGTTTGAACTTGGTTTCTGCAAGCTCAAATTAAGTATATCTAAATCAGATCACTATTTGTCATTTAAAAGGAAAGAGACTTGATAAGCGTAAATCAGGTCACTATTTGTCATTTAAAAGAAAAGAGACTTGATAAGCGTCTCGACGGTCTATGTGCAAATCATATTATTGGTGCTCATTGAGACGTCCGTGTCATATTAATCGGCGTTGTTTTACTATGAATTTAAACAACCTACAAAATAAAGACAATATAAATAATTAGACAAGATGAAGAAATAAAGAGGAAGAAAAAAAGATGAAAGAAATTAATTTGATTAGACAGTGAGTCGTGTGAAAATTACTAACCTCGATCCAGTGAATAGGTGCGAAATTAAATTCTCTAAATTCTAACTATTCAAAACACAACTAACATAACAATTTTGTTTTGCTTATATCGGTGCTAATGTATTAACTGATATCAGAAGAACATCAAATAATTATATCGGTTAGGACAATAATACCACTATAATAAGTTCAATATCTTCTATCAGTACTTTACCAGTGACCGATAGAAGAAATTCGTGTCCATCTCCTATCGGTTCCTGAGGGAACAACCAATAGAATAATTTTCAACTTATTTACTAACTTGTCACAATTCCTTTAGTTTATCGGCTTGAGACTAGGATCGGTCTAAACCGTTAGAAAATGGATAACATAAGATTCCGTTTTTTTAGTAGTGTTTCCAGCACAACCAGAAATTCAAAGTTATTTTTTATTATAAAATATTGTCATGCTCTTGAGAATTATTAAATTTTCATGCTTCTGCCTAACTAATAAGTTTATTATCGGAAATTTGATATATTTTTTATTTTAGATTTAATATTTGTTGTCATATTAACTTAATTATCAGACAATTATTTGTTTTGTATCCGTTTTGATATTCATGGATTATCCGCTCCGTATCTGTATCTGCTAAAGGCAGATTCAGTTTTAAAATTTGACATCCATTTACTATACTTATTCGTACATATTTGTTTCCGCTCATTGAAAGACGGATACAAATTTGATATGAGCATTATTCGCTCGAATTATCTCTGTTTTCACTCATGACTATGGTAATTGACCGTGGATATTGTCAGCTCACTTTAAAATCCGCTTATATAAGTCCGCATATGCGATATGCAGTGATTTTCTGCATGCATGAACAAAACTGTATTTTAAAACATAGGATGAAGTTCTAGCCGATCATAAACTTATTGACATGGGGTGCAAAGTCCGTTTTAGATAGATAGGCCAGGAATATTTAAATGCTATACATATAAATGGTATAGTTAATTATCACTCCTTTATTAAAAAAATAATAATTAATTAATAATCAAACAAAAGCAGGAGATCGATGCATGTGCTATATATATAAGAGGAGTACCTGCAATGTGTTTTGCCCAAGGAAAAAAAAAAGGTTAAGGATCCATCGCTACAATCCTTGGACTAATTAATTATAAAATAAACAAATTCTCTTGATCTAGCTAGGTGGAAAGATGAGTAATGAAGCACAGAAAACATGCCCCGCTGTTTGCAACAGTGAGAAGCAGGAGAGTTTTGCTCGCAGGTTTATTAACTATGAGCCGACTGCGTGGGGTGCTGACACTTTCATCACTCACACAGCCCCTATTCAGGTATACCGCCATACATTAATCTCTATATTTTCCCATGAAAATCAACTCCTAAGTTCTAGTTTGCTGTTGGGTGCCTTGTATATACTGGTTGTTTCATAATAAACAGAGAGTATATAGTTCTACTTCGCTGAAAAGAAAAGATAATTAACTGCTGTAAAATTTCTTTATTATCAATTACGTTTGATATGTAAAATCAAAAAGTAATTAATAACGCTTGAGTGCTTAAATTGTATTTAAGATATTGAAGATCGATGGCAAACATATATATAGGAGAATGGAGTAGCTAGTCTGATGGGCATCAGACCTACTTTTTGGTCCGATGTGCTCTAGAATCGTGTGGTACGAATTAAGATCCGTACGGACAAAAATTGACGCGAACGCGCAAAAATATTAAAGCAGAGCACACTGATCTTAAAGCAGATTGGACGGTCATGGAGCCCATCAAACCTAAATTAGGTCCAATGGGCATCAGACCTACTCTTCAGTCTATATATATAGTTGGCCAATAATTAAGGACAGATTCAGATTTTCCACGCTTGTTTAATTTCCTGTTTACAATTGGAACAGTACTAACCTTGGAAGCACAAGAATACTTAAAGCCCTCAGTTAGTTGAACCTTTTTTCATAAATTTGAAGTAACTGATACAGTCAGTGTATAAAAATTGCCCAAGGCCAATTTCTTAAATATTTTTTCACAAAGCTCTTATATGTACCAAATATAATACAAGACGAGTGTTTACTTGACAGTGGATCAAATTGTATAGGCCTTTTGTTTGTCTTTCATATATATATATCGGTAGTATTAATTAGAAAGTGATTACAATGTATATCATTTGATACATTTCATTAAACAAAGTACCTTCTTTTCCGAGATTACAATAAAGAAAGTTAAGTTTACGTTGATTACTATATATAAAGTTGAGTGAGGCTATGGTGCTATGCATAGCACCAATGGCTAGTGTACTACGGCTCAATATGGTACTTTTTAAAATCCTAACGGTCGATCTGACCGTTCAATGTGATATCCATATGAATATGTACTTGCAAACTAAATTTTATATTTTTTCGAATTTTTTTACTATTTTTTTAGATAGGTAGAAAAATCAGTGTTTTTTGAAAATTCTGGACCATCAAAATTCTACCTATCTGAAAAAATAGTAAAAAAATTCGAAAAAATATAAAATTTAGTTTGCAAGTACATATTCATATGCTTATCACATTGAACGGTCGGATTGACCGTTAGGATTTTAAAAAGTACTATATTGAGCCGTAGTACACTAGCCATCCGTGCTATGCATAGCACCATAGCCTCACTCTATAAAGTTTATAGTTTGTTAGATAAGCAGGGAAATCCAATATTTTTTACTGATTTCATGTATGTGCATATATTGTATAATATGTATACACGCGAATATTCATGCAGAACTAACAGAGTGTTAAATCCACCAGGGTGTTCTCTAGCTCAACCACAAAAATCTTAATTGATAACTTCAATTGATGAATTTCGAACCAATAATTTTATATATAGTTCAGGAATGATGCATTTATTATAAATTTATAAATTGTTTGGTTTATTTGTACTTCAACAAGGCAATGAAATATGAAGCCGCAGAATATTTTGATGTGCGCTGTCATTTTTTAATTATTTGGGAATGACCTTCAATTTATTGGAGAAGTAATTACATACGTCACTTGTGAACATCATGATCACCAGTTTGACGTATGTAATAAATTTTTCATTTGATAATCAAAATTAATTGTGTATTTTTAATTTAGGGTGATCACGCATTCACTATTTACAAAAAATTACAAAAGATGGACCCAAGAATTAAGTAGTCAATTGCCAATTTAGCTTGACAGGTCCAAATTACGAGTTATTCATTATCCATTTAAAAAGTTATCTGTACATCTATATCTACAGTTTGATCTGTAGACACACTTGACCGCCAATTTCTAATTTATTTTCCAAAACTAGAAATATATTGTGATCCAAATTGTATTTCTAAATTTTGGTCATTAATTCAAATTGTAATATTGTGATCTAAATTGTTTTTGAACCTGTTGGACTATTCATGTAATTTTTTTTCTTTTATATATAACGTATAATATGAGTAGAACTAAGGTATTCGTAACCTCACCAAGTCTCTAGATAAGTTTAATTTAAAAATCTATCGGATCAACTTCAAAAGAAATATCTAAACCTTTGAAACCGGTCGATCTACTTCACGATTGATTGACTTTATTCTATATTAATTTGAAAATTTATAAATTTGAGACGTAAACGCATCACCCATGAAGTAGAGTGGTTTCAACGATTTGAATTTCTCGTTTGAAGTTAATCCGATAGATTTTGGACTTAAGCTCACGAAAGACTTGGTAAGCTTAAGAACACCCTAGTTTCTAAACCGTATAATATATTTAAAACCTAAGAAAGAATAATACAAACTAATTAAGCTTCCTCTCAATTCTGTGTCTCTTCCTTCACCACTCTCTACACTTCTCTATTTCGCTAAAACCTTAATAGTAATCAACAAATTTTCAATTTTATCTACACATGAACCAACAAAAGGGTACGCAAAGATTATTGTACGAAACTAAAAAGTTTTACATTATGCATGGTGCAAACCATAACTAAAATTTAGTGGTAAGCGTCATATATATTAGTTACATGACCCCAATAGTGTTATCTTGGCACATTTGGTCTTGCAGAAGCCCAAAGAGTGGATCGAAGCAAAGATAAGGGAACTAAAAGAGGAAGTTAGAGCGATACTTGGGTCCACCTGTGGAGATGGTGAACTTAATTGATACAATCGAACACTTGGGCATAGGTTACTACTTTAAGAGGGACATTCATAATGCATTAAGCCATCTTCATGATGCTAAACTAGTTTATTGTGATCTTCATCATGTGGCAACTCGCTTCCGGATACTCAGGCAACATGGGTTTAACGCGTCTTCAGGTAATATGCAATTAATTTCATGGTAAGTCATCTTTCGTACCAGCTTTTGTTTAATTTCAACTTTTTAAGAAAAAACTTATCTTAAATAGAATAACTCCTGGATCTATCTCCCGATATTTTTATTAATAACCTAAAAAAAAAAACAAATATCAAATATAACCTCTGTTGCAAATTATTTTTAAATATAACCTAACCGCCCAGGAGTGGGGCGGTCCACTTATCCAAGCTAATCGCCCGGCTAAGGGGCGGTCCAGTACCCTCATCTAACCGCCCCCAGCGGGCGGTTGGCCTAATTTTTTTTTTTTAAAACGCCCAGCCCCCCCAGCCCTCTAACCTAACCGTTGAGCCCCCCCTGCCCCCCCCCCCACCCGCCCGACCCCCCTGCTGAGCACCCCCCTCTGATGCGACCCCCCACCTTCTCTCTCTCTCTCTCTCAACCCTCTCCCTCTCTAGCCGAATCTCTCTCTCTCTCAACCTCTCTCTCTAGCCGAATCTCCCTCTCTCTCTCTCTACCCGAACACCCCCCTCTCTCTATCTCGGTCGATTATTTACGGGTAAGTTCCTTCCTAATTTTTTTTTTGAAGAAATTGAATTGTTAATTACCGTGTGAGGTTGTTGATTTTTCCGACGCGATTGAATTTATTAAAACGATGGTTTAGGGTTTAGGGTTTAGTTTGGAAATTGAATTGTAAATGTGTGCGGGTTGTTGATTTTCCCGACGCGATTGAATTGATGAAAATTAGGGTTTACGGGTTATAAATTACGGTTGACGGTTTAGGGTTTAGGGTTTAGTTTGGAAATTGAATTGTAAATGTGTGCGGGTTGTTGATTTTCCCGACGCGATTGAATTGATCAAAATTAGGGTTTACGGGTTATAAATTACGGTTGACGGTTTAGGGTTTAGGGTTTAGTTTGGAAATTGAATTGTAAATGTGTGCGGGTTGTTGATTTTCCCGACGCGATTGAATTGATCAAATTTATGATTTACGGTTTATAAATTACGGTTGACGGTTTAGCGTTATAAATTAGGGGTAAGGGGTTATAAATTAGGGTTTAGGGTCCAAAATTAGCGTTTCGGTTCAAAATTCCTACATTATACTTTTTTATATCTAAAATTGTGAAATTTAAGTTATTTGAAATTGTGCACTGCAGATACTATGGAGAGGGGGGATAGTTCGTCTAGCACGGAGGCTCCAAGTGCATCCGGTGTAGAGGCATCTGGTGCAGAGGCTCTCGGTGCAGAGTACCCTACACATGCAGCTAATACATTCAGTCCTCTTCTGTGGATTCCACACGTTCAGCACCGGGTCGCGCTCGCATCTAAGGAGGTACGTTGGTTTTTAAGCAATTTAGTTCAAATTACATATTTTTATTATGGCATATAGTAAGTCGCTTAGACTGAAATCATTGTTAAATGCAGGACGAGACGATATTGACCGTGAGACATCGCACCCCCGGGATATCGTACGTCGGTCATCCTTTGATGGAGCAGTGCATTATGAATCTCGGGTTGTATCAGCTGGCTACCATGCCTCAGAGTAAGATCGACCAGGCTCTCATGAGCGGGCTCGCGGAGAGATGGCGACCGGAGACTCATTCGTTTCACCTTCCCTTTGGGGAGATGACCGTGACCCTAGCTGATGTGAGCGCTTTATGGGGTCTACGGATCGATGGCGAGCCTATCAGCGGTGTCTCCGACAGTCCACTTCACGTGGGGATGATACAGGAGCTTCTGGGGGTCACGGATCCAAAGGCGCTGCAGAAGAAGAAGAAGAGGAAGGATGAGGAGGAGTTCCGGTATTCGGGGTACTGCATTAGCCTAGCGGCGCTCCGCGATCACTTCTTCCTGCATCGGATCACAGCCGAGACCACTGATCTGGAGGCCGTCATGAGGTAATAATTAAAATCTTGAAATTAAAATATGTTATGAACTCAACAGTGAAAACCATTATTTATCTTAACTATTTTATATTTTTAGGTATGTGAGGGCCTTTGTGATGGATCTCTGTGGCAGCGTCATGTGCGATGACACGGTTCCGATTATGGTCTTCTCTCTGCTGAGAGAAATTGAGAGTCCATCGAAGTGGAACTGGGGCGGAGCTGTGATCGCCCACTTATACCGGAGCCTGTGCCATGCTTGCTTGGTAAGTTTTCACAAATATTTCGGAATTTTTATTACAATAATTAGGGTTCAATAATCACCAACATTTTTACCTCATGTCCAAAATATAGGTGAAGAACATGCAGATCCACGAACCACTTCTTCTACTCCAGCAATGGTCGTGGTCTCATTTGCCGGTATGTCGGCCAGTTCGTCCGTCTCTTGTCCCATTCTTGAGGAGACAGGATGCCGAGAGGTGTCCCGCGTACGGTGCCATATGGGGCAGTCACCACACGTACGAGAACACGGGCAAAGGGAGAACTGTGGGGATTTCCTATGTCCGGAGTCAGCTCCAGATGCTTCACGAGAGTAGTGTCGACTGGTTCCCCTACCGTGAGTTCTACGAAAGGAACGCACTTTGTCGACTGACATTGGAGCAGAGGGATCTCTGGTTTTATCGGGGGCCGTGCGTATGTTACTGGATTGTTGAGTACACGTATCCAGATCGCGTGACCCGACAGTTTGGTTTGGACGCATTTGTCCTGGAGTTCCCAGATCTGGGAGAGACTGAGACCACCAAGCTGCACAAGTAAGCTAAAATTACTTAATTGCTTGTATATTTCGTTACTTGTTCAGTCCTGCACGTTATTAACATTTTTTTTAATTTAAATGTACTGCAGGACTAAACACAATAAGCCCAATGTCGACTGGAGACTGCGTCTCGCGAATCATTACCTCCGAGCACGGTCTCCGCAGCATCACATATGGTCTCCTCCTACGGCGGATGATGTCACACTGGGCGCAGGTCCTGGGACCTTGAGGTACTTAGTCTGGTACCAGAGGTGGGGCATGCCCTCAGTATACCTCACGGGCCACTGGGGTGAGACCCTTCGACGGAGGCTTTCTCGTGCACAGTCGAGAGGTTTTTTGTCTTTTGGACCGATCTAGGCTCGCCAGGTAATTACTTATGAAACTGACATATTTAAACCATTAAATGTTTATTTATTTTTTCCTATAATAATAAAAAAACACTTTGTGCAGGTTCTTACCGGTATTAGAGGAGTAGCACACAGCTTGGTGTGCATGGCAAAAGAAGGTTGGCGAGCAGTGGGATGTGCAATGCTCCAGCACAGTGCCCCTATGGTGGAGGACTCCGGCTTTGACGGGCGCCTCATTGGCATGTTGCGTGACAGTGGGGAGAACATAAACTGGCGCGAGATAGAGCCCCCACCACTTGATCCGGATCAGCCCCCAGTCGCTATATACGCTCATGAGATGTCGCCACCTCCTCCAGGTAATTTGATTTTGTCGTACACAGTCATTTCTCGTTAAAAAACTATTC
The DNA here is from genome assembly GCA_025461125.1 of Carex kokanica. NCBI lineage: Eukaryota > Viridiplantae > Streptophyta > Magnoliopsida > Poales > Cyperaceae > Carex > Carex kokanica. The sequence goes on along the minus strand of JAJGRX010001043.1, from coordinate 207,978 downwards.
TCATTAATTTGTCTTCAATTCTGCAGTGGATGACTCAGGTTGGGGCTTCCACGAATGGGTGTTGAATAACAATGCGTGGAACGCTTACTACAATGAGTTTGGAGTTCCGGTGCAGATTGGCCAGGTAGCAAAAATTTATTTTTTAAACTACTTACTAGTTATTTCTTTGTAGCAAAACTAACATTGTTTACATTAAGGATGAAGCTCCACTATGGCAGGCCACCCCGGAGTTCACTATGGCTGGCCTTACTGGAGATGATGCCGGGGATGAGGGACCGAGCCTCCACATACCACGATATCCGGAGGCCAGACAACACGACGACGAGGCCAGTGGGAGTGGAGCACAACATGCAGATGCCTTTGCATCTGCTATATTTGGCACACCGCCTCCTCCGCCTACGTATCCATCGACCTGGGAGGCCGACCCATGGGAGATGCGGCCCATCCCCCCACTGGTGGAGGATCCATGGGCCGAGGCGGATACAGCCGCACAGGAGGAAGAGGTTCACGTGAGGTGTGTATAGCCGCCTAGGGACCGTCATCCACCTGATAGGTTGGATCTCTCTGGTCGTCGACCTCGCCCTCGTCATTAATTTTTTTATGTTTTGTAGTTTGATAGGTTTCTACTATTGTATATTCGGTCTGGACTGTTTTGTCTGAGTTGTGGACATTTAGATTACATAGATTTGATTTTTTTTGGTGGACTTACCATTTATATTACATATTTTCCACTTTTTACCACGTTACCCACATCGACAATCAATACAACAGCTGTATAATCGACAATTATTATAAAAGAAGAATCGACGGTCTAACGTCAAACGACACATTCAAACTCAACTCAATTTTATTGAAAATTACAATAAAAAACAATTAAGCACAAGTATGTCATTTTTATATAAAAATTACAATAGAAAAAATATATCTTACAAAAATATATATTTAAGAGTAGAACTAGGGTGTGATGTGCTCACCAAACTCTTTGGTGAGCACAACTCTACATAAACTATCGGATTCACTTCAAATGAGATTAATCCAACCGTTGAAACCGATGTACTTTACGAGTGATGCATGTACATGCAAAATTTTGAATTTTTTGAATTCATTTAGTCTCAAGTCAAGTGGTCAAAATTGATGAAAAATGAATGATCCAAAATGAAGTTGTTTTAATGCATTCAAAAAATTCTCAATTTTGACCACTTGACTTGAGACTAAATGAATTCAAAAAATTCAAAATTTTGCATGTACGCCCATCACTCGTAAAGTACATCGGTTTCAACGGTTGGATTAATCTCGTTTGAAGTGAATCCGATAGTTTATGTAGAGTTGTGCTCACCAAAGAGTTTGGTGAGCACATCACACCCTAGTTCTACTCTTTAATATATCTTCATATATCTTATAAATATTTCTTAATAAAAAGATATCTACAAAAAAAAATATATATCTTAATATATCTATAAAAAAATATATATATCTTATAAATATATCTTAATAAAAATATATCTTAATAAAAAGATATTTACAAAAAAAAAAAATCTTAATATATCTAAAAAAATATATATATCTTATAAATATATCTTAATATATCTGTAAAAAAAAATAAAAAAAATAAGCGAACCGCCCGCCTAGGGGGCGGTTAGCTAGGAACAATGAACCGCCCCACAAGGGAGCGGTTAGGTTATATTTAAAAATAATTTGCAATCGGGGTTATATTTGATATTTGTTTTTTTTTTTTTTAGGTTATTAATAAAATATCGGATCTATCTCCTTAAAATCTTGTTTGAATTTCTAAATCGCATATATTATCATATATAGTTGACTCTTGTTTAATGAGTTTTTTTTTTTAATAAAATTGTATCTGCAGACGTAGTTAGGAGCTAGTGGGAGGGAATATATTGTCACATATTGGACTCATGTGGCTCCGCCTCTATCTCCAGACATTTAATTAATCGCTTAAGCTGACCATTTCCTGTCTTAAACATTTACAGCTGTTTTTCTCAATTTAAAGATGATCAAGGAAACTTTGATGAGAATATAAGCAAGGACCCGAAAGGATTGCTAAGCCTGTTGTTGATTTTATGAATTCTGAGGAGATAATTTTATTGAAGAACAACAACTTATTTTACAGCAGTCATAATCTCTATTTATACAAGTATTCTAACGGTTCTTTTTATTTTACCGTTGGTACCTTACTGTACCACTGTACCGTTGGTACTTTACTATTTATGCTACTTCTTCTTGATTTAATCTTAGCCACTCGATCAATGATGATCAATGACTGAGATCGATTATATTACTCCACTATTTTTAACACTCCCCCTCAAGCTAGGAAGGTATAGGTCATGCAATCCTAGCTTGTTAATTAGTCATATCCCCAAAATTTGTTGGATCCAACCCTTTGGTAAAAACATCCGCTAATTGATCTTTGCTTCTCACAAACGGTGTTCTATTTCTTTGGCTTGGACCTTCTCTCTAATAAAGTGACAATCCACTTCTATGTGTTTTGTTCTTTCATGAAACACCGGATTTGATGCGATATGTCAAGCGGAATTATTATCGCAATACATCTTCATAGGTTGATTAAATTCGATGCTCATGTCTCTAAGTAGTTCTTCGATCCATATTAGTTCACTTGCGGTGGATGCCATGGCTCGGTACTCCGCTTCCGTGCTTGATTGAGCCACGATATTTTGTTTCTTGTTTTTCCATGTGACTAGATTCCTGCCTACAAATGTACAAAAACCGGTGGTGGATTTTCTATCAAATCTACTGGCCCAATCCTGCATCGGAATAGCCACATATTTCATTATGATTATTGTTCATAATTTTTATGCCTTTTTTCGGGATTTCTTTTTAAGTATCTCAATATTCTATTAATGGCCTCCAAGTGAGGTGTTCTTGGCGAATACATAAATTTACTAATTTGGCTTACGGGAAATGAAATATCCGGATGCATTCCTGTGAGATAAATTAATTTTCCTACAAGTCTTTGAAATTGGTTTATGTCTTCTAAAGGTTCACCATCCTCGGTATTTAATTTATATTTGTTATCTATTGGTGTAGAGGCCGGTTTACAACCTAATTTACCGGTTTCTTTTAACAAATCTAAGGTATATTTTCTTTGTGAAATTAATAGGCCTTTGTTTGAAAAAACTACTTCTATTCCTAAAAAATATTTTAAATATCCTAAACCTTTAATGTCAAATTTTTCTTTTAATTGGAATTTGATTTTCCTAATTTCTTCTAAATTGTTTCCGGTAATTATTAAATCATCTACATATACTAATACAAGGGTTGTATTTTTTCCTTCACTTTTGGTAAACAAAGAATGGTCGGCACTACTAGTTTTAAAATTACAATAATTTAAATATCAGCTAAGTTTGCTATACCATGTCCGAGGTAATTGCTTCAATCCATAGATTGATTTATTCAACCTACATACTAGATTAGAATTGTTTTCTATTTTATGGCCGAGCGGTAGGGTCATGTACACCTTTTCTTCAAGTGTTCCTTGAAGAAAATCATTTTTACATCCATTTGATATATGTTCCAATTATTATTTACCGCAATAGAAAGTAAAATTCTAACGGTGTTCATTTTTGCTACCGGTGCAAAGGTTTCGTTATAATCTATACCATAGGTTTGAGTATACCCTTTGGCCACCAATCTAGCTTTGTACCGTTCTATGGTACCATCACTATTGTATTTTATTTTGTATACCCATTTACCTTATGGGTTTTTTATTTTTTGGTAATTGTACAATTACCCATGTGTCATTGTTTTCTAAACCCATTAATTCATCTCTCATGGCTTTGCACCATACCGGGTTGGTTATTGCATCTCGGTAATTATTTGGTTCCACCTCTTTTTGAATAGAAATAAAAAATGCATGATAATCAGATGAAATATTCTCATATGATACAAAGTCTTGTATAGGATATTGTACCATATAAGTTATGAAATCTCTAAGTTTGGTAGATGGTTGGCGCACTCTTATGGACCTTCGTACCATGGTATTTTCTTCTTCCTCATTATTTTCATCATTCTCATTCTCATTGTCATTATCATTATCATTATTGTTATTATTATTTATTTGATCTTCATGGTTATCGGATTCGATTTCATAATCCACATTTGGTATGAAATCTAAATCATTCAAGAGAGGTGATATTGGCTTAACTTGGTCATTTTCAAGTGGTTTATTATCTATCTTACCATTTTTAAAGTATGGTTCATCTTCACAAAATATCACATCTCTAGATATAAATAATTTATTATTAATGGGGTCATAACACTTGTAGCCTTTTATATGGTGAATACCCTAAAAAAATAGCTTTTGTTGACATCAAATCAAATTTATCTTTTCTTTTAATATGAACAAAACATACACAACCGAAAACCCGTAAGTAATCTAGATTCTTTTTTTGTTGATAAAGAATTTTGGTTGGACTCTTGTTTTCTAAAGTAACACTAGGTAGTCTATTAATTAGATGTGTAGCACAAAGGATGGCATCGGACCAATAAATTTTTGAAACATTATTTTGAAATAATAATGCACGTGTCATTTCTGATAAATGTCTATTTTTTCTTTCCACACTCCATTTTGTTCGGGAGTGTTAATACAAGTTGTTTGGTGTATAATTCTTTTTTCTTTAAAAAGATTATCAAAAATTTTATTTACAAATTCCGTTCCATTATCCGACCTAAAAATTTTAAGTTTAGCGTTGAATTGAGTTTCTACAAGACATAGAAATTCTTTAAAACACGTAAATACCTCATCTTTTGATTTAAGTAAATATAACTATATAGCTTTAGAAAAGTCATCAATAAATATCACAAAATACTTAAATCCATTATAAGAATTAATTGGAGCCGGACCCCATACATTGGAGTGGACCAAATCAAACGAGGCCTCACTTCTACTAGTGGAAAGTGAAAAGGGAAGTCTCGTTTGCTTTGCCAATTTACATATATCACAATTAATACAACTATATTTTGGAAAATTTAAAACATTATTTAAAATCTTGTTGGAGAGATGCCCGAGTCTCTTGTGCCATCTATCATAATTAATCGAGCTTGCGGAAGCACAAATTTTCAATTGTTCTAAATCCAAAAGGTAATGTCCATTTTTCATAAACCCTTCACCAATCTTGTCCCCGGTTACCCGGTCCTGAAATATTACATTTTCACATGAGAAAATTACATTACAATTAAATTTTTGCATTAATTTTTTAACCGAAAGTAGATTTATAGGAAAGATTTTTAAGTATAACACATTATTGATTTTTTTGTTGCTCAAAACAATTTCACCTACACAATGAATTTTTTCTTTCATACCATTTGCTACGGTCACATATTGGTCATTTTTTGGATAATTTCAAATTCTTAAGGAAATTTTCATTTCCAAACATATGGTCGGTTGCACCACTATCAACAATTATTTAGTTGAATAAATTAAAATTATTTGAGTGAGATACAATACCACATGAACTAGCAGAATTTTGAGCAAGCAACATGGTTAGCTGCTGGAGAATCTGTTGCATTTGATCCCCTGACCCGCTAGACTCGCCAGCGCCCAACTTGGACCCACCAGCATTTGAACATGGTTCAACCGAACCGGTTGGGTTATATTTCACTTCTTCTTCTTTTTCGGTCTGTGCAGAGAAGCCTCCCCTACGCGATATTTCTCTCTTTTCTTCATTCCACATGCTAGACCTACCGCCTCTCCCTTTCCTTGGATTCGCCTCCCTCCACCACTTCGGCTTAAGATTCGGATGCAGGAAATAACAATTCTCGGCCCTGTGACCCTCTTTCTTGTAGTGAGAACATTTCTCACTTCTCGAATTCGACAGATTTTGAACATTTTGAGAACTAGGGTTTTGATGATTTTGGGGAAATCTTACGGCGTGGCCGTGGGGCTCGTGTTCCTCGCCATGGCTGGCTTGTGGACCCCCATGACCTCGCGCAATGAGCCTTCTCGCTGAATTTGATTAACTACCTCGAAGAAGGAGGGAAGGTCAGGTGCTCGGATGATTTGTGACCGAATGATCTCGTAGCTGGCATCAAAGCCCGCGAGGTATGAGAAGATTCGATCATCTTCTTTTCTTTTTTTGAGTTCTTTGGGATCTGTTGTGAATGGCCGATAGACATCGAGTTCATCGTATTTCTTTTTGAGGGAGGCAAGGTATTCTAAATGGGTTCTAGTTCTCTTTTTTCTTGCTGGATTTCTATTTGGAGGCAATAAACATGAGAATGGTTTTTTTTTGTCCATAAAAGGATTGAATTTCCTTCCACAGTTCTTGTGATGTGTTACAACTTTGGAGAAACAAATCAGTGACTTGTTGCTCCATGGACCCGTATAAGAGAGCCATTACGGTATGATCTTCTTTTTGCCATTTTCGAATTTGGATTTTTTCGGCATCTGTCGATTTTTTTCGGATTTTCCGGTTCTGGTTTTGCTTTATCTCCAATGATGTATTCAATCTTATCTCTACCACTAAGAGAAATGGTGACTGATTTGGCCCATGATAGATAGTTCATATCATTGAGCAAGGTCGGAGATTGTTTCGATGGGTTGGTAGCCTTGTTTGTTTGCTGCCCCCATTGATCCATTTTTGATGTTGCTTGATTGATGAATTTCTGCTGTGGCTTTTCTGTTTCTGTTTATGAGTTTACCAATTTACTGGTAAATATCGGTTATCGGGTTATCGGGTATTGTTATCAAAGTTGCTCTGATACCATGTTGATTTTATGAATTCTGAGGAGATAATTTTATTGAAGAACAACTTATTTACAGCAGTCCTAATCTCTATTTATACAAGTATTCTAACGGTTCTTTTTATTTTACCGTTGGTACCTTACTGTACCACTGAACCGTTGGTACTTTACTATTTAATGCTACTTCTTCTTGATTTAATCTGAGCCACTCGATCAATGATGATCAATGACTGAGATCGATTCTATTACTCCACTATATTTAACACCTGTATAACGCAGGGTATCTTGCGACTCCCGGTGAGGAAATACTTGTTGATGCAATTTCTTTTGCTAGGGGCCATCTCTCATTAATGCTTGATGATTTGAGATCCCCACTAAGGAAACAAGTATTGCGCGCACTCAAGATGCCGTTGCATAAGATGTTGGCGAGAGTGGAGGCAAGGTTTTATATTGAAGAATATGATGAGGAGGAAAGCCGCAAATGAAAGATTACTTGAGCTTGAAAATTTGGACTTTAATACATGCCAAACTCTTCATTTAGAAGAGATGAAAATTCTTTCTCTGTGAGTTCAATAACATATATATATAATCCTTTTAATATGGAGAACATGATTGAGCACTTTTTATAAGTCCATGGTGCTTTGCAATGTAAACCTACCTAATAAGCTTCGTTACAACAAAATACACACACATGCACACACTACTTTCTTAGTTAAATATATAGTGCTTCATTTCATTATTACTGAACGGCTTCACAAAAAGTTAATTTCAGTACCTATTTGTGAACATAGATTATTAATTAATACAGACTTGGTTATACACATGTTGCAGATGGTGGAAGAACCTAAATATTGGCGAGAATCTAACATATGCACTGGAGCGCTTATTAGAGGTCTATATCGTTTTGAGTTGGGGACAATATTTTGAGGCCGATCAGTATAGCCGTGCACGGATAATGAATGCCAAGTTTAATGCATTGCTAACAGTTATGGATGACACTTTTGATGTGTACGGTACATATGAAGAGTGCAAGCTTCTAAATGATGCAATACAGAGGCAAGTTATATTTAAATATAGAATGAGGCTATGGTGCTATGCATAGCACCAATGGCTAGTGTACTACGGCTCAATATGGTACTTTTTAAAATCCTAACGGTCGATCCGACCGTTCAATGTGATATCCATATGAATATGTACTTGCAAACTAAATTTTATATTTTTTCGAATTTTTTTACTATTTTTTTAGATAGGTAGAAAAATCAGTGTTTTTTGAAAATTCTGGACCATCAAAATTCTACCTATCTGAAAAAATAATAAAAAAATTCGAAAAAATATAAAATTTAGTTTGCAAGTACATATTCATATGGTTATCACATTGAACGGTCGGATCGACCGTTAGGATTTTAAAAAGTACCATATTGAGCCGTAGTACACTAGCCATCCGTGCTATGCATAGCACCATAGCCTCACTCTTAAATATATACCTGTGATATGTTTTCTTCATTAGTTATAATTAAGGGAAAATTGGTTATTTGCCACTCCAAAACCTTCTAATTCTAAAAATGCCATCCCAAAATTTGAAATTGTAAAAATGCCACTCTAAACTTCATTAATTCCTAATTTTGCCATTTCTAATGTATTCTTATGCTTTTTTTATTAAAAATTAACTGAAAAATATTATTTTTGCAAATAATCTTGAAATTGTATGAAGGGTATAATCGGAAATACAGAAATACGTATACCAAAACAGTATTTTTCAGTTAATTTTTAATAAAAATAGCATAAGAATACAGTATAAATGGCAAAATTAGGAATTAATGAAGTTTAGAGTGGCATTTTTACAATTTCAAATTTCGGGATGGCATTTTTAGAATTAGAAGGTTTTGAAGTAGCAAATAACCAATTTCCCCTATAATTAATGAACTGTAATCTGAGTACTATATATATTGTCGTCCAATGGTGATTTTCTAACAGAAAGATATCGTTCATTTGACGTTATATATATATTCAAGATAAGCTTGGTCATTTGTCATCATAAGTTTTTGTTATTTAGTGAAACAAATTAATGGTTTGAGAGGTGTCATCGTAAGTTTTTTTTTGGAGATGCTTTATAATTAACTTTCAGAATTATTTTTTTTTTTTTTTAAAGAAAGGCAACAAGTGCCCATTTCATATATGAAATAGAAAGTTGTAAATTACATAGTACTGAGTAATATCTATAAGTCCATCAGTGAGCTACTACCACAAGTTCTAGCAAACAACAAAAAACATATGCTCTACGTTTGATGACCCACCAAAACACAGTAAGAGAGAAGGAAACTAATACTAAGCCACCATTTTTGGGGCTGAGGTAGCACAAAACTAAACAGGCAACAAAGCTAAATTTTGAGAACTTCCTAGAATTATTCATCTGGCCATGTATTTGCTCCTGTGCGTCCTATATATACCGGGTTCTGGAGTAGATTCTCCTTGAAATGGTATCATCTGATGATCACTTTCAGAATTATTAATTAACAGAAAAATATCTTATGTCAGTACTGGGATCACTTGCTTGCAGGTGGGATGAAAAGGCAATGGATTTACTACCGATGTACTTGAGGAACTTATGTCACCAATACGTTAAGACAGTTAATAGTTTTGAGGATGAATTAGAGCCTAGTGAGAAGTACCGTATGCCTTACATTGTCAAGTCGGTATGATACCATGTTTTTCTCATCTTTTGTGAACTCTGCATATTTATATTATTTATTTATATGGATTATTAATAATTATAAGTAACATATAAAGTTAATGTTTTTTAAGAGTGCAGAATCCAGAGGTGTTACTTTTTTTAAACTGCGTACCTCCTTATTCATATACTCTGTTTGATAATTAATTTCATCCTGACTTTTCGAATATCCTTTTTTCTGAAATTTAAAGTTGTAATGCATTTTCCATATATATAAATAGGCTCAGACAATTATTGACGGTTACATGCAAGAAGTGGAGTGGCGTGTGGGTGGGTATGTACCATCCTTCCATGAGCACAAAACAACCGCAGTAGACACACATATTAGCTCCATCGTGGTAGGTTTTCCCTTGTAGGAATTCCAGGGGAAGTCATCACCAAAGAGGCCTTTCAGTGGGTCCATACTATCCCAGATGCCACCGTGGATTGCACGAGCATGGTTAGATACATTGATGATTTATCAAGTCACGAGGTACCAAAATGACCTAATTATATTAAAGATGATTTAGTAATTGATTTGGTGTGCTTAAATTGAAAAGTGTTAAATGATTTGGTATACGACGAGCAGCAGGGGAAGAGTAGGAATAAATTTTCATTTTGTTGTTTGATTATGTATTGCATTCTATACTTCTGACTCAATTGCTCTAGTCGAATGACACATAAAATATTTAAGCATCCCGAGAAGGGATTCATGATTTATGGGGAGAACAAAAATCAAGCTATTGGAAAGTTGAAACATGCATTGATTAATGAAACTAAAGTTTTTACTAAGTAATAGTTCTAGCTTCACAATTTGTTTTCATTTGATGCTTGTAGCGTGAAAGTAATTAAGTCCGGGCAAGGGCCAACAACATTTGATTGCTACAAGATCGAACATAAATTAACAGATGAAGCAACAACTGTGAAGTTCCAGTCGTTTTGCGAGGATGCATGGAAGAGACTAAACCAGGAATGCCTTCACCCAGCTGATGGTACCATGACAGTACTTGAGCTACTTGTCAATATGTGCAGACAACTGGAGACCTTTTATGTGTACTTCAATGATGGGATCACCAAATCCAGCAATCTGAAAAAAATAAGTTCTCTGCTTCTGCTGGAACCCTTCGCTCTTTAAAATAAGTCAACCGCATACTATTACCAGTTTGGATGGCTCTCCTGCAGAGAGTGAAATAAAAAGGTTATTACCCTGTAGCTACCAATCTAGCTAGGTCCCAATAATTAAAAATACTTTATGTAAGACTTGAATTTGCTTCTGCTTGCTCTTTGTTATGCTTTGATCCAAATTGCTATTTGGATCCGTTGAGATTTGTATCTTTAATATGTAGCTTATGTCATGACTCTTTGTAAGAGAAAATTAAGTCTAATAAAAATCAATATAAGTTGTCTCTTTGTCTATTGCTCTTTTCTTCTTCTCAAACCCTTGAAAATCTAACAAATTGGTATCAGAGCCACCTCCGTTGTCAGCAAATTCGATCGGTGATTTCAGGGCTATTTTTTCTAATGTTGTGACAATCATATATGACAGTATACAATTCATAATTATATTACATATATGCTCAACATTGGATTATGATCCAACACAATCTCCTTGGGTAGCCTCCATCTTCTCTTTGTCGTGTGATTCATGAATTCGCTTCTGACCTTTTCTCCTTGCTCAAATTCACCTTGGAAGATTAGAAAAATGGAGTAGAAATTTGGATAATGTTTTCTGCAGCTTCCCCCTCTTTTTATGGCTTCTAGAAAGACTTGGGATGCATTCAAGCGAGATAGAGAAAGAAATCCAACTTGATTTTGATAATCTAACGGGAAATTTGATACCTTGCACCAGCAATGTCCATTATTGCGGCCCGCATTCTTTGAATAATCCTTAAATTAAATTCATGGCGGCTTCTCTTCTAGAGTCAGCATCGTGCGACCTGCAATCTTCTAAATTTGAAACCATGACTGGGGACACGGGATTCTCAAATTCTACCTAAACTCATTATACTCACACGTTGTTGATTATACTGCCGCTCTACACGATGCAATTGTAGTGCCAATTGAGAACCAATTTAGACAGGTCAGAACCCCAAGGGCAGAGGAGGAACTACGCATTTTGAGAGATTACATCGCGAGAGTGGTTCTGCATGAAGACAAGTCAGGATGATATCAAATGGAAATGGACAACCACGGGTATTTTCACCGTTAACAATGCATACCGAGCCCTCAAAGACGTGCAGACAATAGCCACTCACACACATCGGTTGTGGAAACTTCACGTCCCACCTAGGGTCAAGGTCTTTGGATTGCTTCTAGTCAATAAAAAACTGGTATTGACAATCTAAGAAAAAGAGGGTGGCCACTAACAAACATTTGTGTTATGTGTCACTGTGATGCAGAGACCGGTTGATGACATCGCAACCAGCACATGCCATACTGCAAATCACAAACAACAAGAAGGCAAGGGGAACTCTATTGGTGGCCATGTTTGTCATTTGCAGATAAAGTTGCGCATGAATCTTTACAAATTTGGCAAAGACGGAGGAAGATCTAATAGAGCAAGTGGCGCAGATGCTACAATGGTACACGGGCGTGCCGTAAGTCGAGCACTGCATAGAATAATAGAGGAATGGGAGACTTACATTTTTATTTCTCTTTTGCACTTTCAACCTCTTCTTTTTCTGCTATTCTTATTTATTTTGTTTAGGTAGTTTTATTTCATGCTTTCCTTCCTTTTTTTTAGTTTAGCTCAAATTTGTTTGAGCACATTGTGTTTATTTTTTTATCACGCAGCTACGTACAAACTTTATAACTGCGATTATCAATTAAATATGGACATGACCTCTATTTTTTCTAAAAAAATATCGAGAGCACAAGCAATTGGGAAAAAAAAAAAATATGGTGTATAACTATTTTAAATAAAATAATTGGTAGACTTGGAAATAGATAAAATATGCCTTTGACTGTTCAGTAAAGATGGAAGGTACAAAAACTTAAGAAGAGATAATTATATCGTTGGTTCTAATATGCATGTCGTGAGATCAAATTTAATTAAACATATATGTTTTGTGTCATCGTCCAGAATTTACAATTTTTTTTTTTTTTTTACATTCTAATGTATACAAAATCTAATTTATTTATTTATGCGCGATTTGACATGCATGGTAGTTGAAATTTGAAATCAAAAGATGTTTTGCAGGATATATATTCATTTAAAATTAATATCAAAAGAATTTTTAATTTTTGGAGGGTAGTGTGAGATAAGTTTTGTATTGATTAAGAACGCTGAAATCATACACTCAAGCAATAAGTTATGTCCGTTAATGTTTAAAGTTTTTTTTTATCTCCGATCGCTTTTTAGGTAAAGATATCATCTCACCCGTCTTATCTCTCGCCCTAACTTCACCTATTTAGAACAAATGCATCAAAGATATACATGTATAGGGAAGCGATGTTTTAGAAATGAGAGAAATGCCTTAGAAAAAATAGATAGAGATGAATTATAACATGAAGGCATAGATAATGACGTGAAATTTTTTGTATTTCTTTTATCACACACAGATTATACAATAAAACCGTGTACAATTGTTGGAGCATCTATATACGTACATCTGAAAATGCGCTACAACAATCATACACGGTTTTGAATAATGAATCATATACATTTGAGTCCAATTGTACACGGTTTGTTAATAAAGAACCGTGTATGAATGTTGGAGTACATTTATACATTTTTTTTATTAAAAATTATGTATGAATGTTGGATCTCTTTTTCAGAAGCGCGATTTTTTGCTTTGGAAACAGATTTAATGAACATTTTGAGAAACCGAGAGTAATGTACAGTATGATTAGCATTTTTTGTAGTAGTGTATGATGTATATCTTTCTTTAAAAAAAAATTAATTTATAGACTACTGAAATAGATAAATATGTTTTTGACTGTTCACTAAAGATGGAATGGTATAAACAGAAAATAATAGATAATCATTTCCTTAGTTCCAATTTCACGTGTTACTAACTGTTATTGTTATATATATATATATATATATATAGTCCGACTAGGCTACTCCATGGAGTAAAACGACTTGGTACTCCACGTCATATCTTCATTTTCAAAGTTCAAATAGTCGATTCGAACCTTCCAACATGTTCTCCATATTGAAATATGCTTGGAGACCAAATTTTACATTTTTTGGAATTTTTTTACTATTTATTAAGCTACTTTGAAAATCTGAAGATCCTTATGAACAGTAAAAAACAGTAAAAATTTCTGGACCGCCGGATCAGTGATTTTCAAAGTGGCTTAATAAATAGTAAAAAATTCCAAAAAATGTAAAATTTGGTCTCCAAGCACATATCAATATGGAGAACAACTTGAGCGGTTCGGATCGATCGTTTGGATTTTGAAAATGGAAATAATGAGGCGTGGAGCACCAAGTCGTTTTACACCATGGCTTAGCTAAGCCCAGCACTATATATATATATATATATATATATATATAGAGTAGGGCTATTGTGCTTCATGAAGTAAAACGAAGTTTTACTTCACGCTCATTCTCTCATTTCCAAAATCCAAACGGTCGATCCAAACCGTTCAAGTTGTTCTCCATATTGAAATGTGCTTGGAGACCAAATTTTACATTTTTTGGAATTTTTTTACTATTTATTAAGCCACTTTGAAAATCGCTGATCCATTGTGAATAGTAAAAAACAGTAAAAATTTCTGGACCAATGGATCAGCGATTTTCAAAGTAGCTTAATAAATAGTAAAAAAATTCCAAAAAATGTAAAATTTGGTCTCCAAGCACATTTCAATATGGAGAACAACTTGAACGGTCGGATTGACGATTTGGATTTTGGAAATGGGTGTATGAGCGTGAAGTACAATATGGGTTTTACTTCATGAAGCACAATAGCAAAATTCTATATATATATATATATATATATTCTCTATACAGAGAGAATGGCTAATATCAAAACGTTTGTTCCTGGGCTCAGGAACAAACGATTCCGTTCTCCCATTTACAAAGTTCAAACAACAAATCCAAACCGTTAGATGTTCAATCTATATTAAAATGTGTTTGGAGACCAAATTTTACATTTTTTGAAATTTTTTTACTATTTATTAAGCTAGTTTGAAAACCGGTTGTTTTTCAATGTTGCAGAAATTTCATAAAAACAGCGGTTTTCAAACCAGCTTAATAAATAGTAAAAAAATTCCAAAAAATGTAAAATTTGGTCTCCAAGCACATTTTAATATAGATTGAACATCTAACGGTTTGGATTTTTTGTTTGAACTTTGGAAATGGGAGAACGGAATCGTTTGTTCCTGAGTCCAGGAACAAACGTTTTGATATTAGCCATTCTCTATATATATATATAGAATGGCTAATATCAAAACGTTTGTTCCTTGGCTCAGGAACAAACGATTCGTTCTCCCATTTCCAAAGTTCAAACAACAAATCCAAACCGTTAGATGTTCAATCTATATTAAAATGTGCTTGGAGACCAAATTTTACATTTTTTGAAATTTTTGTACTATTTATTAAGCTGGTTTGAAAACCGCTGTTTTTCAATGTTGCAGAAATTTCATAAAAACAGCGATTTTCAAACTAGCTTAATAAATAGTAAAAAAATTCCAAAAAATGTAAAATTTGGTCTCCAAGCACATTTTAATATAGATTGAACATCTAACGGTTTGGATTTGTTGTTTGAACTTTGGAAATGGGAGAACGGAATTGTTTGTTCCTGAGCCCAGGAACAAACGTTTTGATATTAGCCATTCTCTCTCTCTCTCTCTCTCTATATATATATATATATATAGCGGCTAATATCAAAACATTTGTTCTTGGACTGATATTAGTGTGAAAATAGTGCTATTCAGATTAATAAAAATGTTATTTGGATTGTAAATTTGGAATAATAAATAATTGTAACAGAGAAAAAATAGTGTTAACAATGTGCTAATTAAGAGGAAAGATAGATAAGTGGGGTCTCAAACAAATTGTCACGACATGAAGATGGTAGAAGTGGCATCAACTTTTTTATTTCAGGACTGTGTTGGAGGAAATCCAAAAAGAAAATATTTTTTCCTCTCTTCACAATTCTGAATAGTAGTTATTTCAACATTTACAAAAAAAATAGAGAATAACAATTGTTTTAGCTATTCTGAATAGCAAAAATGTTATTTTGATACACATTTCTATTATGAATAGCCTCTATTCTTGAATAACCCCCCTATTCTAACTATTCTCACTTCATCCAAACATACCCTAAATCTATTCGTTTACTCTCATAAAATCCTCAAAATTGTTATAATATTCTAATCATCTCTTAATCACTCTAATACCTTAATCATCATCTTGCTCCACGACCGGATCCGCTTCTTCGACTCCCGTCGCGCTCCAATTAAGATGAGAACTCTATGTTCCGAATTCCGACTGATATCACACTTTCGGCTCTAATATATCGGCTCCGGTTCCTCCTTTCTTTGTCATTTTCCTCTCCGCTCGAGAAAGTAGAGCCAAAATAAATTGGAATGAAAATTACGAGAAGTGAAAATAGTATAGTTGAGTGGAGAGAAAAAGAGAGGCGGCTGTTAAAAATCTTAGGTTTTTTCGAAGGCAAATGCTTCTGTGCATACAAACAAATTTGGACCGTTTATTTGTTACTGATCGAACGGTCAGTTAATCTCTTTATAGGCAAATATTCTCTGTCAAATGTAACGGAAAAAAATTTCGGAAGGGTAACACGGTAATTTACACTGAAGCGTGCTCTCTCTTCATCGTCGATGCCTTTTGTTCGTCTCTGCTCATCTGTCCCCTCCCTCCAACGAAACCCTAATTCAAGCAAAGAGTCAGTATCCGCCGTGCCTTCTTTGCTGAAGGAAACTTTAAACCTCACTGTGGTTCCGCCATGAGGAGTTGCGGTGGTGGTCGACGAATGTTTTTGTGCGTGGAGCAAACTCTTAACCCTTCTCCCCGATTCAAAAAAAAAAAGCTCCCTTCTTTCGCCAGACCTTCTGCTTCCGATCTGATTTCAGATTTCTCTTTTGATTTGGGGTGAATTTGATTGATATCTTTCTAGATCGGACGAGAAAACTTATTTTCATCTTTTTCCGCTCCTTTTTTTTGTGGGAAAAATATTTAGCTTTAGGTGTTCCTTTTCTGTAAGTGAAAATTATCATTTAGTTCGTGGTGATGGAGCCTCGTGTGGGAAATAAGTAAGGCTCGGTCACAAGATCGGTATGTGATTTTCATGCAAGAATTTAGAAATTAAATTTCTGCATTTTTTGAAGTTTCTCGCATCTTATTGTTCTTTTGCTTGCAGGCACTAATCTCCAGACTACTGAAGAGGTTGCTATTAAACTTGTAAGTGGAAAATTTGTAATTCCTTTTTTAGTTTTATAATTGATGGTATTATCTATCTCTAGATTTGGAAGTATGATCTGTTAATCTGTTAATCTGTTAAGCAGCAGATATGTACTCTTTGATCATTTACTTCTGATATTGTGTCTCCTTGCATTCGAGGTTTAGTTTTCTTATTTCAAGAACAAGCAGTAGTCCTTCAGTATAATTAGCATATAGGTATTATATGATTGATTGCTTCTAATGCTGTGTTGTTTGTCACTTGCGTTTGAGGTTAGCTTGTTTGTAAAGGACAAACAGCAGGCAATCTTTTGTCTAATGTTCACAGATATTAAAAAATTTAATGTTCACAGTGATGTTATGGTTCAACGTGTGATTTTGAGACTTAAACCTGTGATTTTATCTTGTGTTCATAGTTTGGTTTGGATTAGTTATTGGGATCTGGTTTCTTGATAAGGTTTATTTTGCGGTAAGGTTATCTTTAGTGTTAATGTAAATATTTTTATCTTTTTTTCTGGTAATAACGTAAAAATTAGTGGAATTAATAATGAATTGGGATCTTTAGTTCATTCATAGCCTGGTTCGCATTATTTATCCGGGTATGTTTTTTTTCGATTTTGATATCTTTTTTCCTTTTTTTTGTTTTTTTCTTTATCTTGTATGGAAATAGTCTTTTTAAAAAATTTATCTTTTGATTTGAGTTGTAAATGTTCATCCACTGAGAATTTGGTTTTCACTTTGTAAAACAGTTTGTAATAATATCAAGAATTAAAGCTTTGACTGTGTTTTTTTCTATTTGGATGTGATTTTTATTACTTGCTGTCTTTCTATCAAACCTATACATATTCTGGTACAAACTGCTTTGGATTAGTAGCTTCACACATGCCACCAATAGAGAGGAACCAGGTTTGTAAAATTCAATATATAACAGTGTTAATTAGAGCAACCAGATGATATTTGGTGTTGATTAAGGAGCCAATTAGCGCAGATACTACTATGGAGCATGCAGTTTTTGTATTAATTTTAAGGTGTTTTTAAGTGTCATTCAATAACATTTGTAACCCAAAAGTTAACGAACACTATTTGTCTATTCAGAAAGTGGAGTTGTCAATCTGTTTACTTGCTCTTCTCGGATTTGGGTTAACGGTCAGATTCATCACTTATCCAAGGTACATATATTTTCCATGATCCAATATCTACTTTTGTTTATGTGTTGGATGTCAGCTTCAAATGTGAGGCATATCAGTGAATTTTGCCAAAAAAAAAAAAATGGTATTGTTTTTGACCAAGAAGACCCATGATCTTTTCTATTTGTCTTTTTTTTTTATAATTGAATTTCCATTTTTGTAATCAGAAAACAAATTAAGAAGGCACCAAAGGTTGAAGTTGGTACTGGGATTTCTGAAGCTAATGGGGATGAATGGTTGGAGGTAATATAAAGTCTTTTAATTATATCTTTTTTGGATTTGTTCTTTTTATTTTGGAAATTTAATTCTCTGGCGATTTTTCAGGGAACTGCATATACTCGATCTCTGTCCAGCAAGGAGGAGCAGAAAAAGAAATAGAGAGGAGGATGTTTTTGCTTTTGAATGATTTATCTTTGTTTGTGGGTTTAAGGGAGATGTTAGTGTAGTTTTAGAAAGAGTTTTGTAACTGATGATTAAGATAACTTCATTTTTTATATGAGGCGTTGGATATTTTAATTGAATCTGTCATAACAAGTAGAAATCGGTTGTAACAGATAAACTTCGGCTGTTGTGTGTGGGCTAACCTTTGGTTGGCTGTTTTGATTGTGAAATCGATTATCGATTTGAACTGTGATTTGTGGGCTGTGAATGGGGTATTAGCAATCCTTTGCGATGAAAAGGGATGAGACTTTTATAATGAAAAGGGATTAGCAATCCTTAGCAATCCTTTGCAATGAAAAAGGGATTAAACCTGCATAGTGCTTTAAAATGAATTGCATATGCTTTATACGTGTATTGAACATCTACAAGGACTAATCTGCAATAATAACACATCTTCATTGTCAGAAGAATTGACTCGTATAATTGCATCATTTTAATGGATCTTAATAGCACTAGAATCGTCTATATTAAAAACATGTACTTGTGTCATGTCATGTATATTGCAAAATTGATAGACACTTTGAACTGATCCTCACCTGCTCCAGGAATCTTGTTTTTTATATGGAGCAACTAATATAATGATACTCTATTTGATCAGAAATAAAAAAGAAACAAATTTGTTGCACATTTTTTGGGAGGATTTTTAGTGATTTTGCGTGTTCAGGGTAATAACGATCAAATAGCATTTCTATATGGTTTGGACAAAAATCGCATGTGACTGGAGTATTTCCATAATTGTCAATTTTATAGAATTTCATCATTATTGGTCCCTTCAACACATGTCAATATTTGTGGATCGTTTATTTTCACATGAGCGATCAACGGTCGATCTACAATGAAATTATTCCAAATTTATTTTGAAATAATCAAGGAAAAACATTGAACATAACCAAAATCGAAAAAAAAAAATCTAAAGTTTGATTTTGACTGAGCTTTGACCCAACATGAAGTGTTAGTAGCCCTTCGATGTTTTCATATTCCGTCAACTAAATAAACAGGTAAATGAAAATAAAATTTGATCAAAATTTTATACAATAAAATGAATGCAATACAATGCTTTTTAACTTGAACGGTTCTGATCGACCAGCGGACGACGTATTTATGTGTGCCTTCATTAACTCATACAACTAGAGTTAATATTGCATGTTCATGCATATAGGATATGAGTCATAAGCTCTAGTTTTGTGAGTTAATGAAAACGCACATAAATACGTCATCCATTGGTTGATCAGAACTGTTGAAATTAAAGAGTATTACATTTATTTTATATTGACAAAGTTTGACATATCATATTAAATTTAGTGTTAATACACTACCCATCTTATTTGGTGCTATTTGGCGCATTTATTTAACAACTAATTATTATTTCAATTCAATTAAGAAGTAATAATTTTTGTTACTACTAATAAAAAAGAAAGAAGCATATTTTTGTTACTACTAAAAGAAAAGAAGAAGCATATTTAATATCAATGAAACAAAAAGATAAATAATGCACAAAATATTATATATCACTTAGATCGTTTGTATGACAAATTTATAGTAAAAATTATAATTCATTTTGTTCTCGATCTGAAAATTGATAAAGCTGAATCATAATTTTTTTTCCATATCACTTGACTGATTAGTGACCGATTTTGAAATCACACTAGACTTGATAAAATACCTATTTGATTAATCAATTTTATTTTTTATATACAACGGTAAGTTTTTATACAAGATATCAAATATCAAGCTAAAATGAACAACAATGCACTGCACATCTTATAAATGTCAGCTATTTTTTATTTAATATCAACTAAGATATTAAGTTCTGTTACTACTAATAAAAAAGAAGCAGCATATTTTTGTTATTACTAATAAGAAAGAAGACATATTTAATATCAATGAAACAAAAAGATAAATAATGCAGGAAATATTATATATATCACTTAGATCGCATGATAAATTTATAGTACAAATTATAATTCATTATGTTCTCGATTTGAAAATCGATAAAGATGAACCGTAATCTTGTTCATTCACTTGACTGATTAGTGATCGATCTTGATATCACATTAGACTTGATAAAATGCCTATTTGATTAATCAATTTTATTTTGTATATGGTGACACGTTTTTATACAAGATATCAAATATTAAATTGAAATGGACACCAATGCACTGCACATCTTATTGGAGGATGGTTGATTGGTCTTCAAATTTCAAATACGATCAGTTCAGTATAATAGTTTTTTTAAATTATTTTTTGGTGCTTCCAAAAAATGTAAATACGACACAAAAAAAATTTCTTTATTAATGTTACATCTCATAATCACAATTTTTTTTTTCTATACTTAAATTATGGACGTGACACTAACTGTGGGTACCAACCTTCAAATCCTCATTTTAGCTGTTGCAATTTTCAAAATCTAATCTTTTCGTCTCCCTTCGACGAAATTTTCATTTCCCTCTCTTTCTGACTGTACACTTCCGCCCATTTTTTGCTCCCAAATCGAAAATCTCATCTCTAAACCCGAGCACCTGAATCTCTCACTCGCCAAAATCATAACCCTACTTTTCGTCTCCCTCTCTCTCACTAGCCGAAATCCAAACCCGACAATTCTCTGTATCCCGCTCTCTCTCACTCGCCGAGCACTGCCAAATCCAAATCCTCGCTCCCTCTCTCTCTACCGCCGCACCGCACTCCCATCTGCATGGAATATTGGATTGTAATTCATTTACTTGTGCTTTTTTTTGCAGATTAGTCCTCGTGAAAGGAGCAATCTGAACTAATAACTTTGACATCTCAAAAAAAGAAAGGAGAATCAGAAATCCGGTGAGTCTATCATTTACAGTTTATCCTATCCATGGTTTATTAAAAGGTATCATTTTGTTTATTAACAATAAAAGGTGTCATTTATAGTTTATCTATGGTTGGTGTACTTCATCTTGATACTTTTAGATGAATAGTGTTTCTTTATTAAGCATTGGGTTGTGTTCCTTTTTTATCAAATTTTTCAATGAAATACATTGGGTCAGTTGAGAATGGACCAATCTGATGTAACCGGCCATTTAATCGATCAGGGATGTCTTAAAAGTTATGGCCAAGATGCAACTAAAAAATTTGGAGGAAATACAGAGAGCTCATCCCATGTACTTTTCCAACCGCACAATTTGTAAACTTGCATTCTGAAAGGTGTTTGATAAATTGTGATTAGAAACTGACTGCATGTACCTTGCGTGAAAGGTGTTTTATGAATTGTCTGACTTAGCCAAAGTTATTAATTCAGATTTCTGTTTGTCATATTGATATTGTACAACTGATGTTGGCAGCTTTACAAAGCGGCATTAGGGAATTGTTAGGTTTAGAAATTCATTTCTCTTTACTTTCTTATATGATGTTTAATTTCTATAGATAAGAGCGAATGCTAGGTTTATTCACTATTTTTCTTTCTTACTTCTTTACCTATTTACTAATTTACTGCTGTAGCGAATGGAGATAAGTCGAGGATAGTTGTAGAAGGGCTCTTCATCCTGACAATAATTCTGTCAAGGTTTAAATCTCTATACCTTTTCATTTTACATTTGACTTGTTATTTTAGTTAAGTTGAACTTCAACAATGACATACATGGATTGGTTGAGCAAGCTTTTCAACAATGCAGGTGATATGATGTAAGTATGCTTATCGATACCTAATGGCTCGAAAGGTATTCTCAAGTTCAGAGGACCCCAAGTCATGAAAGGCTATTACAAGGTAAATACTGTTAAGAATTATATTGCTCTAATACCACTATAGTAATGAATTAAAAGATAAAAGTGTAAATAGATGGCTCATATTTGCCTCATTTTTCTTGCATATATGTTACTTTCGTACACTCCCTCCCCCCTCCCTCTAGCAAGAAGGCGAAGAAGGAGAATAAGAGCCTGGTGGTATGCCTCTTTCAGTGGATGTGTAGGATTTCCCAACTTGGTCTTAGATCAGGGTCTCAAGGAAGCTTGCTAGGTAAATAATGACTTTGTTTATTAATCAATTTGATCGAAATTCCTATTTTTCTACTTCTCTGGTCTAAAAATCAATTTTGATCTTCTCATTAGATTTTTTCCTTTTTTTACCTATATCTCCCTTTGCAAAATTTCAATTTAAGCATTGAACATATACTAAAATGTGACAATCAGTTAAAGAGTTAAAGAGTTATCTATGTATGGAAAGGCACATGAAATTGGAAAATCATTTTATTTGTAGATTATAAATCTCATTTTGACAGAATTGTTTGATATGCCTTGTTGGAACTTATTTTTCCAAGTAAAGACACCTAGTTATTGATATTCTTACAATAATTATGTTCTCACAATTAGCTGATATGCCTTTATTCTGGAATCTCTGAATTTGCTCTTATTTTTCTATTCTATTATATTCAATATGTGCCCAATTTGCTACATTTTGTTGTTTCTAATTTTTATTCTTTCTTATTTTGCTAGGCTACCTTTGGCTCTTTTCATCTCTAACTGTACTTCCAGCGACGATAAGGTTAGATAACCTAGCTTGGCTGGTATCAGATTGCGTCCAAATTGAACATGATCATTTAATCTTTGTGCAAATGAAAATGAGAACAATAAACCTCATGAGAAGCTTGAGAAACTCAATCAGTTCTTTTTGCCCCTTTTTATTATCATAATTTTGAAATAAGAATCCCCTTACCTGGTAACTTGCCTCTTTCACTTGTAATTAATCTAACTGGTGCAGTGCCATTAATGTCCCTTCCCACCCCAGCCCTGAATTGAGACTTTTTTCCACCTGATAATTAATTTAGTGTATCGAAGACAGACAGATAGTGACTATGTAGATTTATACTTATCATTTTTTTCTAATACGATATAGTGAGATCATTAACATTTATTTGGAACATAACTTTACAGATAAATCTATCAAAAATCTACAGAGATGGACTTGCTCCCATATTTTCTCAAAGCTGATCCATATATGTGAAAGTTAGTAAACTTTTTATGGAACATTATTATCAATGTATTTGGTTGTTTGGTGGGTTGCTAGTTGTTATCTGGTCTTGTTTGAATCCTAGACTTGGAATTATTTTGTATAGTTTTTTATGTGTCTATACTAGTAGGCCAGTACAGGGGTAAATGGAGAATGCTGTGAGGGTAAGTTAGAATTGTTTCTTATATTTTATCTTTTCTTTTACTTGATGTAATTTTTCTTCTCTGACAAGAAATGTGAGAAAGGTGAATTTTCATAAAAAAATATACAATAATCTATTAAGTTAATGGCAACTGGTAAAATGAAGATTTGTTGTAATCCTTCTTTAATGATTATATCAATGGCATTGCATGAATCATACTATAGAAATGTTTACAGTTACAATTTTCAAGTAAATAACCACTCTGAGTTTACATATGCACACATCTTTGAAATATACTATAACCCGGAACACATCTTAATGATTGTTCTTGTTAACACGAAAACATAAAATACATCATCAGATTTCATATTACAGAAATAAAAGCTTATTACAAATCATAAAGAACTCAACTGATGATTGCATCATGTACTGATGGTATAGTCCCTGAGAAGCCCATAACAGCAAACAGTAGTTCATTGTATAAATGAAAATCAGAAACTATTATCTGATTTCTCGGTACCTCAATAATTTATATTGATTATCTTCAGGGGCATACGATAGGTTCTTATGGAGTATGTGATAAAATTGGTGCGAAGAAGGGTGACAGAGAAGGTGGAGAGTGATTTGTTAACTTATTTTTGTTTCTTTGCCACCAATCTTGCTCTCTGCAGAGCAAAATAGTTCTTAGTAAATAATAGAAGTATGTTGAGTCTTGTTACTTTCTTCTACATACTTGCAACAAATTCTAATATAGACATAGTGTGTAAATATCAATATTAGGAAAATTATATAATACAAGAGGAATAATATACATTACAAATATGGTCCTATTTTCTAGCCATTAGTTAATAAAAAAGGACAAGCGAAAAGGTTTACCAAATTGGAATGCTCGATATGTGATTTATTTGCATAATTTTATGCGATTGATTATTTAAACAAATTGACATGACTTAATTTTAGTACCAATTTTAGGGTCTGATAAAGCGATAAACTATGAAAGTAAAACATTTCATCAAGCAACTTATGTGCACTGAACTGATGAATGTTAGACACTTCATCAGACACCTTCCGTGCAATACAAAGAATTCATGATTACAACAGATAAAGAAAAGAGTACATGTTCTTACCTTGAAGGCTAGCTTAATCCACAAGAAGCATATAATTACCTTTAAATGTGGTGATTTAAAATTCAAGCCATCGATCTCCATTCTTCACCATAATCTTTTTTACATGTTTTGCTTATAAATACTTATCAACTGTGGGTTACTACATCAGCAGCCTTCTTTACCTCGTAAGCACTCCTAATAGCTTCCCAAAATGCGGAGATAGCAAACATACCAGTGATTTCTTTAAAAGAGGGGAAGTAGTTCAGATCTACTATTACATGGTCCCTGCTATTCTATTGAATCTGTACGTGCAATTAAGTAACATTAGAATTCTTCGAGTTTTGATTCATAAAAAAGATACCATGAACCTTTAGCAATCAAGTCCTAAGTGCAATGCAAACTTGTTAAAGCAAAAATCTGAATAAAATACTGAACAACAGTTACAACAACATCAAACCCAAAAATGGTCAGGCCGAGTCATTGTCTTAGCCAATGTGTGGCAGCCTCCTCCAAATCCATGTCTAGCGATTGCTTAGCTTTATCCAAACCATCATCCACTGATGACTAAGCTTGATTGGCATTCTAGATGATATGCTTTTGAAGGATATGGACAGTTCTGACAATTTGGAGGGATATATCTGAAATTGAGTTCTTCTTAACTGCGTTAAAATTTGGTAATAATTTAAGATTACAGTACCTGGTTAACCTCATAAGAGCCACAACCAGTAGATAAACGAGAGAGCAATCCATATTGAGGCCTTATTTTTCAGATGATCCTGGAAAATACACAACTATAGCATACTAAATTTGTACAACATCAACCACTAAAACTTCATGTTTTTTATAATGAACAGATTTTAAGAGAAGCAAGACTAACCATAGAGAAGCCTCCAATTTCAGATTTCATTAATCGAGCTTAGAATAATAATCGAAAACTCAAATTTCGTAGGCCTGCAGTGTGGACGCCGTTGCGGTTATGGTTGCGGCTGCGATTAGAGTACGAATCGAAGAGGGGGTGCACGATGTGAGCGACGTTAGTGGCAGCAGTAGGGTTTGAGGGGCGCGGCAGTAGGGATCGAAGAAAAGTGGGCGCAAACTTCTCCTTTCCTTCTGTAGTGGAACGGGAGAAAGAAAAATTGGGGGAGAGGAAGAGATGGAAATAACTAAGCGGGTCTAAGAGAGAGATTGGGAAGGAATCCATTAATCAAGTGACAAACTCGAACATCGGGCAGGGGAACCCCATCTTCCTGGAGTTCAGTCTCTTCCCGAGTGGGAGAGGGTTCGGAAGAGGAAGAACCCTGACGGAGAGATTAACGGAGAATAACTATGCCAATTATACCCTTCAAAAAATCAACGGTTCTAATTGATTCTAATTGATTCAAAAAATCAACGGTTCTAATTGATTCTGACAAAATTATACCCTTCAAACCCTGACAGAAGCATCACTCTTTTTCGAATCGCCAACCCAATTATTGAATTGTGCGCCAGAGGAGAATCTTGCACGCTAGCCAAACCTTTTTTATTATATGCGATTGACTTTGACCATCCATTTCTGTAAAACAAGTATCTCGGATTCATATCGCCTTTCAACAAGGGAGGATTCAGAATTTTCCCCGGGGGCAAAAAATATCAAATCGGGTTTAAATATCTAATCAAGTTTAAATTCATTAACAAATTAGATACTCGATAAAAAATAATACTTTAACTTGTACTTTCCAATAATTTGACTTATAATTTCTGATGCTCTAATTTATAATTCTAATTATCAATCAAAATTTAACAAATTTATTTCAATTTTAACTCTAAATTTAACCCGAATTACAAATCAAACTAACGACCAAAGGTGGGCAAAAAAAATTTCAGAGGGGGACAAAGTCGGTCGAGACCGATAAATCTCCACTAAAACTCAAAATCCAGGGGGGGCAGCTGCCCCTCCTGGAACCACCTGGGTCCGCCCCTGCCTTTCAAACTTGACAATATGACCAACCAAGCCTGTGGTGGTTTCTTATTGCCTTTCAATTGCAAAGAGCTGTCAAAGGTAGGAAGAGAGGTAACTAAATCTAAAAGGCTAAAGGCATAACAAATAAATATTATATTGTTTTAAACTAATAACATAAAGAGAAAAGGTCTCTATATTCAGCTTTCTGTACCCACTTTTTACCCATGCCAATTGAATAAGGCTTCTAACCATCTTAACCATTCCTCAAAACTGTGCCTCTGATATCTTTCGAAAATTTCTCCAATTATCGTTGTTTCTCCAAAAATTGTTCTCTTCTCCTCAAGCGCCTCTATCTCTCTCCTTCGTTATCTTCTCCTGAAGATCTCTCTCTCTCCTCTGTTCTCTTCTCTCTCCCTCGTTCTCTTCTCTTCCCCTGGTGCTGGCCCAGCCGCTGCTCCGACCACAGAGATAGGAAGAGACGACATGAGAGAGGCGATCTAGAGGAAAGAGATGAGAGAGAGACGATCAGGAGGAGATAGGAGGAGACGATCTGAGAGAGGCGATCTGGAGAAGAGAGATGAGAGAGAGGCGATCTGGAGTATTAACCTTGTTGTTTTACAGTATTCACCTTGTGATTTTACAGTATGCATCTTGTGCTTTTACTGTATCCATCTTGTGGCAATCTGCAAAAGAGAGATGAGAGAAAGGTAATCTGAAGGGGATAGGAGGAGACGATCTTTGAGAGGCGATCTAAACTCGAATGAGGCATGGATCCGGCCCTTTTCAAGGCGATCCTGGTCGAGAAGATCGGCCAGACGCTGATGCAGCACCGCCTGAGAAGCGGTAAGGAGATCGTCCTCTTCTTCCTCGCCACTGGTGGAATCTGCAACAATTGTTGGCTGCTACCGAACGAGCAGCCTAAGGAGTACGAGAAACGGTTTTACAATATTTCATATTGCGGTTTACAGGATTCTATAAAGAGTTTTACATCCATTTTTAGGTGAAAGGTGTTTCACCAAAAGTTCTCAGTCAAGGAAGTGGCGAGGCTTCTGATGACACTGGGAGGCAAAATTCGTAAGGTTTTCGTTGTTATTTTCTTTTTAGTACTTATTTACAGTGCATTGAAAGGCTTTAGTGTAATAATTTTGAAATTTCTTACTGAAATGGCTCAATTTTATCGTCATTTGATTTTCTTTACATGATCTATCAGGGTTTACAATGTTGATTACCTAGTTTTACAATATCTATGTTGTAGTGTTACAATATGGATTTGATCAGTTTCTTGCTGAAATGGCAAAATTTAAACGCATTTTTTTGTTTTACTTGATCTGTTTAGGTTTTAAAGTGTCGATTTGTTATGTTCACAGTCTGGATCTGTTAGGGTTACAGTATTTACTTGATCAATTTCAAAAATATTTATTTGTGGTTACATTATTGATTTATTCAAGTTTATATGTTTGTTTTAATTTGTAAGAACTGTTATGTTTGTAAACATTGAGGTACTGATTTAAAATTCTTGATTTTGTCTTTTGCATCTTTGGCTTCGATCATAATCTATTTCCCAAGCTCGAGGAGGAGATCAAGCTCGCTAAGATAAATCTGACTCTTATTTGTTGATTTTTAGTTTTCGTCCTATTTTTTTTCTTTATGATCTGACCTCGACTGAATGGTGTAAGAGTATAATACTAACAGTCAAACTAACATCTAGTGAAATCTCACTTTATTCTCTCGGTTCAGATTTCAAAATATAAGATGTGTTTGTCAGTGTTGTCGATTGGTTAGTTTTACAGTATCAATGCAATAGTGCTATATCGCTACTGATCTGCTACTTTTAACGGATCCTGATACGATATGGTAATACTTCGAGTTTGATCTGATCTGATCTAACAGATCAGGTGTCGATCTGGTCTGGTTTTGTAATTTTTTTATGGGTCGACCGTTCATCTTATTGTTTTACAATATTAACCTTGTTGTTTTACAATATTCAAGTTATGGTTTTACATTATGCATGCATATTGTGGTCTTACAATATCCATTTTGTGGTTTTACAATATCCATCTTGTGGATTTACAGTATACATCTTGTTGTTTTACAATATTCATCTTATGTGTAAAACTTAGAATTACGTACTCTCAATATTTAAAGGTTGTTATGTGTATTTTGCAGCAAAAAGGAAGATTTATTCTGGGGAAGTGCAGTCTGATGAACTGCCTACTAATTTTATAGGAACTATACAAAATTTTACTGGATCTATCAAATAGGTTTACGTGATCTATCTAGTATTTGAAGGATTTACAGGATTTAGAATTTGAAGGTTTTACTAATTGTTGATATGAAATTTTCTTTCAGCTAAATCAGATTGGAGAGAAGTTGATGTTATTCTTGAGAGTTGCCCAAAGCAAGGACCTAAATCAATGGATTATGCAATTTTTTTGTGCTTCGTGTATAATTTGATCACCTATACGCCTATCTCTTTCACCTAGGTAACTTTTTATTTTTTGTAAGTTTATGATGTAATTGCTATTTGTAAGTTTATTCTTTCAGCCAGGTAACTCTAATTTATAACTTTATTTTTTTTATTTTTTTTGCAGGATGATATATCAAATGAACGTGTTATTCTAGTTATGAGACTTCTCTCTCATCCAAATAATGTTCATTAGAGGGTTCTGAAGTAACAACTTTCCAAGAGATTTTCCTTTATGTTTTTATTTTGTCTCATGTAATATTTGTGTGTTGAATAATATGGTTTTGTGGAACATTGTGTATGCTAGTATTGTTGAATAGTAATATTTGTGTATGCTAGTGTTGTTGAACAGTTATGGGTTCTGAAGAAACAATGTGTTTGTGAACAGTGACATTTTACGTTTGTGTATCATTTTGTTTTACAACATTCATCGTGTTGTTTTATAGTATGCATATATTGTTTTTACAGTATTCATCTTTTATAACTCTTCACAATATCCATCTTTTGTTTTATAGTATCCATAATTTTATTTTACAGTATCAATAGTGTTATTTTACGGGATCTAGATGCATATATAAAATATTAAAATTTGAAAAAAATAAAATTTAAAAAAATTTAAAATTTATAGTACTCATAGTGTGGTTTTAAAGTATTCATCATGTAGTTTAATATTATCAATAATATTATTTTATAGTATTCATAGTGTCATTTACAAAAATTAAAATTTTGAAAAAAAAATTTGAAAATTTAAATTTCGAAAAAAAAAATATTTTGGAAAAAAATTATAATATTCGCAGTGTTAGTTGCAAAGTACTGCAAGTTGTAGAAGTGGTCCCGTTTTTTCAAACTCTAGGAGTGGTCCGGTGAAAGTACAACAAGTTGTCCCGGAGAAAGTACAGGAAGTTGGACAAGTTGTGCAAGTTGCAAGCGGCCAGCAACTAACTCGGGACCACTTTCAAAAGTCACTAGTTGTGAGAAATTTGAATTACTTATTAAGTTATTATATATGATTTGTTATTGAGTTCTACAGTATCTAGTATTGAGTTTTGCAATATCAGTACTAATCAAATGACAATTGAGTTTGGATACAAACTGAATACAGAACCATAAATACAATTAGTCGCTTCCTAACATAAAACTTATCACTTTAAAGTTTTTGAAAAAAGAATTCGCGTCGTAATAAGCTAACAAAAAAGGTTTGGTAAGCGTATTCGATAAGATAAAATACGAATTCATTGTATAGTTGTTGTAATTTAATCTATGGTAAAGCCCACTTGGGCTGATGTAAAATTTTTTTTTTATTAATGAAAACGTGGGATGGCAAGTTGCCACCTACCCTCAAAAAAAGATAAAATACGAATTGGATAAACTATCACGTGTAAATGAGGCCCGGATTTTTATAAGAAGACAGCAGATCATACAAGGACCGCTTGATATGAAGCGAAAAATCCGGATCTAGCAATTAATAAATTCCCTACGACAGTAAGAGATCTGGATTCGAAATGGGTCGGTGGTCAAGCCTATTAACTTTCTTTAAAGTCTGATAAAATTTTCTAAGAATTCACAGCCTCTCACCTTAATTCTTACTGATCTCCTAATTAAGTCCTAGCCTTTGGTCATTCCTTTTGCTCATCATGGATACTACACTATCACTAATTAAAGTCTGCCTTCCTTTGAAGGACTTTTTTGCAAAAAACTATGGCTACCTGGCACGTTCTCACTACTACATCGACACTCTGGGAGATGTGATGAATGAACTGAAGAGCAAGAGGAACGATGAATTGAAGAAGGTACAGGCGGCCGAGCGCAATGGCCTTGAGGTCACTTACGAGGTATTTCACTTTATATGTAAATTATTTAAACTGATCATCTTAGGAGAAGCAATGCAATGGTACCCACATTGACAGCCAATTATTTGGCATTTTTAATGTAGGTTAAGTGGTGGCTGGAGAGTGTCGATAAGCTGGAGAAGGAAGTGGGGTTGATGAAGGCCGAGTACGAGGCAGTGAAGCAGGTCGCCAGTTTCCGCATTACCTACGTGCTCAATAAGAAGGCTGATGAGACCATGGAAGAGGTGCTTGACTTGAAGAAGAGGACTTTTGATAAAGTTGCTGATGAGTTCCTTCAGGTAATATAATTTGTGGATCACTTTCTTAAATCACTAAATAGATTGATCCTTTTTTAAGAATCCTATATAGGCCGAGTCCGAGTTGACTCGACTGAGTCGGACCGGTATTTCTGTGGCCGATTCTGCCTATTTCGCTCTTTGTTTTACCAGATCTGTGTGGCTATAGACTACTCTGACTTGATTTCCTAGACTGATTTCGCGTTCTATTGTATCTTGAGGTTGAGAGCAAGAAAATCACTGTTATTGATTTGAGATTTGAAGTTCAATTTTGCATCTTTTGAAAACGATAATGGTGCTCGAAAAAACTTAAAATGGCCAAGTCCCTGTTAGGAAGAAGAATTTTCGATTATTTCTGTGGCTAGACTTGATGTATAACTTTTTAGTATAGAAAATTTGAATTTCTAGTAGTTCATGCTAAACCTTGACCATTTTGTATTTGGATCCAATAAAATATTCTTTTCATGTTTAGGCTAGCTGTTGAACAAATACTTGGTCAAAAGTGTGGTTGATTGACTATTTGTTTTAGTAGCATGCGAGCGAGCGCGAAGCCCTATTTGTTTTACTTAAGTATATATATATTATATACACAGAGAGAGAATGGCTAATATACAAACGACTCAGGAACAAATGATTTGGTTTTTTTATTTTCAAAATTCAAATAGTCGATCTAAACCATTAGATATTTAATCAATATTTAAATGTGCTTTGGGATCAAATTTTACATTTTTTAAATTTTTTTTACTATTTATTAAACTGGTTTGAAGGTTGTTGTTTTTCAATAGTGCAGAATTTTAATAAAATCAGCAATTTTCAAACCATCTTAATAAATAGTAAAAAAATTCTAAAAAATGTAAAATTTGGTCTCCAAGCACATTTTAATATAGATTAAATATCTAACGGTTTGGATTGACTGTTTTAACTTTGAAAATCGGAGAACCGAATTGTTTGTTCCTGAGTCCAGGAACAAACGTTTGTATATTAGCCATTCTCTCTCTCTCTCTCTCTCTATATATATATATATATATATATTTTCACAAAAGGGAAGGAGATGCATATATATAGCAGTGGTTTGTTTATATTTTTTTGTTTGACTAATTAAAGTAAATAATAAGACTGTACTATGCTACAAATTTTCATTGTTATGAAAATATTAAAGTAAAATTAAACATCTTATTTTTCTTTTGTGAATATTATTCAAGCTCTTTTATTATTTTATGATAAAGTCTGTTTTATTTTAAAATTACATTAATTTTATATTTTAAGTAATTACATTACAAATTTAATTGTTGTCCGTCAAAATTTAATTATTATGAGTATTATTAATATTTAAATTGTTAAATATTGTAAATTGAAAAAATTGAAGAATAATTTTAATAAATAAGACGACAAGATAATCCAACCAGCTCGGCATAGATTTTGGCAGTAAAAAGTATGTTTTGTTTGTAATGCTTGTATTATATTATATTAGTAGATTATTTTAGTGTAATCTTTTATCTATCATATTTTTTGACAAATTATTTTTTTACCAATTTTTTCCTATTTTATATAGTATAAAACATGCTTATGTCAAAAAAAAAAAATCCGAGTTTTCGATAAGATTCGGCCGATTCCAGCCGATTTATCCGATTCCGATTCCACGGTCAAGTGACCGATTCCAAATCCGATTTTCAGAGCCATGAGTTTAATCACACAACATAATTATCCGATAATCAAAGAAATTTAGTAGATGTAGCCAGGTAAGAATAATCTCACACCATAATTATCCGATAATCAAAGAAATTTAGTAGATGTAGCCAGGTCAGGATAATTCACACCATAATTATCCGATACCCAAAGCTAAAATTGCAATCACTGATATACATTTTCAATTTCTATTTAGCTACCACTGATGTTTAGTAATCTTTTGTTCCTTTGTAATAGGTTAGATTTGAAGAGCTTCCGACAGTACCTGTGGTCGGAATGGGCCCATACCTAGAGAAGCTCATCAAGGCATACCTAGATGATAATGACAATGGCATCATTGGTATCTTTGGCATGGGCGGTGTTGGCAAAACCGCCCTGCTGGAGAAGTTTAATAATGAGTATTTAGTGGGAGCAGAGGGAATCAACGTGGCTATCTATATCGAGGTCACTCGTAATTATAACCTCGACAAGATTCAGACAATCATTGGCGAGCGGCTAGGCATGTCGTGGGAAAATAAAGATCTCAAAGAGCGTGCAGTGGATTTGCATAAAGTGCTCGGGAAGATGAACTTTGTGATAATATTGGACAACCTTTGGCAGCGAATTGAATTGGAGGACATCGGCATCCCAGTGCCAAAACAGCAATCAAAGAGCAAAATTTTCCTATCCACACGAATTGAAGAAGTGTGTGATCAAATGGATGTGAGGCAGAGGCAAAAGATAAAGGTTGATTGTTTGCCTTGGGAACATGCATGGGAGTTGTTCCAGGAGAAGGTTAGAGATGCACTAGCAAATCCCAACCAAGAGATCCATCGTCTAGCACAGAAAGCAGCGAGAAAGTGCGGGGGCCTCCCTCTTGCACTTATCACAGTAGGGCGGGCTATGGCAAGCAAGCGCACGACAGAAGATTGGGAGCAGGCCATCAGGGAGTTGAAGATTGCACCGTGGCAGCTTCCTGGAATGGAGGATGACTTGCTTGTGCCCCTCAAGCACAGCTATGACAACCTTCCTAATGAAAACTTGAAATCGTACCTATTGTATTGCTCCTTATACCCAGAAAATTATTCACTTTATAAGAACTACTGCATTGATTATTTTGTTGGCGAGGGTTTCATTGATGACGTTATTGATGAGGACACTGAGATTTACGAGGGGCATGATCTCTTTAATGATCTTGAGAAGGCCTCATTGTTAGAAAGTGAAAAGGAGGAGAAAATCAAGATGCATCCCATGGTCCGTGCTATGGTATTGTGGGTTGCATCTGATAATGGCAAGAAGGAGAGAAAATGTCTGGTACGTGCAGGTATTGGCCTGCGGAAAGCCTTGCGGGCTGATTATTGGAGTGAGGCCGAGAGAATTTCTTTCATGAATAATGACATTCATGAGCTGGATGAGCAGCCCAACTGTCCAACCCTCAAAACTCTTCTGCTCCAGAGAAACCCTGAACTGAATAAGATTTCTGAAGGATTTTTCCAGTACATGCCAACTCTGCGTGTGCTGGACCTTTCACATACATCCATTAGTGAGCTCCCATCAGGGTTAAGTGCATTAGGTCAACTTCAATACTTCAATATATGCAATACCAAGATTACAGTCTTACCAAGTGAGCTTGGAGAATTGGTCAATCTCAGATTCATGCTGCTCTCTCAAATGCCACTACAAACAATCCCAAAAGGAGTGTTGTACCGTCTGACACTGCTTCAGGTTCTTTCCATGGTACTAAGTTACAGTGACTGGA
Organism: Carex kokanica; assembly: GCA_025461125.1. Taxonomy (NCBI): domain Eukaryota; kingdom Viridiplantae; phylum Streptophyta; class Magnoliopsida; order Poales; family Cyperaceae; genus Carex; species Carex kokanica. Next base: position 173,388 of record JAJGRX010001043.1, on the reverse strand, counting down.
AAGTTGGCACCAGTGGAAGTGGGGTAGAATTTGAGGAGCTGGAGAGCTTGCGGAAGCTCAAAACTTTTGATCCCACAATCAAAACTCCTGCCGCTTTGCAAAGGCTAGCCCAATCACCTCGTCTTGCAGAGTCCACACGTAATCTTGTGATCGAATCTGCAGCTGGTTTGAAGACTCTCGAGATTCCATCGAGTGACTTATGGAAAAACATGACTAAATTGGAGAGCGTTGGCCTATTGACTTGTGTTGATCTAGAGGAGGTGGTAATTAATGGACCTGATGTCCGGCAGGAGAATGATGAGGAGCAGTCAGTTCTTCCCGACTTGGAGTGCATCAGGCTCGTGAGGCTTCAGAAGGCAAAAATTATATACAAGGGAGGTTGCTTACAACTGCTTCGTTCACTTTACATCCAGAACTGTCCTGGACTGGAACATCTGATCACTTGTGTAAATAATGAAGGTGAAGAGCCACGGGTTATCGAGGCATTTCCGAATTTGAAGAAGCTTGAACTGGATGGATTGCTGCAGCTTAAGAGCTTTAGCCATGCGAGAAACCGCCTCTCTTTCCCTTCTTTAGAAAGCCTCAAGGTGATTGATTGCCCCAAGCTAAAGAAATTTGAGTTATTACCTAAAAATTCTATGGAGATTCATGGTACAAATAAATGGTGGAATGCGCTTGAATGGGAGGATGATATGGAGGTCAAAGAGAGATTGCTATTCCGGCCTTTGCAGTGATTATAGAAGTGCTTTAATGCCATTCTATTTGTCCAATTGGGAGATTGAGACTATGGTGTTTATGTTTGAATCTGGTGATTTAGTTGGATATTTTTTTTTCTTTAACTCTTTTTCAGTTGCTTCATTTTGTATTATTGCGTTCTTGTAGTTTGAGCTATTTCATTCCTTTTCTATCTGTCCATTTGGGAGATTGAGACTATGTTGTTTATGTTTGAATCTGTTACAGTATTATGTGAAAAAATGTTCAATTGGTTGGGGTTTTCCCAAATACAACTATGATTTGCGAACCCAAATTCCAGAAGCTTTGATATAATTCATTTAAAATAAAGAATAATGTGTTCAATGAAGTTGACTCCAAATAGAGATCAAGCTAGCTACCTACATCTCATATGATATATTGTTTAATTAGTACTCGCCTACTGGCATTGCGCTACCATAATGTTAGATCTCTTATGAAATATTTGGCTGCATATATATAATCACGTGTATTTATGAGTATGCATCCTTTTGTTGGGATAAACTATTCTTCTTTTAACATCCAACAGAAGGTTTCATACTATTGGCAAGGAAAATATACCTCAATTAGGCAAGAAAACGGAGTCCTTAATTATATAGCAATGAAAACAGCTCAATTAAATAGTTTAAAGAAATACAAAAAGGGTCATAATTATAATTGTTTCAGATGTTTTAATTGGGTTATCTCGACATGCATTCCAACCAAATGGCCTAAGTTTTTAAATGTTGATTGCAACGGGACTATTTAGAACACACAAAAAGGTTTTTGAACCAGGCTGGATATATATCTCCTTTTGTCAACTAGACTTGTATACTATTAACTCATGCAATTGGGTGCCATTATATTAGGTTACACCGTAAAATAAATAGCCTCAGCTGCAGAATTACACTAAGAATATTGAGTTTTGAGAAGACACAATGTATACTTCAATAATGACCATTAAAATTATAGGATGGGTGAACGGATGGATCCTGTTAGCAGGATTTTTCTGCCCAAAATATGAATCTTCATCCCTATTTGAACAATTTACTAAATATATAAGCATAAATTTTTATATTGAGAACAATTTTTTTAATCAGTCCAACCTAATTAATAATTTTACCATTTGTACTAACAAACAATAATCCTCCGTATCGACATGTAGCCCTCTGCGAATTATTAGTTGTATCTTGTATGTGTGTGTTTATATCTAAATTATTAATTATTGATCTCTATATTAGACCTCCGTTAGAAATTCGTCCGAGCACTATCGGAGTTCATCTCTACTGGAAGTTGCCTGAGGTAGAAAAATTATTTGTTCAAAATATTATGATGATGGTTCAAATGTAGTCTCATGTTTTTTTATGTTTTATCGTGCCTCACATCTTTTATCTCTTGTTTTAAAGTCCAACCAATCGATTTGAATGGCTCAACATAATTTCCATACTAAAATATGCTTGGAAACCAAATTTTCATTTTTTATTTTTTTCCTATTTTATTAGGTAGGTACAAAATTACTATTTCTGGACCATTCAAAAACAATGATTTTTGTACCTATCTAAATAAAATAGTAAAAAAGTTTAAAAAATATATAAAATTGTCTCTAAGCATATTTTAATGAGGAGGATTCAAATGCCTTCATTTTTTGTGTCTCCATCATGCCTCCATTTTTAAAAGATTTAATAATTCAAAATTTAAAATTTAAAAATCAAAATATAACCGTTGGATATGATCTACATCATTTTATCTATACATGTGTAAAAAATTATGACATATGAATTTTGTTTTGGTTGTCATCAAGAGCTTGTAAAAATATACTAATGTGGATAATTTCTAGACGTTGATTTTTCAACTTATTGATTCACATAAAAACAAAATTGAAATGTGATAATTTTTTTATGAACATAGAGAGAAAATAATATAGATCACTAGTAACGGTTTTATTTTGGTGTTTATGTTTTAAATTTTGAATTATTAATGTTTTAAAAATAGAGGCATAATGGAGGCACAAAAAATGGAGGCATTTGAACCCTCCTCTATTTTAATATGGATATCATATTGAGACATTTGAACTTTGAAAACAAAAATAAATAGTGTTTTGAATGATGAGACATGCCGGACATGAGACATTTGAATCCTCCTTAAATATTATCTAGTCAAAAGAAAAATATTAGTCAGTCAAAATAGTTGATAACAATGGTTCTATTTAGAAACACTAAAGTATATAGATGAACTAAGATCATGTGCCAGCCATCTTATTTTTCCGTCTTCTTTTGATATGACAATATTATGGGTTTTTACCAAGAAACTTATTTACCATTTAAATTTGTAAAACCGAATTACTGTTTGTGTATATATGCATATTCTTTACTACAAGCAGCAAGGCACTGTGACCACCTACTTTAATTTTATATATTTTGTCTCCTTCCAAACCAAGCCTATATATTGATATGAGCACAATCCGAACCCAATTTGGCAAATAGTGCACAATTAATTCCATACCAAATTACTGGTAGGGAAAGCACTGGTACATGCCACCCAGAGAGAATCTCAAGCGCAGAACTGCATATCTGCATGCTGTCACAGAAATTTAAGTTGGTGGTCCTGTATATTCTTACTTAGAGAATATATGTGCTAAGAACATATTCTACAGAAATCAAGATAGATACTGGTAAAAATATTCATGGTAACTTTGTTCTTTTACCATAAAATTAATAGTAATTGAAGTGGTTCTTGCTTTCATTTCACATTTTCACCTATTACTTCTCTTGATTTCACTTATAAATAAAAGGAAAAAAATACTACTAATATAGAATAGAAACTAAAACTTGTGGAATTGAAATAGTTACGCATATATGGCTAAAAAGATTTCATTTGTTGACATAATAAAGGAGATTATAATGAAGTTAGAACAGCCGATTCCTTAATTAAAATGTAGTTATGCAATGAAAGGGTAAAGATTTTAACAGAGTAATTTTTGCTTCATGCAGTGCACGAACCATATGCAGCGCTATTTTGATTCATAGTCTGTACGTTGCATGAAGCCAAAACTCCTCTGTTATATCATTACCCAAATCACAAAAAGAGATTAAAAAAAAAACAGAGAGAGCTTAGTGTCGGACTTACAAAAAAATGGAAGCATTACTTCTTTAATTAAAAATATACTTTAAACAGGAACTTAAAAATTAACCGTTTTCTAAGTGTGACGCAACCACTTATATGGTACAAGTCAATATTTTTTATTCATTGTGAAGGCATGATGGAGATAATTTAATTCAATGTGAAAATGTATCTTTTATTTGGAATTAAAAACTTAAAATAACACCAAATCAAGAAAGAAAAAACACAAAGTAAAAAGAGCCTTTTGCATCTGGCACTCAAAACTTTATTATAAACTTATTAATCATTTAAAGGAAGTGACACCAAATCTAACAATTTTCACATGATACAATCGGGTGCAAATTAAAAACAGAGGACCTTGTCAAATTAGGAAACCATATACTGTTAAATAATAGGTCATGATGAGTATATATGTCACACAATGGTACTAAATCTCTACATTCCTTTTAAGGAAGCTTTTACAGAGCTTCTCCCAAAAGTCTCTCTCAGCATCATCAGCTTCCAACTGTGTTTTTGCATCACTACCAAAATCTATCTGCAAAAGCAAAAATAAAATAATTAATTGATGCAACAAACACTAAAATTCAAAGTTTATACAAATTTATCATTTCTTTTGTAAAAAAAAAAAGTCCCTTTCCGCATCTCGTCCGTCATGTCTTTCTCATGCATGATGAGGTATTTGGTCATAATTACAAGCATATATATACATGCACTCATCACATTATTATAAAAAAATATATATGAAGAAATTTATTCGAGCAATAGCTTACATCCAAAAGTTCATTCGAAGTGAGACGGTCGATTAGATTCAACAATATATCTTTCGTGTACTCGGGATGCCCTTGAATGCCAAAAATGTGGTCCCCAATGCAAAACATCTCGACTCCAGCCTTATCTGAGAATGCAAGAACCTCGGCACCGGGCGGCACCTCCAACACCTAGTTTTGAACAATAAACTTTATTGAGCCTTTAAATAATCAACTTATGAATTTGATATATTCCTTCAAATAAAAAATTGTTGAAATTATAATTACTCGACAGATAGCAAAACGGCGCCGAGACTATGTCTGGTAATACATGGAAAAGAAGTAGAATTGTATATATATACCTCATCTTGATGGCACTCAAGGATCTTAGCACAGGGAGGAATCTCCTTAAATTCATCAAGAAACCTACATTGAAGCAAGCTTTCAGCCATAATCACTCTCCTAACTCCTACGTCCCATCCACTTCTCGCCTTCCCGACTCGGCCACCCAATGCCTGACATAGTACCTAATAAATAGTATAGTTTCCAATATCATGCTACCCATTGCTTAAACTTGAAGAAATATTTTTCAAGTTTAATATGAAAAGAGTACCAATTCTGACCTAGTGTCTAAAGTTGTGCATATAATTAAGCTTACTTGGTGGCCAAAGCAAATTCCCAGGACTCTTTTTTGCATGGCATGAAGTTTTTGTATTAGGAAGCAAAGCCTCAAGATCCAGAGGTCGTTTGCGTACGCATCGTGGGTGCTTCCACTAATCACAAAACCATCATATTTGTTTAGTTCTTCAATTTTCGGGAACTCCCCCTCAACCACCCTAAACAAGTCCCAGTTTTCATCCTCGTCACCGAATGCTTGCACGAACACATTGAAGTACCCGTTGTACATTTTGATCACGTAATCAGAGTCTTTTGCAGCCAAGAGAAGAGCATATCTCTTTGCATTCTCCCCCTTCATGGTTGCCAAATGAGGATAGTTGGTTTCTGTTTTGAATTGGGCTTGTTATAAGGTAGAGTCGTTTCAAGGTCTATATTTATACAGAAGTGTATAGAGGTGAGGGCAAAGATATTGACAGAGCTATTTTGCCTTTACACAGCGTACCAGTTATATACTTTTCTCATTTTCTCTATTGATCGTGCGCTGCGTTAAGCCAACTTAGCGCTGTTAATATTTACACTAATTCAATGGAAGTCAATGAAGATGTCACTAAGGTTTAGTGCAATCCAATTACTGCTAAATAAGTGCATCTATTAAGAATGGCACTTGCGTTATAATTTGGCTTTATGATAAAAGGTTTCTTGATAATTAAGTATTGATTTAAATAGGTTTACTCTGAGACCTCTAATCGGAAATAAGGAAAAAAAAATTTATATACAATAATTGCTTTATTTAAATTATTACTTTCAGTAGAACCATGTAATACGATTATATTAATTATTCGAAATAAAACTCTGGTTTTATCAAATAAAATTGTGGAAGAGAAATCAACTTGCAATTAAGTGATGAATGATTAGTTTAATGCTCACAACACCTGAAAAATAAAAAAATTTGAGTATTCCATTTAATTGTAGGGATTTGGATCAATATTCCATTGTAATTAATCAATTAATTAACATAAGCGTTATTGCCTAGAATCAAAGGAAAAAAAATCAGAATCTTTAACGGCCCTCAAAATCATTGTAAAAATCAATTCCGTGACAATAAAAGCTCATTTTTAATGAGTTATGGCGTTAAAAAGAAGGAATTATGCTGCTTTAGTCAATGTTTACACAGAATGCACAAGCGTTCAATGCCACCTCTGTTGCTCAAAAAGATTTTTACAGCACAATTTACTCAAAAAGTATTTGAGTTTTAGGCATAAGAAAAGATAAAAAAAATATTGGGAGCTGATATACTGATAATTTCATTGCTTTTTTTTAAGGTTATTAGCTTTAAATATTTACTAATGATTTCATTGATAAAAAAATATTTATAACAAATATATGACTTGCATTTTTATATCTACTCATTTATTTTCATCAATTTCTCTAACTACCATAGTCTTCTATTCCTACTTACCTATACTCTTATTATCACTATTCTCACTATTCTCCTAATCTCTCTATTACCTTATTCTCTATCTCTCTCCACAGCCGAATCTGCTCTGAAAGCCACCACACTCCGACAACCAAATCTACTCACCGCCGCGCTCCGATCGAGATGGGAACTCCGCACTCCGACTGGATCTACCCTATTATTCTATTTCATGGCTATCTTCTTTAAAATTGCTATCACATAATTTAAAATTCAACTTAATTAATAGTCATTATTGTTTAATATATACCTTTAATATTAAGTTTATGCACTTGACTTAGCGTTGACCCCAACAAAATTAATAGTCAAGGAGTTAAAAACTAATAAATTTAGAAGCGAAGAGGACTTCAACATGTACTGACCGAACCAAATAATATACATATAGTTTATAATTCAGTTTAATCACATTATTAAATAGGTTTTTCTTATTCAGTTTATTTTTAATAATTTATCATGGACTAATTGGATTCAATGGTCATGATGATAGCAGCAATTAAGATAGCTGCTGAAAATTTTCTCAAAACATATTATAACCCCACATTCCCACAATCAAGAGATTTTCTTAAAAAAAATAACAAAAACAAATTAAGTCTTGAAGATGCTTTTTGTGTTTTCATCCCCTTTTAACAAATCAAGCAGAGAGAATCTGAATCAGCTACTCCAAACTAAACTATATAAGATTATATTCTCCAGATCTCAACATGGTACAATTCATTTCACACTATCTAGAGTGGGCTTATTAATTCCATGTAGTACATCTATTAACCATATTTTACATGCAGTACATGAGGTACTACAGTAGATAGATGCAAAGCTTGGAAAAATTCCAACATGTATGATGGAATTAATGTATCCTTGAGTTAAAAAAAAAAAAAAAAATTCATACCATAAATGTATCCAAATATTTAGAAAAAGGAGAGAAAAAATGTTCAACATAATACACCACAAATTCGGTTAGGAGCAAGGTTGATATTTATATTGCATATTAGTGAAATATTTCTATTAATTGGAGCTTTTTTAACTTAAATAAATACTCGCACAGCACTACTATTAACCCAAATAACAGGTGCCGCCAACAGAATTCCACCACTACCTTGAGATAACAGCTAGCATAGGTTAATAATTATATCAATAACAAACTCATTTTAAATTATTTCTGTTTTACTGCTTTTAGACAAAATTCTCATCAAAGTCCTTTTCCAATACCAAATTGAGAAATACAAATATTTTCAAATAGGGAATGAACTACATATTCAAAACCGTCTACGTTCATTCAAGGCAAGATAAAAAAGAAACCGATTACAATAAAATTTCATGTGCAAAACTCCACTCACAAAGAAAAGTGGCAATCTATGCTGATAACTTTGTGCAGAAACGGCCATGATGAGCAACTAAATTTGGAATTACTTCATATCACAAAATATTACAACCCAAAAAATCACTAGGCCACCACCAAATACAGAGTACCATCAGAATTGAAATGGTATCAGTATTACCAATTCAGGTACACATAATTATTAAGAATAATTTATATAACAGTGTTTCATTCATATTTTGAAATACAGGACTGTTTTCTTTTTTTTTTTTTTTTAAATTACATGGAAATAAATCTGCTGTTATTCCGATCCCAATCATTCAAATTTTTCCATGTGCGAATCTCAAGAGAAAGTTTTCATGCGTGAATATCAACAAAAATCAACAGTTGGGATCGGAATAACAGCAGATTTATTTCCCAATTACATAATTAATTCTCAAGTGCTATCCCTTTGACCCCAAAAGTTCATCTCTAGTATTCCCTGCTAGCCAGCATGTGTTTAGGCCAAACAAGCAAAGATTCTTAGGCTAGAATACAAGAAAGAAAAAAGAACTGGATACTAATGTATTTTTCTATGGCGGCTTCTTCGGAATAGATTCCAAGTTTTCAATAAAACAATTTGCATGAAAATATCAGACAGACAGAGCTTCTGAGTCACCGGATTAGAAGAAACAGAATTTTGTAAAGCTTCTGTGTATATTTACTTAGTTCCTCAATAAAGATATATTCAACTTAGGAACGTCATCTGTGTGTGTGTGTGGGGGGGGGGGGGGGGGGGGGGGGGTACAGGGAGCAGTATTGATGCACGTACAGCAAAAGTGAAGCGTATCAGCCATCAAGGTATAACATCTTCAAACATAATTCAAGGAACACCAACTTGCATCTACGATTTCCAAACAACATTTAATTCCTTTTAGTCAAATGTAATATTTTCACAAATTATGCTATTTGGCACTGACTAGCTAAATTTACCAAATTTGAACAAGCATTACATAGTGCTACAGCCTAGCTTAGTATTGTGCATGATTAAGAATAATAGCTTTGGTAAGATTCTCAACAGATGAAAGGGACAAGACCCTTATCTTGTTTTTGTGTACCACTTTCAACACAATAGCCATAAAAAGGATACAAAAAGATACAAAGGTTTCCAAATTCGATTCATTAACTAATCCATTTTATCAACAGGATGCCATACCAGTGGTCAAGTTTAAGAAATAGAATCCAACCTATAATACTCCATACAAATCATATGTTAAAGAACCTAGCATGTTCTCATTTCATACAAAATATTCCTCTTTCCTAGTTCAAATTCCAACTTTGCTCCAACAACAAGGCTGTTATTCTCCCAGTAGTGAGGTTCATTGAATCAGGACATGTTTTGAACCCTGAGAGAGAAAGAGAGAGAATATAATCTAGCAAGCTACAACTAGAGCCTAGATATGGGATTGATTAAGATTTCTGGGTCAACAAGTGGGGACTCATAGGTCCCCACTATGCACTGGATAATAAAAACAAAATATCTGTTAGTTTCTTTATGTGCTGGTCATAATTTAAGCTCATAACCAAGGAGACAATACAATGTGTTCCACTAGAAATTGGTAAACTGGTAGCAGTGATTTACTTGCCTAGTGCACTGCCAAAACTTGAGATTTGAGGCTGTGGCTTATACAAGACTAATCTTCTAGAAGCAAGTTGGAATGTAGGATCATTTATCTTTCACTAAATTCCAGCTTATCATCACATAGGTCACCAACTTCCAACATAGCAGCATATATTCCACTAAATTTTAATAGATCCAGATCGAAAAAATCAGGTGTTGAACAGATTAGAGGCAGATTACAGTCATATATCTAGAATGAAAAGGAGCCTAATTTGAAATTTGAAATTTGGAAGGATATAAAATAAAAGGAGCCCATCAATATGTAATTTTTGGAAATTCCTTCAATTCTAATCCATACTAAAATGTGTATCTCTTTCTAATGCCCATTTTCCTATCAAAAACTAAGATACCCATAATGATTACCAATATTGGTTATGAGTTATGAAGTATATTATACGCAAACAAAGTATTATTTATACTCAGGAATAACCCAATAATTATTTGTTTAAAGTAAAAATTGAGAAACAGTAGTCACTGTGGGAATCCAAAAAGGAGCAACTTGTATTGACTAGAAACAGAAACTAAAGAAGTAGATAACCTAGAATTGCGACATTTAAGAAAAAGGAGAAGATTCTGGAAAACCTTTATTCAGTAACGATTCAGAAGTACAAGTGGTTTGCATGACATCAGACATCACATGGATTAACTGGCAGGTACCAAGAAAGACAAGTACCACTAAGAAAAATACAATTGCATACTAGCGCCGCTTGTTTTCTAGTATAAAAAGAAAGAAAAGATCAACTAATCACACTGAGAAATAAATCGAATGGAATCTGGCAGAATAATAAACCCAACATTACTGTCAACACAATTTCTTCCCTATATTACTTTTTAGGTATCAGCTTTTGTATCTGCTTTACAATAAAACAAAATTGAAGAAGAATTTATTACATAACCAGCATGTGTTTAAGCTGTGCATCTTGTAGCATATTAAACTACAAGGTGTTTGACTTCAGCTTTTGGTACAATACTGGTAAAATGTGTCAGATGCTGCACTGGTTTCAACCATCTATCAGTAACAACAACCCAAAATTTGTAACTTTGAAATTCATACTCACTCTGAAAACAATATCAATGCATAATCTGACAGAATGTTCAGTTTCAGAGTCTGGTACAACACTTGTAGAGGTTCACACACTGCTACTGAATCCTGAATTGTTTATATAAAATAAAAAAAATTGGCCTCAGACATGCAAATGCATCACTACAATTATCCAAATATGAAAAGTCACATCTAATTGCTAAAGAAGTACCTTTTACTTCTTTATTATGTGTACCTTCACATCCGAATCAACAATCTGTACATTCCTCCAAATCATCTACATCTCCTTCTGAGGCACACCTACGTCGCATTGTAGCCGCACAACGCAGCCTTCGCGTGCTGAGCTTCGCCTCCGGATCCGGCTCCGGCGAAGCGGGTGAAAATGGACGCTGCTTTGGCGAGTTCAATCGGCTGTGACTGCGGCACGGACCCCACCACCGCCTCCATTTGTCGACGGTGATTCTTTCCTTCTCTCCAGTTTATTAGGGTTTAAGAGTTTGTCGTAAATTTTAGGGGTTTCAACAAATCGGGTTCGGGTCAGATCTCCAAACCCGAATTCAACAAGAACAGGATCTGGCGATTAGGGGTGTTCAAATGGTTCGGTTTATTTGGTTTTGAACCGAACCGGTAAGATTCGGTTTAAATGGTTCGGTTGTTCGGTTGAATTGGTTCGGTTCGGTTGATTTTGTGACTTAGTTCGGTTTAAATGGTTCGGTTCGGTTTTGATTTCTCAAAACCGATTAAACCGAACCGACCGATTTTATTGATAGATTGAGACTTCGAGTATTATTTTTATATGAAATTTGTATGAAATTTGACACGTGTAATGATATTTGTATGAAATTTGACATGTGTAATGGTATTTTTATTTTTATATATGTGAAATTATGAATGTATAGGTGTATTGAGTTGATTTTTGAGAAAATTCGGTTTAACCGAACAAACCGAAGTTTAAATCGGTTTAAATGGTTCGGTTAATTCGGTTTGCTATTTTAGTTCGGTCGGTTCGGTTGGATTTTCAAACTTCAGTTTTAAGTTCAGTTTGGTTATTTTAGTTCGGTTTAAACCGAACCGACCGTTTGAACACCCCTACTGGCGATTTATCCAAATCTATCTATATTCATTAGTTTGGTGATTTCGACGGTGAAATAAATTCGTGTGATGTCATATTGTCACTATATGGTGTATATATAGAGATAGGAGTAGGTCCGATGGGCATCGGACCTACAATTAGGTTCAATTAGCTCTATCACCGTACGATTAGCATCAAGATCTATGTGCACGAAAATTGGTACAGACTTGCACGGATTTTGATGCAGAGCACACGGATCTTGATGCAGATTGGATGGTCATCACACCCATCGAACCAAGGTAGGTCCGATGGACATCGGACCTACTCTCATTCCATATATATAACATAGTTGTGATTTTGATCACGTGCAGCGTGTGGTTATTAAATTAATTTTACACATGTATCGTGCATTTTTAAAATAATGAAATGATTACTATATACTAATAGTCAGAACATTGTTAGTTATGACTTTTTTAATTATCTTATCGTTATTTAAGTTAGTTTAATAAGAAAAAACATATAAAATATCATACAAATGTTACAAATATACAAAAAAAAAAATGTCATGTCGTTTCTTGTGCATTATTAGTACGGTTTACAATGTAATTTTTTTCGTCTCCAAACTTCAATCCGTTATTAGCGGTTTTTGGATCTCCTTATTGAGCTGCTAAACGAAAAACCAAATTTCTTTAATTTTTTTTTTGTGAAATTATTAACAAAAAGATGCATAATTTCAATATTAAAACCGGGTTACTTGTGTGCATTGTAATTTTCTTTCGTTCAAATTAAAATTACAAGTTACAACAAAAGTTGGAAAAAAAAAAAGAGGAATTAAAATCTCCGTAGCATATACTTGGCAATAAATCATTTTGTAATGAATACATGTGAAACAGAAATCATTTCTACCTCTCAATTATTGAGCTTATGATAATACTTTAAATGGGCCTTTTATCATACTTAGAAATAGTTGTATCCAGCCCAATTTTCAGGCCCATTAATATATATATAACAATATATGGACTTTTAAAGGGCTAAAAAGCAATGATGTTTAACCTGTCAATCCCTAGAAAAAGCTTCATTTCTTTTTGGGCCTTATAGATTATTACCATTTTCAAATTAGTAATTTCATTCAAAAGTCTCTGTGTTTTTATTTATCTCGTTAACCTCTAATAATATGATATGGAGAGGGAAACCTTATCTTTCTAAAATTAATCTTATCCATACCGGGTAAAAATTAATTAATAATGATATATAATGAATAATTATTAAATAAATTGATAGATTATATAATCAAGATATATATAAAAAATTATAACAAAAATTAAACATATTATTTTAAACACACCATGTACATAATATCTTAAATTATTAAAAAAAAAATATGACTATAAGTCCTATTATTTTTACTAAATATAAGTTACTAATTAATAAAATTATATAAAATATTGTATAAATCAATCTTTTCATAAATTACAAATTAAGAAATTATATAAAAATATTTCATAAATCAATCTTTTTATGATGAGAAAATTTGTACAAGTTATATGTATGAACTAAAATTATTATATATAATATTTCTTATAGCACACGAATATAAAATAGCTCTTATTTGTGCTTTTATTTTATAAATAAAAAGAATGTCAATGGCACGGCTGCATACGAACAAAAAATTGTTATAGCTTACAGCAGAGATATTCCTTAGAAAGTTGAATTTGACATTTTGTATTTTCATTTAGCGGTAATGTGTTGACTCAAATTCCAATTAGAATTGAAGTCAATATGGAAGATAAATTGCAAGCCGAAATTGAAGCCCCATTTCTCACGAAAAATATTTAACACTGGCAAAATGGACGAATACGCTGCCAGGCATGACCCGCTGAAATGCTTTTGATTTGTGAAAATTGATGTTCCTGTCAATTTCAGAAGGTTTGTTATAAAATATTATATATATTGTTCAATATCAACAGCTTAGTTGCAAATTGTCATCATTTTCATTATTTCAAGTTTACTTTTATTAGAGAAATTATTTTTTGTATTTGGCCGACCTTTGATAATGACATAAATGAATTCAATAATGTTGTATCTGATAGCCACTCCACTATCAGGGTTTCAAAAAAAAAGATAATGACATAAATGAATATATAATATAAAGTTTCTTGCGTTTCCACTTTCCAGTGAATATTAAGAATTTAATTCAATTAATTAAACAAATAACTTGACTGAGAAAGTTATAGAATTTTATTTGCCAACAATTAAGTTGGTGGTTCTTAAATTCTAAGTCAATTTAAGAATCATAATAGTATACTCACTTATTTTGTATAAATTCATCTGAAGATTCATGCACTGTTTACTATTTTTTAATAATATTACCAAATGATTGTCCAGTAAAAAATATTATATTAATATCTGGTGACCACATCAAATGACTAATAGTTGTCATATAAAAAATTGTACTGTGTTCTAAGGAATTTCATGGAAGAATAAAATTTGCAAATAGTAAACAATTAATGTTCTGAATTGACTACAAATATTTTTTTATGATACTTCTTTCCAACTTAATACTGATGTAATTATATATTAATTAAATCCCCACTATTTGACTGTTACCTTTTAGTTACTTACGAATTCTCTAATTAAATTCTTTTTTATTACAAAGAAAGTCAAAGCCGACATTTTTATTTATATCCAAAGTTAATTACATATTAATAAAAATGCCCAGACCCGATGATTTTTATTAAAAATGCCCAAACCGGCCATTAAATGGCCGGTCCTTGATTCCATTTTTTTTTAGAGACAAATAGCTAAAATACTGAAATATAACACTAAAAAATCGAATTTTTTTTAAAATATTTGTCAAATTACTTTTTTGATAGCATATTTATACTAAAATACGCTAAATTACTTGAAATTATGTTAATTTATGCTGAATTACACTAAATTATGCTAAATTACAATAATTATGTAGAATTATGCTAAAATACGGTAAATTACGCTAAATTACGTATGAATAGGGCCGATTTTGTGCCATCTTTCATAAATCATAAAAAATAGTATAAAAATTCCAAAAATAATAAAAATTGGTATTCTACAAGTTCATTATATAACTAATTTACTGAGCTACGTAGATTTAACAATAGAAATGAAAATCTTAATCGGAAACTTCAACTGAAGTTTTGAGGCTCTTGCCTTTGTTTTTTTGGCGATTCTGAATTTCAAAATTCGGCATTGCTAGCATTGATGCATGCGTATTTTCACAAGTTTTCCGAAAAGTTGTCATTTGCTGAAATCGGACACTCGAGCGCCATTTTTATGGCCGTTTGAAGTTTCGTCGTCGTTTTTCGCCTTCTCAGTGAAGATATCATCCCTATTCATACATAATTTACCGTATTCTAGCATAATTCTACATAATTATTGTAATTTAGCGTAATTTAGTGTAATTCAGCATAAATTAACATAATTTCAAGTAATTTAGCGTATTTTAGTATAAATATGCTAATTATATATAAAAAAGTAATCTAACAAATATTTAAAAAAAAATTCGATTTTTTAGTGTTATATTTCAGGATTTTAGCTATTTGTCTCTTAAAAAAAATTAACATAATTTCAAGTAATTTAGTGTAAATCAGAATAAATTAACATAATTTCAAGTAATTTAGCATATTTTAGTATAAATATACTATCAAAAAAGTAATTTGACAAATATTTTAAAAAAAATTGATTTTTTAGTGTTATATTTCAACATTTAGCTATTTGTCCCTAAAAAAAAATTATATCAAGGACCGGCCATTTAATGGCCGGTTTGGACATTTTTAAATAAGAACTGGACATTTAATGGCCGATTTGGACATTTTTAATAAAAACTCTAGACATTTTATTTATTTGTAATTAACTTTGGATATAAATAAAATTTCGGAAGTCAAAGCGTGTGTCATACTCTAAATTGTTAATGGATAATTGATATGTGGCACCATCTTGGAGAACCCAAAAAAACACAATTTATCTAATCACCCATCTTATTTTCTCTTTTAATGAAACATATCTTTATATAGTCAATTATGTATTTTTCTTATGATAGTCAAAGGCATATAAATGATAGTCATAATAAATTTCTCAATCTAACACTGATATTTTTATTAATAAATGATAATGATAATCATAATTCATATAAATAACAATTTGGTACCCTTACAATTGCATTCATATCAATTGAAAGATTTGTTGCACATAGTAATGTCAAAAGATTTCAATTTCTCAAGTACATATGAATAAATCAACATGTATTTAGTTTAGTTTATATACATAATAAATAAATAAAGGAGCTGTCACTTTAATTCCTTGACATTAATATTTCCTCACCAAAAGCAATAATCAATGATTTTACAAACAATAAAAAATCATATTCAACTAAATAAAAAAAAACATGAAGAAAAAATAATATGACTTAAAGCCTCATAAGTCAAGATCAAATTGAAAAATTGAAGATGTAAATTCTTCAAGCTCTTGAAATATGGATTCATCAAAGGCAAATCCATTGTTGGTACTATCTAAGCAATCAAAATATGTTTGTATATCATCTGGGAAGCTACATGTTGATGATTTATTCACAGATTTTGGTACCAATGATGAAGCAGAGGTACTGCTTTCAGATGCTGTAGTTGCTTCATTTACATCTACAGTACTCTGCATGAATTCTGGTGATTTCTTCTTGATTTCATCTTCAATTTGTATTGTTGTTTTGGATATTTCTTGATTTACATACCGATTCACATCAAAATTTGTTACTGCATTGAGTCCGCGGTGCTCAATTGCTGCCATATCATATGCCACAGCTGCTTCTTCTTCTGTAGCTGTAATAAAAAAAAATTAAATTAAATATATGATGAAGCTAATAGATAATTAAACAATAGTCAAGTAGATAAAATAAAAATAGTTAAATTAGAAGGCTGAATATTTTTTCTCATAAACTAAACAATTAAAAGACAGAACATTTCTCTTACACAAGCTATAATTTTTTTTATTATTTTTATATAAAGTAAAATATGAACTTTATAAATTTAAAATAAGTTGTACCAGAAAAGGTAATAAATTGGAGAAATTTATGAGGTTTTTAAATTTCGAAGGATAAATGTGATATTATGAATTTTGAAATGAAAAATACTTAAATTTGAGGTTTTTGAAGGCTATACATGAAATTCCCCCATAAAAAATAATATCATGAAGCTAATTGATAAATAACAATAACTATGTAGATAAATAAATAAATAAAACAAATAGTAACTAAATTAAATAAAAATAATACATGAGTAAGTAAAATAAAAAATATTGTTAATTTTCTTAATAATTATTCATTATTGCTATTGATAATTGTACATATGGTACAAAACACAAGTTTGATGTGACCAGTGGGACTTTAACCAAAAGATGCCACTCATTAAGGATTCAAAAAGGTTAGTATGGAATTTGGTGACCAACTAATTGAAAGATTGGTGAGATTTGTGGGTTGTGTCTTGTGTGTTGGGTGTTGTGTGTTAACTTGGAGGCTTATTAATTGGGGCCGGTTTTGGTGGATGCATATGCCAACATTCTTTTGGTTTTTTGTGGCGCTTTATTTGGTTGACAATTGTGCAATTTGGCATCTTCAACAGATTTTGTGCTAATGCCACATGTCACATGTCACTTCACCTATTGATCACATATGCATATCTAATTTAGCTAGAGTATATAATTCAACTAGAGTATATAATTCCCACCAAAACAAAAATAAATATTGCCACAGGAACCACTACAATGGTCCCTCTAGTAGAGGAACCTAATCTGTACTAGAATAAATAGGTGGTTGCTGTTCCAATTCCCATCTAACTGGAGAAGAAAACATCATTCATTAATTTGACTTTAGTACACTTGTTGCCACACTTATTGCCTCCAAAAGGCAAGACCAATACAGCAATGAGATTAAGGGACAATTACTGGACTCTCCATTCAATTGCAATACTGTAGTGACAGTGTGTGTGTGTGTGTGTGTGTGTGTGTGTGTGTATAGTCAATAGGCGGTTCAGATTGTGGGACATAATTTGGTTGAGATTTGGTGGGGAATTTATAGGTGTGACATAAATTGTGAACGATTACAGTTGAACCAAGGTTAGAATTGTCATTTTTCTTTGGTGATTCTGTCATGTATGGCGGCTAAGGTCAATATTAACAAAATACTGAGAAATATTTATTGTTGTGTGTGAGAGAGAAAGAAACTTGACTAGTTCAAATCTAGTAAAAAATAATAAAAAATTCAGAAAAACAATGATTTTAATTTTTTTGAAAAAATAATAAAAAATTTCAAAAAATATAAAATTTGTCTCCAGGCACATTTTAATATGAAAATTATGTTGAAAGATTCAAATCGATTATTTAAATTTTGAAAATAAAAATATAAACGAGAAGTAAAACACTTTTTTTAATTTTCAAAGTAAGTTAACTTATCTCTATTTATATATAAAAAAAAATCTCAATAAATATATATATGTAAAAAAATATAGAGAATGTAATACCGTATGTTCCGAGGTAGAGATATTTGTTGCCGAAAACTCTCCCAATGCGAGCCTCCCATCTTCCATTATGGTGATGCCTATAAATACAAAAAACAAAATAAATTATTGGAAATTATATATTATCATGAGATTTCTTTAACTAAACATTCAAGTTATTAAAATTTAAACGAAAATTATATGCAGCATTTAATTCCTTATTCCTCAAACAACTTCTAACTACTTTTGGTCGATCTTTTTAAAATATTAAATAAACAAATATGAATTAGGGTAATTGCTAAGTGTCCATTGATGTAATGCACAAGTGTGTATTTTAAAAAAATTCAAAAAATACAACAATCAAGATAGTTTGTGTTTAAAACACTTTTAAGTTAAAAAGAATATAGATTTTCATAGCACAATATTACAAAAATACAATAACTGCAACAGTAAAAAAAATATACATTTTTAAAATTGAAACAACAATATTATCAATCAAATTTGGCAAAAAAAAAAAATCATAAACAAGTGATGAGGGCATTGTTTTAGGCAATAGTCATACATTAGCATTGAGTTAATTAATATATACCTTGCCACACCTCTGTACTTGGAGACTCCTCTAGAGAAACCACTGCTTTTCCTATAATAATTCCATTGAAAAAGCAATTCTTGTTTCAAAATACAATATTATGAATATAAAAAAAATATCAAATTGGAATATCAAATGTTGCTATACTTTTGTTCTGCATTTAAATTATTTTTTCTTTTTTTACCTTCTTAAAGATCCAATGTATTCCTCCCTAGATTGGCTATCCATTTCTTTCAACTCTTCTTGATATGTTGCTGACTGCAATTCATTATCCCAATTGAAGCAAAAAATAAGGTATTTATGTTGCATGACAATATTTTAAGAAAATGGACATATATGGTTCTTCACTATATTACTTATAATAGTAATGATGATCATGATGTTGATATTAATACTAATAATGATGACGATGATGTAAGCAAACATCACCATTACAAGTTACAAGGAAGATTTTTTTTTTTTACTATTCTCTATATCATCATTGGCCTTTATTGCTTAGGAATTTTTTTATTGCTATAGATATAAAAAAAACAATAATTTTAAATTTAATTTAACGCTTTTTATTGACCGTTATAGTAAGATATTTTTTCTTCTATTTTTAAATTTTGACAGATTGATATTGTTAAAACCGTGTACAAAATAAAATAGTATATCTATTTTTAGATCATGTTCAAGTAAAGACGTAATTAAATCATACAATGTACATTATTGTTCGAATAATTTTACAGATAAATTTGTAAGGGCAAGAAAATGTACTAAAAAGGATGAGAAATGCAACAAAATTCCAGAAAAAAATAACAGAGGATCTAGATCACAGAGCCAAGCAAAAAAAAAAAATGAAGCAAATAAACAAAAAAAGGAATAATTAAACAAAAGTAATGGAGAAAACAAGTGGTACCGGGAAATTGAGAAGACTTTCTGGGCCCCAGTATTTCAATGCTGCCAAGTCATAGGCGCGAGCTGCTGCTTCCTCTTCATCATAAGCACCTGAATACCCCCAAAAAATCAAAAAATTACAAAAAACATCCAAATTTAAATTTCACAAACATACAAAAGTATAGAACTTTGTTTAAATCCATGATGACTCACCAAGATAAACTTTTGCCATCCAATTCCAAGTGCAGAAAGAAACCATGGAATTTGAAAATAAAAACAGAGAGAGAAAAAGAATAAGAGTTTAGCATTGAAAGATGATATATATATAGAGAGACAAATTCAAGCCAGAAAATTCCAAAAATATGTGGATAATGTGTAGGAATTTCTTAGAGAAATGATATACCTTGTTTCCCTTTCTTGTTCTGGGTTTCATTCCAGCTGCTCTTATCCCACAAATGCGCCTCGTACCGCCCCGTCCACCGATGCCTATACCGATAAAAAATGTCTCGTAAGTAGATTGTAAGGCGACGAAGAAGAATTTAAAAAGAAAAAAAGAAAAAGATGGAAGAATTATGAATGCAAAACCTTGTAACACCTCGGTAAACCGAGCTACGCCTCGAGTTGGTTGAACTTTTCGCCGTAGTCTTTCGGGTTTTCTTTATTTTTTGAGAATCAACTTTTGAGGTGGGGTCCTTGGTTTGATTAGAGCTCTCATTTGAGTTCTTGGTGTTTTTCTTTTGGTTCTTGGTCATTGTTTGGGATTAGAGAGAGAGAAAAAGAGAGTAGATGGAGAGAGAGAGAGAGATTGTTAGATGACCAAATTCTTGTCACAAAACAGAGATGGAGAAACAGAGAGATAAATAGACAACGAGAGATGTTGTCAGAGCGCGATTAAGTGCTAATGGAGAGAGGAGAGAGAGAGAGAGAGAGAGAGAGAGAGAGGTCCATCTCCAATAGGATTTATCCTTTGGTTTTATATGCTGGTTATGTATGAGAATTAGACAATATATTAAAAATTCAAATAAAAATTGAGGCGTTGCCAGTAGAGAATCTTGGCGTATTGAGTTGGTTTTTAAGGAGCTACTTTTGAACCTACAACTCCTGCTGCAATTTTTGGTTGCTTGTGTTGGGAAATTGGGTTGGGTTGTGTTGTCTTATTTTAATATTTTTTATATATCTAAAGTTCAATATTTTGATTATTTTTTAATAAAATCATATGACATTAAAATCTCCATTTTATTATTTCTATGATAATTGATAATTAATGAAATACTTTGATAACATATTGCTGGTAATGTTTATGATACTTTGATAGCATACTTTGATAAGGACAAGAAGCTTTTTTTTTTTTTTTCTTTCGTACTATTATTATTATTATTATTATGGTAATGGTAATAATAAATTCATGGCAACTTTCCTAGTTATTTTGAAATAATTATATCGACGTGTGAACATGCTATTAGAATAATGACGAAAATTGGAGAAATAATTTCAAGAACTCATCAACTCTACACAATGATAGTCACAATTCATTTGAATGAGGAAGCGTTTGACAATGGTTCTTTTGACAAACCATTTGACAATTTTGACTGTGATTTAAATATTTTAAAATTTAAAATTTGGAAGTAAATGTATAGATATGTTATTTGACATAGTAATTAATAGCCTACAATTAAATTTCATGCAAGTTTAGTATTGCTTGATAATGCATTAGTTACAATTAATTTCGGACCATTTAAATTTCAAATTACTTGATAAACGTATGATAAAATATACATCAAATCTCATTATTTTTATAGACATGATATGTGAATAATACATAATTTAAAACTTAATTAAGCTTTATTTTTTCAAGATGGTTAAGATTGTCAATATAAAGAATAGTCAAGTGATCTCCTACATTTTAATTACTTCTAAAAATTAATTTGATTCTATACTGTATATTTGATTCACAAAATTACCTTTTTTTTATTGAAGCCCTCTTTTGGGATTTTCAACGGAATATTCTAAATTTCATGTACGACTGATATATATATATATATATATATATATATATATATATATATATATATATAGAGAGAGAGAGAGAGAGAGAGAGAGAATGGCTAATATCAAAACGTTTGTTCCTGGGCTCAGGAACAAACGATTCCGTTCTCCCATTTCCAAAGTTCAAACAACAAATCCAAACCGTTAGATGTTCAATCTATATTAAAATGTGCTTGGAGACCAAATTTTACATTTTTTGGAATTTTTTTACTATTTATTAAGCTGGTTTGAAAACCGCTGTTTTTCAATGTTGCAGAAATTTCATAAAAACAGCGATTTTCAAACTAGCTTAATAAATAGTAAAAAAATTCCAAAAAATGTAAAATTTGGTCTCCAAGCACATTTTAATATAGATTGAACATCTAACTGTTTGGATTTGTTGTTTGAACTTTGGAAATGGGAGAACGGAATCGTTTGTTCCTGAGCCCAGGAACAAACGTTTTGATATTAGCCATTCTCTCTCTCTCTCTCTCTCTCTCTCTCTCTCTCTCTCTCTCTCTCTCTATATATATATATATATATATAGAATTTTGCTATTGTACTTCGCGAAGTAAAACCAATATTTTACTTCACGCTCATACTCCCATTTCCAAAATCCAAATCGTCGATCCGACCGTTCAAGTTGTTCTCCATATTGAAATGTGCTTGGAGACCAAATTTTACATTTTTTGGAATTTTTTTACTATTTATTAAGCCACTTTGAAAATCGCTGATCCATTGGTCCAGAATTTTTTACTGTTTTTTACTGTTCACAATGGATCAGCGATTTTCAAAGTGGCTTAATAAATAGTAAAAAATTTCCAAAAAATGTAAAATTTGGTCTTCGTTTTACTTCACGCTCATACTCCCATTTCCAAAATCCAAATAGTCGATCCGAACCGTTCAAGTTGTTCTCCATATTGAAATGTGCTTGGAGACCAAATTTTACATTTTTTGGAATTTTTTTACTATTTATTAAGCCACTTTGAAAATCGCTGATCCATTGTGAACAGTAAAAAATTCTGGACCAATGGATCAGCGATTTTCAAAGTGGCTTAATAAATAGTAAAAAAATTCCAAAAAATGTAAAATTTGGTCTCCAAGCACATTTCAATATGGAGAACAATTTGAACGATTCGGATCGATGTTTTGGATTTTGAAAATGGAAATATGAGCGTGAAGTAAAATATTGGTTTTACTTCATGAAGTACAATAGCAAAATTCTATATATATATATATATATATATATATAGAATTTTGCTATTGTACTTCATGAAGTAAAACCAATATTTTACTTCACGCTCATATTTCCATTTTCAAAATCCAAAAGTAAAATATTGGTTTTACTTCGTGAAGCACAATAGAAAAATTCTATATATATATATATATATATAGAATTTTGCTATTGTGCTTCACGAAGTAAAACCCATATTGTACTTCACTCTCATACACCCATTTCCAAAATCCAAAACGTCGATCCGAACCGTTCAAATTGTTCTCCATATTGAAATGTGCTTGGAGACCAAATTTTACATTTTTTGGAATTTTTTTACTATTTATTAAGCCACTTTGAAAATGCTGATCCATTGGTCCAGAATTTTTTACTGTTTTTTACTGTTCACAATGGATTAGCGATTGTCAAAGTGGATTAATAAATAGTAAAAAAATTCCAAAAAATGTAAAATTTGGTCTCCAAGCACATTTCAATATGGAGAACAATTTGAACGGTTCGGATCGACGTTTTGTATTTTGAAAATGAGAATATGAGCATGAAGTAAAACTTTGTTTTACTTCGCGAAGTACAATAGCCCTACTCATATATATATATATATATATATATAGGAAATGGCTAGCATGCTACGCGTAGCATAGAGGGTCTTCGTGCTACGGCTCAATATTTGAGTTTTCAAAATCCTAACGGTCGATCCGAACCATTCAACATAATCTCCATATGAATATGTACTTGCAAATCAAATTTTATATTTTTTTAGAATTTTTTTACTATTTTTTTAGATAGGTAGAAAATCACTTGATCTGAAAATTCTGTACCATTCATATCAAGTGATTTTCTACCTATCTAAAAAAATAGTAAAAAAATTCTAAAAAATGTAAAATTTGGTTTGCAAGTACATATTCATATGGAGATCATGTTGAACAGTTTGGATTGACCGTTAAGATTTTGAAAACTCAAATATTGAGCCGTAGCACGGAGGCTCTCTATGCTACGCGTAGCACCGTAGCCAATTCCTATATATATATATATATATATAGTGCTGGGCTTAGCTAAGCCATGGTGTAAAACGACTTGGTGCTCCACGCCTCATTATTTCCATTTTGAAAATCCAAACTACCGATCCGAACCGCTCAAGTTGTTGTCCATATTGAAATGTGCTTGGAGACCAAATTTTACATTTTTTGGAATTTTTTTACTATTTATTAAGCCACTTTGAAAATCACTGATCCGGCGGTCCAGAAATTTTTACTGTTTTTTACTGTTCACCCGGATTTTCAGATTTTCAAAGTGGCTTAATAAATAGTAAAAAAATTCCAAAAAATGTAAAATTTGGTCTCCAAGTAAATTTCAATATGAAGAACATGTTGGAAGGTTCGAATCGACTATTTGAACTTTGAAAATGAAGATATGGCGTGGAGTACCAAGTCGTTTTACACCATGGCTTAGCCTAGTCCATCTCTCTCTCTATATATATATAGTAGAACTAGGGTGTTCTTAAGCTCACCAAGTCTCTTTGTGAGCTTAACTCGAAAACCCATCGAATTGGTTTCAAGTGATGTATCCAAACGTTAGAAACCGATCTACTTCACGAGTGATGAGTTTACATGTCAAGTTTTTATATTTTCGAACTAATTTAATATAAAGTCAAGTGATAAAAAAATGATGAAAAATGAACACATTAAAATTAACTTATAAACCATGTTTTTTTTACCGCTTGACTTTATACGTACTAAATTAGTTCGAAAATTTATAAATTTCATATGTAAATGCATCACTCGTGAAGTAGATCGGTTTCAACGGTTTGGATGCATCGTTTGAAGTCAATTCAATAAATTTTTGAATTAAGCTCACAAAGGGACTTGGTGAGCTTAAGAACACCCTAGTTCTACTCTCTCTCTCTCTCTCTATATATATATATAGATGGGCTATAGTGAGTTGTGAAGTAAGAAATTTGTTTTAATTCACGCTCATATCTCCGTTTTTAAAGACCAAACAGTCGATCTGAACCGCTCAACAAGATATATATCCATATTGAAATGTGCTTGGAGACCAAATTTTACATTTTTTTTTGGAAATTTTTTACTTTTTTTTAAAAATATTTCATAATCTCAAAACTTTCAAAATTTTGCATGTACATGCATCACTTATGAAGTACATGGATTTCAACAGTTTGAATTCGTCGTTTGAAGTTGATTCGATATATTTTTGGAGTTGTACTCACCAAACTCTCTTGGTGAGCATATCACACCCTAGATTTGCTCTCTATATATATGGCAAAATGTTATTGAATCCTAAAGCATCTCTTCAAATTGCATAGATTCCACTTGTACAATAAATTGGTATCAAATAAAAAATCTCTCTAGAAATTGTCTTTATTCCAAAATTATAAACCAATCTTTATCCAATAAAAAGTGGTTAGTTGACTCTAAATATTAAAAAAATTGTGAGCACATGATTTTGCTACAGTGCCAACATAACTTGGAAGTACATGCTTTTCAAGCAGAGAACTTCCGAAGCATTTACTAGCAATCATTTTATTTATAATCTAGATGTATAAATATCAGATAAATATTTAAATCTAGACTGATGCTTTACAAAAAGAAAGATGATTAACATTTATATTTATATTGTCACAAAATTATATATAACTGGCGGGACGAGGGTTTTAATTTTTTTTAAATTCCATTTAACATTCTTGTTAGCTCGATCAAGAGGGGAAAAAATCGTGACATGTCGTGCCGTGATCAAAATGTAAAGAGGTGATCACAGCACTCAAATTGTCACACCATGTGAGTCACGTCGTGCCCAAACGTGACTAGTCACATTTAACTATTTTTTTTTCATAATTTAAGTTAGTTTATTCAACAAGATGCACTATTTGATCAAGATCTAACGGTTCGAATTACACGTGACTCACGTGACCACGTGCCGTGCTATCAAATCTTTCGCATGACGTGCCATGTCAAATTTCAAAAAATAATCACAGCACAAGACGCACGAATCATATGCGTACCGTGCCGTTTTCTAATGGAGCCGGCTCGATCCGCTGTGTCATTTTTCATGTCAATATGAGCTTGTAGTTCATATTGTCATTTTTGGTTGCAATTTCGTCACAAAATTGCTGCAGTTGTAGCTCATATTGACGAAATTGCTACAACTCCTGCATCAATTTTTAATATATATTTTTTAAATATCAAACATTCAGTATTTTGATTATTTTTTTTTATAAAATGAACATCTCCATTTGATTATTTTGTAACAATGTCATACTTTGATAACATTTTTGTTTAAGTTTTATCTTTATGATAAAGGAAAAATAATAGGGACAATAAGTTTTTCTCTATCATCATCATCATTATTATTATTATTGCAGTAAAAAGTTCATGGCAATTTTCCTAGTTTTTTTTTGAAATAATTATATCCGATGTGTGAACATGCTATCAGAATAGTGACGAGAATTGGAGAAATAATTTCAAGATGAATAAGTCATCAAATCTACACAATGATAGTCACAATTTATTTTAATGAGGAAGCAATTTCCAATGTTATTTTGACAATCTTGACACTAATTTTTAAAGGGAGAATTTTATGTATTTGCCTCATAAGTTTTAATATTATGTATTTCTCTCTTTAAAATCAGTAATTACATATTTTTCTTTTAAAATCGTGAACTCACATATTTATTCAATCCATCATATTTACTATTAACTTTATTTTAATTTCCATTTTATTCTTATCAAAACTAATAGAAATTAATTGTAGAGTCCATCTTCTTTGTCATTATCCTTTCTTAGTCTACTTGAATGATACGCTAGAAGTGCTATTTATGTTCTATTTACCAAACCCACTTGAATAGAGGTGGGAAGGCGGGGAGAAATATGTGAATCAGTTCGGCACATTTGGAGCAGGAGATGGGACTTTCTAAAGTGTTTGGCGCCTTAGCGAAAAATTTGATGGAGAAAGAGAGAAAACAAGGGTACATATAATGGTATGTAAAGTAAATGTTAGAGTCTAAATCTATTATTATATTTAATTTTTTTAGGAGATATTTAATATATTAAGAGTATATCAGATAATTCTGTGAATTTTAATCATTTTAGAGGATAAATATGTAATTATTAGTAATGGAGGGGGAATACACCGAGATTTTTATTAATACCCTAAAAAAAATAATATTAAAAATGCCCTCAGTTTGAAATTTTTTTAAAAAATGCCCTAACCGCCCAGTGAACGGGCGGTTCACACTACCCACCCAACCGCCCCTTCACTGGGCGGTTCACCTACTCTACCCAACCGCCCAGTGGTTGGGCGGTCCGAGTGAATTTTTTTTTTCTTAAAGCCGCTGGTTCCTTCTCCCTCCCTCAAACCCTACCCGCCCCCCTGTTCCTCCTACCCGACCCGAGCAGCCCCCCAGCGCCCCCCCCGACCACCCCTGCCCACCCCCGCCCACCCCCGGCCTCCCCTCTACCCGGCCACCCTACCCCCGGCCTCCCTTTCCCCCCTCTTCCCGTTCTCTCCTCCTCTCTACCCAGCCGCCCCTCCCCTCCCCCACCCCGCCACCACCCCCCTACCCGAACCAGCCCCTCCCCCACCGGCCACCCTCTCTCCCTCTCTCGGCCACCCTCTCTCCCTCTCTCGGCCACCCTCTCTCTCTCTCTCTCGGCCAACTTTCTCTCGATCGGATTTTTTCTGGTACGTTTACGTAAATTATTAATTTATTTTTTGTAGAATTAAGCGGATTTAGTTTGGAAATTGAATTGCCGTGTGCGGGTTGTTGATTTTCCCGACGCGAGTAAGTTGATAAAAATTAGGGTTTAGGGTTCAGTTTGGAAATTGAATTGCCGTGTACGGGTTGTTGATTTTCCCGACGCGAGTGAGTTGATAAAAATTAGAGTTTAGGGTTCAGTTTGGAAATTGAATTGCCGTGTGCGGGTTGTTGATTTTCCCGACGCGAGTAAGTATTTATAAATTAGGGTTTAGGGTTTAATTTAGAAATAAAATTATTTAATTGCGGCCTAATTTAGAGGGTTTAGTTTATAAATTAAATTACGGTTTATTTAGGGTTTAGGGTTAAATTTGTGAAATTTAAGTTATTTGAAAATTGTGCACTGTAGATATTATGGAGAGGGGAGGTAGTTTGTCTAGTACGGAGGCTCCCAGTGCATCTGGTGCAGAGGCTCTCGGTGCAGACCACGCTACACATGCAGCTGATACATTCAGCTCTATTCTGTGGATTCCACACGTTCAGCACAGGGTCGCGCTCGCATCTATTGAGGTACGTTGGTTTTTAAGCAATTTAATTCAAATTACAGATTTTTAATATGGCATATAGTAAGTCACTTAAACTGAAATCATTGTTAAAATTACAAACATTGGAGAGGCTGAGACCACCCAGCTGCACAGGTAAGTTAAAATTACTTAATTGCTATCTTACCGTTACTTGTTCAGTTCTGCACGTGATTAACATTCTTTTTTAATTGAAATGTACTGCAGGACTAAACACAATAAGCCCAACGTCGACTGGAGAGTGCGCCACGCAGCTCATTACCTCCGAGCACAGTCTCCACATTTTCACTTGTGGCATCCTCCCACGGCCGATGATGTCACACTAGGCGCAGGGCCTGGAGGATTGAGGTACTTAGTCTGGTACCAGAGGTGGGGCATGCCCTCGGTATACCTCACGGGGCACTGGGGTGAGACCCTTCGGCGGAGGCTTTCTCGTGCAGGGTCGAGAGGTTTTGTGTCTTTCGGACCGATCCAGGCTCGCCAGGTAATTACTTACGAAACTGACATATTTAAAACAGTAAATGTTTATTTA
The DNA here is from genome assembly GCA_025461125.1 of Carex kokanica. Lineage (NCBI taxonomy): Eukaryota > Viridiplantae > Streptophyta > Magnoliopsida > Poales > Cyperaceae > Carex > Carex kokanica. The sequence continues at coordinate 144,552 of JAJGRX010001043.1, read as the reverse complement.
TTTTTTCATAAAATAATTAAAAAAACACCTTGTGCAGATTCTTACCGGTATCAGAGGAGTGGCACACAGCTTGGTGTGCATGGCAAAGGAAGGTTGGCGAGCTGTGGGATGTACAATGCTCCAGCACAGTGCTCCTATGGTGGAGGACTCCGGCTTTGACGGCCGCCTCATTGGCATGTTGCATGACAGTGGGGAGAACATAAACTGGCGCGAGATAGAGCCCACACCATTAGATCCGGATCAGCCCAGAGTCGCTATCTACGCTGATGAGATGCCGCCACCTCCTCCAGGTAATTTGATTTTGTTGTACACAGTCATTTCTCGTTAAAAAAAACTATTCTCATTAATTTGTCTTCAATTATGCAGTGGATGAATCAGGTTGGGGCTTCCACGAATGGGTGTTGAATAATAATGCGTGGAGCGCTTACTACAATGAATATGGAGTTCCGGTGCAGGTTGGACAGGTAGTAAAAATTTATTATTTATTCAACTTACTACTTATTTGTATGTAGCAAAACTAACATTGTTTCCATTAAAGGTGGAGCTCCCCCACGACATTCCACTCCGGAGTTCACTATGGCTGACCTTACCGGAGATTATGCCGGGGATGAGAGACGGAGCCTCCACATACCACGATATCCGGAGGCCAGACAGCATGATGACGAGGCCAGTGGGAGTGGAGCACAGCATGCAGATGCTTATGCATCTGCTATATTTGGCACACCGCCTCCTCCGCCTACGTATCCATCGACCTGGGAGCCATGGGAGGTGCCTACTATGCCGCCCATCCCCCCACTGGTGGAGGATCCATGGGCCGAGGCGGATACAGCCGCACAGGAGGAGGAGGTTCACGTCAGGCGTGTACAGCCCCCCAGGGACCGTCATCCACCTCGTAGGTTGGATCTCTCTGGTCGTCGCCCTCGCCCTCGCCGTTAGGTTTTTTTATATTTTGTAGTTTGATAGGTTTCTACTATTGTGTATTCGATCTGGACTATTTTGCATGAGTTGTGGACATTTATTTTACGTAGTTTGGATTTTTTTTTTTGGACTTACGATTTAGATTACATATTTTTCACTGTTTATCACGTTAGCCAAATCGACAATCAGTACAACAGCCGTATAACCGCATCAAAACTCAACTCACTTTTATTGAAAATTACAATAAAAAAAATTAAGCACTTTCCTTCATTTTTATATAAAATCTACAATAAAAAAATATATATCAATATATATTTCCTTACAATAATATATATCTTAGTAAACCAAAATATATCTTAAACAATATATACATCTTAAAAAAAAATACCAATATGTATTTCCTTATAAATATATATATATCTTAAAAAATAAAAATATATCTTAACAATATATACATTTACTTATAAATATATATATATCTTAAAAAGAAAAATATATCTTAACAATATATACATCTTAAAATATATATACATCAATATACATTTCCTTATAAAAATATATAAAATCTGAAAAAAAAAACACTGAACCGCCCCACCTCTGGGCGGTTGTCTGGAGGAGGTGGACTGCCCAGAAATAGGGCGGTTTTCTAGCATCAGTGGACCGCCCCATTATGGGGCAGTTAGGGCATTTTTTTAAAAAATTTCAAACTGAGGGCATTTTTAATATATTTTTTTTTAGGGTATTAATAAAAATCTCGGGGGAATACATAATACTAAAACTTTTGAGGGGAATACATGAACATTCTCCATTTTTAAAAAACTAAAAAAAATAAATTTAAAAGTAAATTTATAGATATGCTATTTGATATATGTAATAAAATTTTAAACAAATTTAGTATTGTGTTATAATACAACAATGGTAATTAATTCTGAACATTAAATTTCAAATTACTTGATGTATGATAAATTGTGCATCAAACATCATTTTTTTTATGAGGAGGTTCAAATGCCTTCATTTTTTGTGCCTCTATTATGCCTCTATTTTTAAAAACTTTAATAACTCAAAATTTAAAACTTAAAAGTCAAAATAAAACCATTTGATATGATCTACATCATTTTATCTATGCACATGTAAAAAATTGTGACATTTCAACTTTGTTTTGGTCAAGGTTCTAAATAGCGTTTATAGCGTCGTAGCGGGAAGGCAAAAAAAAAAGCTATAGCGAATAGCATCGCTATAGCGGAAGCTATTCCAAATAGCGTTTTTTTTTTACATTTCGTATATTCAATATTTGTAATATATATCAACATTATCTAAAGTCTCATAGAACAATAAATAACACCAAAGTAATTAAGAAACTATAATATTCATATTGAACCTGTACAAAGTCCAAATTGCGGTTCAAAATATCCATAGTAATATCATAAACTATTGATTTTTCCTATTAAAAATATCTTAAGCATCATGATTCATGACATAATCTATTTTTTTTTCTATTCAAATTTTAATTTCGGTTTGGACTTTTTTTCTATTCAAATTTCAATTTCTATTCCCAATTTCAAATTGATTTATCTGTAGCAAGTAGCAACAAATTCAATTTTGGTTTGAGATTTTTTTTACCTTTATTTAAAACCCATATAAATTGCTTAAAAAAAAAAACCCATATTGTATAGCGCAAATAGCGGACCACTATAGCGCTGTAGCGGCCGCTATAGCGGCCGAGCACAAATAGCGCATTTTGATGTCATAGCGTAGCGTTTGGGGTCCAAAAACGCTATAGCGCGCTATTTAGAACACTGGTTTTGGTTGTCATCAAGAGCTTGTAAAAACATATGTGGAAAATTTCTAGACGTTGATTTTTCAAATTATTGATTTACATAAAAACAAAATCGAAATATGATATTTTTTTATGAGCACATAGAAAAAATAACATAGATCACATCAAATGGTTTTATTTTGACGTTTATGATTTAAATTTTGATTTATTAACGTATTTAAGAATTGAGACATGGTGGAGGCACAAAAAATGGAGGCATTTAAACTCTCCTTTTTTTTTTATAGACATGATATGTAAATAAAATAGATCATACTTATAATGTTGAATTTCAAACTTAAGCTTTATTTTTTCAAGATTGTTAAGATTTCCAATATTTTAAAAAAAATGTCAAGTGATCCCCTCAATCTTAATTACTTGTAAGTTAATTTGATTCTATTCTGTAAATTTGATTTACAAACTACTTTTAATCAAAAGACATAAAGCCCATTTCATTAGCTGAAAACCAAGGTTAAGTTACACTTTAAAAAAATATTATTTTTTATTTTATTGAAGCTCTTTTGGGAATTCTCAACAGAATATTGTGGATTTCATCTCCGGTTAAAAAAAAAAATCCTAAAGCATCTCTTCAAATTGCCTAGTTTCCACTTGTACAATAAATTGTTATCATATAAAAACTCTCTCTAGAAATTGTCTTTATTAAAAAATTATTAACTAATCTTTATCCAATAAAAAGTGGTTAGTTGAGTCTAAATATTAAAAATTGTGAGCACATGATTTTGCTACATTGTCAACATAACTTGGAAGTATATGCTTTTCAAGAAGATAAGTTATAAAACATTTACTAGCAACCATATTATTTATAATTTAGATGTATAAATGTCAGAAAAAAAATATGAAACTAGACTGATGCTTTACGAATTTTTTTTTAATAAATTAGTACCTGTACTGGTGGGATGAGGGTTTTAATTTTTATTTTTATTCCATTTAACATTTTTGTTAGCTCATGAAATTCACTAATATTTGAAAACTAGACTAGTTACTCCAACTCTAAATTAAGTACACATTGAAAAAAAAATTAAAAGAATCCACAAAAAAGTTCCTATTGGAAAACAAAATTAATTTTAAAATGAGAAAATTTTCTATCAACAAATGTTACAGTAGTCCGCAAAATTTGGAGACATTTTTTCACAACTAAAAACTTGTACAATCGAACAACACAATTAACTAGTAAAGAATCTCCACAGAAGAACACAAACATATTTTATTGCTTCAATTCAATACACATAAGACACATCAACATAGACTCTTTTTTTAAATGAGGAATATGAATCATAATTGAACAAACGACAAATGTTTTAATATGTCATTAATGAGAGGCTAGAAGACGTACAATTTTTTGAATTTAAAAAAAAAAATAAAGTAGATACTATCAATTAATATAATATATGCACTGATAATAAATATAACATCCCACAATATAATAATTTATTTCATGCATTTAATAAACTGACCCCTATAATGATGAAACAATCTATGAAAGCATTAAATGAATAATTATTAATAACAAACTATATAACAATCGGACAAAAACATGTCATGTTACATAGCAGAGGAAATGAAAAATTCAATCATCTTTACAAATTTATAATTCTTAACATAAGTAAAATGAATTAAGGACACACATCAAATTGAATTGAGGGGCCTTCAATTTTTCTATGCAAAAAAAAAATGTTCTTACAAGGAAAAATTAAAAAGAAAAAGAAAAAAATGTTTGTGTTGATTTAATTAGATTGTTGAGGTCCTATTCACCTGACCCGCTTCACAAAACCTCCACACCTATTGCAACACAAATAAATAGGTAAGTCCGGATTCTCTATTGCGTGATACTTTACATCGGATCCGACTCCACTACTTTTCTGAGAGAAAAAGAGGCTCCTCTTTTTCCGAATCTAACGATTCATAATTTTTCATTTACGTATCTAGATAAAGAAACTTTTTCATGCACAAATCACAACGAATTTAAATGGTTGGATTCGGAAAAGGAAGTTCCTTCTTTTCTCTCAGAAAAGCAACGGCGTCCATTCCCTTTACATCAAGCCATTAATTATGGGTTCCAACTTCCAAAGTTCCAAGCTCTTCACAAGCCTTAAATTTATTAATTATATGGATTTAATTGACTCGTTACAAATGTTGCACTTCCTAAGTGGCACATAATCTAAAAGGAAATTGGTTGAAATTGGTTTTGGATCTACTTTTGGATCCGGTGGACATTGAAGCCGTCCGATGTGATTTAAATTTTGTGCGTACGAATCTCAAAGGGGAGACACACGAATCTTAAAGCATAACGAATGGCTCCAAAAGTAGATCCAAAGTCCATTAGACCTACAGTTTTCTCTATGTTTTTTTAACAGAGCGGAGTCGCCTCTTTGTGTCGCTGAGAGCGGCATTTTTTTTTTCTTTGCATAATTGTGTTATGTTTTGCTGAGGAGCGATAAGTCACTAATTTGACCTATCCCTAATATTAAATTTTTTTTTTTCTTATATGATTTATGTTTTTGGGCTGCGCACTGAATTAACTTTTAATATCAATTAGCACACATCTCTTCTCTCTAAATTTTGGACTATCGCTAATTACTCTGAACTACGCACATAAAAGAAAAAAAAATGCAAATCGTGGAGTGTGTAATAATTTTGGGCTCTGCTGTCATTTTATCATCATTGTAAAATGACCCCATTCACAACAAGAATATTTTATATAATTAATTTTCAATCACGTTTGACTCCCATAACCTCATAACTCGAAAGTCTGGTTCCGCCCCTGATAAGGCATGCCGCAACAATTTCTAGCCAAATTTTAGCCAAAACAATATTGTGGATGTGTAAGATAAAACTAGGACAATGTACATAATTTTTTTTTACTTCATACAATTGTTAGTGGCATACGCCAATTAACCTTTAAAAAAACAATTGGGGCCATATATAGCATCAGACATTCTGACCAGACATCATCCGTTACTACCAGATCTTTTTTTAATCATAAGGACTTGTTTAACTCCGTCAAAATTAAAAATTCAGGAACTAATTTGTCACAGGTAAAAACTTTGGATGTCTTCCATGACATTATCCTTGTATAATTCTAGTATAAGATACATCAGTGAGGTTTAGATAGGAATCAAAATAGAGCTCTGGGTTGATTTTCCAAAAATATAAAAAATAAAACACTTCTCTGATGGCTTTTATCACCAGACCGAGGTTAACTCAAATTGACCCGTCATGTCGAGGAAAACCATATATACATTTATAACTAAAATTCAAAAAATTGAACAGTATGAAAGCCTATTAGTATTTATAGCATTTATTCTAAATCATATAGCAAAATCAAGTCAAAAGTACAAAATTTTTGGAAATAAATGGGGATCAATTGACACCCATTAATTAAGAGTGGATCTGCATCTGGTGGTATACATCAGGCAGGCCTACCTCTACCACTTACGAGGGTATGCTTGGTTGCAAAACAAGAATAGCATTTTTATCATTTGTCTTATTAGAATAACCAAACAAGTTGATCCAATCTTTTTGGTTATTAGAATAGGTTACTATAATAAGATAACAAGTTGCATTCCCTATTCTAACTATTCAAATCCAATCAAACACATAATAAACTATTTCAAATAGTTTGGTTGGGTTGAGTATAGCCGTATAGGCTATTTTTTAGATTGGGCTATTCGGAATTGATGGTTAGGCTATGCCCCAAAAACTATTACATATTTTTTTGGGTTAGGCTATGCCCCAAAAACTATTACATATTTTGGACTTTTGCAAATTGCCCCAAAAACTATTTCATATTTGGTTTAAAAAAAAAACTATTACATATTTGCACCTAATAGTTATGCTTGCATCTTAAAAGTTAAAACCAAACCAGTGGACACTTGTTTCAGTTGGAAAATCATTGGAAAATTGCATATGCATAAATGCACAATTTAAGAGAGCAAATTGTAAGAGAAGTAAATGAAGAATTTTGGTTGATACATATACTAACGGAAAAATGAGAATTATGGAACTATTATCCATTAATTAATTAAATCAATAGTTCAAGAAACAGGTTGATAACAAAATAGCTATAAACTGTCTGAGCAAAACAAGTTTTGTTATGCTGTTCAATTTAACAATTAATTTACCCTCTAGCAGTTCAATCAGTGATGAAGAAGCATAAATTGCAAGAATACATATCCATTTCAGTTTTTCATGATTGCACAATTAAAAGCTACGAAGACTTAGTTAGGTTAACAAGGGTTTTGATATACAATTTGAAGCTTTTCAGTACCACAATTTGCATAATTAGGATTTTGACATTCTTTTCAGTACCCCAGTTGCATTGTACCTCCGCCTATGCTTGCAAATCTGGCACGGTTTGAGAATTTTCATTATGTTGGATTGGATATACTGTCTCACTCTTCAGAGATGTGTAAATTTTTCTGCTATACTGTTTCAGTTTTTTAGGTTTTCTGGTATACTGTTTTCTGTTTTTAGGGTTTCTGATAATCTGTTTTCAGTTTTTCAGATTGTGGTTTCTGCTAAACTGGTCTCAGGCAGTTTGGTGCTTTCTGGTAAACTGTTTTCAGTTTTACAGTTTTTTTCAGATTGTGCTCTGATGTATAGATGTCTGTTCTGATGTATAAATGTATACTGTATTCTCTATATGCACAATCTGTTGTATAGAAGTATCAATTAATTTTTTACAATAACAGTTTAAAATTATCCAAGTGTGAAACCAATTTGTACCAGACAACTGACGCAAAAGAAAAAGATTGCTGGTAATCGTTCTCAATTCGGTAATACAAATTAATGGAATTGTTTTGTCTAAAAGCAGACACAATCACCCCAAAATCTCAAAGACTGAAACCCCGCCCATGTAATTAAGACCCAACTTAGATGACAATTGTAAATTATTACAATCTACTCAACAAAAAGGGTAGCGCTATATTCAGCGCATTTATTGTAATTTTGAGGGCTCATAGAATTTTTTTCTCTAAATACCTAATTTACCCTTTCAAATTAGTTTAACAATCTTGATCGGTCGGCTCAGATCAAGCCATCAAGGTGCAATCCAACATATTCAACTTTGATCGGTCACCGCTGCTGTCACTATATGACATAAAATTAATGCAGATTCTTAGGATTCAATACACCAAAGAAGCAAAGGAGGTCTCAAAATAAGTTAACAATACTAACTTTTACATAAAAAGAATCCATATATACCCAAACAAAATTTGTCAGGTATTACGTGAGATCTTTGACAAACAAATTAAAATAATAACATACTAAGTTACAATAATATTCCCTATTTTCTTTACATAAGTATCCAAAGTCTTGATCATAACATTGATCAGTCCTCTAGACAATTCAAATTTACGCAGATACAGATCACTGATTTTAACTGTCTCAAGATACACGCTGGAACAAAACATCTCCTGAAATCCAGGGGCGGATCCAAGATTTTCATCAGAGGGGGCGAAAAAAATATCAAATCGGATTTAAATTCATTAACCAATTAGATACTCGATAAAAAATAATGCTTTAACTTATACTTTCTAATGCTTTGACTTGTAATTTCTGATGTTTTGACTTATAATTCTAATTACCAATTAAAATTTAACAAATTTATTTCAATTTTAACTCTAAATTTAATCCGAATTACAAATCAAACGTTCATAGGGGGAGCAAAAAAAATTTCAAGAGGGGCAAAGTCGGTCGGAATAGATAAATCTCCACTTAAAACTCAAAATCCAGGGGGCAGTCCGCCCCTGCTAAAACCTCTCGTCGGGGCTTTTGTATTTGACATTGGCTCTGTTGGGATCGTAAAAAAATCATAAGTTTGCTAACATGATATTTTATCAGTATGTTCAAACCATTAGTAGCTTTGTCAACTCAAACTATGGGTTACCAGTTACGACTTACATCTTTTATATGGGGTATGGGTTACCAGTTACCACTCGAAACCCTGCCAATCAATGTAACCAATTCTGGTTAATATAAAACAGGGACTAGATCCCTTTTCTTTCCTCAAAAAATAAAAATATATATATACAAGTGAAAAAACAGAATTTTGCTTCGGATAGTATCTAAAAGCAAAGCACAGAATTCTCTCTTGAAATAAAACATTCTACAATTTCAAAATTAAGTATTTCTTCCGGAACTTAAACATGGTGTTTATATAGGAACTCAGGTCATAAGGAAATTAAGGTAGGAAAGGTACGTATAAACTCTACTTTTATGTCAATGAGCAAACAGTTTCTGTGGCCCCAACTGTACATGATAACTTACCAGTAAAACTGGAGCTCCCTAACACAAGCATAATATCTTATTTGGATGTACATGAGCACATCTTAACCATGATTACCAAAATTATCAAAGAAACACTTAATCAACTGCAAATGACATATACGCTAAAATATAACCATACAAAAGAGGTAGAAAATAGCATTATACATGCAACTCAAGTAATGACACATACCGTCTATCCAGTAATAGCATCATACCTGCCATTATTGATATCCACATATGATGCAAAATCTAAACTTCAAATTAGATTAACAATTTGATCGGTCGGTTGATATCACGGTGCAATCCGACACATTCAAATTTGATCAGTCAGCTCTAATCAACAATGGCAGACCGCTATCATCATTACAATAGCAGAAAATGCACTCTTAGGGTTCAATACACCAAAAGACGCAAAGCGGATCTCAAAATTAGTTAACAATACTAACTTCAACATTAAGAAGAAATCCATACCCAAACATAACTTGTCAGGTATTAGGATGATTGACAAGCTAACTAAGATAATAACGGACTAAGTTATTATCACATTCCCTATTTTCTTTACGTATGAACCCAACATCTTGATCATAGCATTGATCAGCTCGCTAGACAATTTTGACTGACCACATATACCCCCATACACATGACTGACTTTAACTGTCTCAAGATACTCATGCTGGAACAAAACGTCTCCTGAAACCTCTTGTGGGGGCTCTTGTCTTTCAGATTGGCTCTGTTAAGATCACAAGAACATCATAAGTTCGCTAACATGATATTTTTTAGCATGTTCAAACAATTGGCAGCTTTGTCAATCAAACTATTAATTACTGGACTTGTCTGATATGTTAGCAGAGTTAACATAGACTGACATTAACCTGAGCGGTCTGGCAACAAGACATAGCCTCTTTTAGGCCTCAATTCACTATAAGCCCCAAATAACCACAGGATGATATAAGTACTTAAGAAATGTTAGTACATAATCCTATCCCTAGATTAACTTTACTAAATGGTAGACTTAAATAGAGTCTTAATTAGAGAGGGAGGGAGGGATGAAGCGAGAACGAGATTACCTCACTGAACACCAAAATAAGCTCTTTTAAATTAGGAGAACACTTCAGCAAACAAGCTATCAGGTAAAAGTCATAGATCATATCCCATCCCCCCACGACAAGTTTCTTCAAGTTGTTGAAATTTCTGCAGTTAGGTATATCCTTCTCCAATTGTTCCTTCATTTAAAAAACAAGGAATGTGATTTTTACAGGGAATTACCAATGTTGTATTCGAAACATGTAAACTTTGTTAGCAAACTTCGATAAAAGGTACCCCATAAACCATAAATTATCATACTTTGAGTTTATGTGTACACATTTTATGACACAAAAGAAAAGTCAGGCAACAAGAAATGTGCTTATGTTATACAAAAAAAAGAAACAATTCTGTTAATGAACATTTTTGTGAACCCAACAAGGAAAAAGTTTTAGTTTTGATTTTATAGGGCTCACAAATTAGTATACCTTCAACTTGGGAAAGTGCAAACACAGCTCTAAATTTGTAACATTTGAAAGACCTCCAAAAAGGTTCAGAACCGGCACATCATCATCATTAAAATTATACCATCTATTTCGAGATAATTTGATGACTGCATTTACAAGAGATGTCATGTTCTTCAATGAAAAGCCATTTTTTAGGAGATAAACTCTCATGAACAAAGATACAAGAGCAGGGCAAGAAATTTGCATTTGCTCATATAGACAACAATCATACAAAGACAACTCCTTTAACACTTCAGAGGAAATGTCTGAGAAATTCAATTCACAACCACGTAGTATCAGCCTTTCTAGAGAGGAGCACCCCATGGAAAGCTTTCTTGCAAAATCGTTAGGGAGCTCTACCCTAATCAGCTCTAGAAGTTTCAGAGAAGGTAAATTTATTGATATTGGGCTAATGATGGTTTTCATTGGGGAGAAATCAGGGTTGATTGACAACAAAAGATGTTGTAGGCTTGCACAAGAGAAAACTAAACCAGGCATATCTAATGAATTACCAGTACCCCTAGTGAAGATACGGATCTGCAGTGGCATAAGAAGCACTACACGGTCAAGCCATCCCATTAAGGCATGAGTTTCATCCCAACACTGATAGTCACATACGCAATGAACTCTTTCCAAGTTTGTTGGCGCTCGGTTGTCCAAAAAACCAGTCATGAACTGCTCAAACCTAGTCAAAGACATTATCAACTGCTTAGACCTAGCTACAGAAATTCTCTGTTCTTCATCACTGTCTCCACTGTAATAATCCTCTCCACTCCAATCATCAATCAGGAAATCCTTCTGTTTGATGTCTAGAATCGGCACAGCAGCCCATGTGTTTTTCCATCTTTTGGACACAACGCAGGTCTGCACAGCCTCTTTTGTGCTCAGAAATGAGAGGATATGGGTCAATACATCATCAGGCAAGCTACTTATCCTGTCAACCTCAACATTATTTCCGTTAATAGAAGAAATCCCATTTTCCATGCACGGCCTTGTAGCCCTGGTCTTGTTCATCTTTCCGCGTTCAAAGAAGAATTTTGTCAAGCACCTTTTGTGCAGGATTCCTATATTACAATAGGAGATACACCGATTTATGAATTAGATTAAATTTGAATAGGAGGAACTAGATTTAAATAAATAGTAGTCCATACTTGAGCAATTACCATGAATATTTTGTAATAAGAAGTAAATAAGAGGTGAAAATAAATCTACTAATAATTATACCAACACAACTTGTTGCTTGATCCGAAGATAGACTTCCACCACAAGTTCTCTGCTGCTAGCCCACTACCAATTTGCTAAATCCCAAACTGCTTTGATCAGTCCTCTTGATTGTACATGTAATTTACACAAGGAAAATATAATAAAACATTGTTTTTATAATCACTTCTTCCCTAAATCTTGCAATTTGTTAGCAACAAAAAACAGTCCATTATCTCAGGATAGAGGAAATTCTGCAAACAGTTGCTCTGAAGCTTAAATCATTTTCTTGATTAGGTTAGGTTTAAAACAGAAATTGAAGGGGCTTTTAGCTGAGGTTTCAAAATGAGAAAGGGAAATGAAAAAGGCACAGTAAAATAGAACTTGAAAGAGGACCTATTTAAATTGGTAAGCTTTTTTTTACCCACATTTCTCAACAACACACTTTCAAAGTTACAAAAAATCAAGCCCTAATAATAAGAAAATGACACCTTCAACCATAGTTAGCATCCTAATCAATCATACAAATTGAACTTGTAGAGAACTAAAATTGGAAGCTAATTTTCATGATCGTATGAATGGAGAGTAATTAGGAGCGAAATAGTAAGTACCTTGAATTTGATATTCGGCTGAAGCAAGCTTGTTATTCTGAATTGAAATAGAGAAAAGGGGGATAATATTAACCGCTGAGCCTGAGCCCTGAGAGCGAGCGGAGGAGAAATAAAGAAAAAGGGGGTTTCTTAGTCTTTACCAATTTTATGTTATTTCCCCTATTTTCAAGGGGGAATTTCATGTATATCCCTCAAAAGTTTCAATATTACGTATTTATCCCTCCAAAATCAATAATTACATATATATCCTTGAAAATTGTACAAACTCACATATTTGTCCAATCTAATTCTATAACATATCAAATATCTCCAAAAATAATTAAATAATATCTTTTAAAACTTTAAAATTTATTTACAATATTAATTAAGAATATGTTGACCATTATGTCATTCGTTTCTGTCTCTTTAGTCTGCCTGAGTTATCTTCTTTTTAAGGCGCCAAACCTCCAGCCTCTCTCTCCAAATGTGCCAAATCACAAATTTCTCCCCGTTTTCCCTCGTCGCCTCCCCTCTCATAAATTTATGTCGCCCCTCACTGCTTTAATTTTTCCATCTTCGTTTGGAGAGAGAAGAGAACTCAAGCGGACTAAAAAGACGGAAACGAATGGGCATAATGTTCAATATATTATTAATTAATATTATAAAATTAATTTTAAAGTTTTAAAAAATATAATTAATTATTTTTGGAGGTATTTGATATGTTATAGAGTTAGATTGGACAAATATGTGAGTTTCTACAATTTTCAAGGATAAATATGTAATTACTGATTTTGGAGTGATAAATATGTAATAATGAAACTTTTGAGGGATATACATGAAATTCCCCCTATTTTCAATGATAAAGAACAAAAAACATGGGCTTCAGCTTTTTACCCGAAGACAGACTCCTCCTACAGTACAGTACAGTACAGTAAAGAAAATAAAAATTAGTATTTTTTTGAAATATTTATATTGTCGAAAGATTAAATTTTTTTTTTTTTAAAAGAGGACAGAAGTCCCATTTTTCATTGCTGAAAAAAGATAATTACAAAACAGTCCAACCTAGAACGAATTATGGTTTGATCCAGCCATATTCAAAATTAAAGAAAACATAGAGATATATCAAGCAAAGCAACCATGCACAAGAACTATCTAAACTCCAAAAGTACGGTAAGTTTGATCGGACTAAGCCACAAAGTAATGGGTTGGGGATAACTACTATTAACACAAAATTGGGTGGAATCTTGGTATTCATGCAAGAGGCAGGTGCTCATCTGGATCCTGGTACACCACCATCTCCATAGGCATATAGCTAGCCAATGGTATTGCTTCCTCCACCTCTGGAAGCCATTCCTCTGCTGCCTTTTTGGTGTGATGTTTGAGATGACCTATCCAATGTTGAACCAGAGATTTGATTAGCATTATTAAATTCCTAGCTGTTTTAGAAGAACTTTTGTTAAAACATAAATCATTGCGGTGTTTCCATATAGTCCAGCATAAAGCACTAAGTACCAATAGAAATCCAACTCTTGGAATATTAGGTAACTGAATAGCAAATTCAATAATATCGGTAAAGGAGGACCAGGTATGCATAAAGTTCTGGCTTTTACCTAGCCAGAACCAGATCTGTTGAGTGAGGTGGCATTTTAAAAACAGATGGGTGACTGTTTCAGTTTCAGTGCAAAGTAAACATTGTGTATCGCCAATCCATCCTTTAGTTGCGAGGTTATTTTTGGTAAGGATTTTGTTATGTTGAGTAAGCCACATAAATACTCGAATTTTAGGTGGTACTGGTAGTGTCCACCACATTAAGGGTAAAGTTGGCATTTCACCTCGAAAATTAAGAAATTGATAAAGAGATTTAGTGGTAAACTTCCCTGAATGGTCCCATCTCCAGATCAGTGTATCATGGTCATGAGTAAAAGATGTAACACTAATTATTTGGAGGATTTCTAGCCAATCATTTAGATTGGTACCTTCTAAAGTTCTTCGGTATCTTATTCGGGCCCCTTGAGAAGTAATAACCTCATCTAGTGAAATATGTTTATTGCTACAGAGTTGGTAGAGACAGTGATATCTAGTCGCTAAAGAGCAGTTCAAATACCATAGATCAGACCAGAAACTAATTTGGGAGTGGAGACCTGGTTCATATACTACACTAAGTTTGCCTACATGTTCTAAGTGAGTAATACTAGCCCAAAAGGGGGATAGAGGGAAAGGATTGGCCTGGTTATATTTGTAGAGGATCATGGATTTCCACATCCCTTGATATTCAGAATTTTTATATTTCCACCACCACTTGAGTAACAAAGCAATGTTCATTTGATTAAGGTCCAAAACTCCCAAACCGCCAAATTGTTTTGCTACACAGATAGTTTCCCAATTCATCAAAGCATATTTAAACTTTTTTTCAGAACCTTGCCACAGGAACCTACGTCTAATCGTATCTATACTTTTAATCACAGTAGCAGGGATTCTAAAAACTGACAACGCATAAAGAGGAACAGAAGTTAAAACTGAGTTTAAGAGAGTTACCCTACCACCAATAGATAATAATTGGCCTTGCCAACTAGGTAATTTATGTTCTATCTTATCAATTAGAAAGGTCCAATCTACAACAGAAAGTTTATTGTTATGCAAAGGAAGTCCTAAGTAGGTAATGGGAAATTCACCAAGTTGACACCTAAACAAGAGATGTAGATTAGTAGGTGCAGGTACATTGATAGTGTACATTTCAGTTTTGTCATAATTTACCCTAATACCAGACAGTGCTTCAAAAGCAAGCATGGCCCACCAAGCATTTTCCACATTCCTCTCCTGTGCAGTTAAGAAGAGGATTGTATCATCTGCATAATGGCAGTTTGTAACAGCTAATTGATCTATACATGCTGGTCCTAGTCCCTGAATGACATTAGCAAATCTACCCTTATTAAAAAATTTACTCAATGTATCAGCAGCTAGAATATATAAAAATGGGGAGAGAGGGTCTCCTTGCCTAACCCCTCTTCTACAATAGAAGTACTCTGTGATTTCCCCATTAATGGTTAAACAAGATTGAGAACTGTGTAACCACAGAGTAAGCCATTGTACCCATTTGATGCCAAAATTTCTACTAGTTAAGACCTCTAGGAGGTATTTCCAATGTATCTTGTCATATGCTTTTTCAAAATCTATTTTAATTAGTACCCCTGGTTGTTTAGTAACCTTACAGGAATGTAGGATCTCTTGACTAAGAATCATATTATCTAGTATATATCTGTTTTTAAGAAATGCTGATTGGCTTTTGTCAATTAATCGTGGCATAACTTGTTCCATCCTAAGAGTAAGTATTTTAGAAATTATTTTAAAACTACAATTAACTAGACTAATTGGCCTAAATTTTTAATAAGAGTAGCATCTTTCTCTTTTGGTATAAGACATATGCAGGACTTATTTATTTTATGTAAATCTAGTTTATGATCATAGAAGAAATGAAGCATAAGCATCAAATCTGATTTGACTAAGTCCCAAAAAAATTGGTAAAATTTGAAGCTAAATCCATCAGGACCTGGAGCTCCATTAGGTTCAGATGCAAACACTGCTTGGTGTAATTCTTGTTCAGTAAATGGTCTTTCTAGCTCCCACTGTTCTATATCTAATAACATATCCTCTGGGGCCCAAAAGTTTTTATCTAAATGTCCATACTTCAAGCCCTCAGAACCTAACAACTCTTTATAATAATTCAAAGCATGATTTTTTATGTCAGACACATTATGACTAAGAACTCCATTAATTTCTAAAGAATTGATCCTATTTTTCCTAGACCTATGAGTGGCAACTGTGTGAAAGAATTTTGTATTAGCATCTCCTTTTTCCAACCATTGTTGTTTGGATTTAGTTTGCCACTGTGTTTCCTCTTCTTGATAAATCACCTCTAATTTGTTTTTAAGTTCTATCCATTGAGTTTCCTCTATATAGGAAAAATCTCTACTCTCTTTGATGAGCTCTAAGTCATGTAAGAGAGCAAGTAATTGAGACTTTTCTTTCCTCTGTTGACCATAAAAGTTCCTAGCCCAACCTTTGATTTTAGTTCTAACAACTTTAAGTTTCCTATTCCAACTGGCTGCAATATTAGGTTCTGTCAAAGGTGTTTCTTGCCACCACTTATGCATCAATCTAACAAAATCTTCTTGTTCAGTCCAGATGGGATCAAATCTAAAAACAGGTTTGTTAGAAGGTGCATTAGCAGTGGTCTGAAACAAAAGAGGGTAGTGATCAGAGCCTGTGCTACTTAGGTCTAGAAGGGAGCTAAATGGGTAATGTTGATCCCAAGGCAAAGAGGTGAAAATTCTATCTAATAGGGCAAAATTCCTACCATTATTCCATGTATATTTCCTAGTTTGTAATTTATGTTCTATCAAATGATGAGTATTAACAAAATTATTAAAAAGTTTACTTAAGGGAACATCAAAGTTAGGACCTGATTTGTCATCTTTTTTCCTAATAGAATTAAAATCCCCATAGACTAACCAGAAGTCCCTAGAGATATCCCTGACCTGATCTAATTCTTCCCAAAATGATCTTTTAAGGTGTCTAAGAACTGGCCCATATACTATAGTAAGTTGCCATTTAGTGTTATCCCCTTTTATTTCTACTATCACATCAAGACAGAAGGAATGTTTTGTATGATGTAGGAGATTAACTTTATTACTATCACACCCAAAAAGAATCCCTCCTGATCTACCTATAGATGGAACTCAGACCCACTGATCTAATCTATGAGATAATGTTCTTAAACATCTATTAGTAAAATTCTCTTTTTTAGTTTCCTGAATTGCCACCAAGTCTACATGGTGATTGAATAATAATTCTCTAAGAATATGTCTTTTTCTAGTGGAATTCAAACCCCTACAATTCCAATTCAAAAGTGTGATATTCATTTAAGGCTGTGAAAGCTCACTGCTGTCTAACCTAGGTACTAGTGAAGTATCTATAGTACTAGCTGTATCTACTTCTGCTAAAGTAAGAGTAGCTAATTGGGAATCTGACCTAGGATTACTAAGTAATTGTCTAATGACTACCTCAAAATGTGATCTATCCATCTGCTGAATAGAAGCAATGATTATTGGTCTATCTTCCTCAGAGTGTCCTAAATTTATTTGATAAACTAAGAACAAATCTATAATTTGGGCTACAGTTAACCTAGAATAAGGAAATCTATGTATTAAACTCATACCTGAGGAGCTGCTGCCAATATCATTTTTTCTTTTTTGTGCCTTACTCATTGCAGAATCTGTGTCTCCTTGAACTGTAACTCTAAGACTCCTACGAGGAACGGCCAGTTGCCGCCTAGGAGTGCTGTCAGTCACAGCAGGTGTAGCAACTGTCTCAGAGTCAGAAATATAGATGGCCTTATCAGGAGTGCCACCAGGGGCCTCCCGATGCCGTTGGGCACTACTGCGCAACCTGTTTCGGATACCACAGGGGGTAAACTCCACCTTCTTGTTTTTGGTTGCCGATTTAGGGATACGGATGGATAAGGGTTTGAGTTTTTTCTTGCCCCATGTAAGCTTTTTCTTTTTGGAGATAAGAATTCCCTTCTCAGATTTAGTAACTGGGGCACTAATCGGGCTCTTGGATAGCCACTGGAGCCGGGTAGCTTTGGCTAGGATAGGTTCATCTTCATCATCATCCTTCTCAATATGAGGGTTTGGAGGAGGGTCCTCAGTAGGAGGAATCTCCAATTCAGAGTCTGCTTGGTCGGAGACATGGTCGGTTTCCATTTCTGGAATTGGAATCGGTGTTAGGTTGCCCGGTTCCGGAAAGGATGCTGAGAGATCACTGGGGCCAGCTACATCCCGGACTGATTTCATATGCTCAGCCCAGGCCAAGATGTCCATCATTTCATCGACCATTTCGTCTTCTACTGTCACCTGTACTGCTTTGCCCCTGTCAGCAGGAGCAGAGACAATAGGTGCCGGAAGAGCAGTAGGCAGTGAAACCATACGGACACTGCCACCACTCTGTGGGCCATTGCCAGGGGGAGTGTTGGTCTGGTTCCCAGTTGGTTGTCGATTACCCACCCCCCGACGGTCACTTTCTCCAAATTCGGTTCCATTAGGATAGGGGCGCCCTTGTTTGCGTCTTGCCCATGCATTTAGCCCCTCAGTTTGTTCATTTTCCACCTCAATATCAATGTTAAAAACGGACATCACCCCAGCAGGGTCTCTATATGGTACCAGGTGAGATTTTGGTATTAGTTTGAGGTCACATACTGCGATCTTAATCCTAACAAACCTAACATCGTACCCGCTTTGGGTAGCAGGATCTATCTCTTGCACAAAACCCCCAAACGGGTTAAAAATGCGATCGTAGTCAGCAAATTCGTCCATAAAAATTGGGAAATTATAAACCCTTACCCAAACTGTTTGTAGAGGAATTCCTTGGCCGAATTCTTTTTCCCAGGCGACGATCGGAAACTGGACCTCACCCAGACGAAGATATCCACGGCTAGCCACAGAGTTCAGCCATGTCGGATTAGGAGCTTTAATAAGGTACTTAAATTCATCAAAGACAGACGCCACCCATCTGTGTTGATCAAATTGACTCCTAAGAACACCTTCGACCTTCTCTGGACCCCAAGCTGCGATGTCGTCTAGAACGAAACTCATCATCAAGTTTGCCTCAATCGCCTGAGATCTGGGAGTCGCGACCAGAGTGACTAAGGGAGGTTTGATCGACATTGAATCAGAGCCAGTTCGCCGCAGTCGGAGTAGGGGAGAAGTCACTCGAGTCGGCGCTCTAGGTTTTACAACTGGGGAAAAGGTGGGATGGAGAGTCACAACTCTACACTCAGTGGCTTTGTGGCCCAAACGATTGCATGCGAAACAGAGTTGCTTGTTTCTACAGGATCGAGCCAGATGTCCACGATCTCCACATTTCATACAGATCGGACGAGTAGGAGTAGAGTGTAACCGAATCTCAGCAATCTTCCTCCTTGCTAGCGTTGCTTTTGATGCCATCTGTGTCGTAGCTAGTTTCTCACGCCATATCTTTGAATTGTGTTGAGCAATCTGACTATAGGAGGGCCGAGAAGGCCCGAGTAAGCCCAGATTTGTATCCGCCATTAATGGCGAAATGAGGCCAGTATCAGCCTCCTGAAGGGATTGTGATCGAAATCGAGCACACATAAGGCCCAATCGATCTTGCTGGGCTTGCGCCATTACACGAGAAGATTGTTTTTTCTTTTTTCTGTTTTGTTTTTTGGATTTTTTTGGATTTTTTCGTGTTTTTTCTTTCGTTTTTTTCAATCGCCTAAATCGCTTTTTCTATCGCTTTTTCTATTGCTTTTTCTATTATTCTTGTCGCTTGTTATGAAATATGATAACAAGAATAAATGTCGTAAATGCATTCTGTCGAAAGATTAATTAATTTGATCAAATTATATAAAAAAATCTATGAACATCCAATTAAGTCTAAATATGATTTTTTTAACTTTCAAAATCCATGCTCTGATTAGTGAAAAAAAAAATATAATTTGGATGATCAAAGTCATTGAGTTGAACTTTTAGTAAATGATTGAAGTGACCTCTATGTATATGTATATATATATAGATAGATATTCTATAGAACTAGGGTGTTCTTAAGTTCACCAATTTTCTTTGTAAACTCACTTCTAAAATCTATCGAATTGACTTCAAATGATAAATTCGAACTGTTGAAACCCGTCTATCTTACGAGAAATGCGTCTACATGTAAAAAATTTAAACTTTCGATTTAATTTAGTATAAAGTCAAGCGGTCAAAATTATAAGGTTTATAAATTAATTTTAATGCATTCATTTTTTGAACGTTTTTTTTTACCACTTGACTCTATACAAAATTAATTCGAAAATTTAAATTTTTTGCACATAGATGCATCAGAGAAATATATAAAACACACACATACACGCATGATTTTATATATTCCTTATCAAAGGAATATATAAAACACACACACGTACACGCACATGCATGTACACGCATGATTATTTACTTTGCCCTCAAGATTTTATTTCTATAAAACAACAGAAATTTTTCTTTTTGTGTGTGAAAATAGTAAGAAAATAATATATATGAATGTTTCCTAAAGTTCTACTAAATCCAGAGATATATATATATGATTTACAACTTTCAATTGAGAATATAATTTATATAAAAATAATATTTGTATTCTGTATAACAAAATTTCTTAGCTACTCCAAATGCAAATGCAAATTAATCAAAATAATGACTAAATTTAGATCAGAAAATCAAATTATTTCATATAAATACTGTCCGAATTACAAAACTTACGCTTAAGATTATGTAAGCAAAAATTCAAAAAATTCGAATAGTAAAGAAATAATTCAAAATAAATCCAATTAAAATTGAATTAGCCGGATTGTAAGGTACTTTAAACCGCCGTTAAGATAATCTGACATTTTCGACGACCATAGAAACAGTTTACCATAATTTCGCAATATTCAGCCATTAAATTATTGATTTAATCAATTGAAATAAAATAACAAAATATGTGTGGGAGATCAATGTAAAAAGAAACGACAACCTATGTGGGCCTCACAGTTATGAATTATTTAAACATACTCATTAATAAAATAGTGCATTTAAAATACGTACAAAATTATTTATATTTTAATTGCTTGACTTGATAGTAATTAAATAAATTCGAAAATTTTGAAAATTTTAGATAAAAACAAAGCTCTCATTAAGGAGATCGGTTCAAACGGTTATGATTTATTGTTTGGAACCGATTCGATAGATTTTGGAGGCCATAAGCATATTGTTGAAATACTAGAGGAATTGTGTTAGCCGGACTCATATATAGTCCGGCAAACGCGTTTTGTCTAGAACTCATATATAGTCCAAAAGCTATCGAATCGGCTTCAAATGATAAATCCAAACCGTTCAACCGATTTACTTAATGAGAGTTTCGTTTCTATATAAAATTTTATAATTTTCAAATATATTTACTATCAAGTTAAGCGGTGAAATTTTTTAATAAAATAATTCATTAAAATATACACAAAATTCTTTATATTTTGACCGCTTGACTTCATAGTACATAAGTTCGAAAATTATAAAAATTTATATAGAAACGAAATTCTCATTAATAACTGAGTTGATGTATAATTCTTTTCAGATAAATAGGTTAAACTGCAACTTCGTCATATGTGGACGTTCTCTGATTCTTCCACGTCACTCAAGTAAATAACTTCTTGATCCATATAAGTCTAAAATTACAAATTGATCCACCAAAAAGTAAAACATGTTGTAAAAATTAAAACTTGCGAGGTTGCAAAATATGTCACACTCCAGCAATTTCTATTCGGACCCTCATTGTCCGCCATTTCTGTATAATAAGAATTATCAAATAACAATTCAAAACATTACAGAAAATTATAAAATTACAAACTTGATGCATTTTTTATTTCAAACTGGGTGCATATAAAATAAAAAATTAACTTGTACAAATTTTACTGAAATTTATCAAATACCCCCTAATTCAATGCTTCTAAATACTGATATGTATAAAATAAATACTCCCTAAGAATGCTACACATCAGTTCATTGGTTAGCTTTAAAAATTTGAATTTATAACTAACTGTTCTCTGTTTTCAGTAACTCTTTAAATTAGTAATTATATGCAAACAGCTTCTAACCTTAAATTTTAAAGATTGTCTGATTTTCCCGAGTGCTCCCGTGTTTGATAGGGGAAACGTGGGCTTTATCAGGAATCACAACAAATCAGCCCCTCTATCTAATCGGAACTGTTTAATTTGCATCAAAATTTGTGCACATTTGATACCTACAATGCTTAAAGCTGTCCTCACGAATCTTCAAACTATCAGCAATGAATCTGGATGAGGATTGAACGGTCCTGACTGACCATCAGACCAAATTTAATTAATTGGCTCTAATGCCCCTTTGATACCCCCTAAAGAATAATTGTGGTGCATATTATATATCCATTGATTTATTAAAAAATATTGTTTAAGTTAGAAAATTAAAATTATAGATGCCCTAATTTACACACAAACAAAGTGATTGTCATTTATAATTTATTTTGAACACATTATATAACTTAGGAAAAAAAAAAGTACATGGCATAGACTTACGCTGACTTGTTAGCACTAAGAAAATACTGTGTCGTTGGTCGATGGAAAATTGTCGGTTCTTCTTCCATGACGGCAATAATGCTGGATCCAACTCTGCTGCTTTTTTTAGAGAAAAACAGTTTCCTGCTTTTTTAATTTGAACTATTTAAAATTTTTCATTCGCGTATCTCAATAAAATAACTTTTTCATGCACAAATCTCAACAAATTTGAATGGCTCGGATCGAAAAAGTAGAAAGGTGCACCTGAGTTGGTTCAATAATGCTAGGTGCCACATGTGCATAAATGACCCAATCATCGATATTTGGTTGTGGAATTGGCATCAGGTACCCAGTCTTTCCTTCCCAGGGAAAATGGTATGATCTGATAGCTGCCTTGCCCCAACCGAAATTGATTCAGGAACCCGATGGATGACACCACGCAAGTAACAGATTTATAGTGTTCTTTGATCTCTCCGAGAAATATTTTCGCTGCTATCGGCTTTGGCCTGTGGGCCACAGGCCTCCATCCAATCTAGTAGACTCACAAAATGATCTTGTGCTAAAGCTGGTCATAGCCAGTTTTGTACTTCATCTGCCACCTCAGCAAGTTTCATGTCAAGCAAGGCTTCAACACGTAATTCTCTGTGAACTTGTCACCGTAAACATTTTTCATGTGTGTGCGTCCATCCACTACTATTCTCATATCACATAATTTTTCTCCCTGGCAGGCTGCTTTGGCCAGTACAACATGAAAAACAACCAGTACAAGATGAAATACAATACAACCAATACAACCAATACAATTAGAAAAAAATGAAAGATAACTTGTAGATAAAATACAACCAGTAGAATATGAAAAACAACCTGTAAAAAATGAAAGATAACTAAATGAAAATGAAATATAACTAGAAGAATATGAAAAATAACTAGTAGAAGGTGAATGACAACAAATACCAAATGAAAGACAACTACAAAAATATGAAAAAAATTAGAAGAAGATGAAAGACAACTTCTACAACTAGAAGAAGATAAAATACAACTAGTAAAATAAGAAATACAACTAGAAGAAAATGAAATACAACCCGTAGTATATGAAAAACAACCAGTAGAACACGAAAGACAACCAGTACAAGATGAAAGACAACCAGTAAAACATAAAAAAAAATACAAGATGAAAGACAACCACTACAAGATGAAAGACACAAGTTGAACATGAAAGACAAATAATAGAAGAATATGAAAAACAACTAGTAGAAGGTCAAATACAACTAGAAGAAGATGAAATACCACAAGTAGTTGATGAAAGGAAACTTGTAGAAGATGAATGACAACCAGTACAAGATGAAAGACATCTAGAAGATGATGAAATATAACCTGTAATAGATGAAAGACAATATCTACAAGATGAACGACAACATGTAGAACATGAAAGACAAACAGTACAAGATGAAAGATATCTAGAATAATATGAAAAACAACTAGTAGAATGTGAAAGACAACTACAAGAAGATGAAATGCAACCAGTAGTAGAGGAAAGACAACTTATAGAACATGAAAGACAACTATTAGAATATGAAAGACAACAAATACATGATGAAAGACAACTAGAAGAATGTGAAAAACAACTAGTAGAAGGTGAACGGCAATTATAATAAGATCAAAACAACCAGTAGTAGATGCAGATAACTTCTAGAACATGAAAGACAACAAGTGTAACTTAAAAGAGAACTAGTACCAGATGAAAGACAACTACAAGAATACAAAAAACAATTAGAAGAAGATGAAAGACAACTTGTACAACTAGAAGAAGATGGAATACATCTAGTAGAAGATGAAAACAATTAGTAGAAGATGAAAACAACTAGAAGAAGATGAAAGACAACCAGTAGAGAATGAAAGACAACCAGTAGAACATAAAAGACAACCTATACAAGATGAAAGACAACTAGTAGAATATGAGAGACAACCAGTACAGGATGAGAGATAACAAGAAGAAGATGAAACATAATTAGAAGAAGATTAAATACATCTAGTAGAAGATGAAAGACAACTAGAATAATATTAAATATAACCCATAGTATGAAATACAATAAGTAGAACATGAAATACAACCAGTACAATCTAAAAGACAACTAGAATAAGATGAAATACAACTAGAAGAATATGAAATACAACTAATACAAGACGAAAGACAACTAGAAGAAGATGAAATACAAACCGTAGTAGATGAGAGACAACCAGCAGAACATGAAAGACAACCAGTAGAACATGAAAGACAACTAGAAGAATATGAAAAACAACTTGTAGAAGGTGAAAGACAACTAGAATAACATAAATGACAACTAGTAGAAAATGACAGACAACTAGTATAAGATAAAAGACATACAGTAGAATATGAAAAACAAATAATACAAGATGAAAGACAACTAGAATATTATGAAAAACAACTAGTAGAATTTGAAAGAAAACTAGAAGAACATAAAATACAACTCGTAGTGGATAAAAGACAACCAGGAGAACATGAAAGTCAACCTCTACAAGACAAAAGACAACCAGTAGAACATGAAAGACAAACAATAGAATAATACGAAAAACAACTAGTAGAATGTGAAAGACAACTAGAAGAAGATGAAATGCCAAAAGTAGTAAACGAAAGACAATTTATATAACATGAAAGACTACTAGTATAATATTTAAGACAACCAGTACAAGATGAAAGATCCCTAAAAGACGTTGGAATACATCATGAAATAGATGACAAACAACCAGTATAACATGAAAGACAACCAGTAGTAGAATATGAAGGACAACCAATACAAGATAAAAGACAACCAGTAGTAGAATATGAAAGACAACCAATACAAGATGAAAGACAACCAGTAGAACATGAAAGACAAACAATACAAGATGAAATACAGATAGAAAAATATGAAAAACAACTAGTAGAAGGTGAAAGACAACTAGAAGAAGATGAAATACAACCAGTAGAAGATGAAAGTATCGTTATTGCCGAAAAGAGTATCCGCAACGATATCATATTGAATGGTTTGGATCGACTGTTTGGACTTTGAATTCAACAAATTACAATCTACTGCACAAGAGAGCAGATACATTGCAATGTACTGTGGCACATCTCGTAGATAGATGGATGGGCTACGGTACATTGCAATATATAGGCCCTCTTGTTCATTGGACTGTAAACCACTGGATTCAAAGTCTAAAAATTCAATCTGAAGCACTCAATATGTTCTCCATATTAAAATGTGTTTAGAGACCATATTTTCCTATATTTTGAAAAATTTACTATTTTTTAAAATGGGTACAAAATCGAAAATCGTTATTTAAAAAAAAATTATGGATCATAAAAAATAACGATTTTTAAAAATTCTATTTTTTTAAATAGTAAAACTGGGACGTTTTTTTTAGGAAGTTGATATGAGTACCCACAGTTGAGTACTCGCACTGTACCCGCACCTAAACTGCCATAACTGCTTGTGGGGACCGCAACTGTTCCAAAACTGTAATTTTGTTTTACAAATGTTAATAGTAATATTGTGAAGTACATAGCTCAAACGGGATAAGTATTTATACCTATACATTGAACTACATATGATATATGAATTTTCCTAAAATAACCGTACCCGCACCTTTTCTTGAAAAATCCTCATGTCGTACCCGCATTAGGGGACCACTCAAACGGCATGTGGGGACCACTAAAAATTTTCAACAAAAAATGTTGACTTAGCTTATGTGCGGGTAATAAAGTATTTATATCTACATACTTGTGGTATTTATACTTACGAAATAAAGTATTTATACCTATACATTGAACTACATATGATATATAAATTTTTCTAAAATAACCGTACCTGCACTTTTTCTTGAAAAATCCTCGTGTCGTACCCGCATTAGGGGACCACTCATATGGCATGTGGGGACCACTAAAAATTTTCAACAAAAATGTTGACTTAGCTTATGTGCGGGTAATAAAGTATTTATATCTACATGCTTGTGGTATTTATACTTACGAAATAAAGTATTTATATATATATGCTAAGCTATGACGCCCAACTAGAGGTAAAAAAAGAATTAAAGAAATGGTGCCCCTTTGACTATTGCACAATGTAACGATATGACCAACAGTTGAGTATAGTGCGGATATTATAGCACGTACAGTGCGGATACTGTAGCGTAGGTACTGAAATAATAATAATTTTTTTTTAAAGAATGAATGAAGAACCTTTAAATTCTCTTCTTTTGTTTTCTGATGTGATTGAGTGATTTGTGGGTGGGAGAGAGAAAACCCTATTTTATAGCTGACAATGCCAAAGGTAAGGGTGTTTCTCGAAATTTTAAAAAATGGAGGGTAGAGTTTGAACTTCTTCTTTTTTGGGATTTGAATAAAGACTTCGGCATAAAAACAGAAGCGTTACACGTGGCCATTTCTCCCCTGTTTTATTTTCTTCATTTTAGCTTATTTTTCAAATTACAGTTTGACTAGACTAGAGTAATCTCAGTGCTTATAAAGTTGCCAGGTTAATCTCTCGTTTTCTCCGCTGCCTTGCTGTATCACCGCTCTTGTCTTTTCATCTTTACAAATAGAGAAAAACATCGCATTTGTAAATTTTGCAAGGTAATAGCAAGGAGAAAAACAAAGGTTGTTTCTTTGTCTTAAAAGCTTCTAGAGGCGTTTTCTTCTCTGATACCAGGTTCTTGCTCTTTTTTTTTCTAATCTTATTTGAATTCTTCTCTTACTTCTTTTCTATAATAAATAAAAAATTCTGAACAATGCATTTTGTTAACAAAAAAATGCATTGTTAACATTGCAATTTCCAATAATTGTTTTTGCCAAACTGTTGTAATTCCACTGTTGACATTTTCTTCATAACCCCCTCAAGATTGTAATTTTGCAAGAAACTTCCTAGAGATTAATTTTCAAGAAGTCTTTATTGAGGCTATTAATTAATGCAAGATTCTGTTGGGCTGGTGCGAGTATTATATGCATTCCTCCTACATATGTATGTGACAGTTTTATATTTCCACATACTTTGTAATGCTGGATTTGCATAGGGTTCGGTGTTCTACTTCTACACGTATTTCTGAAACTGGGTGAATATATGTGAAAGTCTCATATATAACTCTTAATCATAGAGCCTTAAAAACGGTACACTTAATATATTGATTTGCTGCCGGAAAATTCTATGAAAGCTGATTGCCGCAACAGTAATATTTATTTTTCTTTTATTGAGAAAGATGGGGAAGACACGAACAGCAAGTTATTTAAATGCTATCTGTCCTTTAATAAAAAAAATGCTATATGTTCGACACAAGGTATATAATGATACTGGCACAGTATCAGACCTACCAGTAGGGTATATTATCTCCTACCAGTACCAGGTCTGACATTCGGCATTTTCATCAAATATAGATATGCATTTGTTATGTTTAATACCTTTTTTTTTGCTACATTATGCAGTTCTTACTCATCACATCAACCATGGAAACAAAAAAGAATATGATCCGGTTGCTGGCAGCATCACCAGAAGAAATTCAAGAAGCCTTACCAGTTCCTTCGGATTTGTACATCCTAGCCCCTTCTCACACCGATCCATTTGACCCAGTTGTACCAGCAATCCCACCTGGTTTTAATATGGAGGTGCCCATTGATGCCACACCAATATCCTTTGCTTTTGGAGAGCAAAACAAGCGGGGTCGGGTACGGAAGGGCAAAACACCCATCTCAGATGAAACAACAGCAACCAAGAAAGCCAAGCTGATAGTAAGGTGCCTAAGAGGAGATCTTGCATTGTTGGCTTCTTCATCCAATGCCGTGCCTCAACCTAGGGCTCATGCGGAGGCGATTCTGGTGACTTTTGATGCACTAAGACGTAGGCTAGAGCAAATCATAAAAGCAGATGGTGTGAAGAATCGACCCGACATGAAAGCAGAAATGATCATGAAAGCAAATGGTTTGATGGCAAACAGAATGAAGCGGGTTGGCAGCGTGCCGGGCGTAGAGGTCGGGGACATTTTTTATTTCAGGATGGAGATGTGCGTTGTGGGATTGCATTCTCTCCCCATGGAAGGCATAGATTACATGAAAGCTGGTACCAATCAGATCACCACAGCAATTGTCTCCTCTGGGGGATATGAAAATAAAGATGATGATGTTGGTAAGATGGTGTACACCGGCCAGGGAGGAAATGGTAGGAAGGTAGAGCAGAGAGGTGACCAGAAGCTTGAGCGAGGAAACTATGCCATGGAACAAAGCAAGATTGGGGAAAACTTGATCAGGGTTATAAGGAGTAGAAAGGACCCATTCATCCGGGGCAACAAGATTTACATCTACGATGGGTTGTACAAAATCAAGAAGTCGAAGACCAAGAACTCAAAGTTGGGATTCAAGACTTTTAATTTTAAGCTAGTGAGAGAAGAAGGCCAGCCCGATGGATTCGCCATTTGGAAAATGACGGAGAAATGGAAAAAAGAACCGGCTTCTAGAGGGAAGGTACTAACTTCGGATCTGTCTACTGGTGTAGAGAGTATACCCGTTACTGTTATGAATGAAGTGGATGACGAACCTACACCCAATAATTTCTTGTATGTCACCACTATTGTGCATGGACAAAATTTGAGAGCGAAGGACCAGGTGCCGGCAGGATGCCAGTGCAAAAAACTGTGCATTCCTACTGGTGCTGCTGATTGTTATTGTGCATCAGAAAATGGAGGTTGGCTTCCTTATAGCTCGTCGGGTCTGTTAACCAAACGATTGCCACTGTTGTACGAGTGTGGCTCAGGATGTGTGTGCACGGTTAATTGCCAAAACAGGGTCACACAGAGGGGTGTCAAGCTACATTTCGAGGTTTTTCGGACTGAAAATCGTGGTTGGGGTCTCCGGTCGTGGGAC
Organism: Carex kokanica; assembly: GCA_025461125.1. Lineage (NCBI taxonomy): Eukaryota > Viridiplantae > Streptophyta > Magnoliopsida > Poales > Cyperaceae > Carex > Carex kokanica. The sequence continues at coordinate 115,193 of JAJGRX010001043.1, read as the reverse complement.
CCAATCCGTGCCGGATCTTTTGTATGTGAGTTTGTGGGTGAGTATTTGGAAAACCCGTGTCCAGACAGCAAGGAGTTGGTTCTGAACGAGTATGTGTTTTGCGCAACTCACCCGGGAGAGAAGGCAGTGAAATGGAACCTGGGTATGGAGCTGGCTACAGAAGGCCAAGAGAAGTGTTATGAGCCTGAGCTGGTACTGGTACCAGTACCGATAATAAGTTCAAAAGAAATCGGAAATGTGTCACGCTTCATCAATCACAGCTGCGACCCAAATCTGTTTTGGCAGCTGGTGCGGTATGGGCATGGGGATGGCCAGTACACAGGTGTTATGTTTTTCGCCACGAAGCACATCCCGCCTATGACTGAACTGACGTATGATTATAATGGAAATACAGAGGGGAGGAGGGGTAGAGTTGGAGCTAAGCAATGCCTCTGTGGTGCCCCAAACTGCCAGGGGTATTTTGGGTAGAATAAATTAATGGTCTATGTGTACATATACACATACTGCTGGGGGTATTTTGGATAGTATGTAGGATTCCATGCATGCTTAGTGTTTTGTAGTTAACTTGCTGGTTGATGCAGAACCAGAAATGCTGGTACTAGTGTGTATTGGAATAAAAATGAAGCTTTTACATATGATAAATGATTTTCTTTGTGTTTCACAATTTAAACCTCTTTACAGATACTTTTATGAATAAATTTGGAAAATAATTGGCTGAAGATATTCTCTCAAGTCTCGTCTGCTTATGTGACACTTATGCATCAAGAATTATTTGACTTTCTTTACAAAACTAGCCCAATTTCACACAAATTATAACTGCTTTCCGATTTATAGCCTAAATAGTTCAATTCAACAAAAGAGGTGAAAATCTTTATCCCTAATTCCGCATGTGAAGTGTAATATCAAGAGGTCAAAACTCTTAAGAAGAATTAAAAATAAAAAGGACCAGCTGACATTTCACAGCCAATTCATGTTTGAATTGAAAGTTATTTTAATTACCAAAATATAATTCAATTTGATTTTTGCAAACTGTTATCTGATGTCCTTTTATCTTATAGAATTCGAAACGACAACGCAAAAAGTATTCTTCACGCAGTAACTATTAGTAAAAAAAAATGATATATATCCCTTCCAACAACTCGCAACAACATGCTCTTTTACCACCTATTATACCATAAAAGTAAAATATAAATTTTAAATCGTATTGTTTGAATATGATATCTTTTTTACGCATTGTCATATGAGTTGAAAATAATAAAATTTGATATAAGTTTTACCATTCATCAAATAATTTTAAATTACAACTTATATATATTTATTATTTTAATTAAAATTTAAATTACATAAAATTAATATATAACTCGTTTATATAATAAACAACAACTTACATACGTATAATTTGTTTTTCTTTGAAATAGTCAACAATATTTAGTTAGTCAACGGACTGTATGCCGTTAAAATATAATTTGCATTAAATAAAATTGCACAACGACACTCTGTAATATTAAATATAATTTGATATCAGTTCTTTGTTTTGATATTCGTGTGAGTTAGAATAACACTGGAGCTTCCTTAGTTGGATGATCACCCGCACACCTTCAGCATGAATACCAAATTTACCAAAGAAACACTGAATCAACTGCAAATGACACATACCTGCTAACATATAACCATACAAAAGAGGAAGTAATATACATGCAACTCCATTCACAGCAGCAGATGTGCCATTATATTAGCAAAATCCCCACCCCCCAAAAAAAAAAAAAAAAAAAAAAAAATTCAAGGTGCAATCCGACAAATTCAATTTCGATTGGTCGGCTCTGATCAACAATGGCAGACTGTTGCCATCACTATAATTGCACAAAATGGAGACTCTTAGGGTTCAATACACGAAAGACACAAATTGAGTCTCACAATAAGTTAAAAATATTAACTCTAACATAAAAAAGAATCCATACCCAAACATAATTTGTCAAGTATTACAAGGGATGTTTGACAAACAAATTAAGATAATAACAGACTAAGTTATGATCATATTCCATATTATTCTTTACGTATCTACCCAAAAGTCTTGATCATAGCATTGATCAGCTCGCTAGACTACTTACCCCCATAATCACGAACCATTTTTAACTATCCCAATATACTCATACCGAATAATAGCACACAACATAATTCATTGCACCAAACACATCGAGAAGGTCTCAAACATAAGTTAACGAGTTAAAACTTGAACATAAAATACGAAACCTGAAGAGGACTGAAGTCATAAAAAACCTAATCAGTAAGAAACATCAAACCAAACCTGTCAAGTAGTTAACTCACAAGTCAAGGATAAAAAACATTCAACAGCAAAACAGATACATCAAGAAGGTCTCAGCATAAGTTAACAATTTGAACATAAAAACAGGAACCTGAAGAGGACTGAAATTGTAAAAAAAAACAAACTTGTCAAGTGTAACATAATAATAAATGAGTAACATATGATAATATTCCCTATTTTATTTACATATTTATCCAAAGTCTTGATCAGCTCACTAAGCCCATTCAAAATTACTATAACATTTAATTTTAACCATCCCAAGATACTCACTGAAACCTCTTGCTTGGACTCTTGTTCTGTAATAAGAAAAGAATAACAAAATTGACTAACAAGATACTTTTATCATGATATCTAAAGAGCAATTTTTAGCATCATCAACTCAAACTACAACAAGACTTGACTGATAGGGCAAAGGAGTTTATGCAGACTGGAATTTTACTTCAATTGTAAGATACCAGAACCAATTCGCCTCAATTCATATATAAACCCATTAAGATCATAATGAGAAAAGTATTTCAGGGAAATAATGTCAAAACCAGACTATACAAGTGCAGTATTGAAATCTGTACTGAAAGCAGGCAGTACAAATTATTATTCATTAAAGAAAATGTATTTTTTTGTATCAGAAGGAAAGGACATAACTCAATCCTTATATTAATTTTACTGACTAAATGGTAACCAAAGAGTCTTAACTAGTAAACTAATTAAAGAAAGAGAAAGAAATTACCGCAAAAAGTGTCATAGTGAGGTCTTTTAAATTAGGAGAATGCTTGAGAAAACAATATCAGATAAATGTCACAGCTCATATTCCATCTTTCAATGCACAATTTCTTCAAGTTGCTAAAATTTATGCAGCTAAGAATATCCTTCTCCAATTGTCCCTTCATTTTAAAAAAGATTAAAATACTTTTAACAGTGACACCCAATATTTTAATCTAGAACGGGCAACATCTCGAAAAGGTAGCTTAATCAGGCTTGCATCAAACAAAAGAACTTTCGCACACACCTAAACGAGCAATGTTGACAGCTATTTCTGGGTTTATTTTGTTGATAATTATACAAGCAGTCTGATTTAGTATGGAAAAGGACTGTAAAGCAAAGAATTACAAGCACATAAAACTAAGGATCTGACTAATTGTACCTAAGGAGTCGTACTCAGTTTTTACCCAAACTAACTGTCATTTGACTTGCGCGAATACTGTAAAATTTTATACTCGATACTGTATCTTCAATGGCAAATCATATATATAATACGTAATTCAAAATTCAAAATATAAAATATAAAACTTTAATATTGTAAAATTGACACTTGAAACTGTAAAATTAACATATACAAACTATAAAACTTCAATACTCTAAAATTCGCGACCAAATACATATATCCAACAACCAAATACATTTGTTCCACACAAACATACAAACAATGTAATTACTTCATAATCCTCTGGTGAACGTTATTTGGATGAGTGAGAAGCTTCATCGCTAAAAATTACCTGTGTGAAAGTTAAAGGTATCTCGGTGATCAGGTTGTAGACAAAGTGCAAAATAAAAATTGCACAGTCCATTAATCATTCTCCCTGCTTTGGGCACACATCTTCAATAATACCAACATCTCTCCTTAAACTAGTTTAAGAAACCTATAAAACTAGTTCAAGAATCATGTAAAATAATTGCAATAATTTTATGAAACAATTGCAAGAATTTTATAAAACTAGTTCAAGAATGAAATAAAACAATTGCAAGAATCTTGTAAAACAATTGCATATTCTTGTAAAACTAGTTCAAGAATCCTGTAAAATTAGTTCAAGAATCCTGTAAAACTAGTGCAAGAATTCTGTAAAACAATTGCAATAATCCTGCTAAACAATTATATTAGCTGGAATACTAACCAACAATCTATATGACTCAATCCAGATATGTAAAATAAAGAACTAAAAATATTACATAGATCATGTAAACTATTGCATATATCATGTAAACTTTTTAGATAGATCTTGTAAAATATTGTATAGATCATGGAATTCCTATTAGATAGATCTATAAAAAAATTTAGTGCTTTTCTAATGGCTTGGGATGAAGTAATAGAATGAAAAAGGCGACAAAAGATGAATCACTTTGATGCATGTTTGGAATAAGAGAAGGAGATATCCAGCCGAAAGCAAATTAACTAGATCCAACATTTGTAGGCAACTAGAGGACAACAGGACAATATATCGCTTTGTTTCCACAAAATTGCATTATATCAACGTTAAGGAGACAGATTTGAAAGAACAATTTATATTTTTATATTAAGAAATTAAATAAAAATTTACATAAAAATACAATTACAGATAAATTTAAAGAATTGTATATTTTTTTAGATTTTCTTATATGCAACCTAAGAAAAAATAATAGAAATCTATCAACAATATGGAAACGAAAAATGAAATATATGCAATTAATTAGCTTCGCAATAAGTTTATTTATAAAAAAAAGTTGATCAACATTTGTTCCCTTGAATTTATGTTTTTTTTTTTCAGAAGAGAATGAACAAAATAAAGAATTAATTTTGAACTAATTCTACTTTTTCAAAAAAGAATTGTTTGTTAGACTTATTTCCAAATTGAGTACGAAGAAACAAAAAAAAAAAAAAAACCTAGATATATATGTTAGACCTATTACCAAATTATGTATATCTACAATAATTTTACTGTAGAGATAACAGTACCGGTCCTTCCAAAATTATGTACTATAATAATATAGATATAGATATAGATGAGGGTAGCCTTGAATTCCTTTCAAATTCAACTTGATTATTATCCTTTTAGACATGAACTGGTGCAAAGTATCTCGGAAGTCCGATCTCCTCAGCTCCATTTCATTGACCACACTTAGGAGTAGTAAATTATCACAAAAATTGATGTGATCGCTTTCTCATGCCAATCTTAAACCCATTAACAGTTGCTGTTCCAGATAACTGGAGAGGAGATGCAAAACAATGTTTAGGTGTTGTCACCAAAAGCAGCTAGAGAGGATATATGAGGATTGAAGGCACTTGGCCAAGATTTGGAAGGTTACTTTGTGAATGAAATTGCATACACTGAAAATCCAATTGTCAGCAACCTTAACCGGGTTGTTGTATTTTCGGAACACAAACAAGATTGCATTGAGAAATGATCTGACATTTGGATAGGTACCATTCAACAAGTTACACCAAACACATCTAGAAGACTTCCTTTTAAGTTAACCAGCAAAAGACAACTAAAATCATCAATTCTCTAATCAGTACAATGCATCAGGCCAAACTTCAATAAGCTAATTTCGAACATACTAACTTATGATTATATTTCCTATTTTCTTTACATATTTATCCAAAGTCTTGATCCGTTCACTAGGCAATTTAGACATTCCCCCACTGATGGTAACAGTCTGAAGATACTCATGCCGGAACAAAGCATCTCCCGAAACCTCTCGTCTGGGCACTTCTTGTATTGTACCTCGGCTATGTTTTATCATCATGTTGGCTAAAAAATCATAAGTTGGCTAAAAAATTATTTTTCATCATGTTTTGGTAGCATCAACAAATGAAACTATTACTGGACTTGTCTGGCATGGTAGAAGAGTCTACTTAGGCAGGCATTTACCGGCAAGATTAGGTACCAGCAGAAATTAACCTTGTTTAGCCTCAATTCATTTATAAACCCCAAATAAGCACAAAATGATAAAAGTAGTTCAGAAAATCAGTTTAGATCCATACTGCCAGTTAAAAAACTATAGAAAAAGAACTATATTTACAAGTGTAGTACTGAAATCAGGCAGTAATACTCATTATTCATTATATTAAACAAAACCAATTATTCATATGTTTTTAAGACAAAGCATATAGTCCTATTGCTATAATTAACTTTACAAATGGTAAACATTAGAAACTTAACTAGTATAGAGAGAGAGAGAGAGAGAGAGAGAGAGAGATTACCACATCGAGCAACAAGCTGAACTCAACAGTGGTGTAGAGCTCCCCAACAATTTTACACAAAAACCTTTCATGGGCTGCCCTTCTCTTGAAAGGCTGGATCTTCGTTATTGTGATTTATATTTCTCTAGCATTTTCTCTAATGTACTGAAGAAATTGACTATTCTTGAGTGTCGTCAATTTGACAGCATATGCAAATTCCGTGACTTCCTCTTTGTTCATCCATTCCTGTTTTCAAAGGGGGGCGTTGGCATTTCACTTAATAAAAAGACAAATAGTAAATTCTTGTAATTTACTAGAACTGTCGCCTTATTCAATGAAATACCAACGCCTCCACTTTGAAAACGAGAACGAATGAACAAACAGACAAGCCTAGAGCACGAAATTTGCATATGCTCAGATTGACAACACTCAAGAATAGGAAATGCTAGAGAAATATTATATAACTCACAACAATATAGATCCAGCCTTTCAAGAGAGGAGCAGCCCATGAAAAGTTTGTGTAAATCGTTGGGGAGCTCTACTGCAATGTAGATCCATAGTTGTGTAAAATCACAGCAACATAGATCCATACTTGTGTAAAATCATAGCAACATAGATCCATAGTTAAGCATGCAGAACTCCTGCATTACAATGCATGCAATCATAAATCTGGAAACATATATAACGGGATATAGGAGGAACACATGTCAACTTCAAGGTAACAATTTTTAGATGCCACTGCTCTAATTAACACTATGGATCATATACCATCTATTATTATTAGTAGTAATTAACATTTAAGCAATTACCTTAACAGATTAGTACTAAAAAATACTGTTCAAATCAGCAATCACTATTTGTATCATCATTTGTCTAAGAGATGTATTTTAGGAACCACTTTGACCACAGTCAAAGACAGTTAGGAGTTTGTTAGTGACCGTTTTGACCATATTCAAATACATCTAGAACATCTGCATTGGTATTGCAAATCTAATTGCAAATCCAACATGACAGTTTCTATTCTAATTGCAGGGATGTACAGATATTTCAAAATAGAAAGCTTTCAAAAATAGAAAGTACCTTCTAATTGCCACCTGTTCAAATTATCATTGGCTATCTGGTGGAAGAGGGTCAGAAATGAGATTTAATTGTAAGTTAATTGCATGAGTGCAGACTCTTTGAAATTAAGATGAGGTTAATTTCAAAATAATTGTCATTAATTTAATTCTAATTTCAACAATATAGATGCTCTTAGCAGTTTGTTAGAGTTGTTAGACCCACTGATTAATGGCTATAAATAGCCTCTTGATTGTACATGTAATTCACAAGGAAACAAAAAATAAAAAAAATCATTCAAATTACTTTTTGTCCAAAGCAGGAAGAATGCTAAAATGATGCAAATGCCTATTCTAGGATTTATGCCTCCTATCATATTCTATTCCAGCTAATAACAATCCAGAGAATGCCAGAGAGCTTACACACCTAAATTCTGTTCACAAAATGAGCTTGTTTTTATTTTATTTTTCTGTTTTACAACCCACAGCTCCTCTTCATTGTTTTCGTGAATTTCACCGTTGGACCCACAAAACAGAGAGAGACCAATCCAATCCAGGAGAGAGGCAAAATGAATTTTCAGGGCAAGATAGAGAAAATGAGTGGTTGGATTCCACTGTTACAACTTAGAAGCTGCTTTACTCAGCAGTCTTCCCCTTTTCTCTCTCTCCTGATATGTGACTCGCTTTCTTTCATATCTATAAATTGAGATACCTCTTACCATAATATCGCCAAACTCGGTCACTTTTGTGATAAATCGTTCAAAATCACTAAATAAACTGGCCGATTGTTTGGATTTAGCTTTGATTTTACCGGTTTTCCTTACATAACTTGCCGAGGCAAATAAATCGGTAATAAATAGTCAATTTGGTTATGGGTAAGCTGTCGGATGCTGTTGTTAAGGAGGTTTTACTAATACACGGCATTGGCGACCAAGTGGAGACATTGAGTCGTGACCTCCTTCACCCAATGTTTCTGCCTCTCATTGCAAAGATGCTGACATGAAGCAGATTGTAAATGAGAGACAGAAAAATTGGGTGAAGGATGTTATTGACAATGCCTTTTTCTTAAAAGAGCTCCCGAGAGGATGTGCTCAAATTGTTGGAGCTGCTAAAAGGAAGCGCAAAAAGCTCCCAGCTTCGCATAACCATCTGTAAACAGATTAGGAACAATCCAGAATTTCAGACTACTAAAAAAAATGAATTTCTAAATTAACAAAGGAAGTTATATTTGAAATCTAACAAACATTTGAATTTAATTTAACCCTAGCTTGAATAATACCCAAATACCTAAAAAATGTCAAAGCCAAAACCTGCTCTAATCGAAACCAGCAAGCAGCAATACCAAAATTCTATCAAAAACCGAAAAGGAAATACCAAACCAGCACTAAAAACTAGTGCAAAGCCTGAATCTTACCAGAATCAACAGGAAAATACCAGTCTCGAACCAAAATCAATCTGATCTGAGCCAGTCTAGTCCAAAAGACTAATCTGAATCAGTCTCGTACCAGAATCAGCATGAATAACATGTATCAAATCAGAAAAAAAAAAAAAAAAAAACTGTGCCTACCAGAAAATCTGCTCGCAGAATGGGTTCTTGAACTGAACCTTCAGCTTCAGACTATCGAGAAAGGAGATCCATCGTGCACAGAGTCTTGTTACTTCTCTCACCTCACGATACCTTCTCTCTCTTCGATTTGTGGCCTACCACCGGAGTACAACCCTCTAGGCTCTACCATTTCTCAAACCCTAGCGCAAACTCTCTCTCTCTCTCTACGGGGCCGACTCTCTTCTTTTATGTCGGATCCGGGTGTTGTTGGGGTGAGCTTGGGTTGGCTCCTCACTTGCGCTACGGGCTCGCTAGTCGCTTCTAATGTGATCTCATTTTCTCATAACGCTCAGGGCCTTGTATCTGGCCCAGCTCATTAAAATTTTTAAGAAATTATAATTTCTCAGTACAACAAATAAAGAACACTGTAAAACTGGTACAGAACATTAAATGTAATGATACAGGTAACGTACGGATGCAGAACATGTCTGAGATAACCAAACTCTTGAATGAATTTAAATTTGGTAATTTATATAGTGTTGTAAATAATAGTATGTGCTTGTTAGACCGACATGGTACCGTCAAATAATTAATTGAGAATAAGAATAGTTGAGAAAATCCGTAACAGTTTGGTCGCCGCTAATGACAAATTAGCCTAAATAACCGTTTTTTACAAAACCGATTTATATATGCAGTTATTAAGAAATGATTTTTTAAATGATCTTGGTTTTGAATTTTGTGCAAAGATTTTTTTTTTTTTATTTCATGTTGTTCGGTGTACTCTCAAAAATAAATTTTAATTTGTTCCCCATCTTTTTAATGTCAAATAAAAGGCAACGGAGGGATCAAAATAATAAGTATTTTTGTTCACTAAAATTAAACAAAAACTGTACGATGTATCGAGGATAGGATCGGCCATAGTTGTCTTTGTTGAGGAGCTGTATTATGTTTTGCATAATGTCCATCACATCTAGGCTATATTTGAATGACATAAGAATAGAGGTTACAATCCAAGCAACATTTTTACTAATCTGAATAGTAAAAATTTTCACACTAATATGAAAATCACTATTATTCTCTATTCTCATTTGCTATTCTAACTATTCTAACTCTCATCCAAACGTACCCCTAGTGAACAAAAAATACATGTGCCGAATTTCATCACGTAGCAACACAACATGGGACTGGGGTGGACCCACATGGTTCCAGGGAGGGGCAACTGCTCCCACCTTGAATTTTGAGTTTTAGTGGAGATTGGAACGTCCCGATTGACTTTGGACAAGTATCCTCTCCAATACTGCAAAAGATTCATATGGTTTGAGGTTAACTCTCAGCCGCTTTGAGATTGAGGCTAGCGCAGGGGCAGTATTATTAGGCTTTGAGATTTGTGCCAAGGTAAAAATAACAGTCCATATTCAGTAATTGCAAAAGATTCCCTATTACGGTACTGGGAGGATGTGAATTCATTGACTTGCCTCTTCGAAATATTTTTTGCCCTCCTCTGAATGTTTGATTTGTAATTTGAGTTAAATTTAGAGTTGAAATTAAAATAAATTTCTTGAATTATGATTGGTAATTAGAATGATAAGTTAGAGCATCAGAAATTATAAGTCAGAGCATTGGAAAGTATAAGTTAAAGCATTATTTTTTATCAAGTATCTAATTAGTTAATGGATTTAATCTAATTAGTTAATGGATTTAATCTAATTAGCTATTTATACCCAATTTGATATATTTTTTCCCTAACGATGCCAGTATGTCATGACATGCTTGTCGCGTGGCGAACCGTTTCACTTGTTGTACCTTTTTTTGTCAAAAAGATACACAAAACGACATGTCACCCGAATCGATACATCTTGACACTTCGTAGAATGTCACATGACACGACATAGAACAACATACGGTAACATCATGGCATGTGATGGAATGGAACATCACGAATAGATAGTATCCCTTAGATATTGAATCGATGACTGGTCCTTTTTTTTTTTGGAAAATAAGGTAGCGGTGTTTTTTTTGGAATCAGTACGACTATTGCGCCACAATTCTACACATGCACTTGTGTGCAGCTGGAATTTAATTTTTTTACAATTTTGGAAAATTTTCTATAATATTTGACATTTTTTCTAATTTTTTTCAGTGCTCAATTATTAACTAACGTCTCGTAATAATTAATATTTTATTTGATGAGTCCTACAGACCTACACAGTTCCCAAATTAATAACTATTTTAACAATTGAATATATATTTGAAAGTATAAACAATTGGTTAACTATTTTAACTAGTTTAACAATTGGTTAATGCAGCAGCAATTGATGTTTACAACTGGTCTCTATTTATTTAGAAACAGGAGAGATAGGAGCGCTTTTGATATATTTCAGGCATTTCTAGTTTTAATATCAGAGTTATGTTCTAATTATTGGGTGTCATTAATTATTTTGATTCTCACTGCTTAAGTCCACTTGGCCTTAGCAACAACAATGTATATTTTCTTAGCATCAACTAATTCTTAGTGGATCTCCCATTAACCATAAAAAAAAAAAAACAATTGAATATATATTACATACATTTAGCAATACCAATACACAAATAATTATCACATATTTAAAATAAAAATAAAGTCCCTTTAATCTTTAAGCTCTAGACAGTTTATATTTATCACATTTTAGTGTTATCTCTTAATTAAATAAAGAAGTTTGTGGAGAGATACAATAACAAAGTGTGAGAAAAAAACAAATTGAGTCCGATCAATTTTTTTTTTTTCACAAAATAACGAAAAAATGAGAACAAAATTCAATCTCATCTTCCAATAAAAAAAACGTCCGAACAATTTAATGGAAAATTTTCTAACCGAACTATTTTTTTTTTTTTTGAATTCAAAATGAGATTGTTTCCGAACATGTCCTCACAAAATATGCTTGGCTACTTCAGCTGTTAGTGTTGTGATCTAGAAGCCAATTATATGATGATTGTTTTTTAAGTTTTGTTCATGTAATTGAATGATTTGTTTATCATTTTGTTTCTTGAGTATTTTATTACTTATAGATCATTCAAGTTGAAGACTTGGAATTGTGAAACTCTATAAATTATTTAATAAATACTCTAAAGTGTCTCTAGTCCCGATTTTTTTTATTAATAACCTCAAAGAAAAGAAAAATATCAAATATAACCACGTTTTTTTTTATTTTTAAATCTAACCTAACTGCCCAGGCCCCGGGTGGTCCACTTGTCCCAGCTAACCGCCGAGCTAGGGGGTGGTCCAATACCCCCATCTAACCGCCCCCTAGCGGGCAGTTGACCTAATTTTTTTTTTTAAACGCCCAGCACCCCCCACCCCATCTAACCTAACTGCTGCTGAGCCCCCTCCACGCCCGAACCCCCTGCTGAGCCCCCCCTCTGCTGCGACCCCCCACACCCCATTGAACCGCCCCTCCACTCTCTCTCTCTCTCTCTCTCTACCCGAATCTCTCTCTCTACCTGAACACCCCCCCTCTCTCTCTACCCGAGCACCCCCCTCTCTCTCTCTCCCTCGGCCACAATCTCTCTCTCTTGGTCGATTGTTTACGAGTAAGTTCCTTCCTAATTTATTAAATTTTTTTGTAGAAATTGAATTATTAATTACCATGTGCGGGTTGTTGATTTCCCGACGCGATTGAATTTATTAAAAACAACGGTTTAGGGTTTAGGGTTTAGTTTGGAAATTGAATTGTAAATGTGTGCGGGTTGTTGATTTTCCCGACGCGATTGAATTGATCAAAATTAGGGTTTACAGTTTATAAATTACGGTTGACAGTTTAGGGTTTAGGGTTTAGTTTGGAAATTGAATTGTAAATGTGTGCGGGTTGTTGATTTTCTCGACGCGATTGAATTGATCAAAATTAGGGTTTACGGTTTATAAATTACGGTTGACGGTTTAGGATTTAGGGTTTAGTTTGAAAATTGAATTGTAAATGTGTGCGGGTTGTTGATTTTCCTGACACGATTGAATTGATCAAAATTAGAGTTTACGGTTTATAAATTACGATTGACGTTTAGGGTTTAGGGTTTAGTTTAGAAATTGAATTGTAAATGTGTGCGGGTTGTTGATTTTTCCTACACGATTGAATTGATCAAAATTAGGGTTTACGGTTTATAAATTACGGTTGACGGTTTAGGTTTAGGGTTTATTTTGGAAATTAAATTGTAAATATGTGCGGGTTGTTGATTTTTCTGATGCGATTGAACTGATCAAAATTAGGGTTTACAGTTTATAAATTACGGTTGACGGATTAGCATTATAAATTAGGGGTAAGGGGTTATAAATTAGGGTTTAGGGTCCAAAATTAGTGTTTCGGTCCAAAATTCCTACATTATACTATTTTATATCCAAAATTGTGAAATTTAAGTTATTTGAAAATTATGCAGTGCAGATACTATGGAGAGGGGGGATAGTTCGTCTAGCACAGAGGCTCCAAGTGCATCCGGTGTAGAGGCATCTAGTGCAGAGTACCCTACACATGCAGCTGATACATTCAGTCCTTTTCAGGTCACGCTCGTATCTACGGAGGTACGTTGGTTTTAAAGCAATTTAGTTGAAATTACAGATTTTGAATATGACATATAGTAAGTCGCTTAGATTGAAATCATTGTTAAATGCAGAATGAGACGATGTTGACCGTGAGACATTGCACCCTCAAGATACCGTACGTCGGTCATCCTTTGATGGAGTAGTGCATTATGAATCTCGGGTTATATCAGCTGGCTACCATGCCTCAGAGTAAGATCGACCAGGCTCTCATGAGCGGGCTCGCGGAGAGATGGCGACCAGAGACTCATTCGTTTCACCTTTCCTTTGGGGAGATGACCGTGACCCTAGCTGATTTGAGCACTTTATGGGATATACGGATTGATGGCGAGCCAATCAGCGGTGTCTCCGACAGTCCACTTCACGTGGGGATGATACATGAGCTTTTGGGGGTCACGGATCCAAAGGCGCTGCAGAAGAAGAAGAAGAGGAAGGATGAGGAGGAGTTCTGGTATTCGAGGTACAACATTAGCATAAGAGCGCTCCGCGATCACTTTTTCCCGCATTGGATCACGGCCGAGACCACTGATATGGAGGCCGTCAGGAGGTAATCGTGAAAATCTTGAAATTAAAATATATTATGAACTCAACAGTGAAAACCATTATTTATCTTAACTATTTATATTTTTAGGTATGTGAGGGCCTTTGTGATGATCTCTGTGGCAGCGTCATGTTCATGGACTCCAGCGGTGACGCGGTTCCGATTATGTTCCTCTCTCTGCTGAGAGAAATTGAGAGTCCATCGAAGTGGAATTGGGGTGGAGCTGTGATCGCCCACTTATACCGGAGCCTGTGCCATGCTTGCATGGTAAGTTTTCACAAATATTTCAGAATTTTTATTACAATAATTAGGGTTTAAAAATCACCAACATTGCACCTCGTGTCCAAAATACAGATGAAGAACATGCAGATCCACGGACCACTTCTTCTACTCTAGCAATGGTCGTGGTTTCATTTGCCGGTATGTCGGCCAGTTCGTCCGTCTCTTGCCCCATTCTTGAGGAGACAGGATGCCGAGAGGTGTCCCGTGTACGGTGTCATATGAGGTAGTCACCACACGTACGAGAACACGGGCAAGAGGAGAACTGTGAGGATTTCTTATGTCCGAAGTCAGCTCCAGATACTTCACGAGAGTAGTGTCGACTGACATTGGAGCAGAGGGATCTCTGATTTTATCGGGAACCGTGCGTATGTTACTAGATTGTTGAGTTGACGTATCCAGATTGCATGACTCGACAGTTTGCTTTGGACGCATTTGTCCCGGAGTTCCCAGACCTGGGAGAGACTGAGACCACCAAGCTGCACAAGTAAGCTAAAATTACTTAATTGCTTGTATATTTCGTTACTTGTTCAGTCCTACACGTTATTAACATTCCTTTTTAATTTAAATGTACTGCATGACTAAACACAATAAGCCCAATGTCGACTGGAGACTGCGTCTCGCGGATCATTACCTCCGAGCACGGTCTCCACAGTATCACATATGGTCTCCTCCTACGGCGGATGATGTCACACTGGGCGCAGGTCTTGGGACCTTGAGGTACTTAGTCTGATACCAGATGTGGGGCATGCCCTCAGTATATCTCACAGGCAACTGGGGTGAGACCCTTCGACGGAGGCTTTCTCGTGCAGGGTTGAGAGATTTTTTGTCTTTCGGACCGATCCAGGCTCACCAGGTAATTACTTATAAAACTGACATATTTGAACCATTACTTTGGAGTCTAATCTTGGTGCAAGACGTTCTAGGTCACACACACATCAACCACCAAGGCGCTGCAAGGCATCAATCATTTCTTTGACCGCTTGACCTTGTAGCAAATAAATTCAAAATTTTTAAAATTTTACATGTACATGCATCACTCATGAAGTACATGAATTTCAATGGTCTGATTCACCGTTTGAAACCGATCCGATATACTTTTAGAGTAGTGCTCACCAAACTCTCTTGGTAGGCACATCATACTCTAGCTTTGCTCTACAATTTTTATCCAATTTATATAACAAAATAGAATTATACATCAAAATCCATTAAAGGCAGCAGATGTGCCATTATTGATATCAACATACGATGAAAAACAAACACTTCAGATTAGATTAACAATTTTGATTGGTCAGCCCAGATCAAGGTGTAAACCAACACATTCAGTTTTGATCGGTCAGCTCTGATCAACAATGGCAGACCGCTACCGTCACTATAATGGCATAAATTGCAGGCACTTAGGGTTCAATACACCAAAGACACAAATTAAGCAGCTCTCAAAACAAGTTAACTTTACTAACTTCAACATTAAAAATAAATCCATACCCAAACATAAAAGGTACTTGTGAAAAATAACTCCACTCATATGCCCCAAATAATCACATAATGATAAAGGTACTTGTGAAAAATCAAGTTCAAACCAGACTGCTAGTTTAGAGGAAAAGAAAAGCAGCAGAAGAATAATAATGAACTAGACTGTAAAAGTGTAATACCGAAATATCACATAACTAATTAACATTCAATATTGCATAACTATTTTTTACGGATTTTTGAAAATCACTGTTTTTCAAATTTTATTTATTTATTTTTTATTATGAAAAACAGTGATTTTCGAAAATCCATAAAAAATAGTAAAGAAAATAAAAAAAAATGTAAAATTTGGTCTCCAAGCACATTTTAATATGGAGAACACGTTGAGCACTTCAAATCGACTATTTGAACTTTGAAAATTACAAAAACGTATTGGTAATACCAAGACCTTGGTCATACCACTTTGATCTTAGCCAACCTCTATATATATATATATATATATAGAGGAGTGAACACATCAATTGCGACTTCTTTGCTTATTCGGGATGTACATTCTTAATACTTAATACTTGAACGATGAAGCAAATGTTATCGTAAAATTATTGACTACTTCTATAAAAATAACAATAGTACATGTCATCCCTTCCTAATAATATTTTGACATATACATAGGCGGTGACAATTAAGAGAGAAGCAATATAAAATTGTAACATTTTGAGTATTAATGGCATTATATTAAATTCTAATAATTTGGCGCATTATTTGTATGTGTATTATCTATATAATTGATAACATATCTAAAATTTTAGTTTTTTTAGTTTTAAAAATATTGTTGATATATAATTTGTAGCATACATCCATTTTGATGTCTTAAAAAGCATAATTCTCTAAAAAATTTTAAAGGCATGGTAGAAGCTACCAGGAAATAATACAAAAACAATTGAAAAAAAAGAAGAAGAAAATAGCACAGCAAGCACGCCCCAAGTCAGAACACGCCTAGAACGTAACTCCATTTCTCTGCCGTCCCCTCTACAAAACCTGATTGTTAATATTAGAGGTTTAATTATCAAATTAAATCATATACTAAAATGTTTATTTTTTAAGTAAGAGTATGCTAAAATGTTACAGTAACTAAAATATTTTTTTGACAATAGCTAGGCTAAAGTGATCGATCGGTCGGTATAACTACCTTTCAATTTTTTATGCAAACCAATTAACTTATTCCATTTGCATAAATTTTTTAATGAATGTACCAAATTTTAGCATACAAAGTCTTTTCGATCATATATAGATGGATTAATTTTCAATTTTTAGTATTTTAATATCAAAATTATTTAATTTTCTTGAAAAAATGAAAATTATTACTGAACCATCAAAAAACGAAAAGCAATTTATCCCTCATATTTCAGAAAGCCGTATAAACAGTATACTGAGCTAGCTAGCTAGGCTAGAAGACATGCAATGCAGCCAACAAATTTAAGCCTTTAGTTAGCATGCCATATTTGGCGCTGGCGCATACAACGGTTTAAAGGAGCCAAGGTTCTAAATAGCGTTTATAGCGTCGTAGCGGGAAGGTTAAAAAAAAGCTATAGCGAAAAGCGTCGCTATAGCGGAAGCTATTCCAAATAGTATTTTTTTTTATTTTTACATTTCGTATATTCAATATTTGTACTAAATATCAACATTATCTAAAGTCTCATAGAACAATAAATAACACCAAAGTAATTAAGAAATTATAATATTCATATTGAACCCGTACAAAGTCCAAATTGCGGTTCAAAATATCCATAGTAATATCATAAACTATCGATTTTTCCTATTATAAATATATTAAGCATCATGATTCATGACATAATCTATTTTTTTTTTCTATTCAAATTTTAATTTCAGTTTGGACTTTTTTTCTATTCAAATTTCTATTCCCAATTTCAAATTGATTTATCTGTAGCAAGTAGCAACGAATTCAATTTCGGTTTGAGATTTTTTTTATCTTTATTTAAAACCCATATAAATTGCTTAAAAATAAAAAATAAAAAAACCCCATATTGTATAGCGCAAATAGCGGACCGCTATAGCGCTGTAGCAGCCGCTATAGCGGCCGTAGCGCAAATAGCACATTTTGATGTCATAGCGTAGCGTTTGGAGTCCAAAAATGCTATAGCGCGCTATTTAGAACACTGAAAGGAACACTGTTTTTAATTACTTAAGCAATATATAGAAAGTAAAATTGGTGCATTGCTTGCGAGTAGGGGTGTTCATCGGTTCGGTTCGGTCAAAACCGAAATAAAATTGATAAACCAAAGTTTTATTCGGTTTTCAAAAATTGAACCGAACCGACCGAATTAACTTAGGAACCGATTAAAACTGAACCAAAGTAAATTTCGGTTCGGTTCGGTTGAACCGAACGAACCAAAGAATGTTAGTCGTAAGTTGTAACGCACAACATAAATCTGATTTTCCATTCAAGCCCCTCTAACAAGGGTTATCACACATTTCGGGTTAAACCCTCTAAAATAACCCATTTACATTTAAATCCTCACAAAAAATCCAAACCTTTAACCAGTACCAGTACCAAGAAAAATCAATATATACAAACAGATTCTAATTAGCAAGCACAGGAAAAGACACCACTTGTGCAACAAGGAAAATCAACACAAACAAATAATTTTTGATTCAGAATTCTGAATGATTTAACCACGACAAGCTTCAAAACAAAATGAAATATCATAAAATCAGAAGTCTCCATAACAAAATCAAACCAGGACTGAATTCACAACAAACAGGAAACCTAAAAAAAACTCAGATCTAGGTCTCAAACAGTGAGCACGACAACGCCACCATCTGCCTTGATCTTTCTTTCGGCCATCTTGGAGATCAGCTTGGCCTTGACCACCATGGATTGGGATGACAACTTCCCCTTACCTAGCACCTCTAAGTACCCAAATGCGTCACATCAACTATCGGTGCCGCCCTCTCTCCGTTCGCCTTCGCCTTCAGTCCTTCACCTCCTCTGGAATCATCGACCAGATGCTCTCGACATTAATGCAAGGGGGCGTAGTATACCGCTCAAGTGGGGACTGGGGAGTGAAGATGCAAGTTACGCAAGAGGTTTGGGGGGCAGGGAGTGAAATCGAGTAATGAGGAGTGGGGACGGGATTTTTAGGGACTTGGGTTTGGGGTCTTCTCGGTCGGTTCGGTTAATATGGATTTTAGAAATTAAAAACCGAACCAAACTAATAAAACCGAACAACACCAATATTTGAACCGAACCGGACCATTTAAACCGAAAAACCGAACCGTTTGAACCAAACTTTTCCGGTTCGGTTAAAAACCAAATAAACCGGCCCCGATGAACACCCCTACTTGCGAGGCCGTACCGGTCATGCCCAGTATTAGGCTATTAGCTTTGTAACAAGACCAACAGGAAATCATCAATATGAAATTCTCTGACCACAATTGCTCATTTGATGATGCTTGTGAGAGGGATTCAAGCAGGTGTACCCGAATTCAGATCCTCTGTGTTACTCGAGAAAATAAAGTGAGTCTCAGCCGGTGGATTTAAATTTACACGAATCTCAAAGCACAAATAATACTGCCCCCTCCAATCACCCGAATATCCACCGGCTGAGAGCTCATTTTATTTTCTCGAGTAACACAGAAGATACTGGTTCGGTGTACCCTACTACCGAAATTTTTATTTTTAACCATTAAAAAATATAGTTAAACCAAATAATCACAATTTGGTCAGAATTTTATTTTTGACATGACCATAACTTTAGGACGTGGACACTCAATTCGTATCCGCAATCTTAAATGACAAACACATAACCTTCCAGCAATATCCCGTCTCTATGCAAAAAAAAAAAAATTATGTGTCCGCCATTTAATATTGTGCATTCTGAACAAATTAATTTTGATCTATAAGATCAGAATCTTAATTATGATCTGCTTTAAAATTTAGGATCTAAAAAATTTAGATGGTCTCTTATATGCTATTGTGTCGATCATTTCACATAGTACGGTAATTAATTTATTTAGGCTACAAAAGCAGCTTAATCATTTGTGTTATATTTCTAAGAAATTGTGGCAATGATACTAGGGATGTGAATATAAATTTTTGTTTCCATTTTTTTAGTAGTTTTAATCTTTTTTTTTTTTGAGGAAAAACCCGTAGGTGTTGATTGATAAAAATAAGCTATTACAGATTACCAGTTTAATGTAAAAATTATCAAGCTACAATAAAATAAAAAGGCTGCGAGAGATAAATAACCAGTACTCCTAACTAAATTAGACTAATTTTCCAGTAAAACAGGAGCGACTTCATATTCGCTATGATTGCACATTTGGTGACCTTCCTGGACCAGTTCCTCCAAGGAGCAGCATGCCCAAGTCGGATTGTAACATTTTGACTATAGTTTGAAAAAACTGTCATCAATGCTGTGAGAAATTTGAAGCTGTGTGGTGATGCTGTCGAAACCTGTACCTGTTCCCCTTTGGTTATGCAATCGGGCCCAATTTGCCAGTTTATGTGGACCCATTAATGCCTCTCTCGTGATATACCGAATGTTCACCATATCCTTCATTTCTTGTACTAAAGTGATGCACCTTGCCACTGTGTGGGCTGCCTCCCATGATGGTAGTGAGTTGGTATCCGATCCATTTACCGCATCCACCAAGCATTTACAATCTGAGAACAGCAGAACCCGTCGCCCTTGACCCCGTCTCACTCTTTCTTGCCCCTGTTGCAACATTTGCAGCAAAACAAAAGCCTCCGCGTGAAAAGGATCCGATATGGTCATGAAATCAAGTCCTATTTCTCGAAGCACTCCTAGTTCATCATAAAACAGTGCTCCCCAACCAGCCTTACCCCCACATGCCCATGAAGCATCCATGAGCAATATCTCGGTTCCCCTTGGTACCTGTACCAGTTGTCGCATATTCTGCCTTGGTTGGTTCTGCACCTCCACATCACTAGTTGTGAGCTCCATGAGCTTGGCCTTTATTAGTATAGACTGGGGTGTGCTCTTCTTTCCTTGAAAAATCTCTTCATTACGACCCTTCCATAGCTGCCACATGATATTACAGAAGGCTACTGTGTCAGAGAGTACTAGGTTGTCGGTGATGGTCAGGAATGCCCTGGTGAAATCCAAGGGTAGAAAATCTGTTCGGAGCGCAAGGTAGGATGCATACCAGGTTGTTCGCGATAAATCACAGGAGAAAAGAGCATGTACCAGAAACTCATTTTCACCCCCGCATCTTGTACACAAGGGGCTGATTGAGTTAATCCTTTTATGCATCTCCCCTGCTATAGCCAAACCGCCATGCACAGCCCTCCAGAGAAACGTTTTCACCCTTGGAATAATATTTTTCATTGACCAAATTCGCTGCCATGCTTTACCCTTGTACTCACAAACAACAGTTGGGGTAATATTTCTCTGAACCAAAATTGTATATCCTTCCTTAGCCGTGTATTTGCCTGTTTTGTTATCTTGCCAAATCAGCTTGTCCCCAATAAGCGCATTCTGATCTGGTTTTCTTGCCGATGCCATTATATTCTGTAGTGCTTGTGTTCCCATCAAGCTTCTTATCTCTTCAAAACACCAATTACCTTGTTGTTCATTGAAAATGTCCGCTACTGTTGTATCCCTCTGTAAGTTCGTATTCACCTTCTGGATTTCAGAACCAGGAAACCATGGCTCATTCATGATTCTTATTCGTGTACCAGTACCTACATGCCACCCGACTTTGTTGTTGAAAAAAGGTTTCAGATCCTGAATTGCGCGCCACAGGGGGCTTGCATTCCTCTTACCCTTTACTGCCCAGAATCCTGCTTTAGAGAAATATTTGGCTTTGAAAATTTGCACCCAGAGCTTGTCGCAATTTGATGCCAACTGCCATACTAGTTTGAGAATAAGGGCGTGATTGAAGGATTTAACATCCCTAATTCCTAGGCCTCCATTTTCGATCCTGTCGCAGACCTTTTTCCAGGAAATAAAGGATAGATATCGCTCGGTACCTGTTTTGCCCCATAAAAACCTTCGTAACACAGCATTGATTTCTTTGATGGTTTTTGCCGGTAACACCGCCACTGACATATAGTACACTAGTATTGACATCAAAACAGATTTAATTAAGGCAATCCGACCCGCCATTGATAACATTCCAATTTTCCAGCCGGCCAGTTTGGAGTATATCTTTTCCACTAGGAGATCGTGTGTGAGATCATTCTGCCTTCCTCTAGTGGTGACAATAACTCCCAGGTATTTCTCTTTCTCCTCTGCTAATCGTGCATTGAACTCAGTGGACACCAAATTCCTCCCCTCCTCCCCACATGAATCACTGTACCAGATGGTGGATTTTTCGGGGTGGATGACCAAACCCGAATGGTGTTCAAAAATCTCGAAAATTTGTTTGAGTTCTCTGACTTCCTGGGCCGTGGTTTGCCCCATGACCATGAGGTCGTCCGCATAGAGAATGTGGGTAATCGGCGGTGCACTTTTGGCAAGCTTAATTCCTTTTATCATCCTTGCCTGGAGCTTCATTGAAAATTGCTTCGTGAGTAACTCCATTGTGAGGATAAAGAGATAAGGGGACAGTGGGCACCCTTGTCTCAAACCCCGGCTTGGAGAGATGAAACCTTGGCCGCTCCCATTCACAAGGACTGTGACACGGCTTTGGTTCAAACAAGATTCAATAAGGCATATCAATTTTGGAGGGAATTGGACCAACTTCATGGCCTGTATCACAAAAGACCAGCGAACAGTATCAAAGGCCTTAGTTATGTCTGCTTTGAGGAGAAAAGTTTGCTCAGTGTAGTTCTTTGATCGGAAGGAGTGCAAAATTTCTCGCACTAGCACCGTGTTATCTGCAATGTTTCTCCCTCGAATAAAGGCCGTTTGGTTGTTGGAAATAAGCCTTGCCATATGAGGTTGTAATCGATTGGCAATTATCTTCATGAGCAAACGGTAGATGATATTACCAATAGTTATCGGGCGGTAATCCTTTGGGGTTTTTGGCTCGGCCACTTTTGGAATTAAAACAATCTGACTTTGTAACCAGCTTATGGGAGCGACTTGTTTAGTGAAAACCTCACTAATGGCTTTTGTTAAATCGGTTGCGAAGAGGGACCAGTGCCGTTGTAGCAGACCCGCTGTGATCCCATCCGGGCCAGGGGACTTATCGGGCCCCATTTGAAACAGAGTACATCTCACTTCTTCCATATCGGGGGGTTTTTCTAGCGCTCCATGCATGTCCAGAGGTATTTGAGGAATCGGGATACCACTGAACATGTCAAAGAAATCTTCATGTTGCACCCTGTTCGGAGTTTGTGGTGGGCAGTATATGTTTTTGAAATAACACACGAACTCTCTCCTGATTGCCGATTCTTCTGTCAGGACTGAACCGGTGTCAGAGTGGATCTGTGTGATCGTATTTGTTCTTCGGCGCGATGTGGCAATAGTGTGAAAGAAAGACGTATTTCTGTCCCCTTGACTGTGCCATTGTATTCTAGAACGTTGTCTCCAAAAAACTTCTAGGTCCCTCTCAGCTTGATGATATTCCTGCAGCAGCCATTCCTCTGTTCTTGGGTCTTGCGCACTTGGGTGTTGCAGTTGCTGATGGTATAGGCAATCCTGAATGTAGTTCATTCTGTTTTGTGGGGTGGGTTGAGCTCTTGCCCAAGTCTGCATATGACGGGTTGCTTCTTCAATTCGATTCTGCCAAGGTAGACCATCAGTGTCTTTCCAATGTCCCTCCCATGCATCCACAAAACCGGGGGTGTTGAACCACCAGTTTTCAATTTTGAACTTCGGTTTGGGCAATGGCTTATTGTTTGTGCGAAGTAAAATTGCCGCATGATCGCTATGGATCCGAGGCATATGGTTAACATAGGCATGAGGAAAAAGGTGGTTCCATTGTGCCGTTGCGACGGCACGGTCGAGCCTCTCAAAGATAGCAGACGAAGCATTTTGCTTATTGGTCCACGTGAAAGCCGGGCCCTTGAAACCCAAATCCACTAATCCGGCCTTGAATAAAAAATCCCGAAAATGTTTGTTATTTGTATTCATGGCCGAATTCCCTCCCCATTTCTCACTCGGGTCTGCGATGGTATTAAAATCACCGATCACGCAAACTAAAATTTCCTTCCTCACAATGTTTTGGATTTGTTCCCAGATATAGTTGTTTGTATCGTGGGACGGATCCCCATACACACAAACCAGGCTCCAAATTGGTTTACCCGGGTCCGATACCCTCGCATGTATCAAGAATCTGGATTTTGACACCACGCTTAGGTGGACACTACTGCTCCAGAGTAGCCATAGGCCACCTGAGCGGCCTCGAGCACCAACACAACAGTAATTTGGTAATACAGAGTTCGACAAAACCCTTTTGGATTTAGACAGGGAGCATTTGGTTTCCGATACGAAAGCTACAGAGGCCTTCGTCGCCCAGAGGATTTTATTAAGGAATTGACGTTTCCGCGGTCCCCCGGCGCCGCGGCAATTCCAAGATAATGTATTCATAATCCTAGTGGAGGATCCGCCTGGGATGCCTCCACTATTTGTTTTTTGCTAGCTCGGTCCAGAGATAGAGAGTTTCTCTGCTCACTGGTTTCCTCAAAGCTGTGCAACATATCCATGGGTTCAGTATTGCTTGCGTCTCGTTTTGACCCGACTCGGGCCTGTCCAACAAAATTGGACCCTTCAATGTGTAGCTGGGTGGGATCTGGGACTCGTGCGTGGGTCATGCCTGGTGGTCGGTAATATGGGGAGGACTGTTGGTGGGAGCGAATCTGGTGCGCTGTGCGGCCCATACGGCCTGTGCCTTGTTCTTGGTACCCGGATCTCATATCCTGGTCCGGTGTGGTAGGAATTTGGCTTGGGCCAGGATTTTGGATTATGGGGTTGGTCAAAAGGCCCATAGGACTATTGGAGTTCGGTGCCTCCATCATTAGAGGGTTTGCATTACAAGATGGATTGTTGTCTATACTGTTGGGCTGTGGTATGGGATGTGAATGCTGGCCTGTTTGGTTAGGGGAGTAGGCTGGGATGGCTTGCAATTGGGAGTTGTCTGGTAGCAGTGATGGATCGCTAATCCACTTCCCTACTCTAGGGCTGGTTACGTCTTGCATCTCGGGCCTGTGGCTATACCGGGGGTCCAAACTTAGTCGTTCCATACGGACTTTATCCGGACAGTTCTCTAACTCATGTCCCACTTTGGAGCAATAAAGGCAAATCCGACTTAACCTCTCATAGGACGGGTAAACGTTGTAAATACCTAAGGTGGGGTGTTTCATCGGTACAACATCCCTGAGAGGCTGGTCAATAGGAATTTGTAGTTTGACTCTGTAAAAAGAATTACCACCTTGAAAAAAATCTGTAACCCCAGAAAGTGGCTTACCAAGGCTTCTAGCAAGAATGAGCACCCCTTCATGAGTGATGGCTTGGAGCGGAATCCTGTGTAGCTGAGTCCATACCTCCATGTCCTGTACACATGGGTTGACGAGGTCCCCTGGACCTTCTATCCTGCGCAATATTACCGCATCACCCCGATAATTCCACACCCCCTTATGCATAATTCTTTCTAGCTCAGCCGTATGGCCGAACTTGGTTAGGAAGATGTTATTGGAAACAGCCTTGATTTCAGTGGTCGAGGGAACTCCCCATACCCGTTTCATGATCGTCGAGAAATTTGGTTCCATAACCGGCTTGTCCGTAACCACTCGCATAAGCGCGCATACCGACCAGTCACAGAGAGTAGCTGCTTCGGATGGCACCTCCACTGGATTACTGGAGCTTGAGCCCGCACTTAGATTGGCAAATTGCAGGATGAATTCTTCATCGTCCATTTTTTGGTTCACTACGGCTTTGACAGAAGGAAAGGTGATAGCTTTTGAACAGGGTAGAGAGAATGCCTTCGTTTGAGTCTGTGGGATGTTTTGAAAAAATTGAGGATGATTTATTGGGCCTTTTGGAGGAGGTGGGTGGGAGAATTGAAGAGGCCCATTAGGATTATTGCGGCCTAAATTAAATGGGAGTGGGGAGCTTTGATGGAGATTACCCAATCCGTGTAACCAGCCAGCATGTTCAGAAAAGGTGGCGCCCTTGCATGGTACTGTAGGAGACAAAGTGGTTTCTATGCAGTCTGACTTCTGAGCCTTGCCAGTCTTGGGACCAGTCCAATACCATCCTGGTTTATTAAAAACCTCTCCTTTTTTCCTTAATTGCTCTTGCTCTAGGTCCGAATAGACCCCATTGGCCTCCACCTGTAAGATGGAAAACTGCCCCACCACCACGGTTACCATCTCCTTTGGACGCCAGCTATCTTGTCTTTTAGTCAGTTTAAGGTAAGGGGGTTTTGCCGCTGGAGAAAGTGTGTCCAGAACAATGAATTGACCAACTTTGATCAGAGTTTTGTCCTCTATGGCCTCATCAGGATCCGCTATGGCCATCTCTTGTACACTTGGGTGTAGAATCTTTGCCATGGCCAGGGAGGGCTGATCCCTATCAGATGGGGGAGAATCGGGTGGTGTATAATATCCACCACGGGCAAAGAAGTTGAGAAGTTTATCGTGGGCTCGGAGGAGGGAGATTCGTGGCCAGTCCGGGTGGTTCCTCCATTGGACTCCCAGGATTCGTTGTTCATGTGCAGTCAAGAGTGCCTCATCCGGAAACCGCCCATTGTAATCCCAGGAGATAATGCGGATAGAGCACTCCTTCCAGATAGTGTCATAGGGTAGAACAGATGTGTAGGGAATCCGCCTAGGGTCTATGCACGAGATCCAGAGTTTGAGGCATCTCCGGTCATGTCCAATGATATACTCATCATCGATACTAGTGAGCTCACCAAATTGAGCCATGACCTGACGTATGAAAGGTATATGCCAAAAATCTAGAGGAAATTTGGTGATTTCCAGTCGTACCTTGAACCGGTTGGGTTGATAGTTCCCTTCGTCAGAGGCACTCCAGCTCTGAAAGATCCAGTGTGCAGTCTTACCCCATTCATTCCCTAACCGCACCACATCCCCCTTGTTCGTGCCATGTGGGAGGTAGAAGATGAAGGAATGTTGTGTGTACTCTTGGTAGGGATAGTGTATGAAGCAGCCTCCGAAGTTGGCTCCCAGGAAGTGCTGGACTCCTAGGAGCGATCCTCCTTCTTCAACATTATCCCCCACCGCAGTGACCAAAACTGACCAATCTAGGTCCTCTGCCAACTTTTTGTGTAGCTCGTCCCGATGGTTGAGGTATGTGCAACCTCTGTCAGCCTGTTGAGTACTCATCGGATAGGGTCGCTTAGATGTGTGTGCCATATTGAGGGAGGAGCAGGAATTGGTTGGTTGCGTCTTGGTGATAGATTTGAAAAATCTCGAAAGAGGAGGTTTTCAAAAGGTAGGCAGTAAAAATTGATTAGAGGGTTAAGGTAAAGGAGGATTATCAGGAGTAAAGGCCGAGTAGCATTTAAGAGGGGTGGTTGGTGGGGATTGGAGTTAAGAGGCTGGAGTTAAGAGGGCTCTCAGGTGACGTCTTGTCGGAGAAGAGGAGCCATCGAATCTCAGCTCGTCCTTTTTTCTGTGCTCTTCTTCGTTTCTTTGTTTCTATATGAAACGGGCCTCGTAGTTTTAATCAACCGAAGGCAAGAAGATATGATGGCTCATATATGATATATGATGTTGGTTGCTTTTAATAGTTTTGTGCATGCTATTATAGCTTCTTCTTTTTTTTGTTTACATGAAGGTATCAATATTGCTGCTTCTAATTTTTTGTACTCTATCATGTAGTTTTCTCTTCATTAAGTTGGTCACGAGACTTTTCATTTGCAAGAGAATTGTCAACTGAAGAACTTGTCTTCCTTTTTATTTTTTTTGTTCCAGTTGAAGAACTTAATTGGTCAACTACACTAACTATACAGGAAAATCAGGGTCACCTTCGCATTATTATAACATGTTACTGAAATAAACAGCTTAATTATTCCTATTTTTATATATAAAGCCAAATAAACATAATATTCTTTTTTCATTTTTCTTTTTTTATAGATTTTGTTCTACCTCTGTAGTGTATTATTTTTTGTTATATATAGTTTTCACTATATAAACTTTCTATTTATTTCTTCCTCTCCTCAACCGTCACACCGGCGAAACAAAGTGAGGCATATTTCCAGTTCATTCTAATTGAAAGTAAGAGAAACATGATTTTAGTATGAATGGAAATATTTCATGCATTTTTTATGGGAGACTAATTAAATTTTAGCTCAAGTTACTTGAGGTGGTTTGTGTAGTTTGACTCTAATCATACCATGCTCAAAATTTAATTCAAACAGGATAATTTTTTATCTTATGGTAAATATATAGATATAGGTAACTATTTAAATCTGATACTCTATTTCGTAAATAGAATGAAGGAGAAGAAGATAAAAGGTCTGACGTTGGACCTATCATTACAAATCTAAGGAAATGGGTCGGCCGAACTTTTTGGACATTTTATTATTTAATACATATATTTCGGTTAAATTTTTATCTGAGCTTTGAATTCAATTTGCTAATTTGCTAAGAACAGTCCCACTTTGAATTGTGCCAAATGAACTTTTAATTAGCTTAGGAATAATATTACAATACTGTGTCAATTAATTTTATGATTATAACAGATTTTTTAATAAACATAATTATAGGAACTGAGTATCCAATAAATTAATAGATTTGAATCTGATGAACTATTTAAATCCAATTAGTTCCAATTAGTGTCCTATCTTGATAGAAATCCTGGATCCGCCTCTAATACCACTAATGGATCCATTATTGATGAGCTTTGGGTAAACTTTTAACGGTATAATTTTTCTACGTACTCTCTATATATTGAATTAAGAAAATGGAAGTATATGTGTAAATATTATAAAATGTCAAACTGACTATGTGCCGATATTTTTATTAATAACCTTAAACAAATGAAAAATGTCAAATATAACCCCAATCTCAAAATATTTTCAAATCTAACCTAACCGCTCCATTATTGGGCGGTTCACTCTACCCACCAAACCGCCCAACCACTGGACGGTCCACACGGCCAAGCAAACCGCCCCCCAATCGGGCGGTTAGCCATTATTATTATTATTATTTTTTTACAGATATGTTAGGATATTTTTTTTAGTAAGATATATTTATAAGATATATATTTTTTTTAAGATATATATATTTTTTTAAGATATATTTTTTTTTGTGTAGATATCTTTTTATTAAGATATATTTACAACATATATTAAGATATATTAAGATATATATTTATGATAAGTTTGTATTATTTTTGTAAGATATATTTTTTATATTGTAATTTTTATGTGAAAATGATTTATTTATTTTTATTGTAATTTTAAATAAAATTTGGTTGAGTTTGGATGCGTCGTCTGACGTTAGAACCGTCGATTCTTTTATAATAATTGTCGATTATACGGCTGTTGTATTGATTGTCGATTTGGCTAACGTGGTAAATATTTTTATGTTGTCAATTTGTGTATATTTAATTGCGCTATGAAAATAACAAAAATGAAGCATACAAAAATAGTTACAAAACTACTAATTAAATCAGTTCACAAATTTAGCGACGACGACCAAACAAATTTAGAAGTCGACGAGTTCTCGATCTGCTTCCAGTCTGTTGTGCGACACTACTACCGCTACCGGATGCCTCTGCATGACTACTACCGCTACCGGTTGCCTCCGCAACAACTCTAGCATTTTCTCTTTCGTTGGCTTCGTTGATGGCATCTGCATTCCAATTCACCAAAAATGGTATGTTATTGAAATCGTAAAATATAAAATGAATTATAAAATATAAAATGAAATGTACCTGCTCGCTGCCTGTCACAAGTTGAACGGCGAGCCTGATGTCCCATTCGCCTACCCTGCATCTGATCCATTGTCATTACAGCACGCTTGTGGGGCCTTCTCCCTTTTCTGATATAAAAAGAAGTTAAATAACTATATTAAAAAGAAGTTCAGTGCATACACAAAGTATTCTCCCTAACCTGATCCACTTTCTGGGGGGGACAATTTTATCTCCAACATAGGCCGGCCACGCATGCTGGTTGGGATAAGAATGGAATGATGCACCCCAAGTACTTGCAAGGTAAGTGGTACGGTACATGTCGGCGACAAAATCATCCTCACGGAAGTTTCTCACTCGGCACACCGCCATAACATGAGAACAAGGTAGGTGAGCTAGTTGGATTCCTTGGCATGTGCATGTTACAGTATTGTCATCTCCGATAATGACAACATACTTGTAAGGCTTGGAGCAGTGGTGCAAGCAAGTTGTATGAATCCTTCCAACTACCGAACAGTCGGCATATCGCAAGTTCACGCCCTCTCCACAACCTGTTGTATTTTGGGGTCACATGGTCGTAAGCGCGTCTCACCGCTCTACCGACCTCCTTAAGGCTGATCGACGGGTCCTCCTTAACATCTCGCTCAATTACATCGGCAATAAGTGATGCCGTAAGTGTCACACCTCGCAGCCACGGGTCGCACCAGTTCCCTGCCGTAAACATACAACGCCGTGTATGTTTACAAGGCAATTAACCGTTCAATCAGAATATGTACAATTAATTAATATCAAACACATCCCTATGTATATATATATATAAATCCATATATAAGGTTATACAGTCTGGTCAAATATCATACAACAAAAGTATCTCGTACAGATACTAACCATCAGGCCTAACCCTAAACTATACAACAAAAGGGTAGATTAGGCCACACAGAGGCAACTACCAAGGGTCTATAGCTCGCGTGCCTCTCCGGAACCCGACGCCCCAGATCCTGTAAAATAACCCAAGAGTGGGGGTGAGAATAACTTCCCAGTGCGAAATTTGCCACAGTTTAGCTTATTGGACTTGCAATCAAAATATATATTCAGAAATGAAACCATACAAAAGCAGTTCATACAGATGCATATTCATAATTAAAACAAGTGCATATGATCGACAACAATTTACCAAATGAAACACAAGTTACGGAATTTTCAAGATGAATCTCAAACACGCACATTTCTGGCTTAACTCAGTTTATTACAGCTGGTAACACCTACGGATGTCCCACCGAGCTGGACCCTTTTCCAACCCACATCTGTAGTGTCACTGACACCTACAGATGGCCCACCAAGCTGGACCCTTTATCTGACACCCATCCGCAGTGCTTTGGCTTAACCATTAACTAAAGTCTGGTTCATAATCAGATAAAAATTCGTATGCAATAAGCTCAGAATCGTCCATTCGCAACGCGTCATACCAAACTGTCATTCCTGTCCCAGACTGGATATGACATCATTTCATCGTTTCCTCACAGTCACCCAAAGTCTCCGTCACGATCAGTCATTGTCCAGCATTGACTGATCTTAATCAATCACTGCCCAGCAGTGATTAATTATTCTCATATGCGCACATGGTTTCGAGTCACCGCCCAGCGTTGATTTCGAAACATTACCGACCATCCTAGATAGTCATAAATTGTTGGGGACTTTCGACCGTAGTTCCAAACCAAAAACACAAACAAACGATATACCATTCCACATGCAATTATAACTGTGATATTCATTATGGACCAAAATGGGGTTATTGCGGCTCGCAACTTAGTTACCAGACAATTTCCAGCTCCTGTTGGAATTTTTCAGGCTCTCATTGCGGCCCGCAATGGATGTGGTTGCGGCCCGCAACAAAGCATTCAGAGGGTTTTTGAATTCTACTCCATTCATTGCGGCCCGCAACAAAGCATTCAAAGACTATACTTTATTCTGCTACATTCATTGCGGCCCGCAATGAATTCATTGCGGCTCGCAACAAAGCATTCAGAGGCTATACTTTGAGCTGCTCTGTTGATTTCGGCCCGTAATGGGGATTGTTGCGGCCCGCAATAAGGCGATTTCAGTGCATATCAGTTCTAATTTAATACGGTTATGCATATGATTCAAACAATTCGATTATGCAATCAATCAAGCAGTTCAACATGACAATTGGAAGCAGTTTAATTCATGAATATAAATTATCAAACAAGTCCAAGAATCCCGCACCTGCTGGCAATAGGCGTACCGCGTAACTATCGATCAGGCGCCTCGGAATGCCTCGCAAACCTTTGCTCAACCGAGCCTACACCTACAGTCCACATATACCATCTCAATTAGGTCTCATTCCTATACTGGTTCGCTATTCTGGTTTACGCATCAATTCGATTGGCCGGTTGGTGTAACCCTAATTTGGTCGAAACCTCGATTTAACCATTACACATTCTAACCTTTCCCGATCAAGAGATAACCCTACCGAGGACAAGTCTGGTCGGTCGGACTAACCTAATCAATCAATGCCGCGTTTTAATTCGGGATTCGGTATCAAAACCCTAGAATGGGAAATCCACATTGGGAGACGAAATCACGGAGAAAATCGGTAAACGAGAGATGAGAAGCTCAAAGGAGTTAGGGTTCGATCAATTCTAACATTAATCTCGGGTTTAAAACGAACAACCCGCAGATTCGAGAAATCTCGGATTTTCAAACGAAGAAGGAAAAAGAACAATTACCGACGGGATGGCTAGGAGAGATCTACGGCTGCCTTCTCGGTTTCAACCTCGGTTTCCCGGACGGTGGCGCAATCCGACGGGATTTCGGAGCTCTCTCTCTCTTTTCTTCTCTCTCTCTCTCTCTTTCTCTTTCTTTCTCTTTCTTTCTCATTGGCAGGCCACACACAAGGGAGAAGGGAGAGGGGAAAAGGGTTTTATCAAGAGGGTGCTTCAAGATTCGTGCTAGGATGAATCAATGGTCTCAATAACTTTGAATCAAGAGGGTGCTTCAAGATTCGTGCTAGGATGAATCAATGGTCCCAATAACTTTGAAATTTAATATAAACCCATTTAACTTGTTTTAATTTTCAACTCCTCGCTCGTCGATCAAATTTCGATTCCGTTTTAAACATTCTAAATAAACAAATGATTTAAATTTTATTATAAAATTTTCTTAACGTGACAGTAAGTTGTGAATGGTCTGTCCTTGATGACGCAGACTTGCATGTATGTGGGGGTTCACATTTCTTAATTATCCATGACGCCCCCTACCCACAGGGGTTGCATACAGTCGGAACTCACATTGCGGTGAGTCTTTGCAAACAACAACTAACCTTTTTGACTCTTTTTTTTGTATTCTGCACTCCCAGTTGCTGCGGATATGAACTTCATATATTTTCTTCACAAGTTCATCTAGTGTGGTATAAACCTGATCCGGAGCAAGCTCTGAGGTGTAAACGACACGCTTCCCAAAATAGCTTATGTCTGCTTCTTCAAAAGCAGTGGTATCGTTGAATGTGGCTACCGGGTGCCTGTCTGTCCGACCTCTAATCGAAAATCTGCCCTGCCTGGGTAAATAATCTCCATCACCGTCTGACAAGTGATCAGAATCCCAATCCCCGTCCCAACTATCTTCACGTTCCGGTATGGCATCAACCCCTTCAGCCTCCAGCATAGCATCTCTCCGGGGAACAATAACAGGTACAAGTATAGGTACGAACGGTGGTACAGAAGGAAATCTGGCTTCTACTAAGGGTTGAATAGGAGGTGGAGGTGGTGGTGGTGGTAGGTCGGTGCTATAATCAGTGGTATAATCAGTGGTGTAATCAGCAGTGTAATCAGTATGAACGGGTGGTGCGTACGGTTCAGACGGTGATACATGACCCAAGTTTTGGTTACCCGAGTGGTCAAAACCCGAGTGCTGCTGCACCGGGCTATCATAACCTGTATGATCTGTAGAAGGTCCAACCCTGGTCCGACGCAGAAACTTTCTGGAATACAACTCCATTATCGGGGTACCCGTAGATTGAAAAGTATTGTAAACACATCTCCAACCATCCTCATTTGTTATTGGATACTTTACATAGTAAGGTCTATCCCGCCCTGAGTCAACCCGAGTAACCAAATCTATGTCATACCGGTTGGGGGTTACACCAATCCTTTCGAATACCATTTGCTTAAGTTCCAGAAATGAGGTGTTTTCATTTACCTCAAAGCCGTGGGTCGGATCTTTCGAGTAATGTACTCCCTCCACACCCACCTCGAACTTCCCGCCCACATATAGTGTAACCAACATTTTATCTACATTAATAAACAAACTTTTATCAGTTACAAAATAATAGTACACAGTTAAATTATTAGTAAATAACAACAATAAAAAAAATATTTAATAAAATTAATTACAAAAATAAAATAAAAATAATGAACAGTAATCTACAGTAATCTACAGTAATCTACAGTAATCTACAGTAATAAACAGTAATAAACAGTAATCTACAGTATCTACAGTAATAAACAGTAATCTACAGTAATAAACAGTAATCTACAGTATCTACAGTAATAAACAGTAATGCATAGTAAAATAAATAATAAAATAATAATAATAAATACTAATAAAAAAAAAAAATTACCTGCGGAGAAGAGCGAGGAATTCGGGGCGAGAGAGTGTGAGAATGAGAGCCAGAATGGGCAATTTATAGGCTGCATAGTGAACCGCCCGATTGGGGGGCGGTTTGCTTGGCCGTGTGGACCGCCCAGTGGTTGGGCGGTTTGGTGGGTAGAGTGAACCGCCCAATAATGGGGCGGTTGGGTTAGATTTGAAATTTTTTTGGGATTGGGGTTATATTTGATATTTTTCTTTTGTTTGGGGTTATTAATAAAAATATCGGGACTATGTGCTGGTAGAAACAAAATAGCTATGGCTAATAAAAAAAAGCATTCTAAAAAGAGCGCATATATCTTTTTTCAATTCTGACATCTCTATAATTTTTTTTATAACTAGAGTGTTCTTAAGCTCACCAAGTCTCTTTATGAATTTAATTCAAAAACTTATTGAATTGGCTTCAAACGATCCATCAAAATCGTTGAAACCAATCTACTTTACAAATGATGCATTTACATGTCAAATTTATAAATTTTTGAACTAATTTAGTCTAAAGTCAAGCGGTAAAAAAAAAAGGTTTATAAGTTAATTTTAATGTGTTCATTTTTCATCATTTTTTGACCGCTAGACTTTATATTAAATTAGTTTGAAAATTTAAAAACTTGATATGTAAACTCATCACTCGTGAAGTAGATTGGTTTCAATAGTTTGAATGCGTCGCTTGAAACCAATTCAATAGATTTTTGAGTTAAACTCACAAAGAAGCATGATGAGCTTAATAACACCCTAGTTCTACTATCTTTAGTAAATTACCTCTTAATTTGAGCCGACGGCTCAAAAATATCAAAGTAAAAGAAAACATCCAGATTCCAGATCATGGGCATTTAAGTTATTAAATGAAATATGTGTGATTCCATAGCATAAAGTTCAATTTTATTTTTACTATAGGAAAAAAATCCCGACATTTTTAAAAATACCCACGGTTCAGATCGAATTGCTAAAAATTCTCATACCCACTCAGTATTTTAAAAATACCCAAACCGGCCATTTAATGGCCGATCCCGATTAAAAAGCTCGACCGGCCATTTAATGGCCGGTCCCCCTTTTTTTTTTTTTTTTTTTTTTTTTAAAGAGACAAATAGATAAAATGATGAAATATAACACTAAAAAATCGAATTTTTTTTCCCTTTGTCAAATTACTTTTTTGATAGCATATTTTTACTAAAATACATTAAATCCCTTTGTCAAATTATGTTAATTTATGCTGATTTACACTAAATTACTTGAAATTTGTTAATTTTTTTTTAAGAGACAAATAGCTAAAATGCTGAAATATAACACTAAAAAATAGAATTTTTACAAGCTTTCCGAAAAGTGGTCATTTGCTAAAATCAGACACTCGAGCGCCGTTTTATGGCCGTTTGAAGTTTCGTCGTTGTTTTTCGCCTTCTCAGTGAAGATATTATCTCTATTCATACGTAATTTAGCATAATTTACCATATTCTAGCATAATTCTACATCATTATTGTAATTTAATGTAATTTAGTGTAATTCATCATAAATTAATATAATTTCAAGTAATTTAGCGTATTTTAGTATAAATATGCTAATTATATATCAAAAAAGTATTCTAACAAATATTTAATTTTTTTTTGATTTTTTAGTGTTATATTTCAGCATTTTAGCTATTTGTCTCTTAAAAAAAAATTAACATAATTTCAAATAATTTAGTGTAAATTAGCATAACTTAACATAATTTGACAAAGAGATTTAGCATATTTTAGTATAAATATGCTATCAAAAAAGTAATTTGACAAAAGAAAAAAAAATTCGATTTGTTAGTGTTATATTTCATTATTTTAACTGTTTATCTTAAAAAAAAAAAAAAAAGAGAACCGATTATTAAATGACCGGTTTGAATATTTTTAAAAATACCGTTTAACGATTCGATCTGAATCGCGTGGACATTTTTAAAAATGTCAGAAAAAAATCTGTCCCTTTTTTTTTCCCCCGAAGCATCCCTCTTTGCTTTTCGCCCCCAGCGCTTTACTTTTTCCCCTATTTCTCCCCCAGCGCTGCAGCGCTCGTCTCCATTCCCTCAGAAATTCCCACTCGCCCCCTTCTTTCCTTAATCCTCCCAACAAAATAAGTAGCAGCGCCTCTTCGCCTACTTCGCCTACTTCGCCTACTTCTCTCGTTTCTCTACCAATACCCACTTCTCCTCCCGATCAAATTGGTAATGGGCTAGCAGGTCGTACTTCGGATCTAGCAACAAGTTGAGCTGTTATAATTATTCACTGTCGGTGCTATTATTGTTAGATTTATTTTCACCTCTTCTACTTCTACTTGCCGTATAGTATAAATCAGTCTTGGTCGTTCTAATTCATGACTCGGTGAAACTCTCATTGTAATGTAGGAATCCTGCACTGCACAAAAGGTGCTCGACAAAATTCTTCTTTGAACCCCGAAAGATGAACAAGACCCAGGCTACAAGGCCGCGCGCGAAAAATGGGGTTTGTTCTATTAACAGAAATAACGTTAAGGTTGACAGGATTAGTAGCTTGCCTGATGAGGTATTAACCCATCTCTTCTCGTTTCTGAGCACGAAAGAGGCCGTGCAGACCTGCGTTTTGTCCAAAAGATGGAAAAACACATGGGCTGCTGTGCCGGTTCTAAAAATCCATATTAAGGAATTCCAGAAAAATCATAGTGGTAGTCACTGTTATGAAGAACAGAGAATGTCTATGGCTAGGTTTGAGCAGTTCATGACTGGTTTTTTGGACAACCGAGCACCAACAAACTTGGAGAGAGTTTGTTGCGTGCATAATACTGTGCGTCATATTGGATGGCTTGACCGTGCAGCGCTTCTTATGCCACTGCTGATCGATATCATGATTGGCGGTGGTCCTGATAATTCATTAGATATACCTGATTTAGTTTTCTCCTGTGCAAGCCTGCAGCATCTTTCCATGGCTCTCTACACCAGTGTGACAAAAACCATCATTAGGCCGGTATCAATAAATTTACCTTCTCTGAAATCTCTAGAGCTGACTTGGGTAGAACTCCCTGATGATTTTGCTCAAAAGCTTTTCATGGGCTGCCCCTCTCTTGTAAGGCTGAAACTATGGGGCTGTCATCTTTATTTCTCAGGCATTTCCTCTGAAGTGTTAAAGGAGTTGACCTTGCGCAGATGTTGTCTACATGAGCAAATGCAAATATCTTGCCCTAATCTTGTATCTTTGTTCATAGGAATTGTTCTCAGAAGGGGTGGCATTTCATTGAAGAACATGTCATCTCTTGTAAATGCTAACATCAAATTATCTGGGTATTTTAGTGATGATGAGCTGGTTCTGAACCTTTTTGGTGGCCTTTCAAATGTTACAAATTTAGAGCTTCATATGAACTTTTCTGTATTCAAGGTATACTATTTTGTCAGCTCTATAAAATCAAAACTACAAAACTTTTTCATTTTTTTTTTTGAGTTCAGAAAAATGTTCATTAATAGAATTGCTTCCTTTTTTTGCATACACATGAATTCAATGTATATATGATAATGTCATGTATATAGGGTTATGGTTTCTGGGTACCTTTTATTGAAGTTTGCTAACAAAGTTTACATTTTATTATAGTTCCACATGATCATTTACTTCTGACTGCTTTCAATTGATTTACTTTTATATACAGATTGTCTTTTTTATACCAAATCTTGCTTTTTGTTTGAATTACCGACACCAAAATAAACCCACAAGTCACATTAATCATCATTTGTGTAGGTGTATGGCTTTGTATACGTGAAAGTTGCATTTCTTGATGCAAACCCAATCAGTTTACCTTTTATATATGTTACAAATTTGGAATACAATGTTGGTAATTCCCTGTAAAAATCACATTCCTTGCTTGTTTTTTAAATGAAGGAACAATTGGAGAAGGATATACCTAACGGCAGAAATTTCAACAACTTGAAGAAACTTGTCATAGATGGATGGGATATGAGTTGTGACTTTTACCTGATAGCTTGTTTGCTCAAGCATTCTCCTAATATAAAAGAGCTTAATTTGTTGTTGATTGATGAGGTAATCTCGCTCTGCCTTCCTCCCTCCCTCTCTAATTAATTAAAACTATAAGTCTACCATTTAGTAAAGTTAATGTAGGGATAGGATTGTCAACTAACATTTTGGTTCAAATGAATAGCAATTAGGTTTTTGTTCAATATAATGAACAATAATTAGTAGTGCGTGATTTCATTACAGATTTTAGTGCTAGACTTGTACATTCTGGTTCATTTTTCTGCTTCGTACAAATGAATAACATTTGGGTTTTTGTTCAATATATTGAATTATAATTATTAGTGCGATATTTCAGTACCACACTCTTACAGTTTGCTTCATTTTCGTTGTCTTCTTTTTTCTCTAAACTAGCAGGCTGGTTTGAACTTGATTTTTCATAAATACTTTTATCATTCTGTGGTTATTCATGGCTTATGAGTGAATTCAGGCCTAAAGAGGCTAATTTCTTCTGGCACCATACCGCTCGGGTTAAATGCCAGTCTATGTAATACTTTGCTACCATATCAGACAAGTCCAGTACTAGTTTGAGTTGACAAAGCTGCCAATTGTTCGAATATGCTGATTAAATATCATGTTAGCAAACTTAGGATTTTCTTACCATTCTAACAGAGTCGAGGTCAAATACCAGAGCCCAGACAAGATGTTTCAGGAGATGTTTTGTTCTGGTATGAATATCTTGAGACAGTTAAAATCTGTGATGAGTGGGGGCATAAATTGTCTAGTGAGCTAATCAATGCTATGATCAAGACTCTGGGCACATATATATGTAAAGAAAATAGGGAATATGATCATAGCTTAGTATCTTTTAGTTAGTTTGTCAAACATCACTTGTAATGCCTGACAAGTTATTTTTGGGTATGGATTTTTTTAAAATTTTGAAGTTAGTGTTAACTTATTTTGAGACCTGTCTTTTGTCTTTGGTGTATTGAACAGTAAGAGTTGGCATTTCCTGCCATTGTAATGATGACAGCGGTTTGCTATTGTTGATCAGAGCTGACTAATCAAAATTGAATGTGTCCAGTTTCAGAGATCGGAGCCGACCGATCAAAATTGTTAATCTAATCTGAAGTATTTGTTTTGCATCGTATGTTGATATCAATAATGACAGGTGTTGCCGTTAATGGAGGACATGTATAATGCTATTTTCTTCCTCTTTTGTTTGGTTTTGTTTTAGAAGGTATGTGTCATTCTTATTTCATAAGTCTGCAGTTGATTCAGTGTTTTTTTGGTAATGATGGTTAATGCGTGGCGTGCGTATGTTCATCCAAATAATTTATTATGCTTCTTCTATAAGGAAGCTCCAGTATTACTGTTAAGATATCTTGTGCTGTTGAAGGGGCCAGCATGTTCAGCCTTGGTACGCATTGCACGGAGCATACCAGTTCTTTGTTTTGATATTCTTGTGAGTTAGAATGGAGAAATAATTGAGGCATTTGAAGTACTCTCTTGAAATTATAATAAAAGACCTCACAACATAATAATTTATATCATGCATAAAATAAAGTGAAACCCTATAATAATGAATATCTATGAAAGCGTTAAGTGTATCATTTTTAATCGCATCAAATGAACTGTAGTATAATAAGTTGGGAGGGAAAAAATAATAATATAATGGACAGAAACATACGTGATGGGGCATAGTGGTGCAAATAAAAAAAAAAGGGAAAATTTCCGGTGTACCCATCTAAATATTTGAAATAGCCAATTTTCCCATCAAAATACCATAATATCTAATATACCCATACAAATTTAAAATTCTTTTTTCTATCTCCATTTATTTATTTTCCTTTTTATTTGATTATTTTAAAATTTAAAATGACCATTATACCCCTCTGATGTAAATGGATATGTTCATTAATGTTTCAACAGGATCAAAGAAGAAAAGGAAAGACTCTTCATCTTTGCGCCTAATATTTCCTTCTGACTATCGTATCTTCCCTTCCTTTCTTCACTAGAAAAATCTAATTTTGAGGATTTAGTTAAAATCAGTGAAAGGCTTTCTCATTTGACGATTTAGTTGAATCCATGAAAAAGCTCGGTGACATTTCTCATTTAAGTTGAGGCTGAAATTTCTAATTTGGAGGTTAGTTCTTTTGTTAATGATAATACAAATAATTCTAGCGTTGCTCAAATGCATATATGGTGACATTTCTCAAGATTGATTTCTAGCAACAACTTTGGTTGCGACACTATTAGATGTGAATAGTATACTTTTTTTAGCAGATTAGATGAATTCCTGAGGTGTAAAAAGGGGTATAGCAGGTGTCTATTTTTTTCTGGTATTAAGAGGGCTGTGCTTGTAAACCAAATTTAATTATTAAAGAACTAATTTTTTTCTTCTTCTAATCAGTATTTACTATGGAAACCGAAGATCCTTTCTCTTCTTTTATAATCCATCCCGACCCTAAGCCATCGATTGAAGCTACAATCTCAAGCCAAAACCCCGAAGATCAAATTGAGAATCCAAAGTTACAAATAAGGAGCAAAAAGAAGAAGCATGTTAATAGGAGTTCAAAGTAAGTAGTATTCTTTTTCTTCATTTCCAATTATTTATGCATTAAGCTAATAAGTTATAATTTAGGTTAAATAAGTAAATGGAATGGGTATTCTGTCTTTTATTAAAAAAAATATAAATTGATAACAGTGACTGAAATATATTAAAAGAATTAATATTAGTTTTGCAATATCTGACTTTCTATTTTTTTTTCAGCATAAATGAATCTCGTTATAAGATAATAGTGAAATATGGCGGATATTTTAAACCAATCAACAATGGAGCAA
This sequence comes from Carex kokanica, assembly GCA_025461125.1. Taxonomy (NCBI): domain Eukaryota; kingdom Viridiplantae; phylum Streptophyta; class Magnoliopsida; order Poales; family Cyperaceae; genus Carex; species Carex kokanica. The sequence goes on along the minus strand of JAJGRX010001043.1, from coordinate 74,214 downwards.
AAGAGAAATATTATTCAGGGAAGCAGAGGACTATTTATTTGGATGAGACATGCTATAGTGTAGAAGAATTATTCGAAGAAGTGAGTAAGTTCTATCTAGATGATAACACTTTGAAGCTCTCATTACTTTTTCTAGACAAACGTGTTAGTTTTCAGTCCTTCATTCAAATTGAGGATGACACAAGTTACAAATTGATGCTTTCAATGTATGAGGAGGAGAAAAGTTGATAATATATGTGAATGCAGAGAAGATTACAACTTTAGAAGATCGAATAATGATAGATGAAACTGTTGGGACTGATATAGAAATTTGGGGAAATGAATATCGGCTGGAAGATATTGAAAATGGGTCAGATTATTGTCACAGTGAGGATAGTTATTCAAGTATTGATAGCAAGACTGAGGATGAAATTGATATCGAGTATGAGAGAGAGTTCTATTCATATGACAAGGATGATTCTAAGATGGCTGTAGGTGCACAATATCCACATGTCATAGCATTTAGAAGGGTTTTGAGTCACTATGTCATCACCCATGATTTCGAGTTTGACTTGCGTAAGAGTGAGCCAACATGAGTAACAACAACTTGTGCAAGTCGAGATTGTAATTGGAGGATTCATGCAGCAGTGGCTGAAGATGGAGTTACTTTTGTTGTGAGGACCTTGCAGGAGGATCATACATGAATCGGAATTAATAGGAGTGACAACAAACATGCAAATAAAGCATGGATAGCTGACAGAATTACGATGATTTAAGAAGGAAGGGGGATGTCTCTATAAAGGAATTGAAGCAAAGGGTTGAAATGAAATTTGGCATGTCATTACTACACAATAGAGTTTGGAAAGCAAAAGAATTAGCAATAGAGGAGATATATGATAAATGGAAGGATTCATTAGTTCAAGTAGGCGCATTGAAAGAGGAGATACTAAGGAGAAATCCTGGAAGTGTGGTGGAATTAAAAACTCAACCTGAAGATGGGAGTGAACAACATTTTCAATGGTTTTTTGTTACACTTGGAGCTTGCACATCCAGTTTTTTTATGGGCTGCAGACCATACATAGGCATTGATGCCTGTCATTTGAATTTGAAGTATTATGACATTGTGAACAATGTCTTTCTATCATTAATGCAAAACTATGCTCAGTTTCTATTATTTATTTTGTGTTTTGAATTGGAAGTATTATTTTGTGTTTTGAATTGGAAATATTATGTCTTTCTATTATTAATGCAAAACTATGTCTTTCTATCATTAATGATGTAGTTTAATTACTTTGTAGAAGGGTTAATACTGTAATCATTTGTAACATTAATTTTTAGTTTTCTGGTACAAACTGAGCATGTACTGGCTTAGAAGACATAGGGGTAGTTTGATAGTTTACTTTTTATTAACATATTTGAACTTTGTAATTTTGAACAAATTCAAGGTATTTTTGCGAAATTGTCATAAAAAATGAATACAAAATAACAATCAATAACTCAAAGGCCATCATCTCCAAAAGTTTACCAGCAGGTCTCCTGTTGTAGTAAGTAATATACTGATACTTGAATTGTCCTAAAAGATGTTAAACTTGAATTGACACCAATTAGTAGGTATAAGAGGATTAATGTCAGATCAACAATATAGTATTTTAGGTTGTGTACTTTGGTATATTTATTGAAGGCATATTTAAAATTAACCAACATTTAGTTTCAATCTTGAAATGTCCTCAAATCTGGATTTCTCACTGCATACTGTAGCATTCAAAGTTATATTTTTTTTTCTAAATTTTTATCCATTGTGTTTAAAGTTCCAAGGGTAAAATTTCATAATTCAAATTATGTATTATTAAGGATCTTGATGGATTCGAACCATCACCCCCCTGAAGATTGAAGATTCAGGGACTCTATCCAAATATTTGAGCTAAAGATCTATTTTACATGACATTTTCCCGCACAGATTTTGGTCGCACATGTTATTTTGGGGTAAAAAATTTCATCCAACTTAGTTCTTAATTTGTGTTGTAATTACACTTATGGGGAATTATGTGCTCACGTCATCTCAACCTTTTTGACTAAATCAAATCATCTCATCCTTTTAACTTTAACTGAAACGAGTATTTGCATTTATATATAGCTGTGGTATAATGACAAATGAAACGAGCCTGAATAAAGTTTTGTGCCTCCTACAACAAATGAAATGACAGCAAGGCAGTGACCCAAAAGAGAAGCGGCAAGCTCGAAACAATTTTTTGGTGCGATGTATCTCTAGTATTCTCCTGGATTTTGCGTCTGGATGAGGGTGCGCGAGATGAGGGGGTCGGCGGAGGAGGGGCGACATGGAGACCTCTTCTGGCGATTTGCGATTCAGGAGGTGAGTGAGGGACAGAGGATACGAATTCGTGAGTGAGATCGCTGGTCTTAGACTCTTAGTACGAAGAAGACAGTTAGAAGAACAAAAGAATTGAAAGGACTGCACACACTGTTTAAAAATAAAGGGTATAATGGTCATTTGAAGTTTTAAAATAATTAAATAAAAAAATTAAATTATTCAAAGGGGATAGAAGAAAGAAAATTTATTTTTGATGGGGATAATGGATATTATGGCAATTTTATGGGGAAATTGGCTATTTCAAATATTTAGATGGGTACACCGGAAATTTTCTCTAAAAAGAACTCTGTCCTCTTTATAAATTTAAAATATTAACATAAATAAAATGAACCAAGGACACATGCTAAATTGAATTGGTGGACCTTTAATTTTCTCAAGGCAAAAAAAAAGAAAAGGTTTTTTGCAAGGAAAAAATAAAAATTCAGGAGACCTGAATGCATATAAAAAGAAAATAAAGTTTCTCCATGAGTTCGTTGTCCGTTGAGGTCCTTTCACCTGACCCGCTTCACAAAAACCTCACACATCAATTGCAACACAAATAGATATGATTCTCTATTGTGTTATCTGTATGAGCTACTTTCCAACAAGTCACTACATTAAGGGCCTGTTCGGCAACATGAGAATTTTGTGGGAATGAGAATTTTTAATATGGGAATGGGAATTTCAATTTGTCAAAACCAAAGTTATTTAAACCATGGGTAATTTTAGAATATAGGTGTTCGGCAAATGTATGGGAAATTTGTTAGGATGTTAGTTTATTTTTCTTTTTATAGAAGATATAATACTACAATTAAACTATATTAAGTGTATTAATACTAATCACTGATTATGATTAATATAATTATATATATCAGATTCTAAAAAAAATTAAATGAGTGAATTGACTATACAATGCAAAGTGATAAATGAGTGAATTGACCACACACTGCAAAGTGATAAATGAGTGAATTGACCACACACTGCAAAGTGATAAATGAGTGTACTGACCACACACTGCAAAGTGATAAATGAGTGTACTGACCACCCACTGAAAAGTAATATCATAATTGACCATACACTACAAAATGACAAAGGAGTGATCATGACCATTTTCATTTAAAAAAAAATCTAAATTTTTTATATATAGAGCTATTGCAGCAAATGTTTCTTCACATCTTTTATAGCAAAATAATGGATCATCTTCTTCAATGGAAAATGAATAATGATGATGAGGATTATACAAATCTCATCATGCCACATATAGAGAGAAATATAATGGAACCAACTCCATGTCATACTTCAATCCTAACTGGAATGATGTATGTCAATGAAGTCTTAGATGGTCATGAGTGTCGTTGTAAGCGAGAATTTCGTATGGAGACTTTTGTTTTTCGTGCATTTGTCAAGCTGTTGAGAGACAAAGAGTTTCTCCAGGATGGACAGATGTTGATTGAAGAACAAGTTGCAATGTTCTTATACACACTTGCTAAAAATGCAAGCAATCGCACTGTGCAAGAACGATTTCAACGGTCGGGTGATACAGTAAGCCGTTACTTCCATATTGTAATTAAGGCTATTACTTGACTATCGGCAGAAATCATAATACCTCCTCGACTTCATACGCCCCAACTTATCCAATCGAGAACAATATTTAATCCTTTCTTTAAGGTAAATTTAATTTCAATCATTCTCAAATGAATGTCTTTTTAAATTAAGGTAAGTTTAATTATTCACTATTTTTTAATATACAGGATTGTATTGGTGCTATTGATGGCACACACGTTCCTATAACTGTTGCTTACGAAGATCAAGCTCCATATCGTAATAGAAAACAGACATTATCACAAAATGTTATGCTCGTTTGTGATTTTGACTATCGATTTACTTATGTAATGGCCGGATGGGAAGGATCAGCTTCAGATGCCACTGTACTAAAGAGTGCACTTGACAACGGATTCACAGTACCACGAGGCAAATATTTTTTGGTTGATGCTGGTTATGCCAATACACCGCAATTCATTGCTCCTTATAGGAGTGTGAGATATCACGTGCGAGAGCAAGGTGCAGCTAATGAACGACCGCGAAATTACAAAGAGCTCTTTAATCTTCGTCATGCTCAACTTAGAAACCATATTGAAAAGCTTATTGGCATTTTAAAAATGCGGTTTCCTATTTTAAAAGTTGCAACATATCACTCAATTGATAAACAAGCGGATATAGTTCAAGCCGCATGTATTATACACAATTTTATTGTATATCATAATGGCGATGTCACTTGGACTGCGAATACTAATTTGGAAATTAATCCAAATGATATTGTGGATGTACCGGATGGAGATAAAGAATACGGCGAAGATGATGAAAGACTTAACAATCAACGTCAGGCAGAAAATGAAAAAAGAGATGAAATTGCTAGGCTTATGTAGGGTGATTTTGTTAGACGTCAAAATAGGAACTTAACTTAAAATTAGCTTAATCTATTAAAATTAAGTGTTGCTAGTTTAATTATGCTTGTTTAATAATTTCTTGTATTATTAAATTGTATTTGTTTAATTAATTTTAGCCTTTGTATTATCAAATTGTGTTTGTTTAATTGAGTGCTAGATTGTACAAGTTAATTTCAATTTAATTAATTAAACAAGTATTGATTAGTATAATTCCTCTTTTAATTAATTAAACAATTAACTACATATTTTAATTTAATGAACAAAAGTTGTTATCTAAAAAGATTGAAGCAGCTCCATGAAATGGGAAAAAAAACGGAGCTCTGACCAAATTTATTTTTACCAAGCAAACTCTATGTCAAAAGGAAAATATGGTAGTTATTTGAGAATTTAATTGGGTAAAAAATGGTGGTGCCGAACACTTCCAAGATAAAAATACCAAATGGTTACTTTTACCTTGAAAAACCCATGGGCATTGGGCTACCGAACGGGGCTAAGGGTTCCAAGCTCTTCACAGGCCTCCATTTATAATCCTTTCTAGTTCCATTAAATTGATGTCAATGTAAATTTAATGGCCCGGTTTTTCTCTCATTGCTAATCTGTTCTCACCTTCAATTAGTAGGCATTGGCATTTCATTGAACAACATGATATCTCTTTAGTAAATACAGCCGTCTATATTATGCAAAAGGGATAGGTGTACGGTGCCTATTCGGGGATAGCACAGGGGGCCAGTATTATTTGTGCTTTGAGATTCGTGCAGAGCGTACGATTGAGATTTTCCAGAAAACACTCAAAGTTTTAGATATCTCTGAGGATGCGAATTCAAATTGGTGGGCCTGATCTGGATCTTCTTAGTGGTCTTTCAACTGCTGCAATGTTAGTGCTTCAGTCTACGAGGATATAAATCGAAAAAAAATCTATGTAATATAATAAAATAGAAAAAGAGTTCCGAAAAATGTATTAAAAATAAATGATAAATCCAAGTTACTATTTTGGTAATTATAAATTGGATAAAGATTTTTTTCCCCCGGCTCCTATTCCCCATTCATCCCCCAATCATTAATTATGTAGGGGACCACAACTTCAAGTACAAAAAGACAAAAGAAAACGTGTATCAATCATTAATTACGTGGGGGACCACTTATATTTGAAATTTTTTATAACTGATGCGCAAGTATTCATATATAATATTCATATATAATACACTAAGTATTCATATCTAAGATATCAAGTATTTAAAAAAAACTGGACACATCACCCACCCATCTTTTACACGTTTTTAGAGGTAATTTTTTTTTCTCCGTTCACTCTAACTAATATTTCTTACAATTTGTGAAGAATTTTGCGAATCTAAAATCACAAACGTCTTCTACGCAATTTTATCTTTCAAATGAGATCCATGATGAAATACTTTTGAGTTATCCGTCGCGCAAGTATTCATACCTCGTAAAATTATTTATATCTCGTCATGCAAGTATTCATACCACGTCGAGCAAGTATTCATACCTCGTCGAACAAGTATTTATACCTAAGATAGAGTGTACTGGACACTTCCAGTAATTGAGTGATAACGAAATTTTAATCGGTAAAAAATGAGTGAATTATGTGTCTAGTTTTTTATTTGTGAAATACTGATGAGGTATGAATACTTGTTCGATGATATATGAATACTTGAATGACAAGGTATGAATACTTGTGCAACGAACAACTCGAAAGTATGTCATCATGGATCTCATTTGAAAGAGAAAATTTTGTAGAAAACGTTCGTGGTTTTATATTTGCAAAATTCCTACTAGATTATCAGAAATATTGATTAGAGTGAACAGAGAAAAAAATCCACCTCTAAAAACGTGTAAAAGATGAGTGAATGATGTGTCCAGTTTTATTTTTAATACTTGATATCTTAGATATGAATACTTGATATCTTAGATATGAATACTTGATGTATTATATATGAATACTTGCACTCACTGCGATAATGACACGTTTTGTTTTGTCTTTTAGCGCTGAAATTTGTAGTCCCCTCTTAATTAGCAGTCAACAAAGACAGTTATTGACTGGGGGATGAATGGGGGATGGGAGATGGGGGATAGTTAGTTGGTCCCTTATAAATTTCCTTTATATTTTTTTCCTGGCCTTTTTTTTTTTTCCTTTCATTTGTGTTTTTTTTTGTACAAGTCAGTAAAATCACTATATGTAGTAATAAAATATAATGTAATTCTGTAAAATGTCTTAAAAATAGGGGACAAATCCAAGTTAATATTGATAATCAATGGCCATTCTTTTAAAAATAGAAAACTCAGTTGAAATAATATTTTTAAATTTTTTAAGCAATCAAGAACTTTTCTCTGTGTGCATAATATTTTCTGAATATAATTTGAGCAAACTGCACGAACAAATCAAAACAAAAGCCAATGCGAATCCGTTTGAAAATGAACTTTTTATTTGAGCCATGGGATCTGAATCGACGGCCCAGAAATATCAAAGTAAAACCATGATCCATGGCCGTAGATCTGGGCCAATCGGGCCGGCATCTTATTAGGCGTTTTCGAAATGAAGAAAGAGTGGATGGTTTTTCTGACAGACCCAACATTTTTATTAATATCCAAAGTTGATTACAAATTAATAAATATATCCACTAACGTGGGAAATTTATAAAAATATTTATACCGGTCAGAAAATGACCAGTACTAATTTTTTTTATTTTTTTAGAGACTATAAATAGCAAGATGCTGAAATCTAACACTAAAAATTTGATTTTTTTTAAAATATTTGTTAGATTTTTTTTTTTGATATATAATTAGCATATTTATAATAAAATACGCTAAATTACTTGAAATTATGTTAAATTACGCTGAAGTACACAAAATTATGCTAAATTATAATAATTATGTTAAATTACACTAAATTACGCTAAATTAGGCCGATTTTGTACCATATTTCATAAATTATAAAAAATAGTAAAAAAATTTCAAAAATAATAAAAATTGGTATTCTACAAGTTCATTATATAACTAATTTACTGAGCTACTTAGATTGAATAATAGAAATGAAAATCTTAATCAGAAACTTCAACTCAAGTTTTGAGGTTCTTCCCTTTGTTTTTTGGCAATTCTGAATTTTGAAATTTGACAAAGCAAGCATTGATGCATGCGCATTTTCGCAAGCTTTCTGAAAAGTGGTAATTTGCTGAAATCGGACACTCGAGCGCCGTTTAATGGCCGTTTGAAGTTTCGTCGTCTTTTTTCTCCTTCTCAGTGAAGGTATCATCCCTATTCATATGTAATTTAGCGTAATTTATCATATTTTAGCATAATTTAACATAATTTAGGGCAATTTAGCGTAATTTTGTGTAAATCAGCGTAATTTTGTGTAATTCTGTATAATTTAACATAATTTCAAATAATTTAGCGTATTTTAGTATAAATATGCTAATTATATATAAAAAAAAAAGTAATCTAACAAATATTTTAATTTTTTTTGAATTTTTAGTGTTAGATTTCAGCATCTTACTATTCATAGCGTCTTTAAAAAAAAAAAAAAAACTTAGTACCCGCCATTAAATGGCCGGTACCGAATGTTATAGCCGGTATGAATATTTTTATAAATTTCCAACGTTAATGGGTATATTTATTAATTTGTAATTAACTTTGGATTTTATAAAAATCTCGGCTGACAGACTACTATACTTTTGCCTATTTTGCCAGCACTTTTTTTCTGCTATATATGTATTAATATTCATGTTGAGGATCAAAAGCACATTTCGGATTTATAATTCTCATCCGAGGCATGTATTTATGTAGCTAATTTGCTATATACGCCGTGAAATAAATAAAAGAGAACCTCTATACCTATGCTTTCTTCGACACAATTCAGCCCTTCCTTTAAATAAAATGTACGCCACGGTGTCAGGCTATGACTGGCCCACATTGAAGTCCCTGGCAATCCGGGGCAGTCCGACCAACATAAGATCAAATTTGGTTTGATGTCCGTTTCGAGTCGCCCGATCGGAATTAAGATTCGTGTGCACAACCATTAGATTTGTGAGATCCAGTTTGCATGAATTTTTATGCGGATCAAACGATTGTGATCGGACATCCGACGCGCCTCCACTCCGGAAGTCCCTGTATTATGGTTTTGTTGAAATCCCTCTGGACCGTCGATCCAAATCCGACGTTCCATACTGAAACAAACATTTAAAAAAAAATTCAAGCACGGTTTGCCTCTAAGGTCGTTACCTGTTTGCACCCAAATTAGATAATTTAAAAAAAAAAAAAAAAACTTATAAGATAACTAATTAAATTACTGAAAATTAAAAAAAAATGACCATTTTAACTCTCTTAAATGAATAAACATAAAAAAATTATAATTACCTAAATAATAATTTGGATCTATTATCTATTTTTAAGAAATTTTTCAGATTTTTTTTCAGTTATAGTTACATAGATTTTTCTGATTTAGAAAAAAAATCCTAATACATGTGGAAAAATAAAATGCAAGGCCGGAATATAGATATGGTATCGAATCTTACCAAAACATTAACTTCAGTTGATTCTCTATTTTCTGGACATTTTTGCTTTTTTTTTTAACATTTATACTATTTTTAAACAATTGAAACAATTATTTTATAGAAACATATTTTAAGAAAAAAAAAAGTCCGACTAATTGTACCCAAGGAGTTGTACCTAGTTTTTACCCAAAAAAACTGTCATTTGACTTGCGCGAATACTGTAAGACTCTACAATCAATACTATAACTTTAACAACAAATCATGCATAATACCTGATTTAAAATTCTAACAACCAAAGTGGTCCCAAGTTAGTTAAAAACTGTTAGTAACTTGAAAACTAATTGTACTTCTAGCTGTACTTCCAGCTTCTAGGAGATTTGAAAAATAAACCACTTTAGGGGTCATTTAACTTGCGCGAATACTATAAAATTCTATACTCAATACTGTATCTTCAATGGCAAACCATTTGCAACTTCTACAACTGCCAAACTACCTGTATTTCATGTACTTCAACTGGTTGTACTTTCAGAGTAATAGTTTCTAGAAAATTTCAAATCGAACCACTTCTCAAACTTGCAGTTATTTCCAAATAACACCTAAAATTATGCAAAATTAATTTTTTTTATCAAAATTAAATTTTTTTAATTTTTTTTCATCATTTTTTTCTTCAATTATTAATATTTATATATGCATCTATATCATGTAAAATAAGACTTCAATACTGTAAAACTCGCAAATGTAAACTATAAAACTAACAGATGCAAAATATAAGACTTCAGTACTGTAAAATTGACACCTGAAACTGTAAAACTAACATATACAAACTATAAAAATTCAATACTCTAAAATGCGCAACCAAATACATCTATTCCACAACCAATTACATATGTTCAACAACTAAACACATCTGTTCCACAACCAAATACATCTGTTCAACAACCAAATACATTTGTTCCACACAAACATACAAACAATGTAATTACTTCATAACTCTCTGGTGAACGTTATTTGGATGAGTGGGAAGCTTCATCGCTAAAACCACACGTTCTTTTGAAATATCATCCTACAAAAAAACATAATAAACAAGGTTATAATTTGGAGTTACATTGCTGAGAGAATAATATTACAAATAAGAATTACATCATAAACTTCAATTTTGTAAAACTAACATGCAAACTATAAGACTTCAATACTGTAAAATTAAAAACTGAAACTATAAAACTAACATATACAAACTGTAAAACTTCAATAGTATAAAACTAGCAGATGTAAACTGTAAAACTAACATGCAAATTATAAGACTTCAATACTGTAAAATTAACACCTGAAACTATAAAACTAACATATACAAACTATAAAACTTCAATACTGTAAAACTGGCAGATGTAAACTGTAAAATTAACATGCAAATTATAAGACTTCAATACTGTAAAATTAACATCTGAAACTATAAAACTAAAATATACAAACTATAAAATTTCAATACTGTAAAACTCGCAGATGTAAACTGTAAAACTAACAAATGCAAACTATAAAAATTAATATTTTATATAAAACTTGCAAAGTAACTGTTGTATCATATAAAACTGTTAAGTAGAACATGTAAAATATTTTACATTTAAGAGAATCTCAAAAAGCTGCATATCCTATAAAACTATTGAATGAAACAGATATATCATATAAAACTGTTAAGCATTTCATGTAAAATATTGTACATTTAAGAACATCTCAACACGCTGCAAATTCAATTCATGATATGTAAAATAAATAAAATGAAAACTATTTCATGAAACCTGTAAAATAACGAATACATACTATAAAACTATTTAGTACATATTGTAAAATATTGTACAAAACATACCTCACTACATGAATCACCATGGATGCTTAATAGGTGTCTCATATTGCATCAGCTGTAGTACTAACTCAACAATACGCATGAATCAATCCAGATATGTAAAATAAAGAAAAGAAAATTAGCACATAAATCTTGTAAACTATTGCATATATCATATAAACCTGTTAGATAGATCTTATAAAATACTGCATAGATCATGTAAACTTATTTGATAGATCATGTAAAATATTGTATATATCATGTAAACATATTAAATAGATCATATTAGTAGTGAGTTCTCCAGAATTTTTTTTTCTGTAAATCCGTCTTATCGAAGACGGTACGGATTGGATAAACGGGTAATCAAATCCATTACTGTAAAACCAAAAGATCAATATTGTAAAACAACAAGTTTAATACTGTAAAATAACAAGATAAACAGTCGACCCATCAAAAATTACAAAACTAGACCAGATCGACGGCTGGCATATTAGATCAGACTCATAGTATTACCAGTTCGGATCAGGATCCGCCAGAAGCAACAAATCAGCAACGATATAGCTAGCATCAACCAAATGTAATGAATTGGTAGCAACATAGCAATTCGTTATGAGTGAGGCTATGGTACTTCGGCTAGTGTACTATGGCTAGTGTACTACGGCTCAATATGGTACTTTTTAAAATTCTAACGGTCGATCCGACCGTTCAATGTGATATCCATATTCATATGTACTTGCAAACTAAATTTTATATTTTTTCGAATTTTTTTACTATTTTTTTAGATAGGTAGAATTTTCAGTGTTTTATACAAATTCTGGACCATCAAATTTCTACCTATCTAAAAAAATAGTAAAAAAATTCGAAAAAATATAAAATTTAGTTTGCAAGTACATATTCATATGGATATCACATTGAACGGTCGGATCGACCGTTAGGATTTTAAAAAGTACCATATTGAGCTGTAGTACACTAGCCGAAGTACCATAGCCTCACTCATTCGTTATTAGAGTCTGCTCCATATGTCTGCTTGACTAACTTGATGCTTAAAATTAAAAAAAACAAATGACCAAACAAAAACATTCTAAAAATACAACGTCAGATTAAGCTCAAGGATAGAGGCAGATTACCTTAGAATGCTACTAATATATTTGCTATACAATTAGGCTAATTATTTACTAAAACAGATTGACTTAGCAGTGTTCAGACATGTTTAACAGTTTGCAAGTACGCAATAAACTTCACAAAAAATAATAAAATTGATAAGAATAGCCAAGTACTTAACCTGACATCTATCAAGAAAATTGGCAAATTGAGCCTTGATGTGGCAGCAGTTTCAAGCCTTAGTTGAGATATTTCTTGAAATTGAACAAATAGAACTGAAATGCAAAAGTGAAAGAGGGAATTAAGCATATATATACTTGGAGATTTAAATATTTTTTAAGCGGAATCTTTTTGCAAAGAACTTGTTAATCTCCAATTCTCCATGTATTGGCCGATACATGAACTTCCACCTCCGATCAGTACTCAATGGCTGGAGCGATTTCATCACAAATCAAAGAACCTTCGTTTCACACACACACACACACTGACACACACCACCACCACCGAGAGAGAGTGAGTGAGAGAGAGACCTCGAGGTTGATGCCGACGCGAAGGCCCTCAAGCTCATTGCAAAACTTGAGCAAGAGCTCGGAATGCATGACACTAATGGTGTACTTAGTTGCCTCCGTCACCATGGCAATCACCTTGTCGCCTCCTCCTCCGTCACCACAATTCTCGCATTTGAGTTGTTCGACGATCAGATAGAGAAAATCGAGGTTGAGTGAGAAAAAGCACGGCAAATTAAATCGATCCAAAAGAATTCCACCATCAGATACCTTGAAGTAGTGAGCTCGGAGAGAGTCACAGACACAGACAGATCGGGATCGAGGCCGTCGGAGGGGAAGCTGTCGGAGAGGATGTCGGAGAGGAGGCCGTCGGGTAAATCGTTTTCAGATTTTGGAGAGATTTGGAGAGGTGGCCGTCGGAGAGATTTGGAGAAAGAAATGAATAATGATGACAAAATTGATTTCAGAGATAGATTTGAAAATTTGAGAGAGAGATCGATCGCAAAGAATTTTTTTTTAAATAAATAGAAGTTATAAAAGGTTTTTATAAAGAAAGGTCGGAGGAATTGGATAAAATTCGTTAGGAGTAGATCAATACCGTTATGGGTAAAAACTGGGTACAAGAGATTGGGTATAGAAACCTTTTCTAAAAAAAAAAACACGGGACAACACAATCCGTGCCTTGCAGGTACCCATGTATGTTCATTTCCGACATTGAGCAATACGGCACGGATGCAAACCACGGTTAAACTCAACAACCGGTAACATAGCATGGCAAAGTTATATATCTCTACCCAATCTAATACCATATTCATCATTGACACCAATATTATAATCTTAACAATAGATTAAAAAAAAAATCTTAAATAAAATTAAAAATATAGTTATTTTATAAATATAGTATTGAATATGTATAGTTAACTTAAATATAGATCCCAAATCTGACCCCAGCGCTTCTTACATTTTTCTACCAATAAGTCCTAAATATAGATCACAAAATTAGTAGCAGCGCCACAACAAGCAAATGCTATTCCCTCCTCTTCGCCTACTTCCCTCGTTTCTCTACTAATACGATTTTTCCTCTCAACCAAATTAGCAGCGGATGAATCCTGCACAAGAGGTGCTTCAGAGAATTCTTGTTTGAGCGCTGAAAGATGAACAAGACCAGGGCTATTCGGCCGTGCATGAAAAATGGAGTTTCTTCTATTAGCGATAACGTCGAGGTTGATAGGATAAGTAGCTTGCCTGATGATGTATTGACCCATATCCTCTCCGGTCTGAGCACGAAAGAGTCCGTGCAGACTTGCATTTTGTCCAAAAGATGGAAAAACACATGGGCTGCTGTGCCGGTTTTAGACATTAAACAGATGAATTTCTTAGTATCCAGGGATCATGATTGCAGTGGAGACCGTAATGAAGCATTAAGAATGTCTGCAGCTAGGTTGGAGCGGTTCATGACTGGTTTTTTGGACAACCGAGCGCCAAGAAACTTGGATAGAGTTTGTTGCGTGCGTCATAGTTTTGAAGCTGATGTCTTTGTTGGATGGCTTGACCATGTAGCACTTCTTATGCCACTACTGATCGATATCCACATTATTAGTAGTACTTTGTTAGATATGCCTCATTTGGTTTTCTCTTGTTCAAATCTACAGCATCTTTCGATGACTCTCTACACCGGCATCAATAAAACCATCATTAAGCCGGTATCAATAAATTTACCTTCTCTTAAGTTTCTAGATCTAAATGGCGTAGAGCTCCTTGATGATTTTGCAGAAAAGCTTTTCATGGGCTGCCCCTCTCTTGAAAGGATAAAACTATCTTCTTGTGACTTGTATTTCTCAGGCATTTCCTCTCTAGTGTTAAAGGAGTTGACTTTGGACAGTTGTTATCTATATGAGGAAATGCAAATTTCTTGCCCTAATCTTGTATCTTTGTTCATGATGATTAGTCTCAAAGGGGTTGGCATTTCATTGGAGAACTTGTCATCTCTTGTAAATGCTGTCATCAAATTATATGGGTATTTTTTTAGTAATGATGTGCCGGTTCTGAACCTTTTTGGTGGTCTTTCAAATGTTACAAATTTAGAGCTTCTTTTGTTCATTCCTAAGTTGCAGGTATACTATTTTTTCAGCTCTATAAGATCAAAACAACAAAACGTTTACCTTATTTTTGGATTCAGAAAAATGTTCATTAACAGAATTGTTTCTTTTTTGCATAACATTACCACATTCCTTGTTGCCAGATTTTTTTTTTTTTTTTGTGTCAATAAAATGTGTACACATGAATTCAAAGTATATATATATATGATAATGCCATGTAAATATCACGTTCCTTGCTTGTTTTTTTAAAAGAAGGAAAAATTGGAGAAAGATATACCTAACTGCAGAACTTTCAACAACTTGAAGAAACTTGTCGTGGGAGGAAAATGGAATATGAGCTATAACTTCAACCTGATAGCTTGTTTGCTCAAGAATTCTCCAAATTTAAAAGAGCTTGGTTTGTTCTTCTATGAGGTATTCTCCAAATATAATTAAGACTCTATTTTAAGTCTACTATTTAGTAAAGTTAATGTAGGGATACGATTATACATGTTCTAATATTTTGGTACAAATTAATAGCAATAAGGTTTTTGTTCAATATAATGAAAAATAATTTGTAGTGCATGATTTTCAATACAGATTTTAGTTCTACACTTGTACATTTTTCTACTTCGTGCAGATAAATAACAATTGGGTTATTGATCAATGTAATATACCTTGAATAATAATTTTTTTTTTGAAAATCTTCGTAGAAGCTGCAAAGTTGTGAGGGGGAATTGAACTTTCAACTTTTGGATAACCAACAATTTTCGGACTTTTTTCCTAACCAGCTGTGCTGCTTCCCCTTTCTCACATTGAATAATAATTGGTAGTGAGATATTTCAGTACTAAGGATCATAGTAGTAGCTGGGGGGTGCTAAGCCACCCCAAGTTTTTGAAATTTTATTACTAAGGATATAAAAATCTTACTAATTTGTTTCTTTTATATGTATAAGTCCCCTCTATAATAATATAACAAAGTTAAAGGGTTTCAATGTAAATTGTAAAAACAAAAATTACAGACCAGCTGTCTGGTTTCATTTCTATTTGAGTAATTAGGCCGTGTGTGTGCAGTGGAAAAAAAAGTAAAGAACCCTATCCAAATTGGAAAAGTCATACTAAAAAATTAATGATAGTATTTTTTTTTGAGAGAAAAGTCCGTGGGCATTAAAATTTCATTAAGCTAACAAATGTAAAATTACATGCTATGTTTCTACCAGCCTGACAACTAATTTACCAGTATCTAAGTGGATTACAAAGTTCAAATAAGAAAATGAAAGATGGTACAAAACCAAATATAAGTTTTAGCTAAGAAAATATAAGGCTCTAACTAAGCAATTATTCAAAAAAACCAAATTAATGATAGATAATCCTCTGAGATATCTCAACTTTTGCATAACAGACATGTACGGTGCCTTTCGGGGATAGCGCAGGGGCAGTATTATTTGTGCAGAACATATTTGAACGGTTAAGATATTCTAAAAAAACACTCAAAGTTTGAGATATCTTAGAGTATGTGAATTCTTATTTAGCCCCCTATACTCGAATCCTGGTTCCGCCCCTAGTACTACACATTTACTGTCAACTGCCCAGTTCATTTTAATATTATTATTATTATTAATCTTTTTTGTTCTTCTCTAAACTAGTAGTCTGGTTCTAACTTCTAATAACCGGTTACTTATATCATTCTGTGATTATTTGGGACTTATGAGTGAATTGAGGCCTAAAAGAGGCTAATTCCTTCTAGTACCAGACCGCTCAAGTCCAGTTATAGTTTTGAGTTGATGAAGCTAATAATTGTTTCAACATGCTGATAAAATATCATGTTAGCAAACTTATGATTTTCTTACCATTCTTACAGAGCCAAGGACAAGTACAAGAGCCCAGACAATATGTTTCAGGAGATGTTTTGTTCCAGTATGAATATCTTGAGACAGTTACAATTGGTCATGTGTATCGGGAATTTGGTGAACGGTTTAATAAATTGTCTAGTGAGCTGGTCAATGCTATGATCAAAATGTTGGGTTCATATGTAAAGAAAATAGGAAATTTGATCATAAATTCATAACTTAGTCCGTTATTGTCTTTGTTAGTTTGTCAAGTATCTCTTGTAATACCTGACAAGTTTTGTTTGGGTATGGATTTCTTTTTAATGTTGAAGTTAGTATTGTTAACTTATTTTGGAGACCCTAAGAGTCTGCATTTTCTGCAGTAACAGTGATGGCAGCAGTCTGCCATTGTTTATCCACAAATCATATTTCGATTGAGAACCATATTTTTTTTGTCCGCAAACCATCAGTGTTTTATTGTATGTGACTCATCCTTTTTGAAATCATGGGTTGCGCATTGACCGGAGCATGTCAGTTTCTTTCGTTTTATATTCTTGTGAGTTAGAACTTAGAAGGGCAGTAGGTATTCTGGTAATGATGAGTCCTGGATCTTCTTAGTGGTATTTCAAGTGCTACAATATTAGTGCTTTAGTGCTGAGTTGAAGGTATACAGCTTTTTCAGTTTCATTAATTCAACAAGAAGTGTTCTTGTATATGTGCATTAACAAGGAGAGTGGTCAAGCAGCCCCATTTGACCCTAATTTTACTATCCTCCAGTAATTAATTATGTTGGTTTAAATAAACAATTGTGATGCATAGACACTCCTGCACTTCACCTCTGTTAATGTTTCTCTTGATCAGACGACACGATTATTTTGGTGCCACAAAGTCAAAAAGATTCATGTTTAGAGCCTCAGACTAAGTTTTTATAAAAAGTATAGTGTTAAGTTTTTGGACAACTACAAAATAGTGTATCAAATTAAATAAAAAGAAACCTAGATCAGAATGATGGGTAGAGCAACCATACTGGTAACTAATTGATCAGTAAAGCAAGAGAACCATCATATGTTTAATTGCGTATCCAAAAAATTGAAGCTCATATCACATCATGTGTCAAATTAATGGAAGAAATAGATATGAGAATCATTACAGAGAAAATTTTGAATTAAATGAATATTAGATTAACAACAATTGTAAATATTTTGGGTAATCGATCTGTTATGATGCATCAGGAGGATGAACTAAATTAAACACACTAGTAAAATAATTAGATTAACACCAAGTAGAAGACTGTTGACGCATCAGGAAGATGAACTAAATTAAACACATTAGTAAAATAATTAGGTTAACAATTGTGAATGGTATTAAAAGATCTCTTGGAATGACACCGAATGGTAATAAAGGGTCTCTTAGAACCAGAGACACAAAACTGGGATGCAGGTAATTAACTGATTTACCTATTTGGATACGAAAGAAGTATGCAAATCATCACTCAGGTCAAACTGCCAGATCAGGGGAAAGGGAGGGATGTGTTGATCTTCAAACTGGCAGCAAACGGAGGGTTCTCAGTCAAAAAGGCATATGGCAACTAGAAACGTTTGCATCACCAACTAGATCAAGCTCAGAAGGATTTCTGGTATATGATTTTGTGCCAAGGTAATGTACTACCAAGGGTAAGGCTCTTCCTTTGGAAACTCAAAATGCTGGCTTTGCCACTTGCAAAGATCATTTACTCCAGACTAAATAGAGGGGACCCATTATGTGCGACATGTAGTCAGTTTGAGGAAGATACATCTCACCTGGCCTTCCAATGTACCTTCTCTAGATTGTGCTGGTTTGTGTGCCCAATTCCGATAAGGTCAGCCAAACAGCCCCTTAATTTCCAAGAAGGTTTCGATGCACTTATGCAGAAATGGGGCAGCATACGGGCATGGGACTCCTTTTCAGAAATTCAGAGATTACATGGTGCTGATATCTAATGAAACTCCCATGGCCTCTACTCTGACAAGACTGGTTCGGACACGGGCGACGTGTCAAACTGATACTGAAACTGAGATTAACTCGGGCGATGGTGTACGATGCTTTGTGGGCTCGTGGTCAAACCAATGGCTGTGAGGAATTGGGTACATCATATGGAGAGGTAGCCAACTTGTCAAATATAGATCAAAACATGTCAATGTATGCTGTCCGTTACAGGCCGAAGCGATGGCCTTAAAATAGGCAATCTCTGTGAAAACAAATGCGCTTTCTTCACTGACAGTCGGACCTCGGCGAACCTGGCATCCAACATGCAACCACCTTTGGAGGCTGATTGGAGGGCTAACTCTGAACGCTACGATGTGTGGAAGCAGCTCAAATTATCATCAAAATTAGTTGCAGGTACATATCAAGGGGCCAAAATGACATAGCCGATGGATTGGCTATAAAGAGGGGAGACTAGGTCTTTGGGATCATGTTGGGTACACTTTTCCAATTTTTTCAGTTTTAAGATAGTCTCATGTGTGCATAATGGGTATGTAAGGGTTTTTCCCAATTGTGAACTGGTAAGCTGTACGGGTAAATTTTTCAATGACAATAGCCTAAGGGCATTCAAAATAAAAAATAGATTAACACCGAGTCGAAGACTGTTGACTACTATTTAAACTCGTAAGGTCGATAATGCAGCCCCTCTATTTCACCATACAGCTGATACTGGTTCCATTTGAGTACCATAATAATTAGAGATGTTAGTAATGCGAGCAGCAAATAATTCTGTTCATGATAGCACAAAATTGTCAAACACAATTTGCTCCTGTCTTTGCATGTCATAATAACTCACAAGTAAACAACAAGGATAAAAAATATCAATAGCAAAACAGATACATCGAGAAGGTCTCAGCACAAGTTAAACTTGAACATAAAAGAAGGAACCTGAAGAGGACTGAAATCATAAAAAACCTAATCACTAAAAAAAAAAACCAAACCAAACTTGTCAAGTGCTAAGAGGGATGCTTGACACACTAACATAATAATAAATGACTAACTTGTGATAATATTTTCTATTTTCTTTACATATATATTTATTCAAAGTCTTGATCAGCTTACTAGGCCATTCAGAATTACTCCAACATTTGATTTTAACTGTCTCATGATACTCATGCTGGAATGAAACATCTCCCAATACCTCTTGTCTGGACTCTACTTGTGTGTCACGTGGGTTCTCTAATATGAAACCAAGTTTTTGGCACAAACCTAAATAACTGTTAATTGTACACTTCACATTTTCACAATATGAATATGAAATCCCCTCTTTCGGTCCAACAAGCGCGCGCGCACACATATATATATATAGAGGAGGGATCCAATTACACCTTTTTTTTTTACACATCTTGACACTGTTTTTTTTATAGGTCAATTTTGTTATTTCAAATTTCAAACAGTCGATCCGAAGAGTTCAACATGATCACCATATTAAAATGTGCTTGGAGATCAAATTTTACATTTTTTTGAATTTTTTTACCAAAACGCCGGGATACACAAAAATGCAGAGTGAACTGAAATTCACAAGACAGAAAAAACAGGAAATTCTCATACGCGGCTGTATGCTGGGATACTCCGAATTACAGAGTAATCGAAATTCAACAAAATGAAAAGGAGATGTAACACACGGACTTCTCATAGGAGGCTGTATGCGGGGATACACCAAAATACGGAGTGACATAAATTAACAAGAAAAAGAAAAATTAGGGAATTCTCATAGGCGGCTGTATGCCGGGATACTCCAAATTATAGAGTGACCGAAATTAAAAAAAACAGAGTTGTAACACAGGGACTTCTCATTGGCGGCTGTACGCGGGGATACACCAAAACGCGGAGAGAACAAAAATTCACAAGACAAAGAAAAAACAGAGAATTCTCATAGACGACTGTATGTTGTGATACTCCGAATTACAAAGTGACCGAAATTCAAAAAAAAAAGAAAAAAGAAAAAGAGATGTAACATAAGGACTTCTCATAGGCGGCTGTACGTGGAAATACACCAAAATGCGGAGTGAATAGAAATTAATAAGAAAAAAAATAAAGAATTCTCATAGGCGGCTGTACGCTGGGATACTCCAAATTACAAAGTAACCGAAATTCAAAAAAAATGAAAATATGTAACACAGGGACTTCTCATAGACGGCTATATGCGGGAACGCACCAAAATGCGGAGTGAACAGAAATTAACAAGAAAAATAAAAAAAATAGAGAATTCTCATAGGCGGCTATATGCTGGGATACTCCAAATTACAGAGTTACCGAAATTCAAAAAAAATAAAAAGGAGATGTAACACAGGGACTTCTCATAGGCGGCTATATGCGGGGATACACCAAAATACGGAGTGAACAGAAATTAACAAGAAAAAGAAAAAATAGGGAATTCTCATAGGCGGCTCTATGTTTCGATACTCCAAATTATAAAGTGACTAAAATTCAAAAAAATGAAAAAGAGATATAACACAGGGACTTCTCGTAGGCGGCTATATGCAGGGATGCACCAAAATGCAGAGTGAACAGAAATTAACAAGAAAAAGAAAAAAATAGGGAATTCTCATAGGCGGCTGTATGCTGACATACTCCAAATTACAGAGTTACCAAAATTCAAAAAAATGAAAAGGAGATGTAACACAGGGACTTCCCATAGGCGGCTATATGCGGGGACACACCAAAGTGCGGAGTGAACAGAAATTAACAAGAAAAAGAAAAAATAGGAAATTCTCATAGGAGGCTGTATGTTGGGATACTTCAAATTATAGAGTGACCGAAATTCACAAAATGAAAAGGAGATGTAACACAGGGACTTCTCATAGGCTGCTGTATGCGGTCATAAACCAAAATAGGGAGTGAACAGAAATTAACAAGAAAGATAAAAAAAAGAATTCTCATAGGCGGTTGTATGTTGCGGTACTCCAAATTACAGAGTGACCGAAATTCAAAAAAAATGAAAAGGAGATGTAACCCAGGCACTTCTCATAGGCAGCTATATGCAAGGACACACCAAAATGTGGAGTGAACATAAATTAACAAGAAAAAGAAAAAAAGGAAATTCTCATAGGCGGCTGTATGTTTCGATACTCCAAATTACAAAGTTACTGAAATTCAAAAAAATGAAAAAGAGATGTAATACAGGGACTTCTCATTAGCGGCTACGCGGGGATCCACCAAAATACGGAGAGAACAAAAATTCACAAGAAAAATAAATAACAGAGCATTCTCATAGACGGCTGTATACTGTGATACTCCGAATTACAAAGTGACTGAAATTTAAAAAGAAAAAGAAAAGGAGATGTAACATAGGGACTTCTCATAGGCGGCTGTACCCCGAAAATACACCAAAATGCGGAGTGAACAGAAATTAACAAGAAAAAAATAGGGAATTCTCATAGGTATGTTGGAATACTCCAAATTACAGAGTGACCGAAATTCAAAAAAAATGAAAAGATGTAACACAGGGACTTCTCATGGACGGCTATATGCGGGGACGCACCAAAATACGAAGTGAACGATATTAACAAGAAAAAGAAAAAGAAAAACTGAGAATTCTCATAAGCGGCTGTATGCTGGGATACTCCAAATTACAGAGTAACCGAGACTAAAAAAATGAAAAGATGATGTAACATAGGGACTTCTCATAAGCGGCTATATGCGGGAACACACCAAAATGCGGAGTTAACAGAAATTAACAAGAAAAAGAAAAAATAGGGAATTCTCATAGGCGGCTTTATGTTTCGATACTCCAAATTACAGAGTGACTGAAATTCAAAAAAATGAAAAAGAGATGTAACATAGGGACTTCTCATAGGCGACTGTATGCGGGGATACACCAAAATGCAGAGTGAACAGAAATTAACAAGAAAAAAAACAGGGAATTCTCATAGGCTGCTGTATGCTGGGATACTTCAAATTATAGAGTGACCGAAATTCAAAAAAATGAAAATGATATGTAACACAGTGACTTCTCATAGGTGGTTGTATGCGGGGATACACCAAAATGCGGAGTGAACAGAAATTAACAAGAAAAATAAAAAACAGGGAATTCTCATAGGCGGCTGTATGCTGGGGTTGACCAAATTACAGAGTGTCCGAAATTCAAAAAAATAAAAATGAGATGTAACACAGGGACTTCTCGTAGGCGGCTGTATGCGGGGATGCATCAAAATGCGGAGTGACCAGAAATTAACAAGAAAAAGAAAAAACAGAGAATTCTCATAGACGGCTGTTTGTTGGGATACTCCAAATTACAGGAGTTACCAAAATTCGAAAAAATGAAAAGGAGATGTAACACAGGGACTTCTCATAGGCGGCTATATGCGGGCACACACCAAAATGCGGAGTGAACAGAAATTAACAAGAAAAAGAAAAAATAGGAAATTCTCATAAGCGGCTATATGCTGGGATACTTCACATTATAGAGTGACCGAAATTCAAAAAAATGAAAAGGCGATGTAACACAGGGACTTCTCATAGGCGGCTGTATGCGGGGACACACCAAAATGCAGAGTGAACAGAATTTAACAAGAAAAAAAAAGGGAATTCTCATAGGCGGCTGTATGTTGGGATACTTCAAATTATAGAGTGACCGAAATTCAAAAAAAATGAAAAGGCGATGTAACACAGGGACTTCTCATAGGCGGCTGTATGCTGCGATAAACCAAAATGCGGAGTGAACAAAAATTACCAAGAAAAATAAAAAAGAGAATTCTCATAGGCGGCTGTATGTTGCGGTACTCCAAATTACAGAGTGACCGAAATTCAAAAAAATGAAAAGGAGATGTAACACAGGGACTTCTCATAGGCGGTTGTATGCGGGGATACACCAAAATGCGGAGTGAACATAAATTAACAAAAAAAATAAAAAAACAGAGAATTCCTATAGGCGGCTGTATGCTGTGATACTCCAAATTACAGAGAGACCAAAACTAAAAAAATTGAGAAGGATATGTAACATAGGGACTTCTCATAGGCGGATGTATGTAGGGATACACCAAAATGCGGAGTGAATAGAAATTAACAAGAAAAATAAAAAACAGGGAATTTTCAAAGGCTGCCGTATGCTAAGATACTTCAAATTACAGAGTGACCGAAATTCAAAAAAATAAAAAATAAAAGGAGATGTAACATAGGGACTTCTCATAGGCGGCTGTACGCAAAAATACATCAAAATGCAGAGTGAACATAAATTAATAAGAAAAAAACAGGAAATTGTCATAGGCGGCTGTATGCTGGGATACTCCAAATTACAGAGTAACCAAAATTCAAAAAAATGAAAAGATGTAACACAGGGAGTTTTTATAGATGGCTATATGCGGGGACGCACCAAAATGCGGAGTTAACATAAATTAATAAGAAAAAGAAAAAACAGAGAATTCTCATAGGCGGCTGTATGCTGGCATACTCCAAATTACAGAGTTACCGCAATTCAAAAAAAAAATGAAAAAAAGATGTAACACAGGGCCTTCTCATAGGCGGCTATATGGGGGGGACACACCAAAATGCGGAGTTAACAGAAATTGACAAGAAAAAATAAAAAATAGGGAATTGTAATAGGCGGTATGTTTCGATACTCCAAATTACAAAGTGACTGAAATTCAAAAAAATGAAAAAGAGATGTAACACAGGGACTTCTCATAGGCAAAGTGAACAGAAATTAACAAGAAAAAGAAAAAACAGGGAATTCTCATAGGCTGTATGCTGGGGTGGACCAAATTACAGAGTGACCGAAATTCAAGAAAATAAAAAGGAGATGTAACACAGGGACTTCTCGTAGGCGGTTGCGAACTGACCAGAAATTAACAAGAAAAAGAAAAAATAGAGAATTCTTATAAACGGCTGTATGCTGGGATACTCCAAATTACAGAGTTACCGAAATTCGAAAAAATGAAAAGGGACTTCTCATAGGGGGCTATATGCGGGGACACACCAAAATGCAGAGTGAACATAAATTAACAAGAAAAAGAAAAAAAATAGAGAATTCTCATAGGCTGCTGTATGCTGGGATACTTCAAATTATAGAGTGACCGATATTCCATAAAATGAAAAGGCGATATAATACATGGACTTCTCATTGGCGGCTGTATGCGTTGATAAACCAAAATGCGAAGTGAACATAAATTAACAAGAAAAATAAAAAAAAGGAATTCTCATAGGCGGCTATATGTTGCGGTACCCCAAATTACAGAGTGACCGAAATTCAAAAAAATGAAAAAGAGATGTAAAACAGGGACTTCTCATAGGCGATTGTATGCAGAGATACACCAAAATGCAGAGTGAACAGAAATTAACAAAAAAAAAGAAAAAACATAGAATTCCCATAGGCAGCTGTATGCTGTGATACTCCAAATTACAGAGAGACCGAAACTAAAAAAAATGAGAAGGATATGTAAGACAGGGACTTCTCATAGGCGGATGTATGCGGGGATACACCAAAATGCGGTGTGAACAGAAATTAATAAGAAAAAAAAATAGGGAATTCTCAAAGGCGGCCGTATGTTAGAATACTTCAAATTACAGAGTGACCAAAATTCGAAATTTAAAAAGGAGATGTAACACAGGGAATTCTCCTAGGCGGTTGTATGCTGGGACACTCCAAATTACAGAGTAACCAAAATTCAAAAAATGAAAAATGAAAAGGTGATGTAAAACAGGGACTTCTCATAGGCGGTTGTATGCGGAGATACACCAAAATGCGGAGTGAACATAAATTAATAAGAAAAAAAAAGAAATTCTCATAGGCGGCTGTATGCTAGGATACTCCAAATTACAGAGTAACCGAAATTCAAAAAAAATGAAAAGATGTAACACAGGTACTTCTCATAGACGGTTATATGCGAGGTCGCACCAAAATGCGGAGTGAACAGAAATTAACAATAAAAAGAAAAAACAGAGAATTCTCATAGGCGTATGCTGGCATACTCCAAATTACAGAGTTACCGAAATTCAAAAAAATGAAAAAAAGATGTAACACAGGGACTTCTCATAGGCGGCTATATGGGGGGACAGAACAAAATGAGGAGTGAACATAAATTAACAAGAAAAATAAAAAATAGGGAATTCTATTAGGCGGTATGTTTCGATACTCCAAATTACAGAGTGACTGAAATTCAAAAAAATGAAAAAGAGATGTAACACAGGGACTTCTCATAGGCAGAGTGAACATAAATTAACAAGAAAAAGAAAAAATAGGGATTCTCATAGGCGGCTGTATGCTGGGGTATACCAAATTACAGAGTGACCGAAATTCAAGAAAATAAAAAGGAGATGTAATACAGGGACTCTTATAGGCGATTGTATGCGGGGAGACACCAAAATACGGAGTGAATAGAAATTAACAAAAAAAGAAAAAATAGAGAATTCCCATAGGCGACTGTATGCTGTGATACTCCAAATTATAGAGAGACCGAAACTAAAAAAATGAGAAGGATATGTAACACAGGGACTTCTCATTGGCGGCTATATGCGGGGACACACCAAAATACGGAGTGAACATTAATTAACAACAAAAATAAAAAATAGAGAATTCTGAGAGGCGTATGCTGGGATACTTCAAATTACAGAGTGTCCGAAATTCAAAAAAATAAAAATGAGATGTAACACAGGGACTTCTCGTAAGCGGCTGTATGCGGGGATGCATCAAAATGCGGAGTGACCAGAAATTAACAAGAAAAAGAAAAAACAGAGAATTCTCATAGACGGCTGTTTGTTGGGATACTCCAAATTACAGGAGTTACCAAAATTCGAAAAAATGAAAAGGAGATGTAACACAGGGACTTCTCATATGCGGCAGTATGCGGGAATACACCAAAATATGCAGAGTGAACATAAATTAATAAAAAAATAAAAACCAAAGAATTTCCATAGGCGACTGTATGCTATGATACTCTAAATTACTAGAGACCGAAACTAAAAAACATGAAAAAGATATGTAACACAAGGACCTCTCATAGGCGGATGAATGCGGGGATACACCAAAATGTGGAGTGAACAGAAATTAACAAAAAAAATGAAAAAACAGGGAATTCTAAATGGCGGATGTATGCTGGGATACTCCAAATTACAGAGTGACCGAAATTCAAAAAAAATAAAAAGGAGATGTAACAAAGAGAATTCTCATAGGCGGCTCTATGCGGGGACACATCAAAATACGGTGTGAACATAAATTAACAAGAAAAATAAAAAATAGAGAATTCTCATAGGCAGTATGCTGCGATACTTCAAATTACAAAGTGACCAAAACTAAAAAAATGAAAAGATGATGTAACACAGGGACTTCTCATATGCGGTTGTATGCGGGAATACACCAAAATGAGGAGTGAACAGAAATTAACAAGAACAAGAAAAAACTGGGAATTCTCATAAGTGGCTGTATGCTGGGATACTCCAAATTACAGAGTGACCGAAATTCAAAAAAAATGAAAATGATATGTAACATAGCGACTTCTTATAGGTGGTTGTATGCGGGGATAAAACCAAAATGCGGAGTGTACATAAATTATCAAGAAAAAAAATAAAATATGAAATTCTCATAGGCGGCTGTATGCTGGGATACTCCAAATTACAGAGTAACTGAAATTCAAAAAAATAGAGAAGTAACACAGGGACTTCTCATAGGCAGCTATATGCGGGGACACACCAAAATGCGGAGTGAACATAAATTAACAACAAAAATAAAAAACAGAGAATTCTCATAGGCCAAATGAAAATGTAAAGGAGATGAAACACCGAATTCTCATAGGCGGCTGTATACGGTGATACACCAAAATGCAGAATGAACAGAAATTAACAAGAAAAAAGAAAAAATAGGGAATTCTCAAAGGCGGTTGTATGCTAGGATACTTCAAATTACAGAGTGACAGAAATTGAAAAGAAAAGAAAAGGAGATGTAGCACAGGGACTTCTCATAGGCGGTTTTATATGGGGATACACCAAAATGCGGAGTGAACAGACATTAACAAGAAAAAAAACAGGAAATTCTCATAGGCGGGTGTATGCTGGAATACTCCAAATTACAGAGTGATAAAAATTTAAGAAAATAAAAAGGAGATGTAACACAGGAACTTCTCATAAGCGGCTGTATGCGTTGATACACCAAAATTCGGAGTGAACAGAAATTAACAACAAAAATAAAAAAAAGGGAATTCTCATTGTTGCTGTATGCTGGGATACTCCAAATTATAGAGTAACCGAAGTTCAAAAAAATAAAAAGGACTTGTAACACAGGGACTTCACATAAGCGGCTGTATGCGGGGATACTTCAAAATGCGGAGTGAACAGAAATTAACAAGAAAAAGATAAAACAGGGAATTCTCAAAGGCGGCTGTATGCTGGGATACTTCAAATTACTAAGTGACCGAAATATAAAAAAAATGAAAATGAGATGTAACACAGGGACATCTCATAGGCGGCTGTATGCGAGGATACACAAAAATACGGAGTGAACATGAAGTAACAAGAAAAAGAAAAAACAGAGAATTCCCATAGGCGGCTGTATGCTAGGATACACCAAATTACAGAGTGACCGAAACTCAAAAAATGAAAAGGAGATATTGTTAGTTTGTAATAATCTAGAAGTCAATAATACGATAAATTTGTTATATAAAGCTTTGTTCATGAATTGAATGTTTAATCATTTTGTTACCTTGAGTATTATTGAATTTATGAATCATTTCGAGTTCATGACTGGAATTGTGAAACTTCATAATATAGATGATAATACTCTTAAAAGTCTCTAACCAAGGTAATTAGCAGGAACACTAATTACCGCGATAAGGTTAGTGTGTGGATTAAATGATGGTTAAGTTTTACAAACCATAGACAAAGAGTTGTCATTTTAATCACACAGATACATGTTAGAGAACATGATATTTGACAGACCCCAAATGAAACATTAAATGGAATTGTGTTTGTGTCATTAATGTTTTCATTTTAGTGTTAAGTTCTAAAGTATGAGATATTCATTTTTCCTACATAAGAAATGTATATGTGTGATTGCTATCTAACGCTATCCGTAAAAAGTAGCTATAAGGGTAGTTTTTCGGTATACATAGCTTATGCGGAGGAAAAGATAGTTTATCAAAAGTACTATTGTCCCTCGTATCTCAATACGAGCTATAGCATCACTGGGCCCCTTGATAGAATATGATTATCTGGATCCAGTATGATTACAAGAGTAAACATATTTGATAATCTATTCAGGATCAAGAAAAGATTAAGTTTGCAAGGATGACACACACCTACCTTGAAACTGATCTGATAGCTATGAGACAAAAGAATTAACACGAAGTAAATCGTTTACTGGATCATGATATTGTACGGTACAGCATCATCTGTGTAATTGGTGTCATAATGTACTTGCCAGGTGCCACCTATGATAAATAGAAGTTAAAATAGTTTTAATTCTATTTGCCAACATAACACAGATCCTATTGGGTCACACCATATAGGAGCTAGTCGGAGAATCTTGTTGATTAATTATAATGATTATAATTAATAATAAGATGGATAAAATTAATTATATATGATATAATTAAATTATAAATGTCATTTAAATGACAAGCAAAAACATTGGTTAATTTATGAACGTGTTTGACACGTTGCATAAAAGTTACCGAACGAACGATCGAGAAAATATATATTTGATTTGGACTTAGAATATTTAATTATTGGATTTATATTTTGGGCTTGAAACCCATTAAGAATAAATCACTAATTAAAGATTAAAGGCCCAAATCAAAAGCCCAAAATTAATCAAGCCTTAATGGGCCAAGGGCAAAATGGTAATTTCATTTTGCTAAAATTTGGCCGATTAAATTCTGCCGTTGATTTTTGCCGACTCAATTAGCCGACTTAAAAATTGAAACCATATAAATTGCTAAAGTTAATATGGCGGTGGAAAAATGATTATAAATATGTAATCAAAGTTAAGAGATTTTTCATTCAAATTCCTGAATACGATTCGATCCGATCGAACGATAATTCTCTCTTTTCTCAGATTCGTTCTAATCAGAGTACGGGTTTTAGAAATAATATTTTACGAGAGTCGTAATTATTATTTTCTTTTTCTCGTGAATAGTGTTTTTGTCAGATTCCGCGGTTTACGGTATTTCTGGTAAAAGAAATAAACCGCTCTCTCGATCAGTCCTGGTGGATAACCGATAGAGGCACTATAATTTTGGTGCTTGCTTAACCGGGTCAGACAGTCGGGTCAGACTGCATTCCAATTTGAATTTGGAAGCAAGGTAAAGAAATGTTATATTAATCTATTTAATTGTTAAATAGATTTAATCTTTTAGAAATCAATCAAAGGAGTAGATCTATAAACTGATTAAAATACAAGTAAATACGGTTTTACTACTTTGGGTCTATACAGGATTAATCTGGTATGTAACTCTCGGTTATTATCCGACATACTACTTAATCTATGATCTGATTAGTAAAGTTTTACTTACGGTTTTTAATCTAAGAAAAGGATTGAACAGGTATGTAACTCTCGGTAGATTATCCGACATACCACTTCAATCCTTTTGGCTTAAGTTAGAAGTAAAATTTTTGTTTTACGGTCTTTCCGCAGCTTAAGCCTAATGGCTTTGGGTAGCCTCAAAACCCTACAGTGGTATCAGAGCGCAAGGCTCTCCTGCTGATTGATTTTCTAAAAGTTATAACTTATGCAAATTGTTTGCATATACCGCGTATCGGTTTAATTCTTAGATTTGCAGCTTAAGTCCAAAACCGATTAGAAATGAGATTTTCTTGGTTCGGTTTTTCGACTGAGAAAGTTAAATAAGATTTAAGCTTTCTTTAATATTTTCTTTATGTTTTAGTTTTCAAAAACTTTCGACTGTGGTAAAGTTCATCGAAGAATGTGATGAAGCAATAAAGTACCTAAGTAAGAACTGTTTATCTCCACCGTAAAAGAGAAAAGGTTGAGTCAAAGAAGAAAAATGGTTTTCTTTCTGGCGAATCCTATTCCTTTTACGTGTCCTGATAAACTGGCCCAAAGGGGACTTTGTCACGTTACCAAATTACTTTACTACTGTCGAAGCATGGCAAAATGTAATTCTTTCGCCTTTTCGAAAACCTTTGGTTTTGTAAAGTTCATCGAAGAATGTGATGAAGCAATAAAGTACCTAAGTAAGAGCTGTCATTTCCACACCGTAAAAGAGATGGTTCTGTCTAGGAAAGACCGAATCTAAAGCGGTCCTCGTGACCCCGGCTTTCCTGGGAGCCCCTTTTCGTGTCCTAATGGCTGGCCCAAAAGGAACTTTGTCACATTACCAAATTGCTTTACATGCCAAAAAGAATATCTGCTTTAAAAACATATAAACTGTTTATATGCTTTCAAACGGTATAACTAAAGAACTGAGCATAGCTGCAAAATAAAGAATTAGGAACTGATAAGTTGTCTACGTAACTTGGTCACGTATATAAATAAATAGGATTTATTGCTTTGATATGAAATGCATAAATTAGATTTATCGCTTTCAAGGAACCGTGAAATTAGTCGTTAGTCAAAGAAAGACTGGAAGTGGATACCTTCGGTTGTCTTTCTGGCAGACTCTTTTCACGTATCCGTAAGACTGTCTAAAACCAGATTTATGAGATAAACATGCTTAAAACAAAGTCAAGCATGTGAAAGAGTGTCTTAGTCAAAGGAAGACTGGAAGTGGATACCTTTGGTTGTCTTTCTGGCAAGACCTCTTTTAAAGGTTGCTTACAAGGTTTAAAGCATAAAACAAACCCATCTAATTAAGTAGTATGCCCTTCCTACTCTATCCTTCTCAAACCATTGTTCATTGGTTGACGGACTGCTCAGCAGACGTCGCCTTTTACCTTTGGTGGTCGAGGGTTATGTTCGACATAACAAACCAAATAGAGTGAGGTTACTTACCGGTGATTTCCAAAATCGTTTTGGGCTCGGGGCAAAGTCTTCGTTAAAATATACGATGTTTAACGAAACCAAGAGTCATATAGAGATATGATTAGCAAAGAGTTGCTTACCTAAAAATAATTAATAAGCAAGCTTCTTAATCGACTTGTCTATTAATGAAAGATAGGGATCTTGGTCCTTCTGCAAAATGGGAATAGAACAGATTTGCAGTGGGAGTTTTATTGTTAAAAATAAAACATTACATGAACAAAGCTAAAATCTTTACATTTAACATTGTAGAACATGTCTAAAGAAACGTCATTCTCGTTGCGCTCCCTGCTCGAGAAAGAAAAGCTGAAAGGAGACGGGACTAATTTTACTGATTGGTTCCGTGCTCTCACGATCGTACTAAGGCGCGAGAAAAGGGAATATGTCTTAAATACCCCTTACCCTGATGAACTCAAAGCAGGTGCTACTGCTGATGAGTTAACAGCGTACAACAAGCACAAGGAAGATGAACTTGATGTACAGGGTCTCATAGTTGGGATTATGGGTCCTGAATTGCAGAGGCGATTCATGGATACCAAATCCAACGACATGTGTGTCCAGCTTAAGAACATGTTTCAAGAGCAGGCACGTGTGGAGAGATTCAAGGTAACCAAGTCCCTACTAGGTCACAAGTTGGCCGAGAGCGGCTCTATGGGCACTCATATGCTCCGTATGACGAGTGATATTGAGCAGCTGCATAAGCTTAATAGTCCGTTGAGCAAAGAGTTTGCTACGGATATTATCCTGAACTCGCTTCCACCCAGCTTTTCGGGGTTCATCATGAACTTCCACATGCTTGGGATGGAAAGAAGCTTACAGGAGCTACAGGGGATGCTTAGGATCGCAGATGGAGACATGAAGAAAAGTTCTTCTGTTCTCATGATCCAAGCGGGTAAGAAAAAGATAAGTAAGGCAAAGAAGAAAGTGGTTCCGAAGTACAAGGGCAAAGGGAAGCAGGTTCCTAAACAGAACGCTCCCAAGGTAAAGGTCTCTGCTTCCTCTGACTGTTATTATTGTAATAGCAAAGGTCATTGGAAGAGAAACTGCCCCAAGTACCTGGAGGATGTAAAGTCTGGAAAGGTCTCCAAGGCTTCAACCTCAGGTATTTATGTTATTGAAGTTAATGTTGCTACCTCTATTAATGATTGGGTATTAGATACTGGATCATGTGCTCATATTTGTTCAAATATGCAGGCATTAAAGAATAGAAGGAAACTTGGCAATAGGGAAATACAACTCCGAGTTGGAAATGGAGCAAGTGTTGCAGCCATTACAGTCGGTAGTATAGAGTTGTGTTTGCCCAGCGGGCTTGTAATGGAACTGGAAAATGTTTATTTTGTTCCTAGCATTTTCAGAAATATCATATCAATCTCATGTTTAGAGATGAATGGTTTTTCATTTGTTATAAAAGACAAGCGTTGTTCTATTTATAAAAATGAATTATATTATGGATCATCTTATATGATAAATGGTCTTTATATGCTGGAAATGGATAAACCTGTGTTTAACATTAATAATAACAAACGACTCAAAACATCTCATGAAAGTACGACTTACATGTGGCATTGTCGTCTTGGTCATATAAACGAGAAACGCATTAAGAAATTACAAGAAGTAGGACTTCTTGGTAAATTTGATTTTGAATCAATTAACACATGCGAATCCTGTTTACGAGGAAAAATGACCAAAGCGCCTTTTTCTAAAAAGGGAGAAAGGGCAAGTGACTTATTAGGTCTAATACATACCGATGTATGTGGACCTATGAGTACTTGTACAAGAAACGGTTATTACTACTTTATCACTTTTACTGATGATTACAGTAGATATGGTTATGTCTACCTGATGAGACATAAGTCTGAATCTTTTGAAAAGTTCAAGGAATTCAAGGCTGAAGTAGAAAATCAACTGAATAAAAGTATTAAGGCCTTACGATCAGATCGTGGAGGTGAGTACTTAAGTTATGAGTTTAAAACGTACTTAAAGGAATGTGGGATAGTCTCACAACTCACGCCTCCAGGGACACCGCAATGGAACGGTGTTTCTGAGAGAAGGAATCGAACTCTGTTAGACATGGTTCGTTCCATGATGAGTAACACCACTCTACCAAAATCGTTTTGGGGCCACGCACTAGAAACTGCTGCACTAACGATAAATAGGGTTCCATCTAAATCAGTAGAAAAGACTCCGTACGAGTTATGGTTTGGAAGAGTTCCAAACATATCTTTTCTTAAAATTTGGGGTTGCGAAGTATTTGTCAAACGCCTGACGTCTGACAAACTTGGTCCTAAATCTGATAAATGCTTTTTCGTAGGGTATCCTAAGGAAACGAGAGGATATTACTTCTATTACCAATCCGAGAACAAAATAGTTGTTGCTCGTAATGGTATATTCTTGGAGAAAGATTTTCTTACAAGAGGAAGTAGTGGGAGTAATGTAATACTTGAAGAAGTTCAAGATACATCACATAATATAATATCTGAACAAGATCAGATAAACCCACCACTTGTTACTTCAGCTGATGAGCATCTGGAAGAACCAAATCCACAAGTAGTTGTGGAAGAGGTTCTAGTCCCGAGCTCAGATACTTCGACTCAAGTTGAAGTAGAACTAAACCCACAAACAGTTGTGGATGAAGTTCAACAGCCAGAAGAACAAGTGCTACGTAGGTCAGCAAGGATAGTCCATGCACCTGAAAGGTACATGGGACTACACGAGATTTCAGTGTTTGACACTGAAGATCCACTGACCTATGCGGAAGCAATGGATAGACCCGACTCCGAAAAATGGCTGGAGGCCATGAGATCCGAAATACAATCCATGTATGACAACACGGTCTGGAACCTAGTTGTACCACTTGATGGGGTAAAACCCATAGATAACAAGTGGGTTTTCAAAAGGAAAACAGACATGGATGGTAATATGACTATATACAAAGCACGGCTAGTAGCGAAAGGTTTCAAACAAATTCTCGGTGTAGATTATGATGAAACTTTTTCGCCCGTGGCTATGTTTAAGTCAATTCGGATGCTCCTAGCAATTGCCGCATTTCATGATTATGAAATATGGCAAATGGATGTCAAAACCGCCTTCTTAAATGGAAATTTAGAAGAGGACGTGTATATGATACAGCCCAAGGGTTTTGAAGATCAAAAGAATGCTGGGAAGGTGTGCAAGCTTCTTAAATCCATTTATGGATTGAAGCAAGCATCAAGGAGTTGGAATCTTCGATTTGACGAGGAAGTCAAAAAGTTTGACTTCGTCAGATGCGAAGAAGAACCTTGTGTGTACAGAAAAACTAGTGGGAGTGCCATCGCCTTTCTAATCTTATATGTAGACGACATACTCCTGATGGGAAACGATATTCCGTTATTGCAACAAGCCAAGTCTTCATTAAAGAAAGTGTTCTCAATGAAAGACTTGGGCGAGGCAGTCTATATATTAGGCATTAAGATCTATAGAGATAGATCGAAAAGACTCATAGGATTGAGTCAAAGCACATACATTGACAAAGTGCTGAATCGGTTCAGCATGCAGGATTCCAAAAGGGGATACCTGCCAATGAATCATGACGCAAAGCTTAGCAAGACTCAGTGTCCTTCGACAACTGATGAGCGAAGCAACATGAGTAAAGTACCATACGCTTCGGCTATTGGCTCTATCATGTACGCCATGTTGTGCACTCGCCCTGATGTCTCGTACGCTTTGAGTGTTACGAGTAGATATCAGGCTAATCCAGGCATGGAGCACTGGATTGCTGCAAAGAATATCCTTAAGTACTTAAGAAGAACTAAGGATATGTTTCTCGTCTACGGTGGTGACTCAGAACTCGTGGTAAATGGTTACACAGACGCAAGTTTCCAAACTGACCGAGATGACTCGAGATCACAGTCCGGGTATGTGTTCATACTCAACGGTGGTGCTGTGAGCTGGAAGAGCTCAAAGCAGGAAACTACTGCAGACTCAACCACCGAAGCTGAGTACATAGCAGCATCCGAGGCAGCAAAAGAAGGTTTATGGATTAAAAAGTTCCTTAGCGAACTAGGAGTGGTTCCCAGTGTTCAAGGCCCTGTGGACCTCTACTGTGACAACAATGGAGCTATAGCTCAGGCCAAGGAACCGAGATCGCACTCAAAATCCAAACATATTCTACGCCGTTATCACCTCATACGAGAAATCATAGATAGAGGTGATGTAAAGATCTGTAGAGTTGACACAGCCAGCAACACAGCTGATCCACTTACAAAACCTCTTCCTCAAGCCAAGCATCAGATGCATACTGCTTCTATGGGTCTGAGACACATAGGAGATTGGCTATGAGATTTTCTTTAGATCTATGAGATTTTTAGAAAATAGAGATTTGTATAAGATAGGGCCTACGATGATTGGCTCCTAGCTTAAGTGGGAGATTGTTAGTTTGTAATAATCTAGAAGTCAATAATACGATAAATTTGTTATATAAAGCTTTGTTCATGAATTGAATGTTTAATCATTTTGTTACCTTGAGTATTATTGAATTTATGAATCATTTCGAGTTCATGACTGGAATTGTGAAACTTCATAATATAGATGATAATACTCTTAAAAGTCTCTAACCAAGGTAATTAGCAGGAACACTAATTACCGCGATAAGGTTAGTGTGTGGATTAAATGATGGTTAAGTTTTACAAACCATAGACAAAGAGTTGTCATTTTAATCACACAGATACATGTTAGAGAACATGATATTTGACAGACCCCAAATGAAACATTAAATGGAATTGTGTTTGTGTCATTAATGTTTTCATTTTAGTGTTAAGTTCTAAAGTATGAGATATTCATTTTTCCTACATAAGAAATGTATATGTGTGATTGCTATCTAACGCTATCCGTAAAAAGTAGCTATAAGGGTAGTTTTTCGGTATACATAGCTTATGCGGAGGAAAAGATAGTTTATCAAAAGTACTATTGTCCCTCGTATCTCAATACGAGCTATAGCATCACTGGGCCCCTTGATAGAATATGATTATCTGGATCCAGTATGATTACAAGAGTAAACATATTTGATAATCTATTCAGGATCAAGAAAAGATTAAGTTTGCAAGGATGACACACACCTACCTTGAAACTGATCTGATAGCTATGAGACAAAAGAATTAACACGAAGTAAATCGTTTACTGGATCATGATATTGTACGGTACAGCATCATCTGTGTAATTGGTGTCATAATGTACTTGCCAGGTGCCACCTATGATAAATAGAAGTTAAAATAGTTTTAATTCTATTTGCCAACATAACACAGATCCTATTGGGTCACACCATATAGGAGCTAGTCGGAGAATCTTGTTGATTAATTATAATGATTATAATTAATAATAAGATGGATAAAATTAATTATATATGATATAATTAAATTATAAATGTCATTTAAATGACAAGCAAAAACATTGGTTAATTTATGAACGTGTTTGACACGTTGCATAAAAGTTACCGAACGAACGATCGAGAAAATATATATTTGATTTGGACTTAGAATATTTAATTATTGGATTTATATTTTGGGCTTGAAACCCATTAAGAATAAATCACTAATTAAAGATTAAAGGCCCAAATCAAAAGCCCAAAATTAATCAAGCCTTAATGGGCCAAGGGAAAAATGGTAATTTCATTTTGCTAAAATTTGGCCGATTAAATTCTGCCGTTGATTTTTGCCGACTCAATTAGCCGACTTAAAAATTGAAACCATATAAATTGCTAAAGTTAATATGGCGGTGGAAAAATGATTATAAATATGTAATCAAAGTTAAGAGATTTTTCATTCAAATTCCTGAATACGATTCGATCCGATCGAACGATAATTCTCTCTTTTCTCAGATTCGTTCTAATCAGAGTACGGGTTTTAGAAATAATATTTTACGAGAGTCGTAATTATTATTTTCTTTTTCTCGTGAATAGTGTTTTTGTCAGATTCCGCGATTTACGGTATTTCTGGTAAAAGAAATAAACCGCTCTCTCGATCAGTCCTGGTGGATAACCGATAGAGGCACTATAATTTTGGTGCTTGCTTAACCGGGTCAGACAGTCGGGTCAGACTGCATTCCAATTTGAATTTGGAAGCAAGGTAAAGAAATGTTATATTAATCTATTTAATTGTTAAATAGATTTAATCTTTTAGAAATCAATCAAAGGAGTAGATCTATAAACTGATTAAAATACAAGTAAATACGGTTTTACTACTTTGGGTCTATACAGGATTAATCTGGTATGTAACTCTCGGTTATTATCCGACATACTACTTAATCTATGATCTGATTAGTAAAGTTTTACTTACGGTTTTTAATCTAAGAAAAGGATTGAACAGGTATGTAACTCTCGGTAGATTATCCGACATACCACTTCAATCCTTTTGGCTTAAGTTAGAAGTAAAATTTTTGTTTTACGGTCTTTCCGCAGCTTAAGCCTAATGGCTTTGGGTAGCCTCAAAACCCTACAGATATAACATAGGGACTTCTCATAGGTGGCTGTATGCGGGGAAACACCAAAATGCTAAGTGAACAGAAATTAACTAGAAAAAGAAAAAACAGGGAATTCTCATAGGCATATGCTGTGATACTTCAAATTACAGAGTGACCGAAATTCAAAAAAATGAAAAGGAAATGTAACACAGGGACTTCTCATATGCGGCTATGTGTTGGGATACACCAAAATGCGGAGTGAACACAAATTAACAAGAACAAAAAACATGAAATTCTTCCTGTTGTCTTTCATCTTGTACAGTTTGTCTTTCATGTTCTACTGCTTGTGTTTCATCTTGTGCATATTGTCTTTCATGTTCTACTGGTTCTCTTTAATTTTCTACAATTTGTCTTTCATCTCCTAGTTGTTGTGTTTCATCTTCTTGTAGTTGTCTTTCACCTTCTAGTGAGTTTCACCTTCTACTAGTTGTTTTCATATTCTTATTGTTGTCTTTCATCTTGTACAGTTTGTCTTTCATGTTCTACTGCTTGTCTTTCATCTTCTAATGGTTGTCTTTCATTTATTGTGTTTCATGTTCTACTAGTTGTTTTTCATCTCTACTGGTTGTCTTTCATTTATTGTATTTCATTTTCTACCTGTTGTATTTCATCTTCTTCTTTTTGTATTTCATCTGTACTGATTATCTTTGATGTTCTACTTGTCTTTCATGTTCTACAAGTTGTCTTTCATGTTCTTCTAGTTTTCTACCATCTTTTTCTACTTGTCTTTCATATTGTACTATTTGTCTTTAATGTTCTACTTGTTGTCCTTCATCTAGCACTGCTTGTCTTTCATGTTCTACTGATGTCTTTCATCTATGACGGGTTGTATTTCATCTTGTATGTGTTGTCTTTCATATTATACTGGTTGTTTTTCAAATTCTAATAGGTGTCTTTCAAGTTCTACAAGTTGTCTTTCTTCTTGTACTGGTTGTCTTTCATGTTCTATTGGTTGTATTTCAATTTATTATAGTTGTTTTTCATCTTATACGGGTTTGTCTTTAAGGTTCTACTGGTTGTCTTGCATGTTTTACAAGTTGTCTTTTATCTACTACTGGTTGTTTTTCATCTTCTTCTTGTTGTGTTTCACCTTCTACTAGTTGTTTTTATATTCGTCTAGTTGTCTTTCATCTCGTACAGTATGTCTTTCATGTTCTACTGCTTGTCTTTCATCTATGAAGCTAGTATTCATCTTCTACTAGTTGTATTTCATCATGTGCATGTTGTTTTCATATTCTACTTTGTGTATTTCATCCTGTATTCATCTTCTTCTACAAGTTGCTTTTCATCCTGTATTCTACTTTGTGTATTTCATCTTGTACATGTTGTTTTTTCATGTTCTACTTGTTGTCTTTCATCTATGAAGGGTTGTATTAATCTTCTTCTAGTTGTATTTCATCATGTGCATGTTGTTTTTAATATTCTACTTTCTGTATGTCATCATGTATTCATCTTCTTCTAGTTGTCTTTTTTTTCATGTTCTACTTGTTGTCTTTCATCTATGAAGGGTTGTATTCATCTTCTTCTAGTTGTATTTCATCCTGTGCATGTTGTTTTTAATATTCTACTTTCTGTATGTCATCCTGTATTCATCTTCTTCTAGTTGTCTTTCATGTTCTACTCCTTGTACACGTTGTCTTTAATGTTCTACTTTGTGTCTTTCATGTTCAACAAGTTGTGTTTCATCTTTTTCTATTTGTCGTTCATCTTCTTTCCATTGTCTTTCATGTTCTACTGGTTGTCTTTCATGTTCTACAAGTTTAATTTCATCTACTATGGGTTGTATTTCATCTTCTTCTAGTTGTCTATCATTTTCTACAAATTGTATTCTTCTTCTAGTTGTACAGGTTGTCTATCATCTTCTTCTTGTTTTTTTCATATTCTTCTAATTGTATTACAACTTCTTCTAGTTGTTTTTCATCTTGTACTGGTTGTGATTCATATTCCACTGGTTGTCTTTTATGTTCTACAAGCTGTCTTTCATCTTTATCTAGTTGTTTTTCTTCTTGTACTGGTTGTCTTTCATATTGTATGAAATGTCTTTCCTGTTCTACTGGTTGTTTTTCATTTATACAACTTGTCTTCAATCTACTAGTTGTGTTTCAGCTTCTTCTAGTTGTTGTTCACCATCGACTAGTTGTTTTTCATATTCTTCCTGTTGTCTTTCATCTTGTACAGTTTGTTTTTCATGTTCTACTGCTTGTCTTTCATCCTGTGCATATTGTCTTTCGTGTTCTACTGGTTCTCTTTAATTTTCTACAAGTTGTC
The DNA here is from genome assembly GCA_025461125.1 of Carex kokanica. NCBI lineage: Eukaryota > Viridiplantae > Streptophyta > Magnoliopsida > Poales > Cyperaceae > Carex > Carex kokanica. The sequence goes on along the minus strand of JAJGRX010001043.1, from coordinate 33,873 downwards.
TTTCATCAACTAGTTGTTGTGTTTTATCTTCTTGTAGTTGTCTTTCACCTTCTAGTGAGTTTCACCTTCTACTAGTTGTTTTCATATTCTTATTGTTCTTTCATCTTGTACAGTTTGTCTTTCATGTTCTACTGCTTGTCTTTCATCTTCTAATGGTTGTCTTTCATTTATTGTATTTCATGTTCTACTAGTTGTTTTTCATCTCTACTGGTTGTCTTTCATTTATTGTATTTCATTTTCTACCTGTTGTATTTCATCTTCTTCTTTTTGTATTTCATCTGTACTTATTATCTTTGATGTTCTACTTGTCTTTCATGTTCTACAAGTTGTCTTTCATCTTCTTCTAGTTTTCTACCATCTTTTTCTACTTGCCTTTCATATTGTACTGTTTGTCTTTAATGTTCTACTTGTTGTCATTCATCTAGCACTGGTTATCTTTCATGCTCTACATCTTGTCTTTCATGTTCTACATGTTGTCTTTCATTTTCTACTAATGTCTTTCATCTACGATGGGTTGTATTTCATCTTGTATACGTTGTCTCATATTATACTGGTTGTCTTTCAAATTCTACTAGGTGTCTTTCATGTTCTACAAGTTGTCTTTCTTCTTGTACTGGTTGTCTTTCATGTTCTATTCGTTGTGTACTAAATATATCAAAAATTCATGCACACTAAATTATACAAATCCATATTCTGGTTTACAAAATTCATTTTGAAACCACTTTGCCCACATACATCTAAAATAATCTATATCTTCGTTGCTGTAATTCCCTGCCCTTTTGTTCGATTTATACTGCAAAAAATTCAAAATATGTAGGTTATTAGAAAAATACAATATAACAACTGCATCTCTGTTTTGCTTTATAAAAATAAATATTGTAATTATAACAATGCAACTAATAAAACAAATTTAGTAGAATAAAATATTAGAGGAAATCAACATTAATTATATGGACAAGTCAAGGCAAACATATGAATTACATACCGGATATTTTGGCCAATCGAATTGTAAGCGTTCAACAAAGTGATACATAAAAATCATCGTGTAATAACCGCATTCCCAACCCTGAAACTGTTGCGGGCACTGAAATTTTCATTTAGCGGCCTATGTTAGAATGACAATTAATTTTTGAACAAAAAATATGAAATTATAAAAATTATAGTGCATGTGCTCACCGGCTGCCACCTGAAACACAACTTATTTTTATGCTTCGGAATCGTGCTTTGCATTCCTCCATCTTTAAGATATTGCAGAAAAGCCCTTACAAAATTGAGTGAATGTAATTAGCAATTCCACAATTTGTTATATGTAATTGGGAAAAAATCAAACCAAGTGAACTACTATTGCTTACTTTCTTATTGGAATGCAGATCATTTTGGAGTCCTGAGGAGTGACGCCCGATCCGGGATGTGAAGAATCCATGAGGAAAACCAAATTCTCAAGTGGCACAATCACAATCAAACACCAGTGGCCCCTCTGGTGGTATGGCACGAGAAGAAATTTATTATTCTCCGAAAGAGCCTTATGCATCGCTGAACACATGTACCGGACAGTATCTTCCTCCTGATATTGCACCATCGTACCACTAGTAAAAGCGGGGTCCAAGAATGCACAGGAGTTCACCTTATCTTTCCCACAATTCAGAGACTGTTTTCGTTGTATCATCCTGAAAAATCATCATTTCACATTAGAATATATATTTGAGTGCTATACACATGATATATATGATTTTTTGGTCACTAACAATAGGAAAACGGTGACGACTCCCACATCGAGCCATTTATCACTTGATGAGGCATGTAGAAAGTCCTTGAATTCTTTGAAAGGCAGCACGACCGTCCTGCCTTTGTGTAGGAGAACCTCGGGGGGGATATCGAACATTACGTGCTCCATACAATCTGGTGCCTTAACCAGGCAGGCGTGGAGATTCCGCAAATCCTCGGGCAAACGGCTAACCTCTTCTTCAGAGAGCCCCGTACGGTCTACTGGGGCATCCGCTGGCGCTTCCGCTGGTGCCGCCGCTGGCGCAGCAGGAGATTCTTGCGCATCAGCCCCGACTACTACTTCCAAGCCTCGCCGTACCGGTGACAAAGCTTCGTCCGCAGCGTTTCCAACGCCTCTTCGGGTCTGTATCAGATTTTGAACCTTTTTTCAAGTATTTCAAAATAATCATTTGAACGTAACATAAGATATCCGTGTTTTATTTAGAGATTACCTGATCCAAAATAATCTGACACTTGGGCCATTGGATGATCTGTCTACGGGCATCATCAAGCACCACCATGCCGTCGGTAGGGACAGGAAGAGGTATGCGGGCAGCCCAATCGGCCACAATCATGTCAACCGTTACGGGGAGGTGGTTGGGCCTTAGCTGAGAACCGGCTGGAGGATGTACAATACCCTTAGCAAGGGTCAGAGGAGTTTTGTCGTGCCACATGACGAGGTCGCATGATGTGGCCTCCTGCAATTAATAATTATCAGAAATTAGTTAATGAACAAGTCACAATTACGGGTAGATTATGAACAAGTAGTGATTACCTGTAGATTGTCCAACACGCCCAGAACTTCGGTCCCGGATGCTTGACTGCTTCGCCGAAATCCCAGCGAAATAGGAGGTTGTTGCTCGGATTGCTGCGTCAGAGATGTAATTTGGTTGATCCACCTTGATTCGAATTCAGCAATCCTTCCATCGTACTCCGTTCTGAACTCCTCGCATACCTCCTGGCGTACCTGCGCCAACCTTGATTTCATCTCTTCCGTGCTAACTTTGGCACGCGGTCTTCTTTTTGGTTTTGGTCCGTCGTATACATCCTTCCAGCCACAGTAGACCGAGACACCCCTAACTCGACCCGTGTGTTCTTTAGTCCCGAGCGCTGCGAACAAGGAATCATCCACTCTTTCGACAGTCATGGAGCCCGAATTTACCTCCTCCTCCACATCCAACTGTTAAAAAAAAATTAGTTATAGCAAAAGACAAAGTAATGTACACGAAGTTACCACAAAGACTCTTACCATTTTCTGAGCCACGGGTTGCACGTCACTTGGGAGTACTATCGTCCCGTCAGCGGTTACCTCAAATCTTCCCATGAGCCAGCATTGGGCCCTAGGATTTTGGATCCTAACCACAGGTGAGTCAGAATCTTTGTTTTGGTCCAGTACCTTAGCCCATTCGGCCGACTTACCCTCGTAACCACCTGACCCTAATTTGTGCGGGTACTTGTTCAATTTCGCGATCCTCCTGCCCTCGTCACTTTTTACCTTCACACATCAAGGCACATCAATTAGCTAGTTTAAGGAAGATAAGTACATATCGAGAAAGAACAGAGACAAAGTTAATTGGCTGAATTTTTATACCTTGAACTCTTCTGTGGACTTCAAAGCTTGAAACGCCTCCCAGTCCTCTTGTTTCAGCCATTTATAGTAGCCTACCGGATTTCTCCCTTCCTCCATGAAAACCGTCTTCAACGTGCTCTTGAATTGCTTCCAAGCTTCATTCATTTTCCTCAGAGTCTTTTTCTTTTTCGCGGACTTTGGGTCGTCATCCTGGATGTTCCAATGAGCCTGCATGATTGACAACAAAATTACTGCATGTAAGTTCATTCAAGTTTTCAGGTCAGGTATAGACATATATAACTTGCACTTAACCAAAGTACGGGGAATAAGTAGCTTGAAAATAATTTGTGTTTCACTTGCTCTACCAAATTGTTTTCTGTATATTAGGAAACTTTGGGGCACAACCTATGTCACTACCTACATGCAATCTAACCTTTATGACCAAATCAAAGTGAAATAATGTGTTGTATTTAGCTGAGTTTGTTAGTGATATTTCTTTGCTGATTTTGCTATCTGTCATGATAATAGTGTAGGGCACCAGAATTGGGTCAAGGTGTCTGGCGATTACCTTACCTTTCCTGGTGGCGGTACCCAGTTCAAGCATGGTGCACTACACTAGCTACATTGATTAATTTCATTCAGCAGGTAATATATATTTGGTTTTGAATTTTTCTCTGTATATATAACTGCTAAATGATAGAATTTGGGATATAGTCCTACAAAGCAAGAATTATCACCTACACCCCTAGAAATATACCAAAGGTTAAGACATGCTAGAAAACTTGTATCCAACAAAAAAAGAAATAACAAACAGAATACGAAAACTGAATATATAATGCATGTACAGTTTTTTTTTTTTTACCTTCACAATGTTCCACCATTCGTTCTTATCTTCGTCATCGAATTTGTCCCACCTCTCAACCAAGATAGATGCCTTCTGCTTCACCAAATTGTTACACCAATTTGTGTACTCTGCCCTACGTGGACCCTTCGGACATCCGGTTTTGTCGAACTCGATTTGCAAATCCTTCGCCTCTGAGGTCTTCGTGCACATTGTCGGACCTCTTTTCCTCTTTTCTGTCTGAGACTGCTGGTCCTCTTCTTCCACTATCATATCTACCTGCGGTTCCACTGTTTCCAAAATCATATCTGCATTCTCACCTGGCTGTGACATGGTTCTTTCTACAAAAAAGAAACATTATTACAAATGCTATGAAATGTAAAATTTAGGTCTAACTTATGTGTTGTTGGGTCCTTTGTTCAATCATAGTGTTGTTTTGCAATTTAGTCCCTGTAACATTAATTAGGTGTCCATGTCACCAGAATAGGTCAGTTGAGGAAACTTTTCACTTAACCAAAATACAATCAGAGATAAGGGTTTTGATTTAACCAAGATACAGGGAGCATTGCAACTTAGAGAGAGAGAGAGAGAGAGAGCCTTTCAAGGACAGAACAGCAACCGCGCGAGAGGAGCTTAGAGATTCAATTGGCGAGTTCAGAGGAGAGCGACAAAGGACACCGAGCTAGCACCGAGAGAGAGAACGATGGCAGCACCACAGAAAGAGATAGGAGACTAAGGGGTTTAGGTTTTAGGGGAGACGAGGAGATTTTGAAAAGATATCGAGCGACAGAGACGAGGCGCGCACTTTATTTCCCGTAAACTAAATATACACGGACATTTAAATAAACACCCGTGTAGAAACGTAAGAGAGCTACACGCTTAATTAAATACCCGTGTATAATTAGGTTACGCGAAATTATGAAATGCGCGCCTACATATGGTTTTCTAGATTAATTTTTTCAAATTCCAAAGTTTCATATTTTTCAAATTCCATAATTTTCAAAATGGAAAACTTCAAAAATAAAAAGGAACCTGATTTCAGTTTTATTTAGCTTGAAAATTATTTTATATCTTCGAGTAGCTAGCAGAACTTAATAATAAAATCAAATAAATATTTCAATTTCTACACGGGCGTTTAATTAAATATCCGTGTAGAAAACATTTTGTACACGGATTTTTTATTAAACGCCCGTGTACGTTGCTTATAAGGCGAAACAACTCTTCAAAATTAAACGGCCGTGTTAAAATCCTTTTGTACACGTATTTTTAATTAAACGACCGTGTATGATTCTTATAAGACGAAATTCAAAATTAAACGACCTTCAAAAGCCTTTTGTACACGGAATTCGAGAAGTTGCCTTATCTTTTTTATCGAGAAGACGAAAAGACTTCAAAATTCAATATAATCTGAGAAACTCCCCTTTTCGATTACTTTTCTCTGAGAATTTGGAAGAAGAAATGGCCGCTTCGGTGCCACCGGAAGAAGACGCAAATGTGCCATGGCCATTGCCCCCCGGCTATGTCATTCCCGAGGATGCTCCCGAAGTCCCTCCCGGCTAGGAAATGCCTCCTCCCAACTACAGGAGGACATGGCCATGGCCACCCTCAAATGTGCCACGACGAAGCCCAAGGGAGCACCCACCACCAAAGCCCTACAAAAGGAGGGGCAATCCCTGGATCAGGCCAAAGAGACCCTGGATTAAAAGGAGGGGGTCAGGCCAAGGAGCAATCCATCCAGGCCAGTGAAGGAGTGTTTAATTAAGTTAGCTTTTTTTTTTCGTTTTGTTTTGATGTAATATATTTTTGTTCTTAATTTAATCAGCATTTTGTTTTCTTTCCGTTTAACTTTTTGTTAAATACTTCATGCTATCTAAATAAATACTGTTATAGATATGAATTAGCAGTACAAAACAACCAACAAATAATTAATTCATGGATAATCACTAAAAAGTAAATTATTTAAAATTAACTTAAATAATATGTCTAAATAATATCATAGAATGCCTAATGCTCTCTAAATAATCCGATTTGAAAACATAAATGAACACTTTACTTGATATGACCTTATCTGGGTTTACAAATTTATAAAACAACCATAGAATAATTTTTCGGAAAAAAAATACCTTTTGTTCAAGTAATTATTTCAAAATATTTTTTACAAAAAAATATTTCAAAATAACATGCAATTTAGTCCCTGTTGCTCAAGTAAAGTTTTTTCAAAAATAATGTAATTTTAATATTTCAATTTCTACACGGGCGTTTAATTAAATATCCGTGTAGAAAACCTTTTGTACACGGATTATTCATTAAACGCCCGTGTACGTTTCTTAGAAGGCGAAAAAACTCTTGAAAATTAAGCGACCCTGGAGAAAACTTTTCTTACACGGATTTTTAGTTAAACGTCCGTGTCCAATTTTAAGTTAAAATGTTTAATTTGAACATGTTATTTACGGAATTCGAGAAGTTCCCTTATCTTTTTAATTCTGAAAAGACGAAAACGAATTCAAATAATCACTCCCCCGTTTCGATTACTTTTTCTCTGAGAATAATTTTAGGGGAAAAAATACCTTCCTACACGGATGTGTAATGAAATATCCGTGTAGCTCCCTTTGAATTTCTACACAGAATGCCAATTCTCTCTAAATAATATCATAGAATGCCTAATGCTCTCTAAATAATCCGATTTGAAAACATAAATGAACACTTTACTTGATATGACCATATCTGGGTTTACAAATTTATAAAACAACCATAGAATAATATTTCGGAAAAAAAATACCTTCTGTTCAAGTAATTATTTCAAAATATTTTTTACAAAAAAATATTTCAAAATAACATGCAATTTAGTCCCTGTTGCTCAAGTAAAGTTTTTTCAAAAATAATGTAATTTTAATATTTCAATTTCTACACGGGCGTTTAATTAAATATCCGTGTAGAAAACCTTTTGTACACGGATTATTCATTAAACGCCCGTGTACGTTTCTTAGAAGGCGAAAAAACTCTTGAAAATTAAACGACCCTGGAGAAAACTTTTCTTACACGGATTTTTAGTTAAACGTCCGTGTCCAATTTTAAGTTAAAACGTTTAATTCGAACATGTTATTTACGGAATTCGAGAAGTTCCTTATCTTTTTAATTCTGAAAAGACGAAAACGAATTCAAATAATCACTCCCCCGTTTCGATTACTTTTTCTCTGAGAATAATTTTAGGGGAAAAAATACCTTCCTACACGGATGTGTAATGAAATATCCGTGTAGCTCCCTTTGAATTTCTACACAGACATTTTATGAAACGTATAAATGTATTTGTACACGGATGTTTAATTAAAAGTCCGTGTTCCTCCCTTTGTATTTGTACACGGTGTTTTTTATTTAAACAAATAAAATATAAATTTAACGTCCTAATTAAATTATATCAGAAATTATACAAAAATTCATGTCTAGATTATATCAAAAATTAATACAAAAAAACCTACACTAAATTATACAAATCCATATTTCTAGTTTACAAAAATTACTGTTGAAACCACTCTGCCCACATATCTAAAATAATCTATCTGGTTCTTGCTCCTGATGCAACAAAGAAATATTAGAAACGAAATAAAAACATTACCATGAGACAGAAATATCCAGAGATAAACCGGCCTTGAGTCTTTAGCTTCATTGGGCTCTCTGAAATATTATAAAAGAAATATATATTATGCATTGAATTTTTTTTTTCCAAATAAGAAATATTAAAATTTTCAAGTTTAAAAGGAGTAAATATTATACATTGGATTTTTTTTTCCTTTTTCTCTTTTTTTCCACTGTTTGAACATCTTCCCATAATCCTTCATTGTGGTCAGATCTCATGTAATTTGCTTCGTCTTGTTCTGCAATTGTTGCTATCTCAGCTTGCACATCGGTACAAAATTGAGGTATCTCTTCGAACTGGTCGTACTCTTCTTCGTCGGTGACGTTTTCTACCCCAACAATCCTTCTTTTTCCGGATAGGACGACACTCCACCTATCATCACTCGGGTCAGTGACATACCCGACTTTGTCAAAATCAACGAGGGTGAACCCGTCGTTATCAACTTTAACACCCCGGTCTTCGACCCATTGTCACCGAAACAAGGGAATGCTAAGGTGAGGATTGTAAACGAGCTCCCAAATTTCTTCAATAACGCCGTAATAAGACTTTGAAGCTATTACAGGCCGGGCATCCCCCGATCTACTGAATTCTTGGGACGTCGCCACCAACGTCACCCCACTATTTTGCATCGTGCTCTTATCACACTGTAATTTAGTGTAAAATGTATATCCGTTAATCTCGTATCCTTGGAATGTTCTAACAACCATTTGGGGTCCTTCGCCCAGCAATCTAACAGTTTCATTTACGGGGGACATTTCGGGGTGTGATTTCACTCTGTCTTTCATCCATCCTATAAAAGAACGGTTATGCTCGTCAGTAAGCCACTTCTGACTTCTCGTGTAGTTTTGTTGTCGAAGGATCGTCATGTGCTCATCTATATATGGAGCAACATCAGCCATGTGCTGCAGTACAATAAAATGTGCCTTTCGCAGGTCATCGTTATCAGCAACTATGGCTTTCAACCCTATTGTCCCTACTCCTTGTAGCCTTCCCTCGTATCGAGATTTTGGAACGCAAATAGGACCCACACCGGTCATGTAGTTGGTGCAAAACTCAATTACCTCTTCTGTGGAATATCCCTCCACAATGCTTCCTTCGGGACGACTTCGGTTCCTTACGTAACTTTTCAAAATACCCATGAATCTCTCGAATGGATACATATACCGCAGGAACGCGGGACCACAGATCTGAATTTCCCTCACGAGATGAACAACAAGGTGAACCATAACATAAAAAAAAAGATGGCGGAAAATACATCTCAAGATGGCAAAGGGTAACGACGACCTCCTTCTGCAAAGCGTCCAATTTGAGCGGGTCTATCACTTTGGAATTAATTGCATTGAAGAAAAAACAAAGCTTCGTAATGGTTTGCCGCACGGGCTTCGGTAAAATTCCCCGAATTGCAACAGGAATCATATGTGTCATTAAAACATGACAGTCGTGGGATTTCGGACCAATCAATTTCAGGTCCTTCATCGACACAAGCTTCTTAATATTCGAAGAATACCCTGATGGGACTTTAATACTGTGAAGGCACTTACAAAGCTCGTTTTCTCGATCTTCGACATTGTGCACATTGCGGGGGGGAGGTATGCCTTTTGCTTCCCTTTATCCTGCGGTGCAAGTTCGGGTCGTATTCCCATTAATTTCATGTCTTCTCGAACTTTAAGACCGTCTTTAGTCTTCCCCGAAATGTTCAATAATGTGCCAATCAAACTGTCACAGACATTTTTTTCAACATGCATGACATCTAGACAATGTCTCACTTCTAAATATTCCCAGTATGGTAGCTCCCAAAATATGGACTTCTTTTTCCAAATATCTTTCGGTGGTGGTTTGGCACGTTTTCCAAAAACAACAGCAAGGTTTTTAACCCGCATGAAGACATTCTTCCCATCTAACGGACGACGTGCCACTCCAAGCTCAATTTTCCCGTTGAATACCTTCTTCTTCTTACGGTATGGGTGATTAACAGGAAGAAACCTACGGTGCCCCATAAAAACATTATTTTTACAATTTTTCAACCTCAGCACCTGCGTGTCATCTTCACAGATGGGGCACGCCTTTGCTCCTTTACAAGTGTAACCCGATAAATTCCCGTACGCGGGGAAATCATTTATGGTGCAGAATACCATGGCCGGCAAATTAAATTGCTCTTTGCCGTACGCATCCCACACCCGGACGCCATCCCTCCACAATTTCTGAAGGTCCTCAATTAATGGTGCGAGATACACATCTATGTCATTTCCGGGTTGTCTGGGTCCTTGGATTAGTAATGACATCATTATGTACCTGCGTTTCATGCACAACCAAGGAGGAAGATTGTAGATGCATATAAGAACTGGCCAAGTGCTGTGCTGACTGCTCATGCTTCCAAACGGACTCATTCCGTCTGTGCTCACCCCTAACTTAAGGTTTCGTGATTCGCCACCAAATCCTTCGAAATGTCTATCAATGTTTCTCCATTAAATTGAATCAGCAGGGTGTCTTAGTTTACCATCTCTTTTGCGCTCTTCTTCATGCCAACGCAACAATTTCGCATCTTTGGGATTTGCAAATAACCGTCTGAATCTCGGTATTATCGGGAAATACCACACCGCCTTAGCCGGAGGCCTTGCCTTTTTTCCTCCATCACAATCGTCAGTGTCCTGATCCTTGCGTTTATACCGTGAAACACCGCATTTAGGACAAACATGCATGGCCTCGTACTCGCCACGGTACAATACACAATCATTCGGACATGCATGTATTTTTTCAATCTTCAAACCCATTGGACAGATCAACTTCTTCGCCTGATATATTGTACAGGGTAACTCGTTGTTATCTGGGAGCATCTCTCGTAAAAGCTTTAATAAGGACGTGAAACTCTTATCGCTCCAACCGTTGTCTGCTTTTAAGTTCAATAATTTCAACACAACTGATAGTTTTGTAAATTTGGTACACCCGGGGTATAACGGCTTTTTAGATTCATTAGACAGATACTGAAATTTTTTTAAATTTTTATCACTAATTTCATCTTCCACATCACGTAACATGTCCTCTAGATTCTCAGTAAAATTGTATTCTGCATTTTCATCAATCTCCACCTCATCATCCTCGTTGCAATCAAGCCCAGCATTATCGAAATTTTCGACATTCTCAAAATCATCGTTGCATTCAAATTCAAAATTATCAACAGTTTCTACATTATCATCATTCTCGTCCAAAACAAAATTTATATTGGTTCCACTACATTCCCCAATTTTCTCACCATGCATAAACCAACATGTATAGTTTTTCTTAAATCCCCGACAAATCAAATGAGCTCTAATTTCTTCCGAATCCCCAAATCTTATATAATTTTTACAATCTCTACAAGGACACAAGATGTCGTTCTCTTTTCTGTCCACTCTATAACTCTCAGCAAATTTTAGGAACTCATCAACGCGAGCCAAGTATTCTGCACTATCACGTCGCAATTCGTACATCCAACTTTGATCCATCTGTAAATTAAAGTAAACAAAAAAAATTCCAATTAAACATATATGGTGGTCAGCATATATATTGTTCCAAATTCTTGGCTTATAAAGGGCCGGTTTGCAATCCTAACCCACTCTTTGAATATTATGCCTCATATGTGAACACATATTAGCGGGATTTAATTAGTATTTGAGAAAAATTCGGCAGCATTTCTCCTTAACTCCCCAAGTATGCGTAAAAATCACATACTCGTAGGAGCAATAAGGAGAAATACTGTCGAACTTTTCTCAAATACTAATTAAATCCCGCTAATATGTGTTCACATCCTAAATGAGACACAATATTCAAAGAGCAGTCCCAAACGGGGGACTATCCAAAATTAATCCCTATTGGATTAATTTTGAACGGGCATGGACCTAAAAGCATCAGTAGGTCGGTTATTGGACCACAATACACTAATTATTTACATTATCTCAACAAATCAAGCATTAAATAATAATTGACAGAAATAATTAAGCAATATTAATCAGTAACAGAAAATTAGATAAAGAAGAGGGAAATATATATATGTATGACTAACCTTGGCAATAGAGAGGAGAATGCGAATTAACTTCCAAGCTATATCTCAGATCCGGCCTCGTTCCTTGTGCGCAGAAATCAGACCAATTCAATACAGAGAGAGAGAGAGAAGTATTAATTGATCAAAACGGCGCCGGAAGAAGGCCTTTTATATAGTTCCAAACCCTAAAATAACCTTTCTACACGGATGATAATCTATAAATTCGTGTAAAAAAAGCATTACGAGAGCTACACGGACTTTTACATATGTAGCCGTTTATAAAAGATAACCTTTATACACGGACAATTATATAAACAACCGTGTGTAATATAAAAGATAAATTTTCTTCACGGACATTTAGAATTCTTTTTTTTTTCCTAATTTTTGTTTTATTTTTGGTTTAGCCTTCCATTATTTCGAGCAAGTATCTTTGTTTTCACGGATATTTAGCTATAAATCCGTGTAGAAAGACACACAGACTTTTATATAAACAGCCGTGTAAATTATTTTTCTACACTGTTAGTTAAACAAAAATCCGTGTACTATTTCTCGTTTCTATACGGCTCTTTATTAAACGTCCGTGTATCATTTGTTTTTTGTTTTTTTTTTTTGTCTGTCAGCTAGTTTTTTTCCCTATGTTTTTCAGAACAAACAATTTCCAAAACAGAGGAAGACATTTAAACTAAAAATTTATGTACCCTAAATTATACAAAATTAAAGCATTACAAAAGTTGGAATAAAAAGTAATATTGTAAACTAAAAATTTCCATTAAGGACTAGAATAGGGTGGTTCTTTCCTTTTGGTGCCAGTAGGGTTTACAGAGGGTAATATGAAGATACATGTTTTACTAAAGAAAGAGTTGAGTAAAAAGTTGGATGAAGGACCATAAAAAAAAAGGGAAGATGTGGATGAAGGACCGTCAGAGCCGGATGAAGAGTCGAATGAAGAGTCGGATGATCTCCGACTCTTCATTCGACTCTTCATCCGGCTCTGAAGGTCACATTCACCTCTTCATCCGGCTCTGAAGGTCCTTCACCCAACTCTTCACCCAACTCTTCGTCCAGTAAAATTGATCAGAATAGAGAGATAATTTTTTTTTCAATACTTCGATCGCATGGGAATTCGAGATGTAGGTTATCAATTGTACCAGATCGCTCATCTGTGAGCTCCCAAAACAGTAGCTCATATCGATCTAATTTTGCGATCTGAAACAATTGATAAACCTACATCTCAACCCAATTGTTAACTGTGAGAGGGGAGAGTATAAATTTATCAAAACGGCGCTGGGGAGAAGGCCTTTTATATAACAAAAAACCTAAAATATCCTTTCTACACAGCTCTTTATTAAACGTCCGTGTAGCTCGCTCAAGGCTTTCTACTCTGTCATTTAAACAAAAAACCGTGTACAAATTTGACATTACTACACGGATCTTTATTAAACATCCGTGTAGCTCCTACGGGTTATATACACGGTCATTTAAACAAACATCCGTGTACAATTCTTACCTTTCTTCACGGTTCTTTAATTAAATATCCGTGTAGCTCTCTCAAGGCTTTCTCCACTGTTATTTAAACAATAAGCCGTGTACATTTTCTAGTAAACGTCCGTGTAGCTCTCTCACGTCTTTCTACACTGATTCTTTTATAAATATCCGTGTAGAGATCCTACAGATATTTCAGGCATCCAAAAAATTACAACTTCTACACGGTTTTTTCTATAAAATTGCCAAGTCCGTGTACAATGTGCCGTGTACAATGACCATTTCTGTAGTAGTGTTGATAAATTTAAGTAGTGGTTACATGGTGAGATTTTTGTTTCCCTTAATTTTTTCCTTTACTATGGTTTTCTTTTGTCGTTTCTGTGTTGTAGGAGAAGAGAATAGAGAAGGAAATTTGTCACGGCGTGATCAGTCACGTCACGTAACGTCACGTTACGTCACGTCACGTGTGTCGATTACGTGACGTGACTGTATTTAACAAAAATTATACGTCACGTCACGTAAACTAATCACGTCACGTCACGTCACATGATCACGTCACGATATAAAACACATCACGTGATCACGTACTATCACGTGTAATCACGTAAACACGCATAGTCACGGATTGCTTGGCTGGCTTGCACTAAAATAGTTTTGGAATTTTAAAATATGTACAATTACGAAGAATATGGGTACAATATGTACAATCAGAGTTGGGATTATTAATTTGGCAATTTTTATGTTATTTATGCTTTATGTTATATTTTGTCAGTTCCAGCATGTTTTGAGGACAAACTCTAGTAGTCCATATTTCTATTAGCACTATTAGGCTATGTTTCTGTAGTATATTCATAGTATATTCAGACTTTTCTTTTGTGGCTGTTTGTAAAAACTATGTTTCTTAATGAAACGGGCTTAAATATCTTTTATCCAAAAAATTTGACAATTTTTAGAATATTATTTACTAGTTAATTTTTGCAACATTATTTACTTATTTTACAAATTTTATAATTTTCATATTTTTTGATATATTTTTTCTGAATTTTCAACAATTTAAATTAAGAGGAGGGATCCAATTACACCTTTTTTGGTACACATCATGACACCGTTTTTTATATAGGTCAATTTTACGATTTCAAAATCCAAACAGTCGATCCAAACCGTTCAACATGATCACCATATTAAAAATGTACTTGGAGATCAAATTTTACATTTTTTTGAATTTTTTTACTATTTATTAAGATGGTTACAAAATCGTTGTTTTTCAATGGTCTGAAAACAACGATTTTTGTAACCATCTTAATAAATAGCAAAAAAATTCAAAAAAATGTAAAATTTGATCTCCAAGCACATTTTAATATATCCATCATGTTGAACGGTTTGAATCGACTATTTGGACTTTGAAAATGGTAGGTGTCAAAGTGTGTCACCAAAAAAGATGTAATCGGATCCCTCCTCTTAAATTAATAAAAAAAGTTCAATGTGACTAATTTATGTCACGTCATATCATGTCACATCATATCACGTCACGTGTAGTCACGGCGTAACTACGCGTGACGTGACCATTCGCGTGACGTGATCGTCTGCCACTATTTTGATCACGTACGTGAAAAAAAAACATTGGTCACGTCACGTCACGTGACCAAATCACGGCGTGTTTGTTACGTCACGTCATGGCGTGTCACGTATTTCCTTCTCTAGAAGAGAACATGAACCCATAATTGACTTTATTTAAGATTATTTTTGGCGAAACTTCATGTATACCCCTCAAAAACATAGAAATTTATGTATTCAACCCTCTAAAATTCATAATATCATATTTATCCTTTTAAATTTATAAAAACTCCCAATTCTACCCATGTTTTACCCTTTGTTTCTCTCTCTCTATAAATAGAAGCAAAATCTAGGTTGGATTATCACGCTAGCCGCCCCCAACTGCAATATTTTGAATTTTTTTTAGATCTAGAAAAAGTCAGTGTTGCTTGTGCACATAACTTCAATGTTCATACAACAATCTCAAGTATACTCAGCCACAATCAATCTTGTGTAAGAAGTAGAGTGATCTGTGTATGATCATCTTGTTTGTTTCATACATTTAAGCCTTTAGCTAGTGCTCAGGTCGAGTGACTTCCCAAGCTTTGTAAGGGCTCACCGGTTCCACCTTATACTCATTTCTCATTAGGTAAATAAAGGAGCACCATCTCAAAGGTCGCGAGCCCCGGAGACATAGGCGTTAGTGCCGAACTCCGTAAACAACTCTCGTGTCAAATGTCTCTTAACTCTTCTATTTATTTTACGTACACTTATTTAGTTTAAAATTACTCTTGTTTCCGTCAAGAATAACACATACATACATTAGTTAAAAGTACTTAGATTTAAAATTTCAAAAGGCGCCATATCCAACCCCTCTAGATGCCTTAGGGACCAACAGCTGTACGGGTTCTAGACATCCATCAGAAGAATTTCTCTGTATCTGGGGATCATGATTGCAGTGGAGACCGTAATGAAGCATTAAGAATGTCTGCGGCTAGGTTTCAGCAGTTCATGACTGGATTAGAGATTTGATTACCTTGTCGGCGCAAATAACATGTTATTGCCCAGGATGAAGAAGCCGGTCCCACGTCACCACTCACACTCCCTATATCCCTTCGATTCACACGATGAACAAGCTAATGGCCTTGGTTGCTACATCATTCAAATAACTGTCACGTCAGCATGCGACCAAAATTTATTTTATTCATTCTATATAGTTCTGCTTCAATTATTTATTTTCATTCTATCTGGTTTCTCAAAAACCATTTTATTCATTCTATCTAGTTTTTTTAAAAACATTATATCCATTCTATCTTATCAATACATCTATATTGCTTGTGGACAAGGTTTATGTTTCTTTGTATCTGAAAAGAACATTCAGATTCATAGGAAGCAAATGTGATATGAATTAATCATATTTTTATAGATATGAAGATCAAGCATTCTCCCTATTGAATTTCTGTGGTTTTTGTATGCTAGATTGGTGCCTTCTAATCTAAGCTTTCTTTGTTAAATTTTCTTATCAGTACCTATATCGTTTTCTTCTCTTTATACACCAGTTAACTTAATGTTTCACGTAATTAATAAAACGGACCAAATACGCCTTAATTTAAACAAAATTATACGCCAGTCATGGCAAGTAAATCAATTGAAAGACAACTAATAGAACATGAAGACAAACAGTACAACTAGAAGAATATGGTATACTACCCATAGTAGATGAAGGGTAACCAGTAGAACATCATAGACAACTAGTACAAGATGAAATATAACCAGAAGAAGATGAAATACACCTAGTAGAAGATAAAAGACAACAAGAAAAAGATGAAATACAACCCGTAGTAGATGAAAGACAACCAGTAGAACATGAAAGACAACTAAAAGAAGATGAAATACAACCAGTAGACATGAAAACAACCAGCTTAACATGAAAGGCAACCAGTATAAGAATAAAAATAACCAGTAGAACATAAAATACAAATAGTACAAGATGAAAAATAACTAGAATAAGATGAAAAACAATAGAAGAATATTAAAGACAACCAACATAACATGAATGACAAAAAGTATAAAATAAAAGACAATTAGAAGAATATGAAAAACAATTAGAAGAAGATGAAAGACAACTTTTACAACATGAAAGACACCTAGTATAACTTGAAAGACAACCAATAGAAGGGTGAAAAACAACTAGAAAAATATGAAATATAATTGGAAGAAGTGGAGGGATCTGATTACAACACTTTTGAGTTACCACAAAGTTATCACAACCATTTTCTAAATTTTCAAATCAAAATCGTCGATCCAAACCGTTCAACATGATCTCCACAATAAAATGTGCTTGAAGATCAAATTTTACATTTTTTTGAATTTTTTTACTATTTATTAAGATGGGTACAAAATTCAATGGTCTGAATTTGACTAGTTTTTGTAAAATACTTAATAAATAGTAAAAAAATTCAAAAAAAATTTAAAATTTGATCTGCACGCACATTTTATTGTGGAGATCATGTTGAATGGTTTGGATCGACGATTTGGACTTTGAAAATGTAGAAAATGATTGTGTTAATTTTGTGGTAACTTAAAAATGTTGTAATCAGATCCCTCCTCTTAGAAGAATATGAAAAACAACTTGTACAATTAGAAGGGAGCACAACAAGATGAAAATGAAATACAACCCGTAGTAGATGAAAGACGACCAGTAGAAAATGAAAGACAACATGTAAAACATGAAAGACAACCATTACAAGATGAAATACAACCAGCAGAACATGAAAAACAAATAATACAAGATGAAAGACAACTAGAAGAAGATGAAATACAACCCGTAGTAGATGAAAGATAACCAGTAGAACATGAAAGACAAACAATATAAGATGAAAGACAACTAGAAGAAGATTAAAGACAACTTGTGGAACATGAAAAACAACTAGTATAACATGAAAGATAGCTAGAAGAATATGACAAACAACTAGTAGATAGTGAAAGACAATAAGAAGAAGAGGAAATACAACTAGTAGAACATGAAAGACTACCACTACAAGATTAAATACAACCAGAAAAAGATGAAATACACCTAGTAGAAGATGAAAGACAACTCGAAAAATATGACAAACAACTAATGGAAGGTGAAAGACAACTAGAAGAAGATGAAATACAACCATTAGTTGATGAAATAGAACTTGTAATATATGAAAGACAACAAGTAGAACATGAAATACAACCAGTTTACGATGAAAGACAACTAGAAGATTATGAAATATAACCAATAGTAGATAAAGACAACTTGTACAACATAAAAAAAGATTAAATACAACTAGTAGTAGATGAAAGACAACCGGTAGAAAATGAAAGACAACCAGTGCAAGATAAAAGACAATCAGTAGAAATGATAGACATAAGTACAAGATGAAAGACAACTAATAGAAGGTGAAAGACAACTAGAAAAAGATGAAACACAACAACTACACCTTGTTTGGATAAAGAGTAGAGGAAGGAAGGGGAGGTGAAGAATAGAAGGGAATGGAATGTAATAGAAAGGAAGATTAACATATTTAACCTCTTCGTGTTTGGATAATTAATGAGAGAAAATAAATTTAACTTTCTTTCCGTCTTATTTCTTGTTTGGTTGATTAAAATTTATCAGGTTAATGAGAAATTCGGAAGTTGTTGTAGGCTTGTGACAAAAAATTTGTATGAGAAATAAATAGGTAAGATATAGGGTTGGGCATTTGTGTTTTTTTTTTAAATGTTTGCAACAAAATTTCTTTCCATCCGTTACACTCCAAATCGGGAGGGAAATTGATTCTATTGATTACAATGATACAAGGTTAAACCTTTTACCTCCTATACCCTTCACCTCTGACATAATTTTATCAACCAAACATGATTCAAAGGAAAATTTTCTTTTCTTTCCATTTCCTCCCTTCCTCTACTACTCTCCAACCAAACAAGGTGCTAGTAGATGAAAGACAACTTGCAGAACATGAAAGACAACTAGTATAACATGGAAGACAACTAGAAGAAGATTCAAAACAACTAGAAGCAGTTGAATTACAGCCCGTAGTAGATGAAAGACAATTTGTAAAACATGAAAGACAACCAGTAGAACATGAAAGATAACCAGTACAAGATGATATAAAACATGAAGAAAATTCTAAATACAACTAAAAGAATATGAAAAACAACTATTAGAATATGAAAGACAACTAGAAGAAGATGAAACGGAACAGCTAGTACATGAAAGACAACTCGTAGAACATGAAAAACAACCAGTAGAACAATAAAGACAACTAATACAATATGAAACACAACCAGTAGAATATGAAGACAACCAGTACAAGAAGAAAGAAAACTAGAAGAAGATGAAATACAATTAAAAGAATATGAAAAACAACTAGAAGAAGATAAAAGACAACTTGTACAACTAGAAGTTGAATACAACAAGTAGAAGATGAAAAACAACAAGAAGAAGATAAATTACAACCCGTAGTAGATGAAAGACAACCAGTAGAACATGAAAGACAACTAATAAAAAGATTAAACACAAGTAGTAGAACATGAACGACAAATTGTATAAGATGAAAGACAACTAGAAGAAGATGAATAAAATTAGAAAAAGATGAAAGAAACTTGTAGAACATTAAAGACAATAAACCATGAAAGACAAACAACAAAATATGGAAGACAAATAGCAGAAGATGAAAGAAAACTAGAAGAAGATGGAAGACAACTTGTAGAACATGAAAGTCAACCAGTGGAACATGAAAGACATTTGTACAAGATGAAATACAAATAGAAGATGATGAAATACAACTAGTAGAAGATGAAAGATACCTATAAGAAGATGAAATACAACCCGTAGTAAATGAAAGACAACCAGTAGTAGATGAAAGACAACCAGTAGAACATGGAAGACAACCAGTAGAACATAAAAAACATCCATTACAAAATGAAAGACAAGTAGTAGAACATGAAAGACAAACAGTACAAGATAAAAGACAACTAGGAGAATATGAAAACAACTAGTAGAAGGTGAAACACAACTAGAAGATAATAAAATACAACTAGTAGTAAATGAAAGACAACTTGTAAAAAACATGAAAGAAAACTAGAAGAACTTGATAGACAATCAGTATAAGATGAAAGACAACTAGAAAAATTGAAATACAAATAGAAAAATATGAAAAACAACTAGTAAAAGGTGAAACACAACAACCAATACAAGATGAAAAACAACCAGCAGAACATGAAAGACAACCAGTACAAGAAGAAAGACAGCTTGTAGAACATTAAAGACAACCAGTAAAACATGAATGACAACTAGTAGAATATGAAAGACAATTAGTACAAGATGAAAAACAATTAGAAGAAGATGAAATGCAATTAAAAGATATGAAAAACAACTAGAAAAAGGTGAAGGCAACTTGTACAACTAGAAGAATAATACAACTAGTAGAATTTGAAAAACAACTAGTACAAAATGAAAGACAACCAGCAGAATATGAAAGACCAATAGTACAAGATGAAAAACAACTGAAAGAAGATGAATGACAACTAGAAAAAAGATAAAAGACAACTTGTAGAACATGAAAGACACCAAGTAGTACACAAAAAATACAACTAGAAGAAGATGAAAAACAACAAGTAGTAAATGAAAGACAACTAGTAGAACATGAAACACAACTAGTACAACTTGAAATACAACTAGTGGAAATGAAAGACAACTAGTGCAACATGAAAGACAACCAATCGAACATGAAAGACAACAAGTACAAGATGAAATATAACTAGAAGATGATGAAATACACCTAGTAGAAGATAAAAGACAACTAGAAAAAGATGAAATACAACCCGTAGTAGGTGGAAAACAACTAGTAGAACATGAAAGACAACTAGTACAATGTAAAAGACAACCAGTACAAATGATAGACAAGTTGTACTAGATGAAAGACAACTAGAAGAATGTGACAAACAACTAGTACAAGGTGAAATACAACTAGAAAAGGATGAAACATAACAACTAGTAGATGAAAGACAACTTGTAGAACATGAAAGACAATCAGAACAACAAGAAAGATAACCATTACAAGAAAGATAACCAGTACAATATGAAAAACAATCAATAGAACATGAAAATACAACCAGAAGAAGATGAAAGACAACTAGT
Organism: Carex kokanica; assembly: GCA_025461125.1. Lineage (NCBI taxonomy): Eukaryota > Viridiplantae > Streptophyta > Magnoliopsida > Poales > Cyperaceae > Carex > Carex kokanica. The sequence goes on along the minus strand of JAJGRX010001043.1, from coordinate 12,862 downwards.
AAAAGATGAAAGACAACTAGAAAAAGATGAAATATAACCCGTAGTAGATGAAAGACAACCAGTAGAACATGAAAGACAACTAGTAAAACATGAAATACAAACAGTACAAGATGAAAGACAATGGGAGGAAGATGAATGACAACTAGAAAAAGATAAAACACAACTTGTAGAAGATGAAAGACAACCAGCAGAATATGAAAGACAACATGTACAAGATGAAATATAACTTGAAGAACTTGAATACAACCCATCGTAGATGAAAGACTACAAGTAGAACATAAAAGATAACTTGTAGAACATGGAAGACAACCAGTTTAAGATGAAAGACAACGAGTATAACATTAAAAGACAAACAGTACAAGAGGAAAGACAACTTGTACAACTAGAAAAAGAATACAACTAGAAGTAGATGAAACACAACTAGACGAAAATTATATAGAACCCGTAATTGATGAAAGCCAACAAGGAGAACATGAAAGACAACAAGTTGAACGTGAAAAAAGACCAGTAGAACATGAAAGACAACCAGTACAAGATGAAAGGCAGCCAGTGGATCATGAAAGACAAGTAATACAGTATGAAATAAAACTAGAAGAAGATGAAAGAAAACTAGTAGAAGATGAAGGATAACTTGGTAGAGCATGAAAGACAACTAGTAGAACAAGAAAGACAATCAGTACAAGATGAAATAGAAATAGAAGAAGATGAAATGCGTCTAGTAGAAGATGAAAGAAAACTAGAAGAATAGGAAATACAACCCATAGTAGATGAAAGACAACCAGTAATAGATGAAAGACAACCAGAAGAATTTGACATACACAACTAGTAGAAGGTGAAAGACAACTAGAAAAGGTTGAAACACAATAATTAGTAGATGAAAGAGAACTTGTAGAACATGAAAGACAACCAGTACAATATGAAAGACATCTAGTAGAACATGAAAGACAACTTGTACAAGAACAAAGACAACTAGAAGAAGATGACAGACATCTTGTAGAACTTGAAAGACAACCAGTAGAACATGAAAGACAACCAATACAAGATGTAAAACAACTTTAAAAAGATACAACTAGAAGAATACGAAAAACAACTAGAAGAAGATGAAATACAACCAGTAGAACATGAAAGACTATCAATACAAGATGAAATACAAATAGAAGAATACGAAATACAACTAGTAGAAGATGAAGGACAACTAGAAAAATATGAAATACAATCCGAAGTAGATGAAAGACATCCAGTAGTAGATGAAAGACAACTAGAAGAATATGACAAACAACTAGTAAAAGGTGAAAAACAACTAGAAAAAGGTGAAACGCAACAACTAATAGATGAAAGACAACTTGTAGCACATGAAAGACAACCAGTACAACATGATAGTAAAACATGAAAGACAACCAGTATAAGATGAAGACAACTAGAAGAAGATGAGAAACAACTCGTGGAGCATGAAAGACAACCCGTAGAACAAGAAAGACAACTTGTACAACTAGTAGAAGATGAAAGACAACTAGAAGAAGATGAAATACAACCTGCAGTGTATGCAAGACAACCAGTAGAACATGAAAGGCAACTAGTACAGGATGAAAGATAACTAGTAAAACATGAAAGGGAAACAGTACAAGATTAAAGACAACGAGAAGAAGATGAAAGACAACTCGAAAAATATGAAACACAACTTGTAGAACATGAAAGACTACAAGTAGAATATGAAAGACAACATGTACAAGATGAAATACAACTAGAAGAAGTTGAATACCACCCGTATTAGTTGAAAGTCAACCAGTAGAATATGACAGACAACCTGTAGGACATGAAAGACAACAAGTTCATGATGAAAGACAATGAGTAGTACATGAAAGACAAACAGTACAAAATGAAAGACTATAAGAAGATTAAAGACAACATATACAACTAGAAAAAGAATACAACTTGCAGTACATGAAATACAACCCGTAGAACGTGAAAAATGACCAGTAGAACATGAAAGATAACCAGTACAAGATGAAAGGAAAAAAGTAGAACATGAAGGACAATAGAAGAAGATGAAAGAAAACTAAAAAAAGATGAAAGATAACTTGTAAAACATGAATAACAACCAGTAGAACTTGAAATAAGTACAAGATGAAATACAAATAAACGAAGATGAAATACAACTAGTAGAAGATGAAAGACAACTAGAAGAGGATGAAATACAACCTGTAGTAGATGAAAGATAACTATAAAAAATGACAAACTACTAGTAGAAGGTGCAAAACAACTAGAAAAAGATAAAACACAACATCTAGTAGATGAAACACAACTTGTAGAACATGAAAGACAACCAATACAATATAAAAAACAACCAGTAGAACATGAAAGTCAACCAGTACAAGAAAAAGACAACTAGAAGAAGATGAAAGACAACTTGTAGAACATAAAAGACAACTAGTGGAACATAAAAGAGAATCAGTACAAGATTAAATACAAATAGAAGAAGATGAAATACAACTTGTAGAAGATAAAAGACAACTATAAGAGGATGAAATACAACCCGTAGAACATGAAAGACAATCAGTACAACATGCAATACAAATAGAAGAAGATGAAATACAGCTAGTAGAAGATGAAAGACAACTAGAAAAAGATGAAATACAACCCAAAGTAGATGAAAGACAACTTATAGAACATGAAAGACAACCAGTACAATATGGAAGACAACTAGTAGAACATGACAGACAACCAGTAGAACAAGAAAGACAACCAATACAATATGAAACACAACTAGTAAAACATGAAAGACAATCAGTACAACAAGAAAGACAACTAGAAGGAGGCGAAAAACTTGTAAAATTAGAAGAAGAATACAACTAGTAGAAGATGAAAGACAACTATAAGAAGATGAAATACAACCCATAGTAAATGAAAGATAACAAGTAGTACATGAAAGACAACTAGTAGAACATGAAAGACAAGCAGAAGAACATGAAAGACAAGATGAAAGACAACTAGACAAATTTAAAAACAAATAGTAGAAGGTGAAACACAACAAGAAGAAGGTTAAAAAACAACAAGTAGTAGATAAAAGACAACTTGTAAAACATGAAAGTCAACCAGTATAAGATGCAAGACAACAAGAAAATTATGAAAAACAAGTAGTAGATGGTGAAAAACAACAAGAAGAAGATGAAACACAACAACTAGTTGATAAAAGACAACTTGTATAACATGAAAGACAACGAGTAGAACATGAAAAATAAACAGTACAAGATGAAATACAACAAGAAGAAGATGAAAGATAACTTGTACAACTAGAAAAAGAATACAACTTGCAGTAGATGAAACACAACTAAAAGAAGATGATATACAACCCGTAATATATGAAAGACAACCAGTACATGATGAAATGCAACCAGTAGACCATGGAAGACAGACAGTAAAATATGGAAGACATAGAAGAAGATGAAAGAAAGCTTGAAGAAGATGAAAGACAACTTGTAGAACATAAAAGACAATCAGTACAAGATGAAACACAAATAGAAGAAGATGAAATACAACTAGAGAAGATGAAATACAACCCGTAGTAGATGAAAGACAACCAGAAGTAGATGAAATACAACTAGAAGAATATGTCAAACAACTAGTAGAATTTAAAAGACAACTAGAAAAAGATGAAACACAACAACTAGTAGATGAAAGACTACTTGTAGAACATGAAGGACAACCAGTACAACATGAAAGACAACCAGCATAATATGAAAGACATCTAGTAGAACATGAAAGACAACTTGTACAATAAGAAAGACAACTAAAAGAAGATGAAAGACAACTTATAGAACTTGAAAGACAACCAGTAGAACATGACAGACAACCAATATAAGATATGAAACAACTAGAAGAATATGAAAAACAACTAGAAAAAAATGAAATACAACCAAAAATAGATGAAAGACAACCACTAGTAGAAGGTGAAAAACAACTTGTAGAACATGAAATACAACTAGTACATCATGAAAGACAACTATTAGAACATGAAAGACACCCAGTATAAGATGAAAGACAACTAGAAGAATATTAAAAACAACTCGTAGAACATGAAAGATAACCAGTAGAACAAGAAAGACAACTAGTACAATATGAAACACAATTAGTAGAACATGAAAGACAACGAGTACATGAAGAAATACAACTAGACGAAAATGAAATTTAACTAGAAAAAAATGACAGACAACTTGTACAACTAGTAGAAGAATACAACTAGTGAAAGATGAAAGGCAACTAGAAGAAGATGAAAGACAACTCAAGAAAGATTCAAAACACTTGTAGAACATGAAAGACAACATGTACAAGATGAAATACAACTAGAAGAATTTGAATATCACCCGTCATGAAAGACAACCAGTAGAACATGAAAGACAACCTGTAGAACATGAAAGACAACAACTTCATGATGAAAGACAACGGGTAGTACATGAAAGACAAACAGTACAAGATGAAAGACTAGAAGAAGATGATAGACAACTTATACAACTAGAAAAAGAATACAACTTGTAGTAGATAAAACACAACTAGAAGAATGGTATACAACCTGTAGTAGATAAAAGGCAACTAGTAGAACATGAAAGACAACAAGTAGAACGTGAAAAATGACCTCTAGAATATGAAACACAACCAGTATACGATGAAGGAAAAGACAACTAGAAGATGAAACATAACAACTAGTTGATGAAAGACAACTTGTAGAACATGAAAGCCAACCAGTAGAACCTGAAAGACAACAAGTACAATATGAAAGACAGCTAATACTAGAAGATAAACAACTAGAAGAAGATTAAATACAACTAGAAGAATACGAAAAACAACTAGAACAAGATGAAAGATAACTCATACAACTAGAACAAAAAAAAATACAAATAGTAAAAGATGAAAGACAACTAGAATAAGATGAAAGACAACCCTTCATAGATGAAAGACAACCAGTAAAACATGAAAGAACCAATAGAACATGAAAGACAATCTGTACAAGATGAAAGACAAGCAGTAGAACATGAAAGACAAACTGTACAAGATGAAAGACAACTAGACAAATATAAAAACAACTAGTAGAAGATGAAACACAACAAGAAGAAGATGAAAAACAACCAGTAGTAGATAAAAGACAACTTGTAAAACATGCAAGACAACCAGTAGAACCTGAAAGACAAACCCGTATAAGATGAAAAACAACTATAAGAAATTGAAATACAACAAGAAGAATATGAAAAACAACTAGTAAAAGGTGAAGGACAACTAGAAGAACATGAAACACAACAACTAGTAGATGAAAGACAACTACTAGAACATAATAGACAAATAGTAAAAGGTTAGTGTACATGAATTTTGTTTAGGGGTGGTATTCTGATATATTGGAAATTCTTTGTTTGGAATTGATTTTTAATGGCTAGCAAACTGGAGGCTAGCCAAAACATAAAATAAAAATTGAAAAAAAAAATAACCATTCTACACGGATGTTTCACATAAGTCCGTGTGGAAAGCCAAATAAAGAGCAATAAAAATATAAGATAGGTACACGGCTGCTTATGTAATGATCCGTGTAGAAATAGTTATTCTACACGGATATTTTGATAGACATCCGTGTAGGAAAATGATCGTACACGGCCTTTTAGTTCAATATCCGTGTATAGATCTCCACTAATGTACACGGTTGTTTATGTAATGAGCCGTGCAGAATAATTATGTCTACACGGATATTAACCTAAAAGTCCGTGTAGACAGAGAAATTGTACACGGCTGTTTATGTTCCAATCCGTGTACCTCTGCTTTGGAGAGCGCCACTTGGCAAGGAATTGGACACGGTTGTTTATGTAGTGATCCGTGTAGCTCGGCTTTGGAGAGCGCCACTTGGCAAGGAATTGGACACGGTTGTTTATGTAGTGATCCGTGTAGCTCGGCTTTGGAGAGCGCCACTTGGCAATGAATTGGACACGGTTAATTATGTAGTGATCCGTGTAGCTCGGCTTTGGAGAGCGTCACTAGACAAGGAATTGGACACGGTTAATTATGTACTGATCCGTGTAGCTCGGGTTTGGAGAACGCCACTTGGCAAGGAATTGACCACGGTTGTTTATGTAATGATCCGTGTAGCTCTCAAGAATTGCACACGGTTAAATATCCGTGTATAATTTATTCAGGGGATTATACACCCTCGCACTCCACACGGCAGGAAATCCGTGTAGCTCCCCTGTTTATGTCCGTGTACAATGACCATTTCTGTAGTAGTGCAACACGAACCCGTGTACCAAATTTGCGTCACTTTTCGACAAAAAATATGGATATTTGACATCACTAGTGGTAGGTTTCTTCGCATGTGCACCACTTATTATCAGGTCATAAAATACGGATAAATATAATAACTTGACGCGTATGGAGGATGACAGACAGAATTAATATATATATGACGTTACATTTGACGCGTCGTCGAATATTCCACCTAATTCAAAATTTCTAATTTCTTATATATATATGTCAGATATCTTAATAATAGATTAAATTTTCACTACTACAAAAAGAGAGATTGCACACGGACATAAATGGAAGAGCTACACAGATTTTCTACCGTGTTTAAATCGAGGGTGTACGAATAGATCAATAACTACACACGCACATTTGCCCGTGTGCAATTATAACGATTTCTACACGGATTACTTTATAAACAGCCGTGTACAAAGACCTACCTGTGTCGCTCTCCATGTTACCGAGCTACACGGATATTACCTGAACAACCGTGTACAATCCTTTTTATACACGGATATTTAACTAAATATCCGTGTAGCTCTTCTCTTTCTACACGGACATTTAACTAAATATCCGTGTAGCTCTCCTCTTTCTACACGGATTTTTAACTAAATATCCGTGTAGCTCTTTGAACTATCATACACGGACTTTAGTTAAATATCCGTGTAGAATTAACTAAATTTTTTTTTTGTATTCGTGCACGATTATTTTTGAAATTACTCTTCTTACACGGATTTTTGTTAAATATCCGTGTAGGATTGTCTTATAATTTTTTTTTTAGTTTTTTTTTTGGCTAGCCTCCTGTTTTGCTAGCCAGTATTTAAATTTTTCAGATAACAATTTAAAATTCATGTACATGAAATTATACAAAATTATACAAATTCATATTTAGCATTACAAAATTATACAAAATTATACAAATCCATATTTATCATTACAAAATTCTAACCGAAACCATAAAAGCATAAAATTCTAATATCAACATATATAACAAAAAAACATAAAAGCATGAAAGCATCAACATATATAACAAAAAAAAACATAAAAGCATAAAAGCATCAACACATATATACATATTGCCTTTTGTACATATACAATCTCATGTGATCCACATATAACATATACTCCTCAAGATCCAATACAATGTTTGTAGATCAAGTTATGTCCTTACCACTTAGTAACCATGTGATGGAGGTTGGGCTCATGTTGCCAAAACGTTGGGCTATGATCTAGTTTGGACCAAAATTTCATACAAACTAGTTGTATTAGATCCAACATATGAAAAAGGAGAGTGCCCATGTGATCCATGACATGATCCCTCTTTGTTAAAGGTCTCCAACATATTGCATCTCCAATAAAAATACATTTTATCAACATATATGTGCATGCATGCATAATAGAGAATAAAAATTCTCCTTTAAATACAATTTTTTTTCAAACGTGGCAGCCCCCGCGCTTGGGCTCTCCACTCAGCCGACTTCCCCCCGCTTTTGCGTGGCTGCCCCTACGCTTGGCTCCCGCTCAGCCGAACTTTCCGCCGTTTTTGCATTATCTTAAGAAATCAAGCATGCATGAATTACACATGACAT